>OY735273.1:877757-2077757 GCA_963457715.1 Argyresthia albistria
CAATGGCGAACTATTGTCATATAAGATGTGTCGGCGAACCAGTTACATTCACACATATTTATTTACAAACGATTTCAAGTAAAAACTCTGTTCTGATATAAATTGATCCATCCTTGATTATCAAACTAATTAATACGTAAACTTAGTGCAATCTGTAAAAGAACAACGACCCTTAAAACCGATTCCACCGATTTACCGTTTTAACCGATTTTAGTGATGTGTGACGTTAGCCAATGTGTACAACTGGTTGAACATATCGGACTATAGGTATTCGATCGAGTTGTACCACTCGGGCCTCGGGCATAGTCGTTCGGAAAGTTTGTAAACTTATGTGGCTTTATGGGACGTTGTAAATTTACTCAGTACGTATAGTTATGTGTGAGGAATGCAATGTCGGAATTTCATTGCAGTCGTGTGCCTCAGCTGTACATGAGTTTTATCATTACTCTTTTGTTAACATTCTTTATTTATTATTACTATGTATTTTTTGTATCTTTGTGATTGTTTTGTAAGATTCTTGTGGTTTCTTGTTGATTAGTGAAACGTAAATGGTCTTTTTAGTATTTTATGTGTAACTCGTATGACGGTCAATGTACGACGCTCTGAACAAAAATATAGAAAAACGCCTGTATCGACAGATGCACCGATAGACTGCTATTTTACTGATTCAAATTGAATTTAAACAAAAACTATTTTGTTTTGTACAATTCATAGAACGTAATTTTGTTGTCATGTCGTTTGGCATTTTCGTAATATAGTTTTACTAACTGTAATCTGAATTATTTCAATCTCGATTAGAATGACAGGTTTTCTTTTTCTTGTCCTGTGGCAGCAGAAAGCTTATCATTCGAATCAAACTACAGAGAAACATCTGCCTCATGAACTGAAACTAAATAAACATTGTTTTATAACTTGGGATTCATTGGGCATAATAAACATTAAAATTCCATTTATATGTGATTCTAGGTTGCAAATGTCTGTGTATAAGGAAGCCTAAAGTGAAACCAGTGTCTAGATAATTAATAAAAATAATCTGTAAATAAACACGAATTGAGGAGAAATGGCCTGAACATAGAAATGAGTATTTTGTCACAACACTGTACAGAATTATTATATATTTGTACTGATATTGTGTACGAGCTGTTGAGAAATTATGTTCCACGATATTTAAAAATGAATTTTGTTCTGGTATGTAAGGTTTTTTTGTTGATATCCTTGTTTTCTTTTTTTATTAACCCAAGGTTTTTTTTCTAAATTCCCGTGTCTTATGTAAGAGATAGTTAGGGCCGCATCAGGCATTTTCGGGCTCGTGTTGTATCGCCTATACATTTCTTCTAAAACATTTTTGATGTCGATCAGTTTTGTATGGAGCATTTTAAGTTTTTGTTTTTATTTAGTGCAAGGGGCCCAGTCAACTCTCTGATTGTATTGCATTGCAACGTAGGCACCTACACTAATCAATCACAATGCCATACACGTAATGTTTCACTTTCTGTTCAACCCGATTGTGTGATTAATGTAAGAAATAAATGCCTTCGCTATCATATTTAAAAGTGGCTTTAAGTTTGAAGCAGTAAATAAAATTCGGACGTATGAAATCAGAATTGACTCTGTCCCGAGAAGCGATATCAATGTATAATATAACGTGAGCTCTTATTGTGTAAACGGAAATGAAAGACAAGTGTGTATAATGTGTGCGAGCGAGAGGAACGGCTGTGAGCGAGCGAGGTAGACGCGCGAACGTATAAGTTAAGTTTAGCATATAGTTAGGCAAAAACTGTGAAAACGCAGATACCAACAAAAAAAGTTAAAAAATCATTCTCTTTCCCGCTTTGGGGGATCAAAAGGTATGTCCACACTGTGCATTTCTTTAACGTTGATAAGGGCATGACGTCTCAATCGCAATGAAGCAGTCTCGGTAACAGATAAACGGCACAGTGGCGACACAAAGGGGCTCGCCTGAACATGTGATAGTCGCAATAAGCTTGTGTGTCTGTTTACTCTTAGCGGGCGAGCCTCTGCCCCTCGGCGGGCGTTTGATTACAACGAAACGTGATGTACCGCTGCTGGTGGGACTCGCACTAAGTCCGCCTACTCAAACGGCGGCGAGGGAGTTAACGTGATGAGCAGCGCTGTAGTCTGCGCGCGATAACAAGGCAATAGCGGTCATTGACCCGCTAAGAAAATGTATGTGATTTGACGTTTGCTGTCGCCGACGACGCCGCGGCGGCAACGGCGGCGAACGTCAAATCGCAAATCGCAAAAAAATATTGACGAAACTACCCATTTGAATCCGACAGGTATTCAGATTAGTTTTAGACTCCTGAAGAATCAGCCTGATGGTCAGACTGAATAGGTAGCTTCTCACTAAAAACCCTTCAATGCTGTCGCCATTTTTGTGAAGTGTGACGCAATCAACGTCGAACATATTGGAACCGGAACGTAGAATCTGGCGAATTGTAATACAGGCTAAGAACCATGCCTAGGCTCAAAACGCAAAGACTAGAAGCGCTAATTTGTAGTGTTTTATTTGGCATTGTATTGTGGAATGGAGGTTAGCTATCGGCGATGTATTTTAAACGAAATTGGAATGTATTGTGATTCACTGAGCGACAAACGAAGATGACATTCAAAAATGTAGAAATCTATTGCAGCGACTTCTTAGCCAAAAGGGGATTCTTAAAGATTTGCACGTAGTGTTTGTGTGTCGCTCAGTAAAAAAATGTTATCTAATGTAGATATATGTGCCATGTAATCTGAGTAAGGCAAGTGACTTAGGCGTTTTTCACCGGATGTGTGGTTGTTGATATCCAAAATATTTCCTATAATATAAATTTTTATATCTGAAAGCATTTATTGTTTTATTTGTAGGGCCTTCCATTATTATTAATATGTGTATAATTATTATACTAATTATTGTTTATCTTTCTCGTAAAAAAGTTAGGTACAGTCAGCAACTCAGCATCTAATACAGGGCACAGATTAATAAAGAGTTAGGAACAGATTGGACACTGTACATAATCGTTCAACTAAAAAGCGACCTTTGCTACAACGTAACAAAGTACAATTCATGCTGTGTAGCGCGGCGCCCGCACTTCGATTACTTGCCTAAAAGTTGCTTCTCTTTCTGTCGCGTAACTATCCTCGTCTGAAGCGGCCCGTGAAACTAAGGGTTCTCTTGTGACAAATAAAACTGGATATTTACTTAACTACGAACCACTTACTATTATTATTCTAATTTGTGAATATCATTTAATATAGGTAGTAGTACCTACCTAACCTTTTACATAATGGCCAGAAATCCTATCGACAGTCAGTAGGACAGTGACCTTTATTCATCTGCGGGTCTAGAAAGAGAAACGATTCACTCTCAATCAAAACCTCATAAAACCATAGTACATTTGACAGTCGAAATTGTTCGTTTGACAGCCAAAGAAGACGGGGCGATTCAGAGCGAATCGTTTCTCTTTCTAGACCCGCAGTGCAGTGACGAAACGTCATCAAACAAAGCATGTAGTATTTCTTCGCCTTCATTTTAGTAAGTAACTACACGCGGGGCTAGATAGAACGGCACGTGCAACCCGGGCGGCGGCGCGGCGCTCGGTAACCCACTGAGTCGGGCCGCGGATCTACTTGTGGCTTTGCAGGTCAAGAGTGGAGTGTCACACGCCTGTACAGGGTGATATTTAATTAGCTGACCATATTTTGGGGAATGATAGTACCCATCATTATGAACAACTTTCCCCAAGAAACATAGTCGCAAATGAAACAAAAAATCGACCCTCAGTACATTGCCCCGATTTCAAGTTACTATGGGAGCCCCATTTTTTTTTTCGGTTGCGACCATATGTTCCTTGGGGAAAGTTGTTCATAATGATGGGTACTATCATTCCCCAAAATATGGTCAGCTAATTAAATGTCACCATGTGTATCTGAGTACGCAAGGTACTCTTAATAATATGTATAGATATACATAGGTACCTATACGTCTTTAAAAATCGCATGGATGTTGATATCATTTTGTCACTTTCGCAGTGTAGATGATTCTGATTCTTTAGGTTATAAGTGTAATTAGATTATATAAATCATTTGAGAGCTTGCATCCTCCCACACATCACATCTGATGCTAACTGTAGCTGTATTTTTCTTATTATGTAAGATAACCTAATTCTTATATTCTTATTTCTTTTATATTCTTATTTTCTTATTTCTTCTTATTCTTATTCTTATTTTTCTTACCTTATTCTTTTCCTGCCTACTCTTCCACCCCTAACAACGATATTTAATTTCGTTGGTTTATGTAATCTGGCCAAACAGGCTTCAGTGTTACAAATAATTACAAAAATAACAGTCAAGTTATTAAATCGTTTATTTGTATAACGTATAACTCATAAATATACCCACAAATCACATTTTTGTTATTTTACATATCACAAAAGACCCATAAAGCTACGGCAACAAATTGACCGGACCATAGGATAAAAAAACTATATTTGTGTACATATTTAGTATTTACCCTATTTTTGTACATAATTTACAAGTAAAAATAAAGCTATTATTTATGGGCTACAATTCCTGAATTTCAAACGTAACCAATGTTTTTATAGGCTTATTTTTTTTAAGAGCACCGTCGGAAATACGTTGATCTGCCCAAAATGCAGATATACAGGGTGTAACAGAAACGGGTGTACAAGCCGAAAGAGGGTTGTTAGGGACATCATTCTGAACAACTTTCACTATGGGACTGACTTGATCAGAGCAACTTTATTTTTCCCTCCACCATACAGATCAGCTGAGCGCTAGGCCCGAAATGTAGGTGTACTGAGTTAATAAAAATAAAGTTGCTCTGATCAAGTCGATCCCATAGTGAAAGTTATTTAGAATGATGTCCCTAACAACCCTCTTTCGGCTTGTACAGTACACCCCTTTCTTTTACACCCTGTATTTGCTTCACTAGTAATTTGAAGGTGTCCTTTCTTTAGTAAGTGGTATTTTTTATTAGTTACATCACACAGGCAAGACTAACTAAGATCCTACTCCTATTACAACCCGAAGAGTTTAGATATAATAATACTATCTAAAATCTACACGAATACAATATTAAAAACTTTTGTATTTACAAACTTTTACATACCTAACTACCCTTATATGCATAGAAAGTTATGTACAGAATTTGCTTCAGAAAACACATTCTATTCATCGTACGTTTGTAAAAGTTCGAAATATCTTGACTATTCTACCACATCAATATTAGATACATGCACTACTTATTTGTCATATCTTTGCTTTAGGTTTGATTGCGGATCAGAGTTAATGCTAGGGTTCAATTATTTGACGCTGCAAGGCTTTAGGGGGGCGTCACGCGGGATATTAGCGGGAGTCAAGTATAAGAATCGCCATGAAGAAATTAAGGTCGATTCACACATATCAGCGATCCCACCGATTGTACATAAGTTACATAAATCGGGCATCACGATACTTTTGTTAATATGGCTATGTAAATTTGGCCTACAAGAACTCAACCCTAGAAAATGCAAGAAAAGTTGGCAATTAATGTTGGTTTAAACGTCCGTAACTCCCGGGACGGGTCCGTGTCAGTGAAAAATATTCTTTCATACATTCTCTATGAGGGTATATTTTTCACTGACACGGACCTGTGTCGTCACGGATACTGACAAGTGTGACTACTCTCATAGGGAATGTATGAAAGAATATTTTTTACTGACACGGACCTGTGCCGGATCGGTGGGATCCCTGAGATGTGTGAATCGACCTTTAAATGTCACACAAAGCAGAGCGGGTTCGATTCCGGGCTAGCGCTTGTATCCGTGTGGCGCCGTCACTATACATTTGACAACATCGACAACCCGCGTTTCACCCGCCGCTGGTTTCGCGTCTACGTCCATAACCATGCTCTACTTAAATTTCTTAGACCTAAGCCGCAGATAACAGAGAGCTAGGCACACCACAATCCAGGCTACAGTCACCAGGTAACCTTGGTAGACCACGGGGTCAGTGAGCGAGGAGCCCTTCTCCATGATGTCTCGAAGGGACACCGTCGGGATTGTGAAGGGCAGCGTCATGGCGAAGTACTTGAGGCCCTTGTACATGCCCTCTAAGGGCCAGAGAATTCCTGGAAGAGATTTATGGCTGGTTAGTTTCATAACGTGTTTGGTCTAGTGCATTGAACTACTATTACTAGTGGTAGCTCAATGGTCTAGTGACGGAAAAACCATTTTTATCTGGAAAATTTCCCATGGCTAGCAAGTCGAGTAGGTAACTAGAACTTCGCTTCGAGAAGCGCCTCCGGAATTTCCTATAACGAGTAACGAGAACGATGTAAGAACTCATATTGAATTTTTCCGTCCCGTAATTTTTCCATGGCTAGCAAGGAGTGACGAGAACTTCGTCAGAACTCATGGCGGCGTATATCTTATGGCTAGCAAGTCGAGTGACGCCTTGTATGTAAGAACATATTCCAATCACAGAACACGGCTGGCGTGCACCGGAAATTTGCCATGGCCACAGATTAATAAATGGCTAACTAGCATGTATGTACTTTTTAGGGTTCCGTACCCGAAGGTTGCCAAACGGGACCCTATTACTGAGACTTCGCTGTCTGTCCGTCAGTCCGTCCGTCCGTCCGTCCGTCTGTCTGTCACCAGGCTGTATCTCATGAACCGTGGTAGCTAGACAGTTGAAATTTTTACAGATGATGTATTTCTACTGTTGCCGCTATAACAACAAATACTAAAAATCAAAAGAAATTTGATATGAAGGGCCCCCCATACAACAAACGTGATTTATTTTTGCTCGATATTGATAATGGTAGCAGGTAGACGCTTAAAATGTTCACAATATATTGAGTATATTATTTACTTAAAAAATAAATAATTAAATTAAAATTAAATTAATATTTAGGGGTGGCTCCCATACATTATTTTTTTTGCGGTTTTTTATAGATAATGGTACGGAACCCTTCATGCGCGAGTCCGACTCGCACTTGGCCGGTTATTCACTTTACTCACCACACAACAAGATCATCGGGTAAAAACTCCCCGACACAACAAAATACGTCAGCGTATAACTCGAGCAGTAGATCGAGAGCAGGAACCCGTAGCACATCCCGCTCATGCCTTGCAGGAACAGCAGCACGGCGGCGGTCAGGAGAGAGCCGCGGACCGGCAGGCCGTAGCCGGCGAAGCCGAGCAGCAGCATCTCGATTGTCTGGGGGGAGGGGGGGGGGGGAAGGTAGGTGTTAAGAAAAATGCATAGTCAGCCGCCCCGGAAATTTAACGCAGATAGCAAGTCGAGTAACGAGTACTTCACAAGAACTCATGGGCGGCGCGAGCCGCCCCGGAAATGTAACGTATGTCAAGCCGAGTAATAGCGGCGGCATGTACAGAGGCGAGCTTATCTCCCACTCACCTGAAATACGATGACAGCGCCCTGTATCACGATGTGCACATGCAGCATCTCGTGACTCCGCACGCCAGCCACGGCCGAGCGCTCCCACACACCCTCCAACCGATCCGCGATCAGCAGCGTCGAGGTCGTGTTGGCAGACAGGAAGAAGATAATGCTGGGGGTGCGGAGGTTTAGGTTGTAATACAGGCCACTTTTGGAGGCTCAACAGCTCAATATATGTAAAAGTAGATAGCCCATAATATCCCACCGTGGGGCACAGGCCTTTACCCGGATCCGAGTAAGATTGAGCCTACTCCACCCAGGCTCAGTGCGGATCGGTGGAGGGGGTTTTACGACTACTACATACTACTAAGTAGTGATAGAAGTCGGGACCTACCTACGAGCTATACGAAATACGGAAAATCCGATAATGTACTTAAGACAAATTAATTATCTCATTGGTACATGGAAATAGAACATAAACATAAACATTTACATACAGGCACATACATTGCTTCTGGCCCCACACTAGGATACCCTGTGTCGTGGGAACCAGAAACAGCGACATCACAAACATGTAAACATCCAAGACCTGGGGTTTTTTTTTGTCCCCAGCCGGGACTTGAACCCGGGGCCTTTCGCATGGTAGGCAGATGCGCAACCGTTGCGCCACAGAGGCCGTCAAATAAAGTTATAAAGAAAAATAAATACAATGGAAAATGGAAAAATCATGTAGAAAAGCGAGCTTGTCTATCAACGCCTCTTCCACTGTAGGTATGTGGTGAGTTTGGCTGAAATACTAACTATCATGCGGAATCGGCGCCGAGCTCACGCCGTGTGTTCACTGGGGTGTGACTTTTCTAATTTCCTCCGCACCCCAGAAAGGACAGGGATGAGAACAGGCAAAGGCCGGACCAGGCACGTGGAGGACGCACAGAAATAGCTGCGGTTTACATGCATAAATGTAACCCGTTGACTTGCTCCCCGCGTTTGCCTCATTAAGACACGGGATTGGAATCTGTTAGCTTTATGTTAGATCCTCTAATGGCCATATTAAATCTCTATTAAGCCTGATCTACGCTTGCCATGGCATGCCAAACCTATATGGAAAGAGGTTGGCTTGATGGGTAGGACTTGTAGTACATTTTGCGGCACACCCCAAACGTTTGGAAGAGGCATTATATCATATACATATATATATTTATATATTATTCAGACATTACATAGGTTAACTTACATGGCTAAGCTTAACACCAATTTATTTTTATAATTTAATTATAATATATTTACTTGCAACAAGATCTACTCATTATGTCTCACAAGATCTACTCACGTTATCATAATCCCCGGAGCCATAAACCCGACGAACTGCGCATTGAAGCTACCGTAGACTGGCTCGTGGAAGCGGACCGGGATCTGCGGATATGTTGGGCTGTGTGTGAACCAACATGGCTTCTCTATGTAGGTACTAAAACTTTTATGAATAAATGGACACCACCGGCCTATGAATTATTTAACACAGGTAAAGTTAGGTAGGTAGTCAAGCACGGCCATATTAAAAATCACACTAATATTATAATCGTGAAAGTTTGTGTGTGTGTTTATATGTTTGTCAGTCTTTAGCGCTGAAACGGCTGGACGGATTTAATTGAATTTTGAGATGTGTATAGATCATACCCTGACTTAAAAAATAGGCTACATTTTATCCCGAAAAATAATCACTGATTCCGTCGGATGTTCAAAATGCATCCATAAAAAGTTTTCATAAATATGTCACAGATGGCGCTGCATGTATTTTACATCGCGGTATGGTTTGGTTTCAAGCTTACTTCATATATGCCGGCACTGACACGCACTGACTGAGGTTGTTCTGTTGATTTATTGCTAAAGTTTCTCTCTCTCTCTCTCTCTCTCTCTCTCTCTCATCTCGATAGTTGGTCTCTTTTGTCTTGATAATTACAACAAGGTATTTTATTTATAATTTTGGATAGGTTAAAGGTTAACTGTGGTTCTTTCGCATAGAATTGTAATTGGCATTGTAACTTTTTAAATTGAGAATGCCTCGCAAACGCAAAACAAATCTTTCGTCGAGCTCACAAGGAGCGCGAACTAAGAAGATAGCTAGACAGCAAGAATCTTCTGTTCATGCTGAACAGCAGAGAATTGAGCAAGCGGCGCGTCAGGCAAATTCTCGAGCATCTGAAGCCTCAGCGCAGGCTGATGCTCGACGTCACCGGAACGCTAACCGCATTGCATCTCAGATTGCTGCGGAGACACAAGAGCAGTCGGATGCTCGACGAAGGGATATGGCAGAACGTATGGCTTCTCAACGAGCCTCTGAAACACCAGAGGAGGCGGCTTCACGACGACAAGAGAACGCAGAGCGCATGGCTTCTCAACGAGCCTCTGAAACACCAGAGGAAGCGACTTTACGACGTCAAGAGAACGCAGAGCGCATGGCTTCTCAACGAGCCTCTGAAACAGTCGAAGAGGCAGATCTGCGCCGAAACGCTGTTGCCCAACGACAAGCTGAACGTCGGCAAATATTTTCAAGGAATATGTGGGGAGTTTTCAAAAAATGTGCTTTCGACTACGATCCTACTTTAGATTATAGTAACCATAGACTCATCAAAATTGACCGTATGAACAAGGCTTGCAGATTCTGTGGGGCACTGAAATGGAAAGAGGAAACGGCGGGAATGTGTTGCTCTGGGGGCAAGGTAGCCATCCCCACATTAGCGGAGCCGGTCGACCCTTTAAGGGAATTATTTTTGGGCGAGACAGATGAGTCACGGCGCTTCCTAAACCGAATAAAAAAATATAATTCATGTTTTCACATGACTTCCTTTGGGGCAGACAGAATTCTCGCGATGCCTGGGTTTTCACCAACCTTTACGGTGCAGGGGCAAGTGCACCATAAAATAGGGTCACTTTTACCTCCACCCAACGGTCAATCACAATTTTTGCAAATTTACTTCACATGGGAGACGACGAGGCAGAAACCGATAGACGGTGTCAAATTATTCATGGAGTGGAACGAGCGACTGTCCAGAAAATACAAAACGTCCTGCACGATCACAATAAATTGGTGCATGACTTTAAATCAGCTCTCGAGAACATGCCTGATGAGAGCTGCAAGGTTGTGATCAACCCAGACCACGTGCCGAGCGGGCAGCACGCGCGCCGCTACAACGCGCCGGCCGTCACCGAGGTGGCGGCTGTGGTCGCGGGCGCCGACCTCACGGCCCCAAGAGACATCGTCGTACGCAAGCACAACGAATCCGGAATCTTTGCTCAAAACCTCCTCAAAATCGGCGAAGGCCGCATGGCAATGGACGCGGAAGGCCTTATCAAATTTGAAAGCCACTTCTGTAATGTTTTAACCTCGGAAGAGATCCTAATACATATGGTTTTTCCGAGCTTACAACAAAACATGAGCAACGAGGAGAGGTTGTGTGAAAGAGCCATCATGGCGCCAAAAAACGAGTCTGTGGGAAAAATTAATAAAAAAATTATCGATCAAGTCCCGGGTGTGGTAACTACTTACACATCAATCGATACTGTGATGACCAATGACGATGCAACAACATACCCAGTAGAGTTTCTTAACTCTTTAGAGCTTTCGAGAGTGCCGTCACACAAGTTGGAACTGAAGGTGGGTGTGCCTGGATGCGTAACCTGGATGCTCCAAGGTTGTGCAATGGCACCAGGTTACGCATCACGGAGCTGAAAAGGCACATCGTGCAAGCCACCATCATCACCGGCGAGGTCAGGGGAGAAACGGTATTGATACCGCGAATACCTATTATCCCAACGAACTTGCCCTTTCAATTCAAACGCCTGCAGTTCCCATTGAAAGTGGCCTTTTCAATAACTATTAACAAGAGCCAAGGGCAAACATTAAAAGTGGCAGGCATTCATCTGGGCACCCCATGCTTTTCGCACGGGCAGCTCTACGTTGGCTGTTCACGTGTATCGAGAGCTAGAAATCTCTATATTTACGCAGAGAACAACAAATCTCGGAACGTTGTTTACAGAGACGTATTGCAGTAGATTTCTGTCTCTCGGTGCATTTCACGACTGTTTGCGATACTCAACATTCTAAATGATTTAATTTCCGGACATGTGTACAAATATACTTACAACGGTTCTCTACGTTGGAATACCAGAAACTCTTACAGAATTATTTTTGTTCTCTTTTTTAAACACATCAGGTATATAACTACAAATGTTTCTTATATTTGACATTGGTTTGATTTAATGGATTTCGTTTTACTTGACTATACATGATGATATGGTACTGTATGTACATATCTAATATGATGACATTGTTTTGACGTTTTAATCTAATGAATTATTATCACTTATTATTTTAATTATTTCGTGACTTTTAATTTATGTTTTTGACATTGAATTATTTATGGTTATGATTTATTTTTAATACAAAACTGACATGTAATGTATAATTATCAATAAATAATCTTATCTTATCTTATCTTATCTTATCACAATCCAAAGCATGGCGTAAATCCGACTACTACGCGGGCGAAGCCGCGGGTAAAAGCTAGTAGTATATATATTTGTGTACAGATAAACCAACTTTATTATGAAATGACAGAATTCGGAACTACGACCGCCCTCTTTGAAATGCCATTCTATGCCGGACGCAATTCCAAATATGGCAATACTATAATATTATGGAAGACACTAACGACACCAATTTACACCCGTCATTTCACAACAAAGTTGGTTTATCTGTAAGGTGATACATCAAAGTAGTGTTTTGCAGAGTTTCTTTTATAAAGTCTATGTAGTATATACAGTCAATTTAGTATGGTAATTTTGTAATGTAGGTATGGAAATAATGGGCGTAACGTACTCACAGTCATATCTGAAAACACAAAAATAATACCAAATACTGATGAATGCAAAACTGTATGAACCCTGAAAATATATAAACATGATTTTAAAATATAATATCTATGTCGCAGTCAGTTGGTTAAATCAGACACTTAACTAACACCCTAGCCTAGACCGTTAATTAAAGACCGACGTTTAACCATGGCACTAGCATTTTGATTTAAATAAAGCATCGTCGAAAACGTTCAACAATCGGTCTTTCTGAGTCTATCGTTGAGGCAAATTTTGCAACGTTGGTTTGTTGTGTTCAGTGGTTTTTTGTTTCAAATTTGATCTTTGGTGCAATTGTAAATATGTTGTCGACTCCGCCATGATTATTTCATTTGTTATTTCTGTGTTAGGAGCGAAGCCACCCCATGTAGTTTTACAAAACTAAATTGGTTGCTTTAGGTCACTTTATGTGCCAATCAATACTAAAGATAGGTGTTGTTAGGTCACAACTTTATGAACCACCCGGAGCCGAGCCAAGCGGAGCGGAGCGAGGCGACCCCATGTAGTTTCACAAAACCGAATTGGTTGCTTATACCCTACCAAAGTTGAAATGTCAAGTCATGTTGCCTAGGAACGTTTAGACAACTCGTTAAACGTATCGTTCACTCACTTGTCTGACGCAATTTTAGCGACTTGGTTAAACGTCGGTCTTTAATTAACGGTCTAGGGCTAGGGTGTTAGTTAAGTGTCTGATTTAACCAACTAACTGCGACATCTACAAGTATATGTGCTTAAAGATACATTAATCGATATATTTTATATTCATTACAAGTTTTCATAGGTAGGTACATATTATATTATTATTATTATTTTTACCAGTTATTTCGTTAGACTTATGATTCAGGCAATAAATATATGAATATGTATAATAAATAAACATAAGTAATAAAATAAGCAAAGCAGTGAAAATATGTGACGACCTCTATGGCGCAGCGGTTGCGCATCGGCCTACCATGCGAGAGGTCCCGGGTTCGAAACCCGGCTGGGGACAAAAAAAAATCCCCAGGTCTTGGATGTTTACATGTTTGTGAAGTCGCTGTTTCTGGTTCACACGACACACGGTATCCCAGTGTGGGGTCAGCAATGTATGTTTATTTATTTTTTATTTTTATTTGCATAATTTGCATAATTAAAGGTTCACAATTATATACCAGACTTAATTATTACAGAGCATTTGTGTCAGACAAAACAGAAATCATCTGAACCTGAGCTAGGATTAACCTGTATTTCAGATTCAGCGCTGATATTTCAGATTTCAGATGTGCCTGTTTGTTAATGTTTTATGTTTATCTAACATACATAAAAATATGACTGAAACATTCACACAAATATAAGTATATAGCTATATTTTTGGTTCGGTCAGGGGCGTCTGAACTATGTACATATACCTACCTACCTACATATAAAAAGTTACAAATAAAAAAGCATCAAGGTATCTTTGCAATGCCCTACGGAAAATGATGTTATGCTTTTTAGGGTTCCGTACCCGAAGGGTGCCAAACGGGACCCTATTACTGAGACTTCGCTGTCCGTCTGTCCGTCCGTCCGTCTGTCACCAGGCTGTATCTCATGAACCGTGGTAGCTAGACAGTTGAAATTTTCACAGATGATGTATTTCTGTTGGCGCTATAACAACAAATACTAAAAATCAAAAGAAATTTAATATTAAGGGGGGCTCCCATACAACAAACATGATTTTTTTGCTCATTTTTGCTCGATATTGATAATGGTAGTAGGTAGACGCTTAAAATGTTCACAATATATTGAGTAACATATTATTTACTTAAAAAATAAATAATTAAATTAAAATTAAATTAATATTTAGGGGGGGCTCCCATACATTTTTTTTTGCGGTTTTTTTATAGATAATGGCACGGAACCCTTCGTGCGCGAGTCCGACTCGCACTTGGCCGGTTATTATGTATTTCCCAATAGATAAGACTTGGAGTCATATTTAACAATCGCTCTTTTTGCAAACGAGCACTCTTTTCTACCGATTTTGGTTCGTTATATTCAGAGACTATATATCCAATTGACTGCGCCTGCGGGGGAATGCGGCTCGCCAAACGTAAAGCGGGCTACACACGACATTATATCGGTGGCGATCTAGGGTGTAAAAATGTGATAATCTGGGGCCGCCTGCTGTGTGCGCTTGGAGTGGTGTACTCACACACAGCAGGCGGCTCCAGTTTATCACCTTTTTACACCCTAGATTGTCACTGATATCATGTCTTGTGTAGCCCGTTTTTGTTGTATTCAACAAAGGTTCGCATACGCAACCTAGGTACGATGACGGGCCGCCAGACAGTTTCGCAGCGGCTGACCAATCACAGCATCAGGCTCTCTTACCTCGTCCCCCGCCACCCGTAAATCGGTGAGTTGTGTATCAAAGGAAAATGTATCTATGCGCTCTCCACTGGATAAGTGCTCCCTGGTTATATTCAATTCTCTCTGCAACGATTGGTCAGACAGAACCACTCGTGCGCAAGTCATCCGAGCGATTATATCACACGAGCGAATGAAAAATAGGACCTCTGGCTGGATCGGTGATTTGTCACCAGTAGTTATTTATTTAGTCACCAGTAATAGTTAGGTAGTGCCCTTTCTGAGAAGAGCTGGTGGACATGAATGTGCCGGATGTCAATGTTTATGATCACTTACCTGAATCAAGTCTTCCGGCCGGCCGCAAGCTCGCATCAGGCGCTTCGTGAAAGTTTCGTAAGCTTTCAGAAGCTGCTTCTTCAGGAAGTGCGACACTTGGTGGTCTGAAAATGGAACATACGACGAAGGGTTAAGCAGGGTGAAACAACTTATTCATCAAAGTTGGCAAAGTTCAGTACCCACACAAGCCCTCGTGAACTTGGCATAGTCTTGGCATAGTTGTTCTCTAAGTACCGTTCTCTCATTCCTCAGATAGCGTTTATCTGTCTGTCTGTTTATCTGGAGCTTTTGACATTTCACACGTACAAAAAGTGTAAAAAAAAGTGTTCTGACTGTTTATCCGTCTCTTGAGAGACCCGGGCTAAATAAAACTGAACTATTCTGGCCCCGTTCCCCATCGCGTCGACCCCCGGGAGCGGGAGGAGGGGATGCGAAAGTGCGGTTCTCCCACACATCAAAAAAATTATTCTAGCAAACATAGTTTTAGTACCAGCTCGTGTTTGGTATAGTTTCAGTACCTATAAATGAAGGAAATAGAATTCATTACCAACGGTCAGTGGTCGGCGCGATGGGGAACTAGGCCAGAGCAGGTCAGTTTTATTCAGAGAACAAATACCTATGCAAAGTTCTAGACTCCGGTCACAAAGTGTCGATTCTGTATGGAAATCAAGATATCAAAAGTCAAGAGGTCTCGTATTTATTACTGTTTTAATGCAAAAATTGTTGGTATCAGCCCCGCGGAATGATAATGCGCAAAATGTCAAAGATCTGACAGTGTCATGAACATTATGTCTATAGGAATAAGAGCTACGTTTTATCAAAATATATCAAATGTATGGAACTGTCAAGGTCATTATTATTCTGCAGGACTAGAAGGTACCTATTTTTTCCCCATTTTGACAGGAGTTACGCAAAATTATAATGGAATTGTGTCTTTGAAACTGTGTAGATATAAAAAATTATGTAAAACATATAAAATATACAAATATCTTTCACATAATTTTTAAAACACGGTAACATACAAAATCTGAGGATTTTTACACTATACTATAAATAGTATAGTGTGAAAAATCCTCAGTTCTTGTATGTTTATATTTATGTGACATTGCTGTTTCTGGATCCCACGATACAGGGTACCCTAGTATGCGACCAGAAGCAGTGTGTGCCTGTCAATAAACGACTCGAGCGTTTGGCCCGAAATCAATGGCCCGCAGTTTTCAACAATGCCAATCAAGTTCAAAACCTATGTAAAGATAATCAAAAGCATTTGCCGGCCGTCCCCCGGGGAATCTCCAGACAAAGGGTTATGAACAGGGATCGGAATTGAGGTGTGAATTTACCTAAAGTATGCAGTGAGACATAACATGGAGCTGTTACAACCACTTGAGTTGTACCGTTTTGAATTTAACCGATTAAATTTCGAGTTTTTTGTTTAACCGTTTTTTTTGTTTTACTTGTTCCTTACATTTGAAACACCGAACTCATTTTCAAGCTGCTGATTCCCAAAAAAATAATAACTTTTTTATGAATGTATGAATGAATATATGAATGTATGAATGACAAATGGATGAAAAAAATAAAGAGTAAATGAATGAATGAATGTAATTTCTCAGTGAATCTGAGGGCCTGTCTCGATCTCGATACTCACTGGTGCCGTCGATCCACACGTTGACGGAGCTGTCCTCGATGACGTCATCCTCCGCGTACCCCTCCCGGATCCGGATCTCCATGGCTGCGCTGAAGTTGCGCGGGATGTACATAGCGCCGTACAGCTCTGCACGCGCGACCGTGGCTTGCGCTTCTTCTGAGGTGTTGTAGCATTTCTGGGAACATAATGACGAATCGTCATGCCTGTTTATGTTCGGGTGGCAGAGGGACAACATATTTCATTGTGGAGAAAGTAAAACAAATGAAGAGAAACGGAAAGAAATGATGAGAAAGAAGAAGAAAAGAAATAAAAAGAAAAACGCGCACATCACAAAGTATTACCCATTAACCTCCTAACTTATACTGTCCTTTACAAAAGACATGTCAATAAGCAAAATCTAATTAATTGTAATTAACTAACTATGCCTGCGATTTGGGAGGCGACACGAACTATACTAACTAAACTAATTAAAATGGTGTGTTTGAAAATGTGTACACGACAGAAAAAGATAGTCGATTGTGAAACCACGGAACCACGACATCATAAGTAATTCCACTGCGGAACCCTATTTTAACGAAGGAATGTTGTTTACGAGTTGGGTACGCACACAAAAAATCGGTAGATAATGTAGATCATTCTAGACTGCTATTGTTCCTTGTTTACTTGTTGTAGATCAATCTAGACTGCTATTGTTACTTGTTTACTCTAAGTAGGTTGTTGTTTATTTGAAGGGTGGAATTATCTAGAACCCAATTTGTCAGGTATAAATACAGAGTCGAGTTCCGGGGTAGTCACTTCTCAGTCAGATCAGATCTCAGTAAGATCACTTCTCAGTAATATCTCAGTAAGATTACTTCTCAGTCAGTTAGTTCTTAGTAAGTTCTCATTCAGTCAAGTACGAGATACAAGACTCGAAATAGTAAAGTGCATATAGTGAGTGTAATAATTAGTGTCCATAGTATAAGTGAAGTGATTGTGATAGTGTCTCAGTATTTAGTGTCATAGTATTAAAGTCAGTGCTTTTCGTCATAATTATCAGTGTTTTTCTTCACTCGTATTGGAGTGGTGCAGATACCGGATAGTACGTTTGAGTGGTGTTCAGAAGGCAAATTCCTGTACCCCACAAAATGGAATCTGTGGCCACCGCGCAAGAGCTGTCGGATTTGAAGGTTGTCAGTTTAGTGCCTTTAGTTCCTCTAGTTTAGTGGTTTTGACACCTCCCAAATAGCCCCCTATCATTAACTATTTATTAACTCCTAGCTTACTTTAAATAAACGAAGTTGCCCAGTTCCCGGGCCTAGCAACCCGGGAACCTCAAGAGGTGAAGAAAGAAGCCTACCTGGAAATTCTTACTGAATGGCAGGCAACTGCGAAATGGAAAAATCTCAAAATAATAATTGTACACCAGAAAGCGTTACCCCACCCTACGCGAGAAATACAAACCACAGCTCAATAACACTCGCTTTTCGAAAGGAAAATCAAGATATCTGTGATAACTTGTTCAACTCTTGTCAAACTCGCTTCAGCCAATCTCGTGCCGCTATTATGAATTGATCTTCGAATAATCGCTAGTCGCATTTGATTGATATTTCAGAAACTGGGGATAAAAGCCAAAGCAACCTGGCACCACCCTTCTTTAAGTACCTAAGTAAGTATACTTTATTGCACAAAAACAGAATCATCCTCAGCCCACACCGACTTACTGCTGGGCATAGGCCTCTTCTCTATAGCGCCAATCTTCCTGGTCCTGCGCCAATACAGAATACAGACACTTATTAATGTACAAAGGCGAGCTTATCTCTAATAAGCCTATACCTGATAGAGCCCCGTCCGCTCCATCTCCTGCAAGTACCAGCAGCTGATCATGGAGAAGTCGCACTTGTCCCCGCTGTTCCGCGCTGAGCTGTAAGACCCGTTGGCACACGCGTTTGGCCCCCCTGGAGGAAAACATTTACATACCATTTTATATCCTAAAACAATCCAAGGGCCAGGGAGCACTTATCCAGTGGAGAGCGCATAAATACATTTTCCTTTGAAACACAACTCACCAATTTACGGGCGGCGGCGGACGAGGTAAGAGAGCATAAGTTGCGTACGTTGAATACAACTAACGTTTGGCAAGCCGCATTCCCACGCAGGTGCAATCAATTGGATGTCTCTGCCAAGGGGCCATTGATAGAATTTGCTACAGGCCCCGCGTTGGCTTAATCCGGTATGTACAGGTACAAGACGGCGGATGGACCAGATAGACAGACCAGATATCCGAGTGGTGGCGAAGAAATGGCCAAAGATCAGTCGGCAGACATCCGAACAAATGGTCCGATAGCGAGGACAATGAACGCGGGTTATACGGGACCGAGTAGAATTGAGGAGGGCTATACTCAAAAGTCGGTCGGTTCCCTGACAGGTTGAGATGCTGATGAACATAACTTTACATACAGGCACATAAATTGCTTCTGGCCTCTAGGATACTCTGTATCGTGGGAACCAGAAACAGCGACATCACAAACATGTAAACATCAAAGACCTGGACCTTCGATTTTTTTCATCTACCCAGCAAGGTTCGAACCAGACCAGGTGCCCGGGTCTTAAGAAACACGAGATAAGTATACTTATACTATAGTGTATCTTACTTGTATGTAACTATGTGAAATTTATTTACAGATCATTGTGAAACATGGCATGTTTATATTACTTCAGAGGACAATCCAACAAAAACCAGCTGTTCTGATGTAGGTGCTCGAAGTTGAGAGAAGGAACTCTGGGACTCTTACTTGTGAACTCATCGAGTTTGGGCTCATTTTATTCGTCATAATGTGAACTCTTCATTTCGGAAAGTTTTTTTAAAGTTTTCTATATAAACCTACTTTATTTATTTTATAAATAACTTACATGGCGAAAATGCGGCTTCGTCGTTGACAACTGCTAAATGTATGTCCCTGGGATCATGGCCCACGGCCGCAAAGAATGCCACTGCCGTGATGATTGGGAAAAGCGCCGAGAATATTAGGCCTCTGGAAACGATAAACGAAAAAATAAACGTTTTTTTTATGTGAAATGATAAAAAAATAACTCATTACCTATAACTTATAATGAGTTATTTTTTATAATTTCTCATCGAACAGACTGTAGTGTACAGTGCGGTGTAGTAAATTTTAAGGTGATTAATCAACTGACTGTCCCATGCAAGAATGGATAATTGACTATAATAATAATAAAGTCTAAAATATGTCATACAGTGAAAGTTGCTCAAAATTGTCTTCTTACGTTGCAGCTGGTAACAACTCCTTATAGTTCTTTCTATATCATCTTGTATACTACAGTCTAATACGGGAGGTGTTGTTAAAGCTTAAAAAGTAGGTAGGTAATTGTCACTTACCCCGGATGCCTCCCGAATTGTTGTATATTTTTAATTAAAACTGCTTTGTATCGACCATTTGATAGTCTTTTATCTGATTTCTTTGGCTTATCTTTTTCTGTTAATACCTGTTATAAAAGTAAGAAATCAAGATTATAGTTTCGGTCTTTCGAAAAAACTTAAAGGTAACATCGGAAAAAACGACAAATCTTTCTGTCAAAAAATGGCGTTGGTTACTTTAGACAACAACAATGTGTCGGGCTAGTAAATAAAAAGCCATGTAACGAGCAAAAAGTCCAACCTAAACTAACCTAACTGAATACTAAATCTCCGAAAAAAATACGAAACTTCCGTAAACCTCTGCGACTTTTCGAAAACTCTGTATTTAAGGAGATTTAGTCCAATATTATTTCTCAAACGAAACTCACATCAGTACTACTAGTGACGACGCTGAAGTCCTCCCGGGAAGCGAACCTGCTCCCCCCACCGACCATGCTGCTCTCCGGGACCACGTCAGGAGTCTGCATCCTGTCGTCTGCGCAAACATTCAATCTGAATTATGATACTACAAAAACTGTGCTAATCTATTCCTATTTCTGCAACAGGTCCCTCTAAACCAGTCTCCGGCTGAACCAGTTCCCTGCTTATCCAGCAGTTCCCTGCTATACCAGTCCACTGCTGCACCAGTTCCCTGCTATCCCAGTCCCTTGCTACACAGTCCCCTAATACACCAATCCCCGAACAGTTGCCTGCTACCCTAGTCGTCTGCTACACCAGTCCTCTATTACCCCAGTTCCCTGCTACCCCAGTCCCCCGCTGCCCCAAACCCCCGTTACTCACTGGTTCTCCCCTTCATCTCCTCCTGTCTGCTGGCCAGCTTCAGGAAGGCGTCTTCTAAAGTATTGCATTCCATCCGTCTGAGGATCTGCTCTGGCGAGTCCTCGGTTAACAGGTGGCCATCGCGGAGGAGGCCGATCTGGAAACGAACATAGAAACATAAACATTCATAAGGTTTCGTTTAATAACCATTCAAGCGTCTAGTCTTAAATCGATGGGTCCCCCCCAAATCCCCGTTTGCTTCTACGCTTTCAATGGGCCCAGTTCTTTTAGTAGTCTGCTAATAGACTAGGTCCTGGAAAATTACAACTGTAGCCATGACGTGTATACCTATTTATTGTACATAAAGGACAAAACACAAAAAGATACAGAGAAGGAATGTATAAATGCGAACTTATCTCTGAAAGAGATCTCTTCCAGCTAACGAATATTATCAATAAATGATGTCTATGTCTATGTCTATGTTGTCATCGCGTCACTGTCACTGAGCGATTATTGCGCTAAAGGAATCCAAGCCCACCTCAGTCTTTCGAACCCGGGACCTCTCGCATGGTCGGCAGATGCGCAACCGCAGCTCCGCAGAGGTCGTCTACCGTTTTAAAGCGGTCATATAATTTCTCGGATCAAATAAGGTACCTGATCCAACCAATGTTGGAGGTGGTCAGGTGGGAGTCGAACCGTCTATCTTGTATGATATTTAGCAACTAGATAGATACATTTATTTTATTTTTATAGACGTGTCTGATCAAAATGCCAATTGTTACGTAACAATCTCGCCGAAAAAAGAAAATACTTACTGGTTTTTCCGTTTTAGGATAACTTGAATCATGAAATCATACTAATCTATGCCATTAAATGCATTTTTATGTATTCTAAAGTATGTTTGGTGTTTGTTGACCTCAATTAAATATGACCGTCGCTAAAATAATGATATTAATGATATTAGAACAGAATGCATCGAACACAGTCTACGTAGGGTTGCAAAGTGGATTGTGCATCGAACACAGTCTACGTAGGGTGGCAAAGTGGATTGTGCAAAACTGTTAAGTTAGGTAGGTACTCACTTTATGGGCCTGTTTCGTCTCTTCGATGTAATGTGTTGTTATGATGACAGTCTTGCCGAGCCGTGTCACCCCAGTTAGGAATTCCCATATCCTGAAACATTCAAAAAGAAAATATAAATAGGAGATTAGGACCTCCCTCATCGTAATTTTGATTTAAAATAATAATGGTTGTAAGTTGATTTTTATTATATATATTTTTTATGTTTAAGTATTGCATCGAAACGAAACTGATAATAATTATGAAGTGATTTCAAAATTTCTTTCTTCGTTCGAAAGATTACATACCCCAAAGTTTGGTCCCATTTTTTGAAAATCAGGAATCGTGCCAGGGGCACAGATTAAAACAAAGACCCCATTCTCACCCAACGTAAAATATTGTCATGTTCGTATGAAATGTTGAGAATATTAGATCTATTTGCCTCTAGATTTATTTGAGTGGCTTGCTCATAGTCGTCAGTACTCGTTTAGACCAGTTTGCTTATTGTACATAGAAAATGATTTGCACAACCTTCGCAAATATCGTTCCCCTATTTGTACAAAATGGCCGTCATGCTATGCATATAAACGTGACACAAACATCATAATAAGATGATAAGTCATAACTTTTTAACAGTTGCTTACGGACGAAAGACATGCTGGAACCAACAGCCCTTCACATCCTTCCCGGGTAGTGCTAACAGCAACCAATACTGGAACCAACAGCCCTTCACATCCTTCCCGGGTAGTGCTAACAGCAACCAATACTGGAACCAACAGCCCCTCACATCCTTCCCGGGTAGTGCTAACAGCAACCTTCACATCCTTCCCGGGTGGTGCTAACAGCAACCAATACTGGAACCAACAGCCCCTCACATCCTTCCCGGGTAGTGCTAACAGCAACCTTCACATCCTTCCCGGGTGGTGCTAACAGCAACCAATACTGGAACCAACAGCCCCTCACATCCTTCCCGGGTAGTGCTAACAGCAACCTTCACATCCTTCCCGGGTAGTGCTAACAGCAACCAATCAAAACTAACATTTCCAGATTTTTGAAAGCAACCTATCCAAATACAATGAAATCTACGAAACACCTGACAACCTGACATTGGCGAAATTAACTCATATTTAACTATACTCTGTCCAATACAGCTTAATCGATGACGCTTGCCACTTTGATAACTAGGCCTGGGGATAAGGTCAACTTATGTAGTGAATGTTTCAAACAAAAGGAAGTTGTAACACGTTTTATTCTTGTTAAAATAGCTCACAGCCCAAATTATCATCATCGAATTATGATTCGGACTCACTGGAGTTACTTCTCACACTATTAAATTATTGACCGAGCGAGCAAAGCGAGCGAAGCGTCTCCGTTTCAGGTTTGGGCAAAAATGCTTTCGTATGTCTGTCCGGTTGTTCTCCTCTACAGGTCGCATTTATGAACCGATTCTCGTGAAATTTTGTGAGCAGGTTGGAAAAATAAATAGAATTTTTCACTCGAGCCAGTTTTTAGTTTTTTTTCAAAATGGCGGAGATATGGGGTTTTAAAATGTAAAAAAATCGTTACAACCCAAACGGCTCGATGGATATTAAACAAATGAGGTGTCGTTGGATTCGTAAAGACCATGAGAGTGAAACAGACTATATAATTTTAGTAAAAAGTCAATAGGTTGTATTAAAGATCGCGAAATGTAGTTTACAAAGTTATTGGTGCGGCTACTTTCATACTGCATGTACGTAACCAGGTACATTCATAAGTTTGTATGTGTTATTGAAAGAAAATTATTTGGGTTATTTTTTTATGTGTGTTAGCAGTTCAGCTTTTCCACCGACATACTCGCGAGGTCTACAGCTCACAGAGCCACTAGTTAATATTGTTTTATAAGTTAAGATCGATAACTTGTCTTGTACGATACGTGTAGCACGTCACTATTTGGCAATAAAGTTTTATAATTGTCTCTATACATTCCGCCATGCAAAATACGGTACTTCATAGGCATGTTTTGCGATTACAGCTGTCATCGATAAAGCTATGCTGGCCCCCGATTCCCGCGCTATCGGGATCATCTACCTAGTCGAGATATCGGTATTCATACCGCCTATGTCCTTCGAAAACGATCTCGATTCGTATTTATTTCGATAAAACGAGTCGAGATATCTCGGTTGGTCGTAGGGCTGGTTGTGAGAATAGCTTTTTATTGTTTTTGATGGAGATTTCGATATCTTAAAATCGATATTTCAACCATGGACATGATCTCACTAGCGCGAGAATTGCCCCCCCTGGACAAACCTTTATTCATAAAATATTTACACAGAACAATAAATACTGAGTAATAGTGTACAAAGGCGAGCTTATCTCTAGTAAGACATATGTTTCAGTAAACCAAGTAAACATGTGGATTGCTGGTAGCTCGTAAAAACTTAGCAGAGGGCGCTACTATCTTTGTAAATCACCCTGAATCAGTACGCGCGGTCCGTCAACGCAGATTCTGTTCAATAGTTCAAGGCTACCTAGCCACATGTTGTAGGTCTGAAGCAATTTTTTCATGAGATAATTGCCTCTGATCACGCAACGCATTGTGTCGCTCGCGGAGTGAGATAGATATTGCGAGATATCAAAGGTAGCCAACTAAGTTTATGAAATTAGAATAGAACAATATATTAACCCCCAGTTTCTGAAAGAGCAACCAAATGTGACTGCGATTAATCGAAGATTAATTCAAAATAGCGGTACGTGTTTGGCTGCAATCAGTTTGGCCACAGTTTAACAATTTGTCACAGCTAATTTTCTTTTCTGAAACTGGGCGTAATGTTTGATTGCTGCATTAGATTAAAGTATAAAGTCAAAGTCATTTTTTACTAAAAAGTGTTAGTAATTGTAACTGTAAACAGTAACTGTATAAAATCATAAAATGTATGCATGTGTCCTGTCCGTGCAATTTAGCGGTCGAACAGGTGGACAGATTTAAATGCAGTTTTCTGTAAATGGGTAGATAGCATAGAGTGAATTATAATAGGGTTAGTAGATATCCCTGCGTATCCCTATCATATCACGCAAAATTATTAACAAAATTACTATAAATTAACTTACTCATCCGCAAACCCGCACTTTTTTAACCGACTTCAAAAAAGGAGGGGTTCTCAATTCAGTTGTATTTTTTTGTGGACGGGACGTGGACGCTTGAGTAGATTAACTAGCTCGTCCAACGTCCACAAAAGACTACTCAGATCTTTTGTTCTTTTGTAAACGTTAATAAGAAAATAATCGTGTTTTTTAGGGTTTCAATCCATAAAGGGAAATAATCGGCTAAGAGCGAGTCGAATTCTCACACGAAGGGTCGCAGAAGAAAATGTACAAAAACTATATACTATGTGGACGTTATTATTCTTGAATATTTTGTTTTATTCAGTATTTATTGCTGTAGCAGCAAAAGTTCCCATTCTATGAAAATTTCTACTCTGAGATACCTATAGCCCGTTGACGGACTGAGACAAAGCCTTGACAGACTGACAGGACAGAGGGACAGCGGAGGCTTAGTAATAGCACAGGGTGCTCATCCCATACAAATTAGAATTAGTAACCCTTCGTAAAAAGGAGATGGCGTGAGGAGTAAGATTTGTACTTAAACGGCACGGTTTCAGTTAACATACTTCTAGGTTGCGCTAATCTTAGAATAAATCCTATATATCTTAGCGCCATCTCGTGGTATTTACAATTTTTCGATGGTGCTGCACCAAGTGATAATGGCCTCAAACTAAAGAAGCTTCGATAGCATCTCAGTTTACGCCGCCGGTGTCATATTTTGTTCTAGGTGGTCTATCTGTATTAGTATAATGTTATAGTATCTGTGGTAATAGGGTCCCGTTTGACACCATTCGGGTACGGAACACTTAAAAATAAAACCTTGTAGGACGGACAGACAGACAGACGGACGGACAACGAACTATTCATTGTCCGTCCGTCTGTCTGTCTGTCTGTCCGTCTGTCAAGACTTTGTTAGTGGGAACGCGTGGAGGTGTCAAGCAGAAATTTATATCAGATGTTCATGTTCAGGTCTGTGATCCCTTAGAGCTGTGAAAAAAAAGGTCAACGCAATCAAACGATACGACGTTCACGACAAGGAGAGTCTGTTATTTGGTTTCAATAACATTGACCTGTTCGAAGGATCTTCGTTAATTCCTATATAAATGAAAAAAAAAAATATTTTCGTGTACGATTTAAGCAATATTTGCCGCAGTCCGAGGTGGTACTACATTAAATCAACAATTATTTGTTTATTTAAGCTGGCCATGCTTTATTATTTTTAAAGCTGTTGTCGACTCCACCTAACATTTTTTTTCTTTACTTGGTGGTGGAGGTCGAATATTTGAACTGAGCAGAGGTCCATGTAGGTTAATTTTGATTGCTTTTTAGATTATGATTCAGGTGTTAAATTTTAAGATATCCATTAAGTGCCTATTTTCGGTTCCCATTGCATTATTATTTTTCTGACAAATACCTAAAACAAAGTCTCATTGTTCTTGAAATAAAGCATTGTGATTTGATCTGCCCGTATAATATAGGGTGTTCTAAGTTTCCATGTGTATTTTTTTTAAATCCTCCACCTCCCAGAGACACATTTTTATCATTATTTCACAATATTTTGCAGTTGCCTTAGTAATACTTAGTAAGCGTTTCCTAAAATTTTTGCCTTTTTTTCTAATACATGTATAATAAATATTGTAGCTTCACGTTTTTTTCCCATGCTGGGTGGCACAACTGACACTTCCTATTGGGACGAAAAGGGTTCGTGATTTTGAGTGGAAATGATTTAAAAATTTCGGACTACCGGTTTCGGTATTTTATAAAGATTAATCATCATCTATGCCAAACCTAAAAACTTAAATGTCTCCTTTCGATGAATTAAATGTCAATATAATGCATGCAAATCTCGACCACATATTCATCAAGTCACTTTGTATCCTGCTATTCCTCTTGTTGGTCATTTTCCAAAAGAATACGTACCGTTTTTACGACTTTCCCAAAAAACGTGGGATTAACGTGACCTTCATACAAGCTTCATACATACAAATATAAATTAAACTAAATAACTGTAAAATAACTAAATACCCCTCATAGACATTACCTCACTCTTTAAATCTCAGGTAGTTTGTATGTATTTATTAGTGTATGTATGTGTATGTAAAAATTTCTTTATATATTATATTAGTTTATTAATAGTATTATATCTTTAATATTTTGGTAGTTAATTTAAGGATGTATTTGGATATAAGTATATTCTAGCTTTGTAGGTATATAGTTGTACACAAAGGTCTACCCTTGCTGATATATCAAACTCTCTCATCGGAACTTGGTTTGCTGGAAGAGATCTCTTTTTAGAGATAAGCTCGCCTTTGTACACTGTTTTTATTTACTTTTTGTCATTGCAATTAATTGTGTGCAATAAAGAAATTATACCCACCTATGAGAATAATCATTGGGAATTGGTATACTTGAAGAATTCAAATGAGTTGACTCATTTGAAAAATTCATTTGTTACTGTTTAATATGGAAAAAGAGGCATACAAAATAATATCGATGGGTAGAACACGTTAAACAGTAAAATTTTAACCTACGTGTACTACGTTCTTTAAAAAGGACATAGAAACAAAAAAATGTACTAGAGCATGTTCTAAAACTTTTTCTGTTTTTTATCATTTGCCAAACAATGTCTTCTTTCTTATAAAAAAATGTGCAAAAAATATTCTCATAGATACTATACTTCCAGAGATCTAGGCGATCTTGTCTTAACGTAATTTCGTTACATAACGTTTTTGCGAGTTGACCCGCTACTGACCGACTTTAAAAACGTTAAGGCGTTAAAAGTATTTTAGTTACAAACATTATTTTGGTGTACTTTAAAAGCTAATAAGATGCAAAATAATATCGTATAATAAAATCATTTTGTTTTGAATTAAACTGCAATTACTAAAAAAAAATGTCGAAAAATCACAATTGTTCAAAAACAAAGCGTAATTTTAGTAAGCAGTTAACACTTTTTCAGCATTTTTTTGTAACTGGCAGTACTGCCTGCTTTTCATCATTACAATCCTGTTAATTTGACTGCGACAAACCCTTTCAGTCCGAAGTTATATATTTTTTTGCAATGCATGGTGCATGGTTCACGAAAATTTATAAACAATTGCCTGTAAAAAAAATAGGGAGGGTGGGATTTTTTTAAACATTTTTTGTCGATAAAATAGGGTCTTCTTTAACCCTATTTAATATGTCCAGTTTATGAAGGCTCACACTGTATATAACAAACAAATATGGACCTTTTTTAGTATTTTTACACGACTATGCGCGAGCGAAGCCGCGGGCACCTACTAGTGTGTAACTATAAATATGGATAGTTTAATCTTAAAGCACCCTGTAAAGCTAGGCGCTACTTTCTTTCATTGCCAGCTGTTCAGTGACTGTAGCGTGAACAATGAACAATTACAACATTACATTGTGTCGTTTTCAGGATGTCTTCAGTTCGAATCGGATCTGAGACACAACGGCGTGCGTTGAATGTAATTACAGGTTCATTCATATCTACTAACGAATACGGTATTTTACAAGAGATAATAGGTACGGTAATTTTGATAATGAGTTATATGAAATACAGACACAGCATACATTGTACACTGTGATTCAGAGTGTAGTGTCATCGCTGTCTTTACTTACACAAAATTTACTTGATAAAATATGTACAACGGCTAAGAAATATTCAATTTTGAGTCAAGCCAACAACTTACGTCAATTTCTAAATGTCACGTGATTTAGAGATTTCATTTGTATGTGGACTGATTGTAAAGAATTACTCTATTCATTTTCATTCCATTTAGAATGAATGAGAACATCACTATCAAACTGAACATGGCAACATTATTTCAAGAAGTGACGTTTGATGTTGTCAGGTTATTTATTTAGTTATTGTTCTGAGGTTTTTATAGTAATTAGGGATAAACTGACAGCTTAAACTCGAATGTTCTATTTTTAGCAACCATACTTCAGACAGTCGCTAAATACAGTTTAAATTCAACACGGTTATGTTAAGTGGGGACTTTGACTGTACTTAACTTCGTTACTTACCTATTTTATAAAGACACTCTATGCATGTTTACAGTAAACATTGACTATCAATTTTAGGAGGTACGGTTCCTGGTACTTAAAAGGTGGTAAGTAAAACTTCCAAGTTCGAGCTGACTCTTACACGAAGGGTTCCGCACCACGGTACACGAAAAACGCGAAACAAAACGAGTACAAAAATCACGTTTCTTGTATGCACCCTTATTTTTATATATGTCGTGTAGTTCATTGTTTGTACTAAGATATGCACATTGTACTTATAGCGGTAGATATGCACATTCTAGCGGTAAAATTTCAACACTCTACCTATTAAAGTTCGTGAGATGGAGCTCGCTGACGGACAGACGGACAGACGGACAGACAGACAGAGGAGGCTTATGCCCGATTTACCAGCAGTTAGGGAACACTTAGCTCTTATTCTTAACCGTCTAGCGATTGTTGCGGAGACCGCCTCTTATATTTAGGGGCTCCGTCAGTAGCCTAGATGTCCCATAAACTTAGGTCAAAGAGAAACAACCGCTAGGTGGCCCTTAAAAGTAAATATAATGTCCCCTAAAATATAGGGGTTGGTGGTGAAATCGGCCATTAGTATATCAGAGTCCTATTTGGCACCCTTCGGGTACGGAGCCCTAAATCACACTTGGCGCTGACTGAAAATCAGCGCTGAAGGCTTGGCCTTCAGTATATCGCTGAGTCAGTTGCCATTTATAATGACAGTGACACGCCACGACCGTCATTCATGTGTTTTCGATGATATTGTGTGTGTCTAACTTTCTGCTTTTGGTTTCTTTTGTCTAACTGTAATGTATTCACTGTCCTTGTAATAAACGTTTTTTTCTTTCTTTCTTTCTAAATGATCGTGTCCCAAATCAGTCACTCACTTTTCTCTCAACACCGGATCCAGTCCCACAGTAGGTTCGTCCAGGATCAGCAGATCAGGATCGTGCACGAGGGCAGCTCCAAGCGACACCCTTCGTTGCTGACCGCCGGATAGGTTCTTTACCTGTACGATAAATTAGACTGGTTATTATTAAAAAGGCCTGCAAACACAAATTATATATTTTTTATGTTTCTGCACTGAGCCGTATGGCTGAATCTTTGCCGTATTCGGGTAAAGGCCTCTGCCCCTCGGAGGGGACATTAATGGGCTAAGAATACTTTAAATAACTTTACGTTTCTGAATCAAATCCAAATATGCAGGGTTTATACGGGAGGCGGAGGCGGAGCGTGACAGATCTATACAGCTTGTATAGTTCTACTGTTTGATTGTACATGCGAGAGGTCCCGGGTTCGATTAAGACTACAAAGGGGACACGATTAAGACTACGAGGGGACAAAGAAAACAAAAAAATAATCCCAATGTTTACATATTTGTGATGTCGCTGTTTCTGGTTCCCTGACAAAGGGAATCCTAGTGTGGGGCCAGGAGCAATATATGTGCCTGAATGTAAATGTCAAATCGCTGCTGACTGGGTGCCACAGGACGGATACCGACGACCTGCGACCTGGATTATTCGCTAACTCAATGATGATCCGTAAAAATTAAGAAGTTATTCGTGTCGTTTAATTATCGTGTAACCAGACAGATAATATTAGCCGACTTATTTTTAACCGACTTCCCAAAGGAGGAGGAGGTTTACAATTCGTCCGGATGTTTTTTTTTTATGTATGTGCCCCGATAGCGCCTAGACGGATGGACCGATTTGGAAAATTATTTTTTTGTTTGAAAGGATTTACCTTCCCATTGGTCCCATTGACACCAGGTCAGGATCTGATGATGGGATCCTAGACAAATCGAGGGAACTCTTTAAATATTATAGGCAGACCTATAGTGATTTTTGTGTTTTCACTAATAACTCGTGCATTTACTCACGGTAAGCATAATATTGTGATGCGGAACTGCTGATGAAGACCACATATGGCTACCAGAACTTCTCAATACTAGGTACAAATACAATGCGTGGCTGACGGGCAGGCAACGCATAGCCTAATCCGGTGCACCTAGAGCCATGAAACGTTGTACAGAGGTTCCTTAGTAGCGTGGGGTTACACTGAGATGGGATTTGACAAAATTAATTCCCCAAGGGGGGGGGGGAAAGGGGTTACAGTTTGTATTAAACTCAATCTAATCAAATAGGGTTTGTGGAAGTCGGTTTTTTCTAAAGTTTACTTCTTGTTTCAATTATTATATCCTTGGTTACACGATAATTGAACGACACCAATAACTTCTTAATTTTTACGGATCATCATTGAGTGATCATCACTGAGTTAGCGAATAAGCCCGCTGGACAAGTTTCTGCCGGGGTGGCCGCAGGTGGCACAGACCAGGCAAGTGTGGACGAAAGAGGGGGAGGCCTTTGCCCAGCAGTGGAAAGGTACTTACTAGTTTCCCGCCATCGCTGAGTTCGAGTAGGGATGAGAGTTGTTCGAACTTCTCATGCATCTTCTTGGTTCTCATGCCGTAAATCCGTCCGAAGTAGAAAATGGCGTCTCGCACTGTGAACTCGCCGACTAGAGCGATTTCCTGTGGGGGATACAAATAATTAGTAAATATAGCCCATTCAGGTCCCTGCCGAGTGGCACAGGCCTTTACCCGGACGAGTAAGATTGAGCCTTATTCCACCACGCTCGGTCAATGCGGGTTTTACACGATTACTGCATAGCATACACCTACTACCGAGCGGCTATAATAGCATACACCTACGACCGAGCGGCTATAATAGCCGGGTTATAGCATATTTGAGTTTTCTAAGAATGGATGACTCTGGGAACAACCCCCTACAGGAGTGTTAAGTGAAATCCGAAACACGGAGCTCCGGAGATAATTATCTCATTGGTACATGCTGGAATTCGAATTGACACGGAGCTCTATGATTTTATGGAGATTGAAGGGACCGTCACGATTTTCTGTACCTATCACCGTACCGATATTTTCTGTACCTATCACCGTACCGATATTTTCTGTACCTATCACCGTACCGATATTTTCTGTACCTATCACCGTACCGATATTTTCTGTACCTATCACCGTACCGATATTTTCTGTACCTATCACCGTACCGATATTTTCTGTACCTATCACTGTACCGATATTTTCTGTACCTATCACCGTACCGATATTTTTTGTACCTATCATCGTACCGATTTTTTTTTAATTTAGCCCGCCCGACAGCATTTTGGACCTATGTTCAACTTATTACTAAAAGGAGGTAAGTAGTAAATATAGTTCCATTTACGTCCCCACTGAGGGGCACACGCATTTAGCTCCATATTCAACCAGTGAGGCTATGGGTCAGTAGCCAACCCGAACGATAGAAGATTTAATTTTCAAGTTGCCCTAATGACCTCATATTTCCTGCAGCTTAACGACTTTTTAGTTAATTTTTGTTTGGGGATGCAAAACATGGTTTTATCAAGATCATTCAATATCTTCCTACCTATCTACCTACCAACCGGAGGGATCAGCTACGATTATTAAACAACAATAAAAAAAATAGAATAAAGGACGAATCGGTCAACTAAAAATTTGTATTTAGGGTTTAATGTTTTTAAGATTTAAAAGGTCTCACAGCTTAATCATAACTTAATATATCGCAGAGTTGCACACAGGGTTGTTTAATTCTTATAGCTAAGCCAATTAAGAGACTCATAGTATAGTTGTTATGGAGAACGATTTAGGTACTAATAAATAACAGTGGATATTTTTAAAAAGAGATGAAATGAAGATAAATGAGATGATTTTTTTTTGTTCGCCATAGCGTTGCCTGTACCTGTTGTTTGTATGCAAGTTTTTACTGACTATAAAATATTATACCTAAGGGGGCGTCCATTAATTACGTGAGGCGTTCAGGGAATACTTAATCACGTGGAATCGGCAGAATAAATGAATGACAGCAATCGCCTTTGTACACAATAAAGATAAAGTACAACGTAACCTACTTGAGTTCGTGTAAGGCTTAGGCGCGTCATTTCAGCTTAGACTCTAAGCTGAAGTGACGCGCCCCACTCCTTGGTTTTGTATTTACTTGTCATACAAAACCAAGGAGTGGGGCGCGTCATTTCAGCTTAGACGAGCTCTACTTTTAGCTTTCTAACTATATTTTGGCACGTGGTGAGAGGTGGAACTAACGCTTGATAAAATCAATCCAATGAGGAATGAAAGATTTGTTTTGATGACAGATTTGTTGCATTAAATTGCGTAGAGCTGACGCCCTCCTTGTAAACGTCATTCATCATCATCAGCCAAAAGATTGTTGGCAGACTGTACTCCTTGTATTGTATAAGCTATATACAAGGTGTAAATGAATTAACGCTAAATGAGAAACTCAAAATCAAAAATCAAAATCAAAATATGTTTATTTCAAATCAAAAACATGTTATACAAATACCTGTATCAGGAGATACCTATCTTTCACAATGACTCTTATAGAAACTACTTTGTTAGGGACATCATTCTGAGCAGCTTTCATTATGAAACCGATTTGATCAGAGCAACTTTATTTTTCACTTCGCTATACAATTCGGCTGAACCACTCAGGCCAAAATGTACTAGGATAGGAACTGAAAAATTAAGTTGCTCTGTCTGATCAAATCGGTTTCATAATGAAAGTTGCTCAGAATGATTTCTCTTACAAAGTTAGTTTCTCATTTTGCGTTAATTCATTTACACCTTGTATTATGTGAAGTCTCGGGTCATCTTGCGTAGGAGTGTACAACGGTCATAAGCATAAGACAAGTATGAGAACACTGCTCACTCCGGCGCAGTGATGCAACCAAGATCAAGGTGATATTATAATTTTTAATCACCGGGTACTAGGCTTTTTTATCGTCCATTGTTATTTTGAGCACGCAACGGAGAATCACCGGATCACCTGAAGCCTGAAGATCATGGCACTTTACGTCGGACTGATAAAGAACCTCTTTTGATTTCTTAATGAGGGATTTTGTGTCAATAGGTATAAGTATTACATTATCTTTGGCTATGATTTATAATAATCTGTCGATAAATTGTTTAGCATTTACAGAGCCACCAACTTAGCTGTTTAGGTGGGAAAAATTGGTACTACGGGCTTGTCATCCGCCATCAAAGAGAATACATACTATACTATGTCCGCTATTATGAAGACTACTATGACACTACACTAGCGACCGCTATCAACTGAACAGCTAAGTTGGTGGCACTGTATGCTTTTTCAGGGTTCCGTACCCGAAGGGTGCCAAACGGGACCCTATTACTGAGACTTCGCTGTCCGTCTGTCCGTCCGTCCGTCCGTCCGTCCTGTCTGTCACCAGGCTGTAACTCATGAACCGTGGTAGCTAGACAGGTGAAATTTTCACAGATGATGTATTTCTGTTGCCGCTATAATTAAATTAAAATTAAATTAATATTTAGGTGGGGCTCCCATACATTTTTTTTTTTGCGGTTTTTTATAGATAATGGTACGGAACCCTTCGTGCGCGAGTCCGACTCGCACTTGGCCGGTTTTATTTGGTACTTACAAGTCAACCCATTTGACACTTCACGTACCTATGTGTGAAATGCCGGGCCAGAAGCATTAATAAGTATGTATTACTTTTTTTACGACATGGAATTAAATCCTGGCTTGAGCCAACAGACAGATACTTACAAAGTTTCCCATGTTTCTCATTACAATAATTGATATTACTCGAGTACAATAGTAAACTTAATTTTATTACTGCAAGAATGTAACAATGAGGTCAGGTAAGCGATAAAAAGAACGACTTCCTTATGGGATCACCCTGTATAACTGAGTAACTAGGGCATTGAGGGCAAATGTTAAGACAATTTGTTGACAATGTTAGGCCTAGGCCTGTATTAATAAAATACTCTTAGCTCCGAGAGTTGTCTCGGCTAGCTCACAAAGGTTTATTATCCAATCTGTCTTTTTTGCGCGCTTGAGGTAGCTATCAGAGCCTGCTTTTCCAATACGGCATGGCAGGGTGAAATTTTCATAAAAGCTATGAAAATTTGCATGTGAAAGAATTATGAATTTCAGAGGTTGGCGCCATTGCCAGCCGCCCTTAATAAAGCGCAACTATTTATTTATTTAGAGTTTGGTCACTGTCGTCAACGTCACAACTCATAAAGGTGGCAGTTATTATCGCAGTTGAAAAGCATCAGTAGGAAGTTCAAATGTTTATTCTTTCGATTTATTGATGTTATAAACTTGAACTCTTTCCCGTCCAGACTCTTGTCTTGGAAGTGTTGGAAGCAGGATCCGCCAAGTCCATAATACACAATGTATGTATTACGGCTAATGTTAGGAAAGCGGCTAATGTTAAATAGTCTTATTAAATAATATTAGTTTTTCTATCGTTACATGGGCGCAGAGTTAGCTCAGCCAGTTCAGGGTAAATAATAAATAATAATAAAGCCTTTTATTTATTTATTTAGGAAGTCGATAGACGCGTCGAAAACGCCTGGAAGAGCTTTTGGTCTATGAAGGAGCTCATGAAGGGACAACTTCCGTTGTTCCTGAAACGAAAGCTCATGGACATGTGCATCCTCCCATCCTTACCTACGGAGCCCAGACTTGGTCTTTGACTGAAGCGCAAAGGATCAGACTCGGGGTTTGTCAGAGAAACAAATGTGCTTTCTATTCTATTCTATTCTAAACATGGAGCGCAGAATTCTCTGTGCTCGGCTTTTAGACCGGATCCGGAATTCCGAGCTGCGCTCCCGGACAAAGATTTTATAGATGTAGCTCAGAAGGCTGCCCAATTAAAGTGGGACTGAGCCGGTCACGTTGCTCGAATGCTGCCAAATCGTTGGGCTAAGAGAACCACAGACTGGCTCCCAGTAAATGCAAAGAGAAAGCGTGGCCGACCCAGGAAGAGATGGAGTGATGAGTTGGGTCTATGGGATAAGGAGTGGAAGGAGACCGCTCAGGATCGAATGGAGTGGAAGAGGGGGAGAGAGGCCTTTGCCCAGCAGAAATAAATTATTATTATTACAGGCTCGTAATAATAATAATTTATTTCAAAGAATTAACAGTTGGTTTTGCATTTATCTCGGTGTGTCTAACGACATAGGCCTCCTCCAAATCTTTCCACTGCTTGCGGCCTGCTGCCACCCTTTGCCAAAATGGTCCTAGTGTATATTTTAACTCGTCCTCCCATCTTCTTACTGGGCGGGCTTGGCTTCTTTTGCCGTCAGTTCAGGGTAGGTAAGGGATAAAGGGGGTGAGCGAAGAGAATCCCCCTTTATCTTTCATGTTAGGTTGACATGTCAGAACAAATTAAACGTAAATGGACACCTAACATTAGCCAGCTAAACTTAGGATTAGCCGCTCCTAACTTTAGCAGTAGCTTAAGTACCATATAGTAAAACTGTGCATACCTGCGGCATATACCCCACCCGGGGGCCAGGCACGCCGCTGCCCCTCGCCCCCGGCCGCCCCCCCAGCACCCAGATCTCCCCACTGTCGAGCTGCCGCCTCCCCACCAGGCAGGACAGCAGGGTCGTCTTACCGCACCCGGAGGGGCCGAGCAAGCCGTAGCTGGAACAAGGGATTTGAAATTATTGGCTTGCGATTGCGAGCAATAAAAGAGTAAATGTAACCCAGGGGCACAGGCCTTTACCCGGATAGGAGTAAGATTGAGCCATACTTCATCTCATCACGCTGGCTCAGTGGGTTGGTGGAGGGGTTTTACGACTACTACATACTACACCAAGTAGTTATAGAAGCTGGGACCCTACAGCTTCACGTGCCATCCGAAACACGGAGCGTCCGATCATGTACATCGTAATTAATTATCTCATTGCTCTCACTCCCCACATTCCCATGTGGTCAGCACCGGGATTCGAACCTGCATTCCCTGCGTGAGAAGCAAGGGTGAACCCCTCTAGACCACGGAGCTCTCTAAACTACTACACTAACAGGCACTGCATTTTCAGGGGCGGCTTTGGCCAGGCCTTTTACTTTGACCTTGTCTTGGAAAATCAAAACTCGTAGTTTCTGAAGCGTCAACTCACATCTGTGCGCTATGCACGGTCATGTTCAGATGGTGCAGCACAGGTTTGTAGTCAGGCTTGTTGGGCCGGCCGTAGTATTTGCAGGCCCCCTCCACCATGACAGCCGGCGGGCGCGTGGCCGCCATTTTGAAACGTTTGCGCGGCTAACTGGAGTACATGGCTTGTGGGACTGTGGACAATGATAGGGGAATATAAAGAAACAAATAAACAAACAAAACAAATTAAAATCACCAAGGCCTCACTACTCCAGCTAGTGCAGTGATGGCTGAATGAGATGAGTAGGCCAAGGGGAATGTACAAGGCCTCGCTCATGTGGTCCAGGTGCAGGCGCTTTAACCACCTTGAAGAAGAACAGAATAGAGTCAAACAATTAAACATCACCCTGTTTCCCATACGGAGTAGCAGAGGCACTATTGTGCCTTTTAGCCAGTTTGTGCGTTACTCCATTTTGCGTGACAGAGGGCTAACCGATCGGCGCAGCTATGGGGTAATAAAGGGTTTATCACAATGACCTCGGCCAGAGCACAGAAAAGATAATAGTACTCCGTATAATAGTACTCCGTACAGAACGGCCACTCCCTTCCCCGCGCTGATTCAGATACCGCACCCCACCCCTGGCGTCAAAGAATTGATTAGAGGATCAATAGACAGGGCTGAACGCCGGACGAGTGACGACGCGTATACTTTAATATCGCTGCATTTGCCGCGCCACCAGCCCTAGCAAAGTTTACGCACACATTTGCACGTATACAAACATCATTTGGTTATGTAGTAGTAATAGGTGATTATTTTACGAGCGTTCTATGGAGTGTCCGAGGTGTGGCCAGAGTCAACGCGCGGTGACTTTGCGCGATGGCGGGCGCGACGACGGCACCTAACTCTTTATTAATCTGGCGTTACCATATGTTTAATACATCGCGCCCGCTGTTGCCGCCGCGCCGCGCGAGTGAGGACGCTGGTTGAGGCCTATGTTTTTTTTTCATCACCGGAATATGTTTTATCAATTCTCTCTTAAGACGGCGCCCAAGGCAAAAACAGCCTTTAGCAAAACACAATTCGCTCGGAATGATGAGTATTATTGCTGTCCGTTTTTTCACTAGCTTGTTCATCACGAGTGTCTGCGTGACTTTGCTTTCCCATAAACGTTATTTTATTAATGCTCGATAGAAAAGTCTCCTGAAGTTACCAGAAAATCTGTTTGTCACAATGTTTTATTTTACAATTTCGCACCGCATCTGAATTTGTGTTCTTGTTATTTATCTGATCATTATAAAAATGGCACAGTATGTTCCTCAGTTAGACTTGCTTAGCTTGGCTTACCTTTTTATTTTTTTTATTTAATTTCCTCTAAAAAAAAGTTAAGGATGAAATTCTAAGTTCTGATTGCCTAGGGCCCGCCCTTAACGCTGCTGGGAATGGACGGGAGTGGCCAGCGTAGAGCAGCTAATGCACTTGGCGAAGAACAGAGAGGAGAATGAAGAGCTGACCACCAACCTCCGGTAGTGGAGTGGCACCATAGAGGGCCCCCCCGTAGATGATCGAACATGCTTGACAGCCACGTATATCGTCAAGCATGCTTGATGGTTTACGGCCATGCTTGACGTGCTTGTCAAGGAATCTAATCTATCTATATCAAAGTCGAACCACGCATCTCGCAGTAAAAATAGATTGGCGCGCAATTTGGAGCGAAAATTACCGAAGAAATCCAGGTCACCTCATCTGGTCAAAAACCTGTTCGATGTAGCCCGAAAACACTATTCTATCTCACTCGTTCCCACGTAAATATCGAGGTGTGTCTTGCATCTCTCTCGCACACTAACTAATCGGCAACCATGCAATGTTTGCAGTTTAGTTCTGCTGATAAACATTTTCCTTTGTTATTGGCTATCGACACTTAATTGTTGTGGGCTATTTTCGGAAGAAGTTGATTTCCAAGTTCTCGCGACAGAACTTGATCAAATTATGATCTTTCAAATACACTTGACAAATATAGGTCAATATCGTCTTAATCATAACTCCAAGCATTAACATTCAAGTCGAAGTAGGTACTTAATCATCTTTGGAATACTCAAACTTAGCGGTCCGCCAATTACCCATTTTTGACGTCTTCAATGAAAAATATTGCTTGTGTGTGTGGTATGATATATAATGTATTCTGTGGTGGTATGTACCTTTAAACTTATGTCAAAACGGTGGGTACTTTTGTTCCTGAGTTCTTTGAAATAGCACTACCTGTACGTGACGACCTGTGGCGTGTGGCATCAAATGCTGTCTTTTTGTGCACAAAGTTGACTTTATAAAATACAACTGCTGGAAATATACAATTCTGAGATCATCATTTGTACACAATGCATGAACTTCAGATTTGTTTACCTTGGACACTCACAAAGTATACAATGCTCTTTTGATCTCAAGAGGTCCATCCTCCATGTCGACAGCCTTTACAGCCTCTCGAGTCTTGACGCAATCGGTGTTGCATTACGATATCGGATGGCCGGAACAGACAGTAGGCCAACCTTGGTTACGTGATCGAACGCCCTCATGTCGGCTGGCCGGCAGTGGGTATGTCAGTATTCGCAAAGAAATGACCTATTTCGCATTGGACGTCATATTATTTAGTGCGATTTGGTACGAGGGCTGATACTTGATACTGAACTCGAGTTTTGACAACATAGATAGTACTCACATATCTTTGTGGAGTCGTCCAAGATTACTTGAGTTTATACCTTACAATTTACTCGCCATCTAGCTAATTACATGCCACAAAGATAGAACTTCATCATTGTCATTCTTCATCGTTTTTTCAGATGTTGAACAGCTTTTGTGTATTCCGATTGTCACACAAAACTAAGATCATTCATCTCGTTAACTTCCAGGATCTCGCGAGAGAATATGACCTTACCAAATAAATAGGCGTTTTTTAGAGAAAATAAGAAGAAAGAAGGTTTTGTCTGTAAGGTTAAGGCGCTTGACGAAGTACAAGGAGTATGAAGATCTGACCACCTAATTCCAAAAGTGGAGTCACAAGAAGAACAAAAAGTCATCTACGTCACAACGGCCGCTGACCCTGTTCGTTTATGCTGGACGTACATTTACCGACACGCGATGCAGGCAGCCAACGGATTTTGATTGCTGTTTATGAATTCCTATGGATTTGTCTGTCTTTGCTAATATGATTTGCTAAAGTGACAGTTGCGAGGTCGGGATGGCGGACACGGCAATTCATACCTTCTGTTCTGCGACGGGCTATCAGCGCTATCATCACTCACGTGACGTCACGACCATCATGACCGTTCCGAATGGGAAATCACGACCACCAGCGTCTATCACAGATATCCATTCGGAACGATAAAACGCGACGGTAGACGTCGACACTGGCAGATGTCAAACCAGCATTATAACCAAACTTTTGTTATTTTTTTAATTTTGAGTCGTAGACAGTCGTAGTAGTTAAATTTTCTTTGTATTGAGTGATTAAGTGAGGAAATCAACAATTATGGAGTTTCAGGAGTGTCTGCTGGTTGTTGTTCTTAGTTTGATTGTCAGCTGTCAGAGTGACAGCTGTCACTTTTTAGATCGATCTATCAGTGCTCACGTTTTCGACGATGGTCACCAATATCCCAACATGGCGGAGTTGATGATGTCATTCATGACGTCATAGCGTCCATTTTGAGATATCGTTGTCACGTCAAAACTGATTCGGAATGGCATTGTAGACGCTGTAATCGATTACAGCGCTGACAGCGATATCGCGGAACGCACCGATAGATAGCAAGCAAAATTTGTTGCTGCCTGCCCTGCGTTGCGTGTCGGTTAATATAATTCTATCTTAACGTTTCGTCTCGGTAATGTATAAAATAAGAAATTATGCAAATGTCCAGAAATAATGCTTTTTCAAGGTCGACAGTTTTTTGTCATATTCTTTGGTAAGTATAAATAAACCAAAGCAAATCAAAAATGGTTAAATTATGGCGTGTACCTTTTTCGATTAGTATACATGTTACTGATCTCAAAAAGTATTGGTCTGAGCCCATGATTAAGCCATTTTTGTTTTGTTTTGGGTTAAAATTAAACCCAAGAATACCAAATGCCAATCGAATTCAGGTTTTCCCCGCTATATTGGTACCTACCTCATCGACCCATCTAATTTTGGCGACCCATTCGCTCCAGATTCCTTCTCTCGTTCACCACTCAGGATTTTACTCCAAAAATATAAAACTGAATATTGGATTCATTACTTTAACTTTAAGACCGTTAACTTGGCATTTTTTTTACTTTACCGACGATAAACTCCTCCAAAACATAATCACCCCCATAAAAAGTTACTCCGGTAGTAACTACGGGACAGAGCTAGTCGAGACTGGAGCTAGACTAGAGCTGTCTAGCTCTGTCTCCTAGTTACTCCGGAAGTAACTACGGGACAGAGCTACTCGAGACTTGAGCTAGACTAGAGTTGTCTAGTTCTGTCTCCTAGTTACTCCGGGAGTAACTACGGGACAGAGCTAGTCGACACTAGAGCTAGACTAGAGCTGTCTAGCTCTGTCTCCTAGTTACTCCGGGAGTAACTGCGGGACAGAGCTACTCGAGACTTGAGCTAGACTAGAGTTGTCTAGTTCTGTCTCCTAGTTACTCCGGGAGTAACTACGGGACAGAGCTAGTCGACACTAGAGCTAGACTAGAGCTGTCTAGCTCTGTCTCCTAGTTACTCCGGGAGTAACTGCGGGACAGAGCTAGTCGAGACTGGAGCTAGACTAGAGCTGTCTAGCTCTGTCTCCTAGTTACTCCAGGAGTAACTACGGGACACAGCTCTGTCTCCTATTTACTCCCAGAAAACCTTTTGACTTTTATAAGTGGGCTATTATTGTATTGTTTGAAGTAGTTTTGATCATCGGTGTTGAAATATGTAAAAATACAGACCTGGGTTTTTATCAGTTATATACCTACTAAGTTGTGAACTAAGTTTATTGTAGATAATAATTTATGTATTGCGGTTACTATAATTTATTCAAGTATTAATGTATTACAAAATGGTATCTATTAATTAATTTAGAATTATGATCTCTAACAAGCGAGGCAGAATCCGGCCGTAGTAAATTCAATAAAGTGCAATAACTTTAGCAATAAATAAATCATTTATTATCAGATTTATTATTTTATTAGTATTGACCAGTATTGCAGTATATTCATAACCATACTGGCGATGCATAATTTAGAGGCCGGAATTTTCAAAGCAAATCTAAAGACTGCGTTTGGTATAAAAGTTTGTACACCCTGTAGGTGCTATTGAAGTCCCTATGACGGACCAAATAAAGGTCAGGACCAAAGAACCAAACCCCTTACTAATACAGGGTGACATTTAATTAGCTGACCATATTTTGGGGAATGATACTACCCAACATTATGAACAACTTTCCCTAAGAAACATTAGTCGCAAATGAAAAAATTTTTTGGGTCTCCCATAGTAACTTGAAATCAGCTGATCGGGGTAATGTACCTACTGAACTGAGGGACGAAATATTTTTTCATTTGCGAATATGTTTCGTGGGGAAAGTTTTTCATAATGATGGGTACTATCATTCCCCAAAATATGGTCAGCTGATTAAATGTCACCCTGTATAACAAAAAAAAATGTGCACGGTGTATTCGGGTTGCAGAATACGAAATACACAACATTTTATTAATAAGGTTGTATATGTTTATGAGAGGATACTAACGCGGTACCTAGACTTCCTACGACCTTCCCTAAATAACTGCAATAAGTCCTTTCAAATACCAAAATGGATAAATAAATAGACCTAAACCTAAATTATTTGCTTAGAACACTTATTTATTTAGTCGTATGGCTTAAGTATGATAGTCGTTTCGTGTTATTACAACACTTTTCCCAATGGTACGCGCAAAACTTGAAAATAGATGAGCCAATTTGGATGAAGTTTTTTAAAACTATAAATTGAAGTCTTTACTCCGTCAGCTGACAAAAACAGTGTGTCCACTTTGTGTTTTAAAAAAACGGCCGACGTTTCTGATTAACTCTCTCTAGTTAACTTCATGCTGTTGCCAGCGATTGATTATTTGATAAAATTAGAGCAAAAAGTTTAATAAATAAATAAATAACTTATTGTTCAGTACGAAAACTTGCTTAATCTATTCCATATATTTTTTACAAAACAAAGTATAATTTCCAACTAATCTCACAATTATACCGGTATTTTTTAGCACACAGCCACGTATTACACAGTATCGCATAACTTCTTTATTCGCTTTATGTAATACCTTACAACTTAAATTTTGTAATAGCAACTAAAAGGAACAAGTTTGTGAGGCCTTGACTCGCTTTTCGGAAGTTCCGTTCAACTTACACTCTTAACTCGGGCTACACTAGAAATTACCGGTTATACGAATACCGTTATAAAATGGGTTGGTCTCTTTTCGACCCGTTTTGGTATTCGACCCTTTAAAATCCATATACCCTCCTATCCAATATAACAGCCAACCTGACAGATGTCAATCTTAGCCTGTTAGTAAGGGAATATTGCTCATAAAAATCAAAATTAATCAAAAGAATCGATACACCCATTTGTGAATCGGAAAGTTGTCTAACATTTTATTTTTGGTTCTTTAGTTACCTTAAATATGGTTGAAAATTAAATAATAATAGCAGTGATGACGATGACAACTCTTCTGTTAGTTCAACTGAATAAACAATTTCGATTCTTTCCGATTGTTTTGGTAACATCCCTAGTGTTTAAAAAGTGGATTCTATGAGGTTTTAGGTTAGGTAGCTGTCAAGTTAGATGTTATATTGGATAGGGTATAGATTCATAATGTGGGTCAATCACATTTCCTGTCTTGAGTCCGTCACTACCCGTTTGCTCCAAAAGGAGGGTAATGTTTGTCGAGTGTTATGTATGTTGGTATGTAAATATGTATGACCGTTTAGTTATCACGAGCTACAGACTAAACAGCTGAACGGATTTTAACAAATGAGGTATCGTTGGAGACTTCTCAGTTGTAGGAGTGACATGGAGTATATTTTGAGTAGTAAAAAGTCAGTAGGTTAGATTTTAGGATTTTAGGTCACAAAATGTAGTTTACAACGTTATTGGTGCGGGTGCTTTTAAACTCCTTGTACGTAACCAGGTGCATTCATAGGTTTGTACGTTGGTATAGGAAAATGCAGTTGTTTTTTTTTAATGATTCCACTTATTTTATACGTGACATACTGGACTAATTAACGGACTTAACGGATTTTAAAATAGGAGGAGGCTATTGTTGTACATCTTCATAACATTTAGGCCGATGACGCATGATGGAGACTATACCGGTACATTTAGGCCGATGACGCATGATGGAGACTATACCGGTACATTTAGGCCGATGACGCATGATGGAGACTCGGTACATTTAGGCCGATGACGCATTATGGAGACTATACCGGTACATTTAGGCCGATGACGCATGATGGAGACTATACCGGAACATTTAGGCCGATGACGCATGATGGAGACTCGGTACATTTAGGCCGATGACGCATGATGGAGACTCGGTACATTTAGGCCGATGACGCATGATGGAGACTCGGTACATTTAGGCCGATGACGCATGATGGAGACTATACCGGTACATTTAGGCCGATGACGCATGATGGAGACTATACCGGTACATTTAGGCCGATGACGCATGATGGAGACTCGGTACATTTAGGCCGATGACGCATTATGGAGACTATACCGGTACATTTTTATACCAGTTAAGATTATCTCAGGTTATAGTATAATTCTACAATATAAACAGAAGAGCGTAGGCCGAAACAATTTTCTTAAATGCACAATCACAGTAAAACGCCAATGTTTGTGCCACTCAAATAGGAGTTTAAACAAATTGCTCATTGAATCGACATTCTACTGTTACAGACAAAGCTGGGGTCCAATTCTGATAATACAATGACCGCTCAGTGACATTGTCGATCTTTTGGCGCGTAAGTGAAGTATACAGGGGGCGCCACTTTTACGCAACTTTTTGTAACGAACCTGTCAAAAAGTATTCCTCACCGCAAGACAAACGATAGCTAGAAAGTTAGCTTTTTTTTTCCTGCCAATGATTTTCTAATAAAGGATTCTCCAACCAAACACAAGATAATGGATATCTAAAGTTGAGCGTTGTCGTCGCTTGAATGTCACGAGCGGTCATTGTGCTAACAGAATTAGGCCCCAAGGCTTTGTAAGAGGAAGAATGGACACATTGTAGTTAATAGTTATACAAATTCTCACGAGGTTCAATCATCTAATATGTATAACATTTTCTGTTTTGTAAATGTGCTCTTCTTAAATAAAATAAGACAATGGTGTCTGCGACAATGAATTTTAAAACAAATCAGTACATAATTAGCATACAAGAATGTTACCAAAATATCTTTAAAGGGTAGTAATAATTTTAATACTTTATCGTGCAGATTTTTTGCTTGGGATGCAATTTCAGTTTTTTTTGCATCGTCTGTGATTTTTGTAACAAAACGACAATTTCGCAATGCAAATGATGATGTTGAACAAAAAGTTGCTAAAATGTCATGCCTGATATGGCTGATCAGGTGATCAGTGACCAACAACCAACAACAACATAGCGTCACACCTTTTCCCATACGGGGTGGCAGAGGCAAATTTGAAAGACAACAAGAAAAAGTGTAGCGTCACACCTTTTCCCATACGGGGTGGCAGAGGCAAATTTGACAGACAACAAGAAATAGTGTAGAAATAAGACTGATGAATGTATGTTTAATTAAAAAAAAATATGTATTAAAAAATATGGGCCACCATGGACTGGCATGTCGCCGCAGCGCGGGCCGCCTGTCGCGCCATGCAGCCCTAAATGATGTCATCCGCCGGGCTCTTGCCAGTGCAGGAGCACGATTCTCGCGCCTTCGATATACGAATATCGAGACCTATATTGACAGATTCCCCTACAAAATCACTCGATATAGGTGTAGATATCGTATATGGAATGCTCGAGAATCGTGCCACAGGCGTTCCCGCGATACTGGAACCATCAGAAATATCGCGGGACGATGGCAAGAGGCCGGACGGGATGACACTCATTCCGTGGAAAAACGGGCGGTCGCTTGTGTGGGACGCGACTTGGGCAGTCTCACGCAGAAGGCAACAAAAGGCGCAAATAAGCCACCCTTGGCCAGGGCTACATATTTGTGCCTTTTGGAGTCGAAACTCTCGGTCCATGGGGCCCAGAGGCGCGAGTACTGTTCAAAGAACTCTCATCGCGCCTGGTCGATGCCTCAAATGACCGGAAGGCTGGAGCCTACCTTGGGCAACGGCTGAGTCTTGCCATACAGCGAGGCAACGCCGCCAGCCTTCTGGGCACCTTGCCCAGCGACGGCGGCAGTGATCTGGCTCAAATTTTCTATTTAAATTAACATTTTCATTTAATTCTTATCTTAATCGAAATGTATATAAACTTGTAATTATGTAAAAATAAAGAATTATGACAACTTAACTGCATTTGATATTTTAAACCTATGTACGTATTTGAAGATGTAGGCTGCGAGACTGAATTGGACTGAAATAAACGATTTCATCCATTCATTCATTCTTAATGGCCTGAGGCCAATGCAGATAGAGAGAGGCAAGTTACTGTGGGTCAACGGAATTTGTTCGGGTATTAACTGGAGGTATTTTTTTAACCGAGTTAAATAATTACGTAACTTACGTAACGGAAAGAAGTATGAAAAGAGTTCAAGTGCGGGTACTCCCTTGTAAACGTCACTCGTCAGCAGTGATCGGATATTCGGATGCATATTTACCTAAAGTTCAGGTGTTGGCTATGGAATGCACTTTGTTATCGAAAAAAACCCTATTTAAGTGACCAAATCATAGTGGTAGATAGTGATTAAATTAGTGGTATGGTCAATACATATGGAAACATATATATTTTTTTTTCAAACTCTTTGTTTTTTTAAAACTCATACCCTCCTGTAGCCTTACATACACACATATTCGTATCAGGGATCAAATATTATTAGTAAATAAATATGCATCCGATAAGGTAAACAATATCGGGATACCTTTCACCCGGTTTTTTTTTTATAAATTATATTAAGAAGCCGCTTCCATACTTTTAGACAAAAAAAACCTTTAGGTTTTTTCCTTTCTTTATCATCCATTTACAAAAATGTTTTTTTTTTTTAACTAAGTTTACGGAGCAATCACGGAAACCTACGTGGTTTAGGCCAGGACTCCACCAAAGCGGAGATGTGCGGAGATGTTGGAGTATTTGTATGGCGCCATGGAAGCGGAGATGTGAGCTGTTTCCATCGCGCATACAAATATTCCACATCTCCGCTTTGGTGGAGTCTCGGCCTTATGCGCGATCTCTGTCGCTCGTTCCAAAATAAATAAAGATAATATGCATCCAAATATCCGATCACTGCTCATCAGCCAAAATGCCGTAGGAAGACTGTACATAGGTGTTGAGCCCATTTATGTCAGGTAAGTCCTCTGACACGTTCTTCCACTCTATCGGATCATCAGAGATCATCACTCTCCAGTTCTTGGCTCCAGTAAGTGAATCCTTTATAAGGTTCCGTGCCCAAATCAGGACCCTTTTACTAAGCCTCCGCTGTCCGTCTGTCTGTTCGTCTGTCTGTCTGTCCGTCAGCGGGCTCCATCGCACGAACCGTAATAGCTAGAAAGCTTAAATTTTCCCACATGTGTATTTCTGTTGCTGCCACAGCAATAAATAATGAACTACACGAATTATTAACCACGATTATTGTTTATTATTATTATTAAAAGCGTATTAAAAAATAAGGTTGTCTCCATACAATTAACGTGACTTTTTGTACTTTTTTGGTACGATGGCGCGGAACCCTCCATGTGAGAGGACTACTCGCACTTGGCCGATTAGTTACTTTCTCGATACGTCTTATTTTTTACGCCGCGCACAATACTGTCTGCGCACGATATACGAACGACACCTGCGTACACGCAGCCGCAGGTAACAGTACGCGAGTACGCCGCATTGAGGTCAATGTGCCGTCTCTGCCGGGTCTATCGGTGCACGCGCACCAAACATTCCGAGATAGATCTCGAGATCGAGTGGAGATCTTTAGTCACTGCCTACCCCTCGTGCGGGAAGAAGTCGTGAGCATGTATGTATGTAATTGTATCCTGAGATCTATCTTATTTCCTTTTCTTTTTAACACGAAGGTGTATAATTCGAGGTTATAAAAATAAAAGTCAACATTTCTTTAAGTAGGTACAGTACGGGGCCATTGTTTTAGCACGTCGGGTCTCGTCTCGCTCTCTCTCTCTCTCTCTCTCTTCCGCCAAGTCAAACGCCGAGTATCATACCGCCGAGTATCATAGCCCCGACGTGCCAAAACAATGGCCCCGTACTGTACCTACTGTAGATATTTAAATAAATTGCAGTACTTAATCGTATATTTTGTTCTTCATTGAACCACCGTCGGAGAACAAGGGCGCAGTAAATATCCCAGTTTTGACTAGTTTTCCAATTCAGGATTTCATAATTTGAAAACTACTGGACCGATTTTGATGAAATTCCCATTTCGTGGTCATCTAGTAGCTCTTTGATGACTAGAGTAACTAAAGTCTTCACAAAATAAAAGGCTCGTATTGACAGTTCAAGCCCATGAAGTTTTAACCCCTAACGCGTAGACAATAGAAGCGGTTTTCCTAGGTGCAACTTGTACGCTTTGCTTGTACGCACCAGTTGGCTTTTATTACCAGAGGTCGGAATTAGGTAGAGTTATTTATGTACTTGCATAGAAATGATGATATCAATATGGACACTTGCGGAATGGACAATTGGACAATCCCGTTTGGCCAACAATTTACAGATCAATAATAGGTAATAAAAACCTCAGAGATAGATAGATAATAAACAGAGATACATAAAATATTTATTAGTATTTACGAAATTCTAAAACAATATCGATAAAATATGAAGGATGTGTTCTTAAATCGTGCTGCCTTAATTCAATTATAATGAGGTGTGCAATGGATAGCTGGTGGTCACATAATGTTAACAAAGTGTTATTTTTGTGTGGAAATGCAGTTTTTCCGAAAATCAATCATAAAAATTGGAAAATAACTCTGAAAAAAACGTGATTTGTTACGAAAATTTACAATATTTATGAACGAAACGCAACAAAATAACCAAAATGGCGCACGATTATAAGACTGCGAGGCGACCCCCTACTCTTGCAAGAACCGAATTGGTTGCTATAGGTCACTTCCTATTTGAAAATTAAAGATAGGTTAGTTAGGTACACACGTTACAGCAGACCCGGGAGCCGGAGCGAAGCGGAGTGGAGCGAGGCGACCTCCTACTTTGGCAAGAACAGAATTGGTCTAAAAGTATAAGCACTTAATTTTCTCACAAAAATACATAACAGGGGGATGGGGGGATTCTCCCCCAACCTCTCCCACACCCCAATTGCAAATAATAATAATAATTGTATGTAAAAATAACCTCAAATTATAACAAACTTTAAACATTTATTACTCAAAAACTATACATTTCCTCACAAAAAGACGGATACCAGGGAGGTCGGGGGGTCGTGTATCAGTGTAAGTACATAAATAACTCTACCTAATTCCGACCTCTGTTTATTACCTACGCATTAGGGGTTAAAACTTCATGGGCGTGAACTGTCAAAACGGGCCTTTTATTTTGTGATGACTTTATACAACGCCAGCCCAACACACATCAGTTAAGTTATGTGTGACTCCTCCAGAATCGATAGTATCTGAGTACACATCTCTGATTGCACATATTACCGCCGTACATTTTTCTTTGCAGAAAATAACTGTGCAAGTTTACTTATGTTATCACCAGGTCAGGTACGTATTTCTCGGCTTGTACTGATATGAATAACATTCGCTACATACAACACGTGGATAAAGCGGCTAGGTTCAACAATTCTTGAGTTTATAAATTATAGTAAACAAAACGGATATAACTAACTTATATTTCACGCAAAGAAATGAATCGAATGAAACAAACGAAATCTTGCTTTCTCACTACTCTCACTCTCATTCGCACTCACTCTCTATTGTTTAAGTGAATAAGCGTTATTCTGTTGCTTGAATCATTATAATATACGCTCAGAACAATAAATAATGCATAACGTTCCTATTTAGTCGTTACAACGTCCAAAAATATCATCCATTCAATGCTCGGGATTTTCACAACTGCGTTGGAGTTCAGGGCCCGAATACTACTGTTCACAAGCATAAGGCCGGGACTCCACCAAAGCGGAGATGTGCGGAGATGTGGAATATTTGAATGGCGCGATGGAAGCGGAGATGTGAGCTGTTTCCATCGCGCATACAAATATTCCACATCTCCGCTTTGGTGGAGTCCCGGCCTAAGCCTGGCACAAACTTCAATACGAGGTATTTGGTATTCTACTAAAACCGGAATCCAATTCACAAGCGCCAGCGTGACGCCAGCGTACTTCGTATTCTATACTGTCCAAAACATACTTACGCTGGCGTCATACTGGCGCCCCAGCGTAAGTACGTTTTGGACAGTAGAATAAAAAGTACGCTGGCTTCACGCTGGCGCTTGTGAATTGTATCCCGGTTTTAGTAGAATATCAAATATCTCGTATTGAAGTTTGTGCCAGGCTTGTGAACTTCGTAGAACTCGGGCCCTGGTTGGTGTAAACCGCGGCGCGTCCATAGGCAAATCCATATCACAATGGAAAAGCGGCTAACCGCGAAGAGGGCTAATTGTGTTCTGTGCTTAGCCCGTATCGTAATAAGCCAGTTTCCTATTTTTTGGTTGCACATAAGGGGTCATCCATTAATTATATGGCAGATCACAGATTCGTCTGTGACATTGCTGAGTCAGGGCCATTTCATTGCCGTGGTGCAGTCACATAACCACACAGCTGTAGGTACCTACTGTTAATTGCATAGTGCATAAATTGATTTTTGTTGTTATTAATTTATGTGTGTGTACCATGTCCTTTGAATAAATGATTTATCTATCTATCTGTCTATCTAATTACGCGAAGGTACAGGTGGGAAGAAGTCGAACTGAATCTCACCCAATCTCACGTGAGCTAAAGGAGTACTATTATCTCTTCTGTGCTAGAGGGTAAATATTACGTTGCTGGTTCGGAAAATCGTCAAAATCTACTCTATAGATCCGTCGTTTGTATGGAGTTATGTATAAACATTCTGTCTAACGTCCAATTGCAATAAGCTATCTATCCAAGGTTTTCACATTACTAGAGTTTGATTTGACAGTTCCGCTAAGGAACTTATGTCAAATTCCCCTATCTATCTGCAGCTTGAGGATAGATAGGTTATTGAAAACGGCCGTAAGAGATCTACGTACAGTACGGGGCCATTGTACTGTATGGTACTCGGCGTTTGACTTGGCGGGAGAGAGAGAGAGAGAGAGAGAGAGAGAGAGAGAGAGAGAGAGAGAGAGAGAGAGAGAGAGAGCGAGAAGTGCCAAAACAATGGCCACGTACTGTAATAATATCTAATCCCAGAACACTATATCGTGTGCGCGCGCATGTGTCACTGACATTTGATAGACTTTCACCGAAAGGAGTCGAACACCAGCGTTCGTACAGAGCCACCAACTGTTCAGTTGGGAAAAATTGGAACTAGGGCCCTTGTCGGCCGCCATCAAAGAGAAAATACAGCTTTTCAAGCAATTTCCAATGATCTTTTGGCGCGCGCGGGTGGCAGGTTGAACTTACGCTTGTCCATAGAGGAATTAAAGACCCTGTGACAGGTTCGTTACATCAAGTTGCGTAGAAGTGGTGCCCTCCTGTAAACGTCACTCATCAAACAGTCAAAAAATCATTGGAAGACGTTCATGAAGATTACCAAATAGAAGATTTTCATTGATCTGATAAGACTATTATTATTATGACGTGACACTAGCGACGCTATCAACTGAACAGCTAAGTTGGCGGCACTGTATCTACCATAGCTACCTGTCATGGCACCTACTCTGTTCCATCCTTTATAGTGGCACTGTACAAAGCAAATTTTGCTAGTAAACCGCAAATCGATGTACAGGATAGCCGTTTGGCACACAGCACAGGTACGTTTGGTCATAACAGTATTTTTGAGTGGTAGTTCCTAAAAATATCCCCATGGGGGGGGGGGGGGGGGCAGTAATGACGTCATCAATATTTTGTATGGGATTTGAATTTTATTTTTCCAGAAATTTATCGTGTGTGGTTGGGCTTTATAAGCCGGTTCTAAAAATATGCTACATCAATACCTTCCGGGGCCACCTGTTTGGAAGAGTCCAAACTTCGTGTGTTTTGAAAATATTTCTTTGCTTTTTAGAAAGTAGGTGGCCGAAAGGTAATGGTTTAGTATATTTTTAGAACCGGCTCCTGAAGCCCTTTCATTTGATACCACACACGATAGGTTTCTGAAAAAGTAAAATTCAAACCCCATACAAAAAAAAATATGATGTCATCGCTGCCCCACCCCCATGGCAATATTTTTGAGAACTACCGCTCAAAATGATTGTTTTAACCTACAGTACCCGTGTGCCAAATGGCTCTCCCGTACATCAATTTGCGGATTTTTTATCGTAGCTCTACACGTAGCGTACTATTATTTAAATCAAAATAAAGAGGCGGGGACGCCTATTTTATAACCAAAAATTCGGCATTCACTTGTTCACTGTCGACAGTGTCCGAAAATAGGTCGGTCACCAGTTGATCAAAAAAAAAAAAGTTAAAAATGATTATTCACAAAAATCCTTACTACACATTGGTAGATCCGTGCCTCCCTAACTAGTTTAGACTGTATCTAGGAAAAGTGTATCAGTTTCTAATCTAGGCTGGATTTTGCTAATGTCACGTATTTCTATAGAGTTATCTACAATCAGTTTTTAAAACGATTTGGTAATCTCATCGATATCAGTATCGAGCTTACGTGTGTTTAGCGAGTTAAACAGCCGATTAGCGCTTTCATTTGGTGAATTGCAGCCTATTTAGGCAGATTTTGACATCTCTTCAACTCATGAATAGAATAGTGTGTCATGGGTCATGCATGATAGTTATATGATTGCGAATTATTTTAATAGTATAATTATCCTACTTTGAGGTATGATATAATAGGTATAGCAACGCATGGCGAGAAGACAACAGATGGCATAGATCGGTACAAGTGGTGACCAAGGGGAGGCAAAAGATCAGGCGGCAGAACACCTGCCAGATGGTCCGATGACAGAGCTAGGGGGCTTATTACATTACCCTGTCGGCAGGGCACGATTTGAATAGACGTCTCTCTCACTCATGATGGAACGACTAGAAAGAGACAGTGAGTCAGACAGGGCCCTGCCGACAGCGGGCTAAGCGCATGCTGGAGATGCAGGCGGCGCAGGTCGCGCAGCGCAGGGCAGAGCAGATTTTGTAAAGTATGGAACGTCCTTGAGCTACGTATGCTGCGACGCAGGCACGTGCGAAGCAGACATGTGTCTGCCCTGCTGCTCTGCGTCTTGTTGTAGTATCGGCACAGATTTCTGCGACACGCGTGCAGGTCGAGACGTGTTTTTGGTTGTTACAAACTGTAAAGCAGGAACAACTCGTACATTCCATTATCACACTCTGACTGCGAACTCATTTTGTCATCAAATGTCTATTCCTTGTGGTAGCTAGGACGCGACGCGAATGGACTCCGCGTGCTATGTGCGACTGATTACGTCTGCTCTGCGCATGTCGCAGCATGCGCTGGGCGCCTGTGTCTGCCTCAACTGCCCTGCCATACAAATTTCTGTCTGTGCTGCGCTGCGCCGCCTGCGTCTCCAGCATGCGCCTAGCCTTAGGCCCAAGCAAGTTGAATAGCGTGTTGAATGAGGAGGCCTCTCAACTGTGGGTCGCCTGATAGACCGATGATATATAACGCGCCTACCCCAAGAGCTATAGCTCTCATAAATGAACTGGTCAGGGTGGGTCAGCTGGACATATTCTTTGATACTATCCCAAAGTTAAAAAACGATCTGACTCTACTATTTAGTTTCTACAGATAGATGATAAGTGTTGCTTTTTGTTACTAACTATCTAGCAATAAGCGCGATTTGGTAAATAATTACTGTAAGCCTTATTGTAAACTATTAAATAAATAAATAAAATAAATATACTTACTTTATACTTTATTGCGCAGAAAAACATATTACAGACACTTAATATTGGAAGAAAACATGTACAAAGGCGAGCTTATCTCTAATAAGAGATCTCTTCCAGCAAACCTAGGATGGAGAGGATAATTTATTAAAAGGTAGACCTACATATATGAGCACAACGATAAATATTATATTAATAGACTAATAGACTAATAAGTACATAAATACATTTAAATAACATACATAACAATACGAATCAAATAATACATAATTAAATAGAAAATTAAGCATATTATGGTATAGAAAGATAGTGTTCTTTCAAGCGTTTTTTTTTAAATGATGATGATGATGAGAAAATAAGAAATAAGAAACTTTATTTGGCTACATTCATTCGGCCCCTGATGTTGAGGTGCGTGCGTATACGTGTACATACATGGAAAATTATGTACCCGCGTGTAGTGTTGATATGGTGTAAATACTTCAGTCAATAAATACCAGGAACCTAAGTAAATCGTCAAAGATGTATCACGAATACGTCAACACATGTACTATGCCTATGAATAATGTATTTTACTGCATATATAACATAAGTGTATTTACTCTGGTAATCTCTTGGCAAGTTCCCTAGAAAAATATAAATGGAAGTGCTTTAGTATGCATTTTATTAATTGTATACCTATTGCATACAATGCAGTATTGACTATTGAATAAGTGGCTAGACGTTGTTTGTGCCTCTGCCACCCCCCTATGGGAAATCATGTGACGTAGTTACCTACCGAGTCATTGGAATGATTGGGTTGTGAATTTGGCAAAATAGCTTTTACCAAAACTGAAATTACGCTGTGTTTACTAGCTTGTTCATCACGAGTGTCAGCGAGCATTCGTTTCCGCTTGTAATTTGATAATTTTTACTGCAAACAAATCGGTCAAGTGCGAGTCGTACTCTCATCGTCGTGAGTGATCGCTGACGGATGGACGGACGGACGGACGGGGCGGAGGCTTATTAGGTCCCGTTTGGCACCCTTCGGTTAGTAGTAGTTAGTACTGAACACTAAGGTACCCATACTGCTTTTGAACCCTCCCCCTCCCCCTCCCCCTCCCCCCTTCCCTAAGTATTCACTATGTCGATTGGCAGCAATATGTAGTGAAATGACCTAATGATTTGTCGCTCGGAAGTTTTCCACAAGGCTACCTAGGTTTCTGCAAGGCCTTGGGCTTACGATGTAATAGGTTCGTACGGTACGAATCCTACCACATCATACCCTGTCTAACGAAGCCTTGGCAATGTGTGTCAGCGGCCAACCAATGACAGATATTCAGGTAAATTATAGACCAGTATCTTGGTCAAATAGGTAATCAAAAAGTGGTCAAATACCATCGAACTGTCTAACCTTGAAGACAAAATGAGGCCGTTTAAGCTAAGTACAACCGTTTTGATAGTAAAAGTAATTGTAGCCTATTTATGTCCCCACCGAGGGGCACAGGCTTTTACCCGGAAAAGAGTAAGACTGAGCCGTACTCCACCACGCTGGCTCAGTGCGGGTTGATGGAGGGGTGTCTGGGTTGCCAATCCGACTGTCAGAAACTCTGAAGTTATCAAGCTGCCTTATTAGGGCCTCTGAATCTCTGATGCAGCTTTACGGCCACTACTACCGAGAAACGGGAGCACTTATCCAGTGGAGAGCGCCTAGATACATTTTCCTTTGAAACACAACTCACCAATTTACGGGCGGGGCGGGGAACGAGGTAAGATAACTGTGATTGGTCAGCCGGTAGCCGCTGCGAAACTGTCTGGCGGCCCGTCATCGTACATAGGTTGCGTATGCGAACGTTTGTTGAATACAACAAACGTTTGGCGAGCCGCATTCCCCCGCAGGCGTAGTCAATTATGGATATATAGTCTCTGCCGAGAAACGATAGCCGATCCGGAACGGATGGTTTGATAAAAAGTTTCTGAATTTGAATTAACCATAATTTTTAAAGCCAAGTACTGTCCTGAACCCGAGTCATGCATAATTGTAATATCTGGCAGACAATAATATCAATACGGCCAAACTATACTAAGTATGTTGCGAAAATGTCTGGCGATCGCTTTGTAAGCAGACCACGTGTGTAGGTTGAATGATGAGGAGATATCGCAGTTCGGTCAACTATTGTTTAGGGCTCCGTAAAGAAAAGATAATTCGGTAGCCAGAGCAGTCAGTAAAAATAGCTGACGCGGACAAGCCAAACACGGCATTTAGCGCCAACGGGAGCAAAATCATGTTATGAAGTGTCAAGCATTCGCTAATACAATTTATTTCGTTATTTTAGGACTGCAAGTTGATCAGTAGAATTCAACTTCTATGGACGACATCCACCTTTCCTTCCAATGTCTTCCATCCATGGTGAACAAACCCTCCATTCTTCAGACAGATATTGCGTCAGATTTATCAACGAACCTAAATTATCACCCCTACAAGCATACTAACTGCCTGTTTAAAGTTTGCGTACACAGTTGAGGTTGGTGTACGGTACGGTACACTACAACCTTTACACATTCGAAAGAACCGTTCATATTTGCATGCGCTGTAGAACCAAAATCTAACGGAAAGTGTTTACAGTCTTGCGACGGTTGATGCATGTGGTGTTGAGTGCACAGTTACCTGTCAAGGGCATGTCAGTTGTACATTGCATAGTGTACGTGATAAGACTCCAAGGTTAATTTCTCTTGAAGAACAGTTACTATACACCAGGCATGGGCAACTTAATCAGGCCCGGGATCGACTTTTGACTGACGAACCCCTCTGTGATCGACCGCATTCAAAATTGATTATTGAATTGATTGCTAGTTGAAATTAAACAGTCTAATAGAATCAGGGGGAGGATCCAGACTTTCATTTAGAGGGCGGGGGGCGATTGGCTAGGTTCAGACGGAACTGGAGTTAAAATCAGAAGTAAACAATAATAAAGTAGTAGTAAAATACATTGACAGTTTACAAAATAAAGTAACGCGCCTTGTGCCGCTTTTGGCAAACCTGTCAAAACTCTATTCACAACAATGGAGACTCATAGGGCGGCGAAATTTCCTATGGCCAGCAAGTCAAGTAACGAGAACCTTATACAATCTCACAGGGTGGCGTCAGCCGTGCTGGAAATTTCCCATGGCTAGCAAGTCGAATGACAAGAATCCTATACCAACTCATTATAAGGTGGCACGAACCGCTCCGAAATTTTTCCGTCGTTAGCAAGTCGCATAACGAGAAAAGAACATCACAAAATAACTCACAGAAAATTTCCCATGGCTAGCAAGTCGCCCAAATACACAAATATAGGAATTCAAAAGGCGGCGTGAGCTACTCCGGAAAAATCACATGGCTAGCATGCTGAATATATTTTTGTTACTTCTAAGTACACACTGAGCCAGAGTGGTGGAGAATGGCGCAATCTTACCCGTGTCCGTGCCCCTCGGTGGGGACATTAATGGGCTACACTAACACTATTGATTGATTGAGTACACAGGGAAAAAGTGCACTTGAATTAAATCGAAAAATTTCGACCGTTTCGAAAATATTTCTGTTGAGTGTAGAGTAAATAATGAAATTCTTGTTGTGTGGCAGAGAACACACAAACTCATAGGGTGGCGCCAGCCGCCCCGAGAAAATCGCATGGCTAGCATTTTGTCTCTGTATTTTTTCTCCCTTGCCGCGATCGACTCGGATAGTTGCCGCGATCGACCGGTCTATCGCGATCGACCTGGTACACATGCCTGCTATACACTATACCGATAAACCGTATTACGTTATCTTTGGATATACCGAGTTTCGCAAGATTTACTGCGAACTTTATGGCTTGATAAATAAAGGACTGGGTTTTGATTCTAGTACTTGTAGCTTCACTGTTGTTTGCCTGCCTCGGTCACTCGGTCTCTCCTGCTGGTTTAATAATGCTGCAGATTGTAGTTTCTCTTTAAACCTCGACGTAAAAGAGGGAGGGGAGTTATACATTTAAAGCGTTTGTCTATCTGGGTGTGCCCGTGGCACTCTACATACAGGGTGTCCCAAAAGTGACCCGTCACAGCGACACGCACCGAAGTTAGGCCTGCCTTAGATGCATCTAATAAGCCTAACATGATTGTAATTCAAGGTTTCTTCGATTTAAAAGTTTTTTTTAATTCCTCATTTTTTATACTGTTAATGCGTAGGCCATAAGGATTCATTATTGTCAGAGGAGCTATAACATTTTAATGTTAAGTTATTGTACAACAACACACAATGTACGTACATAATATTGCCATCATACGAAACAGATATAAACAAACCGCATCTCAGTTTGCTTCCGATCACTTTCACTGCGATTATTTTTCTATAAATACTGTGTATTTCTTGGAATACTCATATAACATGACTCTGATACTACAACTATAAAATACGGCTTGGCAACATCGATAAAGTCTGTGCTTGGCAACGAGCGTTTTTGGTTTTATCATAGTTTCCGGAAGGTCAAACCTTTCAAAAAGAAAACCAAATCGGTCCATCCGTCTAGGCGCAATCGGGGCACATAAATACTTAAAAAAAACCCAAAGAATTGTAAACTTCCTCCTTTTGTGAAGTCGGTTAAAAAGATAGGAGAAAAACAGAGATTGGATCTGAGGATTGGATGTTGAAATGGAAAAAAGAAGAATGAAAAAGTATGAAAAAGTGCTACACTTGTACAGCAGTCGCAAGAAAAAATAAGTTAAAGACTAAAGGTTTCCTCACAAGTCCTATTCAAGTCCCACGAGACTACAATTATTGGTTTTGCCTAGTCAACCCATTGAATGCTGCTTTCCACATCTGCGATTCAGCTGAATCGCTTGTGAAATCGCCTCTATTAAACATTGAGTAAAAGTCATGCCAGTTACGCGGTTTTGCAAACAGATAAATCTATAATGATTTATGACTTTTTACTCTTCTACTCATGCTTGCTTTTCACGCAGGAGATTGGAATTGGAACCCGCTTTTTAGCGCTTATTACATTACGCTGTCGGCAGGGCACGATTTGTATAGACGTCTCACTCTGATGGAACGACTAGAAAGAGACAGTGAGTCAGACAGGGCCCTGCCGACAGCGTAGTCTAATAGGCCCATTTAACCGACTTCAAAAAAGGAGGGGGTTATCAATTTGGTTAGTATGTTTTTTTTAAAATGTTTGTTACATCGAAACTGGTATTATTTTTGAACCGATATTAAAAAATCTTTCTTTGTTCGAAAGGGAAGCTCAATAGATAAGTCCCATTTTTTGGAAATCAGGAATCGGTCCAGTAGTTAGGTTTTTACATTGAAGTTTAATTTGTTTTTACCTGGATGACATTATACATCCAGCCGTTTTTGGTGTTTATAGTCATCGTCCCGAAATAAATTCTGGCTGTTAGGAGTATATTTACATAATGTAATACGTATGGACTTCACTGTCAGGAGACAGTTTTCGTATGCGTTTTCGGGTCTATAGACGACATTTGTGTACCGAGTGGGGAGGACTGATGATAGGTCATAAAGTCGTTTATTTTTTAGTTTTTAACATGTTGAATTATTGATCATTTACCAGGATCTCAGACCATATGTCATTATTCCCAGGATATATCGAGTTTTCACTATACTATTGGGATATGAAGTAAACACGTAGCTTGTATAGTAAATCCGATGTATTTCCGTATTTGCAAGGTATTACACGACCGACTCTGCTCGAGTGTTACTAGGGACTGAGCTTACAACTCAATCTGCTGACATGACAAAACTGAACAAACCTGTGTCCCTACAGTACTCCCTTCCATTTTTTGAAAAATAAAGTTATTATATAAACCAAAAAAAAAACAATCAAAAAATTATATTTTAAACTCTCTAACTTGACTTCTATGTAGTTGAACTGGTTAGCTAGTTGAATAGGTACAATCAAATGATGATTCAGGCTACTGTGAACGTAATGAAATATGATAGGGAGTATCGCCATTATACAAAACAATGTGTTATCGCGACTAATCTAAATTATAATTATGGTTTCAATATGTTGTAATAGAACATTACTTATACAGGTGAGATTTTAGTGACTGAACATTTGTTATTATAACATTATACAGGTTGACATTATTTTGACTTTTTATTTTAATTTTAAGTACTTAGGATCTTTACTCCACAACATCTTACTATACTAAACACGTTAAAATAAAAACAAAAATAAACACATTTCACTGTTTCAAGAGATAACAATATTTGGGGTTCCATCCTGACATTTCTCTCCAATTGACACAATTTTTCGCACTCTTTTTGCAATCCACTTGTCCATTCTTTCTCTGAATGATGTCACCATACAACGCACCAAAACGAGTGCCAGGATGCAGATAAGTACCACCATTGCAATAGTGAAGTAGGTTAACTGAGACTGCATGCTCTGTATTCCAGCCATGTTGATCTCAGCTTGTGCTGTCACAGTGTTGTGTCCATTTTCCACTGATTTACTTGATTGACCTCCCATTTTAGATATAATCTTATATAAATTTAAACAAAATGTACTTGTTCGAATGAAACAGTGTGTTAAAATGATTTCAAAATCTGTTTAAAACTTATTACTAACTTACAAGATCTACATGTTAACCTAAATAAATCGTTTAGGCTGCACAACTTTTCTGCCACTACGCGTTACACGAGTTTGAGCGGGCTGTTGTACGTCAGCAGGTGATTGCGAAATAACTACACGACTCCCTGTGACATCTGCTTGCGATTTATTTTGGTTAACGGTGAACCTTACCTTTTTAACTAAAGTATTTTTAGATACATTATTACTAAAAGTTTCGTTACTCTCATGTGTTTGTTCATTTAGCATAAAAGCGGGCTTCAGCCTGTCTATAGAAATTCTTGCTTTCCGCAATGGAAACTGAATTAAAAACACTTTATCATATCTCTCGATAACCGGATACGGTCCTTCATATGGAGCTTGAAGAGATTTTTTTACCAAATCGTTACGAACAAACACATGCGAGCACGACTTTAAATCCTTATGAATAAAAAATGTTTGATTGTTTCTAGAGTTCTCGGACTTGGGTTTCAGATTACTTATCGTTTCGCGTAACCTACAAGCATAATCATAACCATTATCTGTCAATACGGTTGATTCATTGTAAAAATCGCCCGGAAGTCTTAAATTTTGTCCATAAGTAAATTCAGCAGCGCTTACTCCCGAATCTGAACGGTAGGCTGACCGCAAACCTAGTAATACGGCTGGTAGCTGATCTACCCAACTACCCTTATCTAATTTAGACATAAGTGCAGCTTTAAGACTTCGATGCCATCTTTCAACTTGGCCATTCGATTGGGCATGGTATGGACTCGTTCTAATCTTCTCTATACCCATTAACTTTGCTAAATTCATAAATACACAGCTTTCAAACTGTCTTCCTTGATCGCAGGTTAAACGTACAGGACAACCGAAACGTGCTATCCAAGAACTAAACACAGTTTGCGCTACTATCTCAGCGGTAATCTCCCTAACCGGATGAGCTTCGGGCCAACCTGTTTGCCTATCAATCATTGTAACTAGGTACCTATACCCGTCGACTGTGGTAGGTAACGGACCTACTATATCTACATGCACGTGCTCGAAACGTGCAGCACTAGGAATTTTACCGTAAGGCGAAAGAGTATGTCTATTGACTTTACATTGCTGACACTTTAAACAGGTTTTAGACCATTTACCTATGTCACTGTTCATCCCCTCCCAAAAGAATCGTTCCCCCATTAGCTTTCGCGAGGTACGGATTCCGGGATGGCTTTGACCATGAACACTATTAAAAGCTATGCGACGAAATGACTCTGGTAAATATGGCCTGGCCTTGTCGGTTGATGTCTCACAAATTACCAGCACGTTACTACCTGGCAAACAAAACTTTTTAAAACTCAATTTCTCATTAGTGCCACCCATCAACTCTTTCAAAGTTGCATCTAACCTTTGAGCATTCGCTAATTCGTCGTAATTAATCTGAGTAGGGCACTGTATAGTCTCTATGCGCGATAAGGCGTCCGCTACCACGTTCTCATTACCTACGACGTGTCGGATATCTGTCGTGAATTCACTTATGTACATGAGTTGCCGTGTACGTCGCGGGGTTTCTTTATCGCTGAACATCTTGGTAAAGGCATAAGTAATCGGCTTATGATCTGTATAAATAACGATCGGCCGCCCTTCTACCAAGTTTTTATAATAACGAATAGCTTCATATATTGCTAACAGCTCTCTATCGTACGAACTGTAATTCATTTGCGTAGGACTCATTTTCCTAGAAAAAAATGATAACGGTTGCCATTGCCCATTGCAATTTTGTTGTAACACAGCACCTATTCTATTACTTGACGCGTCTGTCATTATTGCAAGTTGAGCGTTAGCGTCCGGGAACGACAAACACACAGCGTTCTCAAGACTTGTTTTGCATTGCAGGAAAGCTTCGTCAGCCTCTGCACTCCAATTCAAATGTGTTTTGTCTTTACGTTTGGTTTTAGGTAACATAGAACTCAACGGGAGTTGAAATTTAACACCATCTGGTATGTGAGGTCTATAAAAATTTATCATCCCAAGAAATCTACGCAATTCTTCTACAGTTTTTGGTTTGGGAAAATTCTTAATTATTTCAACTCTCTCTGGAAGTGGCCGAAGTCCGTCTGCGCTAACTTCAAAACCAAGAAAACCGACCTTAGTCTGACCAAACTCACATTTTGATAAGTTGATAGTTAACCCGTATTTACTGAATCTTTCAAAAAGTTGCTCTAGATGTTTTCTATGTTCTATTTCGTCTCTACTTGCAATAATCACATCGTCAATATAACAGAACTGAAAATCTAACCCTTGTAATACCGTGTGGTTCATAAAGCGTTGGAAACTTTGAGCTGCATTACGTAACCCAAAGCTTAATCTGGGAAATTCAAATAAACCGAAAGGGGTTATAATTGCAGTCTTTTCAATATCCTCTGGAGCCACGCTTATACAATGGTATGCTCTATTAATATCGACACGGGTAAAGATCTTTTTATCCGACAGTAAGTACGTAAAATCATGTAAACGTGGTATCGGATACCTATCGGGTTTAGTTATGGCATTAAGCGCCCTATAGTCACCACACGGACGCAACTGGCCATCTTTTTTGGGTACAATGTGTAGTGGACTAGCCCATGGGCTATTTGATGGTCTACATATGCCCATCTCTTGCATGACCCGAAATTCTTCTTTAACCTTAGCATACCTATTCGGTGGTAAAGGTCTTGCACGCGCAAAAACTGGTGGGCCTGTTGTATCTAAGTGGTGGACTACAGAGTGCTTGGGGGTCTCCTTAAAAGAAACCGGTCGCGTCAAGTCCGGGAACTTAGAAATTACATCATAGAAAGGGTGATCTCTATCTATTGTCTTAATTGACAAATTAGGATCTATACTTGTGACGCTTGCCACCGTGTTAAGATTAGTTACATTATCCGTAATTCGACGTTTATTTAAATCAATCAATAGACAGTAATGACTTAAAAAATCAGCTCCCAGTATGGGCTGTCTAACGTCTGCAATTATGAAAGTCCATTTATATGAACGTCTTAGACCTAAGTCTAATGTCAAAGTCTTTGTTCCGTATGTTCTGATTTCACTGCCGTTGGCCGCAAATAGCGTATACCTTTGATCTAAATCACTGGTACCGAACTTCCTTAGATTAGGCAACACTGACACATTTGCACCGGAGTCTATTAAAAAGTTTAAACCATTAATTCTATCATTTACGCATAATCTGTAGTTAGACGTACCGATGCCATCCACGTTCTGCTGGACTTGTGTCGCTGATGATACCCCAACGGCTCCCATTAGTTTCCCTGTTTTTTCCAATTACATGGATCAACACACTTGACGGCCTTCTCTCCATACTTAAAATGGTAGTAGCAAAGCCAATCTGGGCTATCTTCCGATCTTCGGGACCTGCGGGAATTTCGATTACGACTTACCGACTTACTCCCGTCACCTCTGTTCTGGTTCCTCGACCGTGACCTGGAGCGTCCCTGTTCAAACTTGTTGATCCGTAGGTTCAGCTTGGCGATCTCCTTCAGAATCTTTTCCGTGTCACCGCTAGACGTAGCTGAACCTGCTGATAAATCTGGTGTCTGATTGCTGCCCATTTCTGCGACGAAAAGTGGTTTTGTGTTTTCCATGATCTTGTCAGCAATCTGAGCTAGGTTCTCTAAATCCTTAATATTCGCCACAGCCAGTACGGTTCTGACAGCTGTGGGTAAATGACCTTGCCACAACACACTAAGGGTGTCCTCGCCCATTTTATTCCTCGCCAAATCTTTCATGCGCCGTAAAAGTTGAGACGGCTTCTGGTCGCCTAACTGCATCTCACTTATCAATTTCTGAAGTTGTCTGTTTTCTGTCTCCTCGTAAACCTGAATTAATCTTGACTTCAACACCTCAAATTTTCCTGTGGCTGGTGGCGCTAGCAGTATATCGCTAACTTGCGATATAGCCTCCTTGCCAAGTTTAGTTATTATTAAATTAAATTTTACTTGATCGGACAAATGCTGTGACGCCAGCATGGCCTCTGCCTGCATAAACCACAGCGAGGGACGATCTTGCCAGAAGTCGCTAATCTTTGATGTTAAAGAGATCGCTGTAAGATCCCTCAGCCTGTTGTCGTCTTCATTGTGCAAGGCAGGTACCGCGGGAGTCCCTCCAGTAGCCATATTGAGTCACTGGTAACACTTCGTAAGATCGCGCAAACGCGCACCGGTCAAAAAAAAAAACACTGGGCGTAAGTAAAGTTCAACGTTCGGGGTCACCAGTTATCGAGTTTTCACTATACTATTGGGATATGAAGTAAACACGTAGCTTGTATAGTAAATCCGATGTATTTCCGTATTTGCAAGGTATTACACGACCGACTCTGCTCGAGTGTTACTAGGGACTGAGCTTACAACTCAATCTGCTGACATGACAAAACTGAACAAACCTGTGTCCCTACAGGTATCCCACCTCCGCCCAACCTCTTTCCGACTTCATTTCATAGTGATGCAAACGCGGCAAGCCACGGGTTAGATTTCATTGATATTGTAATTTCATTGATCGTACATTGTCGGACTTTTCGTGTTCGGATGTCACGTTAAGCTGTAAGTCCCCCGGCTACTATCGCCACTTGGTAGTAGTCGTAAAAACCATCCATCAGCCCGCAATGAGCAATTCACTGCTGACTCAGTAAGCCTACTTAACGAATACCTAAGATTTTTCTGCACCTACTAAGTATTCTTAATCTGTTCTTTGCCGCATATATGTGATGAATTAATGATAAAATTCCTCCATTGTTTAGCTCGACATTTCAACTACAGCTACAAACTAAAATAAATAGCTTTCCATAGAATGGTCTGAGTAGCTTTCGATATTTGTCACAAATAACTGACAATGGTACCTATGTTTCTGAATGTTTCTAATAACTGTTAAAAAGTAGAGTGACAGTCAAAACGCGTGGTGGTGACAAATTAATGACGAAGTCCGGGTCTCTCAATAGACGGATAAACAGTCAGATAACTTTTTTGACACTTTTTGAACGTGTGAAATGTCAAAAGCCCCAGATAAACAGACAGATAAACGCTATCTGAGATAGAAGCCACAGATCAAAAACTTAACTTAACGCTATCTGAGGAATGAGAGAACGGCACTAATTCGATTAAAAATCTGCGATTGACATAACACGAACGTGATTATTCCAAGATAAGTAGAGCATATTATGTAAACAAAAATATAGTGAAAACATGCACATTTCACGAAGCCACGGCGGCGGCGGCGGCGGCGGCGGCGCAAAATTAAAAACAGTATTTATCATTATGACACGTTCCCTACTTTTGATACTCACCTCTTTAAAAGTTTCACCTCCTTTTACTTTCGCACAAGTTCACTTGCACTCAATAAAAGTTAGTATGAAACGTAAGAAAAAAAATAACAAAATAAAAGAAAATGAAGGGAATCACGCGCGAAAATCTGTCGTTTTTCGGAAAAGGCGGGAGAGACGGCTGCGTTCGAAAATAAAATGAGAACGTGATTTTTTTTCTACTTTTTTTGAACGCGTCGACCGCTGACCGCGATTGAGTTCTTACTGCCGCTGCCTGTTTGAGATCGCTCTCTCTTCAGTTAACATTCGTAGTACGGACGCCGTTGTGTCTTTCCTTATTCGAAACAACTTTTTTATTAATATTGTGTTGACTTGCTCTTATACCGTGTTATTAATCAAAACACTGTTGTAAATACTTCCTTACTCTGAGACTAGTTACTCTCAGTTGGAAGTCAGAGTAACATACTTTTACTCCGAGAGTAGAGTCAGCTAAGTGCTACTCATTCCTTACCTACACCACGTTTATAAATATTGAAAGTCGTAAATTTAAGTAAAGCGCTTATTACATTACGCTGTAGGCAGGGTACGATATGTATACAGGGTTACAGGAAAAGTCGACCTAGATCCGTTAAGGGCGTGTAATACACATAATTTCTAAATGATTTCACAATGGAACCCCCCATCCTAAACTTAACCGTTTTCGAGCTATTCGAGTTTTTTTATTTTATGAAATTGCCCAATTTTTCGGCTATTGAATTGAATATTTTGAATTTTTTTGACTCTAATGATTATTTTTTTTTGGTTTTTTACATGAAGAATGAGATGGTTAATGAACTCAATGACTAAAATTGCACGTATGTTAACTAAATAGGTCATTGTAGACGATCGAAACTTAAGAAAATAAGTACAAATTATAAATAAAAAAAATTTTCTTTTCTGGATATCTCAAAGAATTATTATCACACTTGCTCTGCAGATGTGCTTAAAAACATCTACAGTTTATTAGCTCGTTTCATTAGGTCGTAGACGTCTCACTCTGATGGAACGACTAGAAAGAGACAGTCAGACAGGGCCCTGCCGACAGCGTAGTCTAATAGGCCCATAAAGTTACTACTGTTTTAGTCTGTGCTTCTTAATAAGACGGTTTTTTTAATAATACGTATAGTTATCTAATTATTTTTATCAAAGTTTAGCTAGCGTCTGAACTATCAAAGTACAGACGCGCTTGAAACCTTGAATAGTAACAAATACGCGATGCGTTCAGTTTACATTCAGTCAGATTAATAATATAAAATAGAAAATAGTGACATAGTCAAAATAACCGGCCAAGTGAGGGTCGGACTTGCGCACGAAGGGTTCCGTACTATTATTTTTAAAAAACCGTAAAAAAATCACGTTAGGTGTATGGGAGCCCCCCTTAATATTAAATTTATTTTGTTTTTTAGTATTTTTTGTTATAGCAGCAAAATAAATACATCATCTGTGAAAATTTCAACTGTCTAGCTATCACGGTTCATGAGATACAGCCTGGTGACAGACAGACAGACAGCGAAGTCTCAGTAATAGGGTCCCGTTTGGCACCCTTCGGGTACGGAACCCTAAACAATGAGGGATTAAAAGTAGAGTCAGTTATAATTATTTTTAAATTACTATAAGTAGGTACTCGAAATTATCAGATTTTGAGAAATTGTTACTCTACTAGAGTAATTTTGTTCATTTAAATTATTCCTTAATAATAATAAACAATAACAAATAAATAAATAATTATAACTAAACTAAAATAAACTAAACTAAACTAGGTATAACTAAACTGGATGAACCTAGATCGCTGCTCGTTTGATTCGTCTTTAGTCTTTACAAGAGCTATTGATTTCAAAAGGTTTGTAGTTTTTAGGGTTTCGTACCCGAAGTGTGCCAAACGGGACCCTATTACTGAGCCTCAAGTGTCCGTCTGTCCGTCTGTCCGTCTGTCCGTCTGTCCGTCTGTCCGTCTGTCCGTCTGTCCGTCTGTCCGTCTGTCCGTCTGTCCGTCTGTCCGTCTGTCCGTCTGTCCGTCTGTCCGTCTGTCCGTCTGTCACCAGGCTGTATTTCATGAACCGTGATAGCTAGACAGTTGTTTTCACAGATGATACTGTTGACGGGTCTAAGTATAATACACATTAAAGGGGGCTCCCATACAACAGACATGATTTTTTGGCTGTTTTTATAGATAATGGTACGGAGCCCTTCGTGCGCGAGTCCGACTCGCACTTGGCCGGTTATTAAACTATTTCTTATCAAGTTCCGTACCTAACCGAAATCTTCGCTGTCGACTTATGAATGTTGAGGAAACGAAAGAGATAAGCGCTCTCTTTTTAGAGATAAGCTTGCCTTTGTAAAGTTACGTCTCTGTATTTTCTGTGTTTTGTCTTTTATGTGCAAAATATTACCTACGAAAAATATTATGCCAGGGCCGCGAGTCTCGTAAGGAATCGCATAGCAATAGCCATGGCGAGGGCGCAAAAAGGCGGTTTTAGCATATCAACGACACGGGACACGCCGCCGCCGCCGCCGCGCCGCTACAAACAGCCGCTGCGCACTCGTTATATAGCCACTGCCATGCAATTCCATACACTCACGCACGGCTCAGGCCCCCGATTCTCGCGCTATCTTGATCATCTCCCCAGTCGAGATATCGGTTTTGATACCGCCTAGATCCGTCGAAAACGGTCTCGATTTTGTTTATTTCGATCGAAAACGGGTCGAGATATCGGTAATGGTTAAAGGCTATTTGTAAGAATAGCTTTTTCTTGTTTTCGATAGAGATTACGGTATCTCAAAATCGATATTTCGACCATGGACACGATCTCGCTAGCACCAGAATTGACCCCCAGGATCATAGCGAGATTATCAATCTCTGCCTACCCCTTTCCGGGAAATAGGCGTGAATATGTACTCATGTTTATGTTAATTGGTACTACGCAACAATATAAGTACATAATTACAATTAGCTATTATTAGCCTGATCAATTATTTCCTCTAGAGTGAATAATGGAAAATTGTTGAGACCGGGGCGGTAATACGTTTATCTTGCTTGATATTATAATATAAACGGAGTGATCTGGCTCGGCGTCTTAAGTACAGTCAGCAACATGTAGGATACCATCTCTGCTTTTACTCCATCAAAGAGTTTTTTGATTATTTTGACAATATAAAATGGTAAAGAGACGACAGCAAGGTATTTAGGTACTTAAATGAGAGAAAATATGTATAAACGTAGTTATAATGACTTTAATAATATTTGTACGCCTTATGTGGCAGATTTTTGCGACACGTAACATTAAGCTTAAGACCTACATTGTAACCAAAAATCAAACAAATATACTCATTTCATTTCATTTCATTTCATTTCATTTCATCGATAATTTGAGCGACGTTTACTCAGGACTAGCAATCACAGAATCTATCCTCGTTTTGTGTTGCACCATCTGTATTCTGTGACGGACGGCTATTGTTTTAAAAATACAGGAAATGATTGGATAATTGCCTAGAAGACTTAGCACTGGACACGCCTTGCGAATGACATCTCGGCTCCTACGGCGGCTCGATTTGCAGGTTGCACCACCGCCATGCCCCAGAAATTGATCAAACCAATTTGCCTAAAAATATTATTCCAAACGCCAGATAATAGACTCCTAAAGCTGGGGGGCAATTCTCGCGCTATCGAGATCATCTCATCATCATAAAGTTAATTATTTTATTACAGTTTCGTTATCCCCACGGGTGGGGGACAGACAGGGGGTAGACAACGGGACTACAGGGAAATATCGATTTGAGTGTCGTCGTCGTGTTAATGTCCCTGAGCGCGGGGAAATTTTGTCGCGGAAGGTGGGGGACATGTAAAGCGCATGCTCGGTCCTTCACTCTCTCGCGTTGTGACTTCCTGTACCGGGATCCGAACCCGGGGCCTCGAATCGCGACGCCATAGAGGTCGTCAATATCAATAGTCCAATTAACGTGTAAAATAATAAGCTGGCTATAAATAATGTCTGCTTTAATTAAAGTCACCACCTAGAGTACAGGGCGGGTCCAGTTTTAATTAATCTTTGTCCTTGCGCGTGATTCGGCCATTGTTTGACAAAATTTGAATACGGCTGCTAATGGGGCTAACGCCTCGCCCGGAAGTGCCAAAACATCTGTATACAACTGTATTCCCAATAAGACGATGGGCTATCCCAAAGGAAAACTAGAGGCTACAATGTTATAACAAATCTCATAGCCACCGCATCACCTTTGTACACCGTACCACCATGGTACAAGGTGCAGTAAGAATCATAATTAGTTGAGCCTTGCATACTTCACAAACTTCACATCGCTCTTCCCCTTCTGCAAGTTCTGGCGACCGGAAGTATACCCCAGTGCTGCCATCTTGTGGAATTTTCCGGCAACCGTAACGACCAAAGAGGTTTACCACGGAAACATAAAACCGCGGCAGTCGCTGTATCGCTAGTCGCTATGCTGCAGCCGCCGCCGCCGCCTCAATACAATACATCCTTCTTGAAAGCTTTCTTGACTTAAGTCTAGATGGCGCCACTAGTGATAATTCTCATTTTCTAGATTTTTGTCTGTAGCTCTCAAAAAAATTAAGAATATAATCTAAAATGATACTTTTATATTTAGTCGTTACACAGCACAACTAAATATAAAAGTATCATTTAGTTGTGCTGTTTTTATACCCCAGGTATAAAACGTAGGACCCACCATGTAGAGTAGGTACTTACCATATTTTTTTTTGTATAGCCATTAAGTTTCCCACTGCTGGGCAAAGGCCTTCCCATGTTGCAACCACAATTCCCTATCCCGGGCTACGTCCGTCCACCCTGGCAGAAACTTATCGAGATCGTCCCGCCATCTCCGGCTCGGCCTTCCCGTACGCCGGTGTCCGTCTTGTGGCACCCAGCCGGTGACGATGTCACATATAATATTTTTAAAATTTTCCGACTAAGTATGTTGAGGAACCGAAATATTTATGCCAGGATCGTAGCAAGTGGAGGTCTATAATCTCTGCCTGCCGACCTCACTTCCGGGACAAACAGTGAGCATAAATATAGGACGATTGTCCAGCAAAATGCCCATCTTTAAAAAGTTATTCCAGCAGTTTGAGATACTTCCTGTCCTGAATCCACAAAAAATATCTGTTATAGATGTTTGAAAACAGCATAATGCCATTGAAAACTATATGAAAAAATAATAATCTAATAGTTCATTATTATTATACTTTTATCATGTTTCTTTTATGATTTGTGAAAATTTCCACCACCACAAACCCAGTTGCTAATTTTAGCGTTTTCAGGCGCCATAATATTATGTAAAATTAAGAAAAAAGTCGTACAAAAATGTAGAGAACAATTATCTGCTGTGCCATTGCCAGCTAAAATGGAAAAGGAAGTGAATATTAATTCTATGGGGCTTTTCAGTACAATGTTTGTTTTATTATGTATGAAAGAGGGTAAGGGTGAGTCAAAAGTCAATGTCGCTGTCTATGCTTGTTGTGTATGGAGTTGGACTTATGTTTAGTGCGCGATAAAAAACTACGTCAATCGTGAGGAAACATTCATTTCGCCAAAGCTGAGTTGCGGTACATACATTATGTAAGTATGTGCAGTTTGGAGAGTATGAAATAAACAATAAATTCAAATGCGATGCGAAATAGTTATTTTACTGTGATAGATAACCTGTTTTTGTAACAGGAGACTTTTCTATTGAGCAATAATAAATCAAATTATATTTTACTAGTGAATAGATGCTGACTTAAACAATTTATAAATTTCTTTATTGCAAACAAAAAATACTCATGACGAAAAAATACATAGAAGTGTACAAAGCCGAGCTTGTCTCTAGTAAGAGATCTTTTCCAGAAAACCAACCAAGTAAGGATAAGAGAGAGAATCCTGTCTATACCCTATTCTATTCGGTAATTGATCAAAGTGTTTTGGCAGGTTGAAATGTCACGCGAAATATAGTGAAGTGTATTTTTGAATCGATTAAATGAATGAAATAAAACAGTCAGATGAATAAATAGATAATTTACACTCATCTCAAAGTTTTGCTAATGGGGTAGCTTAAAAACACGCACAAACTGGTTAAAGACCATTCACACGGGTCGATCTTCGACAAAGAACATCGATACTTCCGGGATACCATAGTTGAAATTCCCTTAAATGTTGCATTTTTAGTGTACACCTAAAAAAAGTAGATTAGATAGATAGATAACTCATTTATTCATTTGACATGGTACACACACATAATTAATAACAACAAAAAAAACAGTAGGTACCTACAGCTGTGTGGTTATGTGACTGTACCACGGCAGTGAAATGACCCTGACTCAGCAATGTCACAGACGAATCTGTGACGCTGGTATTCTGCCAGGGCCAAAGCGGACGCACAACAGTGGCTCTAGTACTTACACAATTTAATTTATAGAAGTAATTACATAAAAAAAAAAACAAAATTAAATAATGAAATCAGTTATGTTTTTAATGGAATAGAAAATTGAAATAATTGGTATTAAAAATTTAATTGGAATTGAATTGGCAATAAAAAAAATAAAAAAATATATTGTATTTATTATCTAACATATTGAAAATGGATTATAATGGTGATTAGCTTTAATTTAAATAGATATAATCAATAGTTCAATGTCAGAATGTAGGTAGTCGTAAAAAAAAAGTAAACACTAGTAAGGCATACTATAATATTGTAGCATCTATTAGGGCTTTTTAGAAATAACTTCGACAATAAAGTAAACAAACAATCATTCACTGAACGAATGCTCTCGATTTTCTTGGCACAACACTTTTTGTTTTTCGGCAAAAACGGATATCACTCGACCTGTCAAATCACTTTGATCCACTACCGAATAGATTATACAGGCCGAGTCCATCTCCACACAATGTTACCACATGTTACGGCATACAGCCTTTGTCTCATTCACACAACAGGTGCCAGGAAGGTATAAATCTTCGGAAGCCAAGCCAAAACCACCGTTCTACGGCAAGAAATAAGGGTCATTGTGACATTAATGTTCATGGGGTCAAGTTCAAGAGGGGGTATACATAAATATAGTTAGGGGTATACTTAAATAAATTATGTATTTTCTCAAGGTTGTATTCCTAATGCGGAATACAGAGAGCATACTAGATACTGTACCACAGATACTATAATATTATACTAATACAGATAGACCACCTAGAACAAAATATGACACCGGCGTAAACTGAGATGCTACGGAAGCTTCTTTAGTTCGAGGCCATTATCGCTTGGTGCAGCACCATCGAAAAATTGCAAATACCACGATGGCGCTAAGATATATAGGATTTATTCTAAGATTAGCGCCACCTAGAAGTATGTTAACTGAAACCATGGCGTTTAAAGTACAAATCTTACTCCTCACGCCATCTCATTTTTACGAAGGGTTACTAATTCTAATTTGTATGAGATGACCACCCTGCCGTGGTCTAGTGGTTTTCATGCTTGCCTCTCACGCGTTCCTTTGTTCAAATTGGTTCCATGTTCCAATTGTCCAGGAACAAAATGTTCAGAATGATGTCCTAACATTCCCTCAAATGACTACACCTTTATGTCAGTTACAACTTGTTAGACAGCTGTTAAAGAACGCAATGTTGCGGTTTTATCATTAATTTCTATGGCTGTTAAAAATAAAAGGCATTGAAGTGATGGAAGATATAAAAGCTAACCGCAATAGGACCATGATCTTAATGCTCCTTACATACAACAACATAGGTACATTTGTTTTTAGGGTTCCGTATCTAAAGGGTAAAACGGGACCACGTTAGAGCACGTCTAAGCTGAAATGACGCGCCCTACTCCTTGGTTTTGTGGGGCGCGTCATTTCAGCTTAGACGAGCTCTACTAAGACTCCCTGTCTGTCCGTCTATCTGTCTGTCGTTCTTATGTCTGTCACCAGGCTGTATCTCATGAACCGTGATAGATAGATAGATAGATAGATAATTCATTTATTCATTTGACATGGTACACACACATAATTAATAACAACAAAAAACAGTAAGTACCTACAGCTGTGTGGTTATGTGACTGTACCACGGCAGTGAAATGGCCCTGACTCAGCAATGTCACAGACGAATCTGTGACGCTGGTATTCTGCCAGGGCCAAAGCGGACGCACAACAGTGGCTCAAGTACTTACACAATTTAAGTAATTACATAAGAAAAACAAAATTAAATAGAGTATAGTTGAAATCTTCACAGATGATGTATTGCCGCTATAACAACAAATACGAAAAAACAGAGTAAAATAAATATTTATGGGGGCTCCCATACAACACACCGCCCCGTTTTTATAGATAATGGTACGGAATCCTTCGTCCGCGAGTCCGACTCGCACTTGGCTGATTTTTATTTTACACAACAGGTATACTGTAGTATATGATAATAAATAACAAGATGGTATACTGTAAGTGTATAGTTTATGTAGTAGGGAGCTGAAAATACACCCTTTAGGACCCACTTTTCGTTCTTCAAGAAAGATAACTCTTAACCGAATTAGATAAATTTAACCGAAAAATCACGTAAGACACTTGTGGTCGATTCTCTAGGTTCCACTGACTAAAATTACTTGACAATATAAGTTTGACAGCTCTTATGCGGACGTCATAGATTCCATTTTCGAACTGACTTTTGAATTATTTTAATGTACTGATGAACTAATTTAAAAGTGAGTTCGAAAATGGAATCTATGGCAACCGCGGAAGAGCGTCGGAGCTAATATTGTCAAGTAATTTTAGTGAGTGTGTCCTAGAGAATTGGCCCCACACGTATTTAAAAAAATAGATGAGTCATTCAGCGCATGCGATAATGTCATCATAGTATAGTGTTTGACCTTACGCCGACGTCTTATGATATTTGCTTATTCTTCAAATTCACTATATTTTTGTGTCAGTGGAGGCTGTATGTATGTGTGCTGTTTTTTTTGTAAATGTGTGAGTAAGTTATACCTAACCGGATTCCAAGCTGTCATTTTAAAACTCATAGGTATCTATCGTTTTTTTTACTAATCCACCGCTACTCTTCGAAACCTTCACTAAGCTTTGATTTACAATAGTTGTCTAATGTTTGCTAAACTACTCGTTTGTCATGACTTGCATTAGTTTGTCGGGCCTTACCTTGAAGTTTCCCACAGGCTGAATTCTCACCTATAATGCGAAGTTTAGACGCAAATCATCGCAAATTGTCTACGACATGTCATACGAAAATGACAATATTTTACGTGTACGCTTTCAATTCGCATGCGTGAGCATCGGGCCCCGCCCATCGTCGCAGCATTTTTTTTACAATTTTACAACAAATTCACTATAGTTTAAGGTTGCGAGTGTCGTCATAGTAATGTTTGACATGACGCAAATCTCAGACCCTGAATGTTTGTTAGACAGAGATTACAGAGGGATCCTTGGCCTTAAGGTTAAAATAAAATAGGGTCAGATACAGGTGAGTGAGTTATTAATTTATTATGCAAGTATTTATACCTTTTAAATACATTAACTACATAAAGGTATTTTTATCTCCACATTAGTGGGGATTGGCTGGCACCCCATGAAGCCAATAGGAGTAAATTATAATTGAAACAAAACCTCCTCCTTTTGTGAAGTCGGTTAAAAATGAAATGAAATTAAATCGTTTATTTCAGGCTTACCTACTCCAATACTAAATTACATCGTGTCAAGTGCATTTGAAAGATCACAACTTGGTCTGGCTCTCTATCGGGAAGATGTCCTATGACTATGAATGTTTTATTGATCGTTGCACTACTATACCCAGGAAGGATGTGAAGGGCTGTAGGTACCAAGTATTTTCTTCAAACGCCCGTCTTTTATTGGTTACTTCTATATCAGATGTATTTTATATACTTGTCTTACATTTTATGTAAGTAAGTATAATAAACTATACGACTTTGTACCTGTAGGTTTAAGTATCTATAAAACTAACAAGTTTTATAAAGTATGACGTTTTGTGAATTAATTAAGTTGAAACACCACTCTCTAGGTTACGTGTTTAATAATCTATTCCTTCCACTAAAGGCATACCTACTTAGAAGACTGAATTTTCAAGATAAATGACGCACTATCTAACTTTTACGATATTAAAGCTGGGGTACCGCAAGGTTCAGTGCTGGGTCCTTCTCTTTACCTTATTTATACAGCAGACATACCTGAGTCGGAAAACGTAATGACAGCAACGTTAGAGGATGACACAGCAGTATTGACATCTGATACAAATCCAAACACTGCATCTAGTACCCTACAGGTGCATCTCGATAAAGAAAGTGCATACTTGGATGAAAAAACTGGAGAATTAAAGCTGGTGCACCTAAGTCCAACCACATCACGTTTACCCTAAGGAAAAAGGACTGTTCACCGGTTGAATTAAATGAAGAAGTGCTACCCCACCAAACAGTCATCAAGTACCTTGGATTTCATCTGGACCGCAAACAAACGTGACGGTGCATATCCAACACAAACGTGACGAGCTTAAGTGCTTTCCTTGGAGTGGTTACTGGGAAGGAAGTCTAGACTCACAGTTGACAACAAAGTACTAATCAACAAAGCCATACTAAAACCCGTTTGGACATACGGAATACAGCTCTGGGGAACAGCAAAAACCTCAAATACAGAAATACTGCAAAGATTTCAAAATGGAGTACTCAAAGCGATAGTGAAATGAAATAATGAAATGAAATGAAAAATTGAAATGGAATAATAATTTATTTAGAAGAATATACATTTAAACTTGTTATTTACTTAGTAAAGAACAAGGGATGATCTCTACTCCCTAAAAAGGGCGAGCCCTGTGGCATAGGATGAGTAGATACTTCCCACCAGTAAATGGGACCATTTCTAAATAATTTCCGTTTTCTTGGCATCAATGATAAATTAAAATATGATAATTATAAAAACAAAATAATTGAAATTAACATCGAAAATTAAAGCTTTAGTTACAGTAACATTACAATTTTAAATTAGTGAGTGTGTGAGAGGGTGTAAGGGTGTGTGTGTGTGTGTGTGAGGGTGAGGGTGTATGTGTGTATGTGTGTGTAATAGAGAAGATGGAAGTGTAATGTTTAAATGATTTATTGTAGCGAGTTGTGAATGGATGTGTTGATGATTATAAATTATTTTTATTACATTACATTACATTTAATTTTATTTATTGACGCCCCATGGTTTACCAAAATGGACGAAATCCACAAATACATAAAAGAGGAAAAGAGGAAATTTGTCATTTATACACCAGTTACGCTCTCCAAGTGTGATAGGAACCCTTGGTCCGCGAGTCCTACTCGCACTTGACCGTTTATTTACTTTGGCACATAAATTGGATAAGGCTAGAGTAGATGATGAAAACCTCTGTTTTTTTTAAATAATATTTTATTTATTTATTTATTTAAGCTTTATTTGATTCCACACAAATTTATAGTATTAATTTCATGCATTCATTAATTATTAATTTATACAATTATAAATGATATATACTTATTCATTTCATTATATCATTTCATCATACAATTAAACATTTCATTAATTAATTATTAATTATAAAAAACACATAAAAATTAAAAACCGATGTAAACCGATATACATACAATTAAATACATTGTTTTTATTGGTAACAAGACCCAATTAGAATACATTTTTATTATTTTCAGAGGGTCTATTACTCAGATCTTTCACGATTCCTGCTTGACAGGAGGTAAACCCAACGCTGCGTCCCTGAGGTAAGTATAATATTTCTTTTACACGCTACGGTACAATACAATGGACGACAGAGCGTTATAGGCTATGGAAAAGTTTCACTTAGTCAATGAGTGAGTGAAACCCAAGCATTTAATAAGACAAACTCATTACTAACAAATTTTCTAAGAAAATCAGTTTAATACTAAGGAAAATCCTAAACTCTGACCGAAGTTTAAAAAGACGCCCTAAGACGTCACAAACTACTTATGACGTGCGTGCTGTAATTCGCCGGTGTAACTCGTGCAATCAATTACGTGCCGCAGCTATATGGTAATAAGACCGGTTTTCTTCTTGGTGGTTTTTCACGGTCGTATGGTTGGAGGCGCACGCGCATTTACCAAGTTCAGTGCTAAGCCAATCCGAGCGGTGGCGGGACGCGCGGATTCTGAATTTGAATTTTTGGAAAAGTTTTCTTTTTATTGTTTGTTAGGTTGACAGGATTGTGCTGTGGTTTCGTTGTGTTTATTTTGTGCTGGCAAATTATTGCCGTTTTTTTGTGGGCAACGCTGTGGTTTACTAAGGTGAGCGAGTTTCTTTATTTCTTTGCTTATGAAAGACAAAGTAATTAGGGATCCCTATTTTTTGTATTATTTTCCTGAACACAAAAGACTTTGGTAGTTCTCGGTTGGTACAAAAAATATACAAAGTAAGCACAATTGTGCCTCTGCCACCCATTATGGTAAACCGCGTGACGCTTTGTTAAAATATGTTACATAACGCAAATGAAATGTTTTATTTTCAACTTTTAGAAATTACTTAACCGTCTTATGCTATACCTGGAAACGGCACTTAGGATAGACTAAGTGCCGTTTCCAAGATGTCCTCATAAATAAGTCCCGTGCGATAGATAAACCATGTAAATTTTAGGTATATTATACCTGTATGTATGTTAATACATAGCCACAGTTCTCCCAAAGCAATAATGCGCACGGAAGTGTTACTGCGAACGTTCGGGAGACGAAAGATTTTTTTTAAATTATATAAAATATAACCGTCTGAATTAAGTACATCTACATCACACACACCACGAAGGTTTGTGCGTGCGAACAGGGTAGAGTAATTATTAAATTATTATCTATACGTTGGGGTGGGATATAGTAAATCTGTTTCTTTAGATATTGATCCTCGATCTCATACGGGCTCCTGGACAGTTGGAATACGACCTCTGCAGACCTTTGAAGAAATTATGTGCATTATTTCTTTGGGAGTACTGAAGATGTATGTATGGCATGTTTTACAAAGCTCTGTGACATACTGTCACATGGAGCCTTGTAAAACAGGCCATAATTCTGAAATAGGCTAGGGAAGTAGAAATACTTATAATAGGCTTGTGTTCTTTTTTGTTGCTTGCTTGTCAAAATAGATACTTTTTATGAACTGTCAAAACGGAACTTTTGTTCCTGAGTTCTATGAAATAATGACAGAGTGACGTCATGTAAAAGTCCTGTCAAATGCTATCTTTTTTTTTTGCACAAAATTGACTTTATAAAATATATCTGCTGGAAATATACAATTCTGAGAATGTCAAGCCATTTTGTACATAACGCTTCAACTTAAGACTTGTTCCTATGTGTAGGAGGACGCAAGCCTATTCTATAAATAAATTGTAGCAGAAAGGGAAGGTAAATCACAAATCTCTTATCCATTGAATTATCAATAAATACAATAGATTCTCCAACAAAGCATGACAAAAGGCATTGTTACAAAGGAAGCCAACTTTGACGATGATTATTAATTGTGGTAATTAAATAACAGAAACATTAATTAGTCTTAAAACAAAACGGGGAATAACCTCTTTAAAGGTTAATTAAAATGCATTCCTACGTTTACAGTAATTACAAAATCGCTTACAATTTTGATTAGAATGGTTTATTAGTAAACTTTAATTCATACTTATAGTGATAACAAAGAGAGGATAAACGGATTTACAGTAACAATTTAAAGATAAAGGTATTTTGCTGTCTGAAAATAATCTTTTGTAAAAGCAAAAATGTAGTTGAGCCCAAAAGAAAAAATGGGTGGAAACTTGTTTGAAATAATGGACTTTGAGCCTCCTTGCTCGACGAGAACAGAAAATGTAGAGCTATGGAGAACTCTATGAGGAAGGGTTATAGTTCCTAAGAGGAGGATTAAAAAATTACAAACCAAGGTCAACGAAGATTGCGGAATTGAGAAGCAAATATTACTCGGGAATAGGAACAAGTGGGATGGCAATTGTGCGCTTGCACCTAATCTATTTCAGGGAATTTCAATTTTCAAATCGCTAGTTATAACAATTCCCCACATATTACAATTAAAAGAAAGATAATATTTACTACTACTGCGGTATAATAGGAAAAAAATTGAAAAAAAGGTTGACTTTGGTTATTTTTCTATTGAGATTTTTTTATCCAAACACGTTTTCCAACATGAAAACCCTCTACTAGCTTATATACTCAAATTACATATTATACAATAACTTGATTACGATTTGCCGAGTATTTCCTGAAATACACAGAAAAAAAAATCACTCCTAATTTCGTCAACTGATGTCGTTGGCGAAAGAGGGTTTTCATCCCAGGATAGAATGAGGTCACAGCACAGATCATTCTTTCAGACCTTCAGACCCATGAATGAAACCCCTGTCGAAGAAACGCCATCTGTCGCATCTTTCAGAACTATTTTTGTTTATAAGCTGTCAGAATGATTGCTACAAAAGGCCTTGCCCTGCCCCAAAGGTTCTCAATAAGCCATACATATTGAACAAAAATCATACATTTTACATGTAAAATGACAAATAAATCTATCGGCTGAAGCTTATCGAGAATAAAATAAATATTCAATAAAATGGAATACTATTTGATTATTAACCCTTTCAGTCGAGAGATTGTTATTCTCCTGGCCGAAAAGGAAAAAAACTGGCCAAGTGCGAGTCGGACTCGCGCACGAAGGGTTCCGTGCCATTATCTATAAAAAACCGCAAAAAAAATGTATGGGAGCCCCCCCTAAATATTAATTTAATTTTAATTTAATTATTTATTTTTTAAGTAAATAATATACTCAACATATTGTGAACATTTTAAGCGTCTACCTGCTACCATTATCAATATCGAGCAAAAATGAGCAAAAAAATCACGTTTGTTGTATGGGAGCCCCCCTTAATATTAAATTTCTTTTGATTTTTAGTATTTGTTGTTATAGCGGCAACAGAAATACATCATCTGTGAAAATTTCAACTGTCTAGCTACCACGGTTCATGAGATACAGCCTGGTGACAGACGGACGGACGGACGGACGGACGGACGGACGGACGGACAGACGGACAGCGAAGTCTCAGTAATAGGGTCCCGTTTGGCACCCTTCGGGTACGGAACCCTAAAAAGACATTAAAATTAGGGGAAATTAAGTTCTCATCCCCCTGCAGGTAAGGTAAGTAAGTAACTACCTACCACATTCTAGATATCAGATTATTACTTAAAACTTTAGTAGGATGTAACACAACACAACAACAAGGTTTTCGTCATTAGTATTTTTTGTTAAGAATCAATAATTTTACAATAAACGAAGGTCATACATAATAGTAGAAGCAACAAAAAACATTTTATTAAGTAAATTACGCGATGAAATTATTAGAATCTAAGCGAAGGACATGATGCGCAACGTTTTATTTTTATTTTTGCGCTATTATTGATTCAACGTTTTTTGCAAGTGTTACAAGAGTTACCTGAGTTCACCCTGAGTTGCACAAAACGATTTTGAAAAAGGTTGTCACCTTACTGATGTAAGAGCGAGTAGAGTCTGGCTAATTAGAATTGAACATATAATATTAATATCAATTCAAACTTAACTTAAATAAACAAATAAAAATTGTAATTAATTAACTAAATAACTATTTTACTCAATATTTGTTATATAATGAAATGTAATTTGATGCATGCTGTGTTTGCCTACAAGTGGACAAACATCTACAATTAGTTCAATATGTAACTATTAAGTAAACATGTATTGTCCGTTGGCGGACCTTAACCAATAAAATAAAATAAAATAAAAAATAAAATAAACATCGCAAAGCGCGGCAAAAAAAAAACTTATGCTTGTAACACCGTAATGTCACCGGATATATATACATATGTTACCGGCAAAAATGAAATTGTCATTTACGGCCGAAATTAATAACCTATCTTCAATCCATAATCTGCAGATTTGAGATTGCTATTGTCAATTTTGACATAAATCCCATAGCGCAACTGTCAAATGTAATGCGCAATCTACAGATCACGGATAGAGATAGGTTATTGGGATCGGCCATTACCCAACGGTAGCGCTACTTGTAGTCGGCCCATTGTTGGTAATTTGTTTCTTTTGGGCCAACGTCAGTTTTAGGTGGGCAAACTAACTAACTATATCCCAACTGGTTTCCAACCGTTGGCCAATGGATGCCAACGGTAAATGGGTAGGGTAGAGTCTGGCTAATTAGAATAGAACATCGCAAAGCGCGGCAAATTTTAAAAATTCATACGCTTGTAACATCGTATATGTCACCGGATATATACGTATATGTTACCGGCAAAAACGAAATCTGTCATTCTACAGTGTTACTGGTCAGTTTACCTACAGATGTAAAAAATGTCACGAGGACCAAAGAGAATGTAAACAGCAGTGTGACCGCTATAGAAAAGCACTCGTCCAAAGACTAGCCAGACTCTATCTCATAGGATTGACATTTGTTTCTGATTCTAAGAATATTTTAAAATTTTCGTGCAGCTCAGGGTTAATTCTATAAAAATTGTTGTTTTCCTCTCCTAGAAACCTTTTTGCTCATCTTGCTGAGAGCAAAATACAGGTTATTTTGCATACAAAAAATAGAAGGTTACGTAAACATGGCGATTGAGAATGTATGAATAACGACATTATACTGAAGGTAAATTAGATAATAAGAATAAGTGAATAATCCTGTTCAAAATAGGTTTGCTGGAAGAAATCTCCTAAAAGAGATAATCTTGACTTTGAACATTATTTTGTATTTTTTTTTTAAATCAGTAAATTATCGCGTAGGGCGCGTAGGGCTATGTATGGCGGCAAATCCACTCTACGACAAATGACAAAAACTGATAAATGAAAATTCATTCAACAGTAAGAAGAATACTTCGGTCGCTCTGGATTCAAAAAACACTCTCGCCTTGAAGATAGTTCTTTACTCCCTTGTTAAACAAACTACTATTTTAAAGCCAAGCTTAAATCTCAATTTTTTATGTTCTCTTGTTCTCGACGTCGATTTTTTACAAATCGTTAAAAGCACCGACCGAATTAACATCATCTTTTGGTAACCTTCGCCATTTCTAGTTTAATAAAAACGTCCATAAAGGACAAGAACTAATATGACAGTCAAAATATAAAATGATCATTATAGGCTGACAAGTTGATAAGAGTCACGCGTGGGGTCGGAGAGGAGAGGGGGGGAAGAGGTACCCGGTTAGGTGACGTCATTCGCTACCCCTATCTTGCAATATAAACTAATCTGTTTCATCTTAGCCTTTGTGTAGAGATACTTATTATCGTAATATTAAAAAAAGTAAATAAATAAATACCCATTACCATACCCTAATGGCAGGACTTCATGTAAAATGTAACATCTTATTTAAAACTACGGTCCACAATAAACATTCTGATTCCGATTCATTTCATAATTTTGGGTATTTACCCATTAAAATGCACTGATGTATTTAATCTGCGAATGCGTTATGTAGTCTGTAGTCTGTACTTATTTATAAGTTGTTTTGCGGTCATTGTAACGAGCAAGCAGGATGGCTCCACGGTCATTCGAAAGGGATATTTATTTTTTATGACGACGGGTATATAAGTAGCGCAATAATGGACATAATGTCATGGACACGTCAGTACGTTGACCGGTAGAAACAGCACTACATATAGACTTTTTGGGAACTGTCAAAAAGATAGAGTTCCATACCCTATCCAATATAACAGGAAACTTGACAGCTAACCTAAAACTTCATAAAATCCACTTTTTAAACACTATGTAGGAATGTTACCACAACAATCAGAATGAATCAAAATTGCTTATTCAGTGGACTAACAGAAGTGTTGTCATCGCCATCACTGCTATTAGCACCTAAAAATATTATTTGGATATTATGAAGTTTTAGGTTAGCTGACAAGTTGTCTGTTATATTGGATAGGATATATGAAATAGAGCATGTGATGTCATAATCATAATTAACAGAATTGAGTACCATAACGATGTGTCTTTCCGTTTCAAGTCGCATATATTTTCTGCGTGTCTGCGGTGAGTTATATTAGCGAATTGCATGTTGTCTACGGGTCTGGCGTTTCTATATCACATATTTTCTCAGGCAAACTGGCAGAGGCATAATACCTTATGTTCAGACAGTAATTCCTTTGCCTCCATGAAGCAAAGAGAACAAGGCGTCACGCCTTTTCCGATACTGGGGGATGCCAAACGCTTCAGCCAAGGAGATACTGGCCCCCACGTCTCGCGCTATCGAGATCATCTCCCCAGTCGAGATATCGGGTTTGATACCTCCTAAATCCGTTGAAAACGATCTCGATTTATATTTATTTCTATCGAAAACGGGTCGAGATTTCTCGGTTGGTCGAGGCTAGTCGTAAGAATAGCTTTTTATTGTTTTTGATAGAGATTTCGACCATGGACATGATCTCGCTAGCGCCAGAATTGCCCCCCTGAAGGTTGCCTTGGCTTGGGTATGAGTTAAGGACCCAAAAGACCCACTGAGTCACGTCGAAACGCATTTACTTTTCACCTTCTGGTTAAAACTAATGTGTTTTAATTGATCATGGCCAGTTGAATCCGTAACTTAGTCTGCAACTACATTACTCAATGTTTCTTGGTAATACCTATTACGATATTTCGTTTAATTTTTCATGAGTCAGCGTTGGGAAAGTCTTGAGATTATAGATCACCGTGTGGGAATCTTATCCCTGTCGCCAGAGACATATCCAATTGACTGCGCCTGCGGGGGAATGCGGCTCGCCAAACGTTTGTTGTATTCAACAAACGTTCGCATACGCAACCTATGTACGATGACGGGCCGCCAGACAGTTTCGCAGCGGCTGACCAATCACGGCTCTCTTACCTCGTCGCCCGCCGCCCGTAAATTTGTGAGTTGCGTTTCAAAGGAAAATGTGCGGAAATGTGCTCTGCACTGGATAAGTCATCCCTGCCTGTCGCGCAAGGGGGTGCTTGAAGGCGACTTGGAGTAATTAAGGTTTCCACACGATGTTTTCTATCACCGCACAGATTAATAAAGAGTTAATCTCCGTTAGAACGTCCGATAATGTAATCTCCGAAATCAGACTTTTCATGATCAATGATAAAATCTCCGTTTCTTCCGATGCTGCAGCAAAAACTTAGAATTCCGTGCAATCGTTGAACATGCAACAGAATTTAGATCAAATATGACGAAAACTAACATGTTCTCATTATGATGCTTATTACGATTGTTATTAAAGTGTTATTTGTGTGATATGATAATACCCAGTAAGAGCAGTGGTTTAAGTTTCAAATTGTCCGAATACTTCGTAATTAAGTTGATTGTATTTATTGGGGCATATTAGACAGTAAGTACCATTTTGTCGGTTAAAATTGCCTGAACCTTTAAATGGGTGGTACCTAATTAGAATTTTGTCACCCCTAAATTTTAATTTGGCTAAGTATAGTACTTTTTGAAGGGGGGTCAAGAGTCAAACCAGTTAATATCCCTCCTTCACCCAACCCCATTCCGACTTCATGTGAATATAGGTATACCGGAATCTGATGGCATAAAACCATAGATGAAAATTGTGATTTTCATATGGCAATGTCCATTATTGTCTATTGTCACCTGTCAACTCAGGTCGTCGCGTCATAAAGTGCGTACGCCCAGGCTGTGTCGCCCACCTTTCACTATGGCAAGGTACTTCGACACACACTACAAACTATCTTGCGCACAGACCACAGACCATCAATTGCGGGTGTACTCCGCAGCAGTTCTCTTTGACCAAGTGTCGGCGTTCTTCAAATTAGGCAGCCGGTGGCAAGGCGGCGAGATAAAAGGGTGACACAAACGAAATTAATGGACTTTTAGAATTTCCCCAGTAATATTATTATTATTTTGTATCTGAGTTTACAGTTCACGGGACAGTTATGTCCCGGTCCTTTTTGTAGGCTTGCGCGGGGACATGGGTCCAACAAGTAGAGGCCCCTTTCAGACAATTTAGTAAAACAAATATGAAATGTGGTGCACCCGTTGGGTCTGTCTCCGAATACACCCACACCAAAAGTGCACTCAGAGAACATTCCCGCCAGGTACACGGTCTATTGCAAAAACTAAGGGGAAACTAAGGAATGGGCTATGGGTTTGCATTTTCAATGGTAAGTAAGTCCAGGATATTTCTGAGCCTACGGACACCTGCCTGAATCAAGTCTCTATTATGATCAACAATAGGCAGGTGGTGACTCGCGGTCCACTAATTGGGCCCCCCATTCAGCCGACGAAAAATGACGGCAAGGGGGCAACAATTGGTGTGAACGGCTTAAGGTGAAGAGGCGAAACTGGACTTTAAACAACGATCACTTGCACCCTTAGGGATGCTTAGGGTCCCATCACGTACGCCCACTCGCCATCTTACGTTTCACATCCACCCTACGAGTGTACACCAGATAAGCCAGTGTAGCTCAAGCATGGGCCAGAATACGTGCCTTCATGTCAATGTTCTGTTTGTTGTAATTTTTTGAGAATTCCCAATCAACCTCTATGAATAGAACCTGATTTTAACTTGCACGTCGTTATTAAATAATTAACAAACGAGGAAGTTATAATGGCTGACGTAACACTGATGACTGCGTGATTTTGACCGTACGTGCTAATCTGCTCATTCTGACGAATATTGTAAACAATCAGACGTGGATAATATGGTTTTGTATCTTGGAATCGAGAATCTGTGTTAGATGTTAGTGATGCTAGCCTGACACCCCTCCCCCCCTTTCGTCCAAGGTAATCCAATAAATCTAGGAATAAGTCCTATGTTGAAGCATTATGTACAAAATGGCTTGACATTCTCAGAATTGTATATTTCCAGCAGATATATTTTATAAAGTCAATTTTGTGCAAAAAAAGATAGCATTTGATGGCACTTTTACCTGACGTCACTCTGTGGTTATTTCATCACTCAGGAACAAAAGTTCCGTTTTGATAGTTCATAAAAAGTATCTTCTTTGACTTGACAGGCCACAAGCCTATTAACCAACCCTCACTGAGCCAATGTGGTGGACTAACAGGTGGAACTAACGCTTGATGACCATTTGATGACCAATGAGGAATGAAAGATCTGTGTTGATGACAGGTTCGTTGCATTTATTTGCGTAGAGTCCACAGTACTTGTTCTGAGGTAGAGTCCTGTAAACGTCACTTATCAGCCAATAGGTCGTTGGAAGACTGTAAAAATATTAAGCGTGACGTATTACATAAAGTCAAAGTCAAAGTCAAAGGCATTTATTTGCAAATATAGGTTGGTAAGGTGTTATGTACATTTATAGGAGCTTAACTATATCTTATCCTCTAAGGATGTGCAAAGTAATTTAATTTCAAGGGTATGAAGTAAACTATAAACTAAAATGTGTATTATGTAAAGATCTCAATCAACGATAGAAGCCTAGCTGGTTTGAAATCCGGTTCTCCATTTTCGTTTTTTTAAAACTCAATATGTACTTTTTACACCTATTTTTTTGCTACAAAATTGCCTCGTGATCCAAAACACATACTAAGAGCAAGTTCGATTAGTAAATTATTATTCGCGATGAGACGAATTCCTATGAAGCGATATGCTTGCCATATTATTTTTTCACATAGACCGAGACATTTTTTACAAGAGTAATAATGCAAATTACGATTTTGTACATACACATGCTCACGTGTTTTTTCCTGGCAGAGGGGTAGGAAGAGACTATATTATTATACACGATTATGAGTATTGACAATTATTGATACACATTGTCTGTTAGGGGGCGTCCATTAATTACGTGAGGCGTTAAAGGGGGGGGGGGGGGTCGAGCCAAATCACATCTTTTCTTACTTTGGGTCTCGGCGAATATCACGTAATATTTTTTTTCTCAAGAAACAGTTAAATTGTGTTAAAAATGGGTTGAACTTTGCTGTAATTCTTACTGTGATTCTAGCCTACTTTCAAAGCAATCAGTCAAAACTAGGCTACAATAAAAATATAAACCTTTTTTTTTTTAGAAATCCAACGCCTTCACAATAGAAACACAGATTATTCCAAATCTCACGTGAAATTGAGGGGTGGGGGAGGGGGTTGAGTAAAATCTGACGAAATCTCACCAATTGGGGTCAGAAAGTCGCCGAAAACCCCTCACGTAATTAACGCCCCCTTATCCTCTCGTGTTTGGAAATAAACTTTCAATGTACAATTAAAACATGAAATAAACTTGTGAGAGACTTTTATTTTCTTTAAATAACGTTAATTTAACGTAAGACAATGAAGAGCACATTTGGCCAACGAACGAAATCTAAATCCATCTGTCAAAGTGACAGCGACACTAAAAGCAAATGTTGCTAGATAACAATTGAACAATCGCAAATCAAATACTTAAAACAATTGTTACATTACTATAATGGGTGTAACAGAAAGGGGTGTAAAAGCCGAAAGAGGGTTGTTAGGGACATCATTCTGAACAACTTTCACTATGGGACCGACTTGATCAGAGCAACTTTATTTTTATTAACTCAATACATTTCGGGCCTAGCGCTCAGCTGAACTGTATGGTGGAACTTAGGACCTAACATCTCGAGAATCTCATAAGATTGTCATTTGTTTATATTGTTTTCGTGCAACCACAGGTACTATAATATTATACTAATACAAATAGACCACCTAGAACAAAATATGACACCGGCGTAAACTGAGATGCTACGGAAGCTTCTTTAGTTCGAGGCCATTATCGCTTGGTGCAGCACCAGCGAAAAATTGCAAATACCACGAGATGGCGCTAAGATATACAGGATTTATTCTAACATTAGCGCCACCTAGAAGTATGTTAACTGAAACCATGGCGTTTAAAGTACAAATGTTACTCCTCACGCCATCTCTTTACGAAGGGTTATTAATTCTAATTTGTATGGGATGAGCACCCTGTGGTACAACTCAGGGTAACATGGTATTGATGTGTTGAGTTGAGCATCTCGCGTGCACACAAACAAAAACAAACAAACATTTATATACAAGCACATATTGCTTCTGTCTGCACACTAGGACACCCTGTGTCGTGGGAACCAGAAACAGTGACATCACAAACATGTAAACATCCAACACATAATTCATAATTTCTTTATTGCACACACAATTAATTGTAAAGACAAAAAGTTAATAAAAACAGTGTACAAAGGCGAGCTTATCTCTAAAAACACACATATATCCGAGGCTGACTGTACGTAGTCACCAAAACAACTACTCTCCGTTCGATATACAAATTAATCAAAATTATGCATGAATACACAGTTCAATGCATAATTTTATCGAGAGAAAAATATGCAAATCATAAGTGAATGTTTTTCTACTGATTCACTGCTTCTTGGTATCTATTTAGTCAAAGAAAACTCACTTTTTTCCAGACAAAATTCCAAGTATCAATAGTGTGAAGGTCCAACACGTATACAAAACTTTTGAGTGATAGAGGTTGGGCTGTGTGTTCTTAGAAATATGATTTGCGTGGATTTTAGGGCTCATTCTGTTCATAAACGAATATAACAGGGTGGCCCATCTTCGGTTGTTCAACGATAACTTAGAACACTTCTTGCTAGGGTCTGGGCTCCAGACAATCAGGGTCTTAGATTATCTCTTTGTCAAAGAAATATTTTTTAGTTTAAAGTTATGTTTTCACGAAGTTTTAATATTTAGGGTTCCGTACCCGAAGGGTGCCAAACCCAGAGGCGACATAAGATCGCTTTTCAAAGGCATAATTTTTGTATTATTTTGTTTCTGTATTCCATAAACGACAAATTATTTCATTTATATTTATTGCACATAAAAGACAAAACACAGAAAATACAGAGAAATAATTAACAATGGCAAGCTTATCTCTAAAAAGAGATCTCTTCCAGCAAACCCAGGATGGACAGAGAAAAATAAAATACAAAACAGGTAGGCCTATGTGCTCAGGTAAGAGAAAAATAAAACATAAATAAATCATAATAGGTATTACTAATCTACTAAATAGGTGGAATTACTTTTAGGGCAGTAAAGTTGGTAATACTGTGTGTGTGTAGTAATTATTTTGAGTTTTAGAAAAAAGATTGCAAAAAAAAGTAAATATGAAATAATTGCAAATTGAAATTACCGAGAAAAAATAAGGACTTCCCGCCATTAAACTTTGCTCTGGCCGCCGGCAGTGGCACTTAGCATAGGTGTATGTGGCTGTTTACCTGACGTCCTTTGCCAGAGTCTGAGATTTAGACGAAGATTTTACTTTATGCTCTAGAACATAAAATTTGATTTTATGCTGGCTATACCCGACATAAAGACGAACTTTACGAGCATGAGAAGTAAAAAAGAAATTATGAATTATGAGTGTTTAACCATCGGATTATTACATAATATTTTACATGCAGACTGCTACTGCCACACTGGGCCCACACTAGGATTCCCTTTGTAGGTAGTAGGAAACAGTGATGCCGCAGACTTATGAAAATCAGTGACGCGGAACCAAGACTTTAATTAAAACACTCGCGGTTTGTTCAACGATCTTATTCTGTAAGCGCTTTGTTGAATTATTAATTAATTAATTATTAATTAATTGTTAAAACAACAACGGATAAATTAGGTGGCGGCAGCAGTTCTCAAACTGAAGGTCTTGGTATGTGAGTTTATTTTTCTTTATTTTAAAACCAGATGACGAAAAAGTTGAACCTTAGATCAATGAAACTCATATCATAACATAAACATTTACATACAGGCACATACATTGCTTCTGACGTCACACTAGGATACCCTGTGTCGTGGGAACCAGAAACAGCGACATCACAAACATGTGAACATCCAAGACCTGGGGTATTTTTGTCCCCAGCCGGGATTCGAACCCGGGACCTCTCGCATGGTAGGCAGATGCGCAACCGCTGAGCCACAGAGGTCGTCATATAGATATTCTCTACAGCAAAACAACAACATGAGCCTTTTCCCATTTAAGATATTTTTCAACAATTTACTTCAGAAAAAGTTGGGGAAGCAACCGTCTTAAAACCAAATATTGATAAACGCCGTCGGCCATTCTAGACAAATAAACAACGAGACAAGAACCTTCAAACTTTAACTTCCGTATGTTATGTTATGTTAAACCCAGAGACTATATATCCAATTGACTGCGCCTGCGGGGGAATGCGGCTCGCCAAACGTTTGTTGTATTCAACAAACGTTCGCACACGCAACCTATGTACGATGACGGGCCGCCAGACAGTTTCACAGCAGCGGCTGAACAATCACAGCTCTCTTACCTCGTCCCCCGCCCGCCCGTAAATTGGTGAGTTGTGTTTCAAAGGAAAATGTATCTATGCGCTCTCCACTGGATAAGTGCTCCCTGGATAAACCTCAGATTTTGGATATTTACGACAAGCGTGACGGCAAGTTAACAATAAACTCGACTCAACTTAGATCTAAACATTTAACATAAACGTAAACTTTACATCTCCTTCGTTGTTCGTGCACATCCATCCGTCCATTTCAAATTGTATCATGTGTAGTGGTTGAAATTGACATCAATTATAATAATAATGTCCAATATAAATTAACATGTCAAAATTAAAATAGATTAGAAAATCACATTGATAAAATAATTAATTAATTAATATAATAAACGAACAAATTAATCATAACAAAGATGAGGGTCGGTGCAGGACCCTCCATTCGCTGTGCAGGGGGCTGGATTGCCATGTGCGAGCAGCCTCCAGCAGCTGGTTGGTGGAGTGCGCTATGTGGGTCCGCGCGGTGGCCGTGCGCAGCCGCCGCAGCGCCGCCCAGCCCGGCGCGCGCCCCTCCGCGAACATGCCGCTCGCGCTGCACCAGCGCGGCAGGCGGAACAGTGCGCGCCACGAGTTGTTGTACTGCACGCGCATCTGCTCCATGCTCTTCTTGGTGTACACCGCCCACAGCTCCACAGTGTACACGGATGTGCAGTACGACAGGAAGAGCTGCCTCTTCACCTCCGGGCTGCAGCGCGCGAACCGCCGCGCCAGCATTTATTTATTTATTTATCTAACAAAGCCTACAGCACAAATCAAAATAATATAAGCAGAGAACTTATACTAGACATAGGCCAATTAAAGGCTTCTATTTTGTAGGCCAAACATATGGGTAGTAAACTTACACAATCTAAATAAAATAAAAAGGGGGTAATTTATAACTACCGGGTTTAAAGTTAATATGGGGATGGGGTGGGAATCTGTGTAGGGGTGTGTTTGTGTGGTGTGTATGATGTCAATGTGTGTGTATGAATGGCAAGCATGTTGGCATTATTAGTCAGACTATAGTTACGCCGATTAACTTTGACAACTCCAAACAAGTTGTCTCTAGGTGTTTCAGTAGAAATATTGACCTAAGAAGTTGGTTTCTTGTAGGATATAAGTATGACTATTGTGACTTTGTGAAATATTTAATAATAATCGAGAGTTATCACGTATTATTATATAATTTTTATTTCCACATTTCATTCAAGTAAGAATCTGCTTTATGCACTTTACTGTTTGCTTGGTCGTTATTGTGCACATTACCTAGTTATTGTGCAAATTACTTAGTTAAAGTGGGAAATAAAACAATTTCTTGCACTTTAACGGACTCAGCCAGGTAATGTGCTCATTACCTAGTTAATATGCACTCTAACTGATTTGCGCACTCTAACGGTAACATATACAATGATCGATTTCACACTTTGACCGTGACATTCATATACAAGAATACGAAGATGCAAAGTCTAAAGCAATTCTTAGGTACTTCTAAGTTTTTCAGTAAACTTTGGCCTTTGTCAGAATTAAGTGTCAAAATTAACACTTCACTGTGAAAACGTATTCGTTGGTACCAAATACTATGAACTATTAAGTAACTTTTGGATTTATCATTGTATCGGGTCGAATAAAACCATCGTTAAAAATATTTGTAAGACCATTTATTTGAATAAGCGAATAGAAGGTTCTAAATTAATAATTGAAACAAAAAGTAAACTTTAGAAAAAACCGACTTCCACAAACCCTATTTGATTAGATTGAGTTTAATACTAACTGTAACCCCTTATCCCCCCACCCTTGGGGAATTAATTTTGTCAAATGCTATATCAGTGCTACCCCACCCGACTAAGGAACCCCTGTACAAAGTTTCATGGCTCTAGGTCCATCGGTTTAGGCTATGCGTTGCCTGCCCGTCAGCCACGCATTGTATTTGTACCTAGTATTGAGCAGATCTGGTGGCCATATGTGGTCTTCATCAGCAGTTCCGCATCACAATATTATGCTTACCATGTGCATTTGCACGAGTTATTATGAAAAACACAAAAATCACTATAGGTCTGCCTATAATATTTGAAGAGTTCTCTAGATTTCTCCAGGATCCCATCATCAGATCCTGACCTGGTGTCAATGGGACCACCCTTGAGGTATTACCTATACGCCGAAAAAAGATTTGTTCAAATCGGTTCATAATTGGCGGAGCAATCGCGTAACAAACATAGAAAAAAAAAAAAAAAAACATACGGGTCGAATTGAGAACCTCCTCCTTTTTTTGAAGTCGGTTGAAAAGTAAACAATCCGCTATTTGGCTGATGAAGTATTTTTTTTAAATCTTTTGTATTTTTTAAATACACTGTTAAATGCAATCGTTAAGTCGTACTTTTTTTTTAAAATGGTCACTCTCGTAATCACAACCGTTTCTGTTTTCGATAAAACGTAATGACGTGCTCAAAATAAATTATTATGTTCATACAGAGACAGCAAAAAATTACAAGATCAACAACAGTCGAGAATGATAATATCTTTACATTCCATCTGTACACCTAAGAGCTATTAGCAATGGAGACGCCATCCATCCGCCTACTCGTCTGTCAAAAAACCAGATTTTAAAGCATGCCTGTTTTGCATGGCTTATTGAATAACTGCTAATAAAGACGCGTTCTGTGTTAATTACAACGTATATTTGACCATATCTACTGAAATAAAGTCATTTAAAATATAATGATATCGAATATAAGGCTGATGCCATTTTGCTTGTTACTTGTACAGTAGGTTTTACACCTAAATATGCGTAAGACGAATCCATTGTGAATTCTTCTGAAGTGTACATTTAACAAGTACACAAAAAAATCGTGTTTAAAAATAGCATCACATATTACAGTGATGTAAGTGTATGTAAGTGTATGTAAGTTTTGTGTTGGAAGATTTAACTACCTGATCTTGCAACTGGATTCCTCCTTTTTAACCGACTTCAAAAAAGGAGTTGGTTCTCAATTCGGTTGGTATGTTTTTATCATAATTATTTTTAATGTGTGTTAAATCGAAACTTGTACTAAACTACTATTTATGATCTGATTTCAAAAAATATTTTTATGTTTAAAAGGTTACATACTCATAAGCTTGGCCCCATTTTTGAAAATCAGGAATCGTTCCAGTAGTATGGACACTACATCAAAATATCTGAAAGTATAATGTCTTAAAAATAACGTATTTTTTCCTTTCTGTGACTGTGGGCTGACTGAAGGGACCAATATTCGTCCATATAGTGTAAAATGTGTATCATACAGATGTAGTAGGCTCATTTTCGTGTTTTTAGACGACATTCGCAACGCGAGCAGAGAGGATTGATTATAGGGTCTCGAAGTCGTTTTTTTATGTTTTTAACTTTGTGAATTATTAATCAACTAAAGGTGGGTAATGTTTCTTAAGCATATGTAAAAAGTATTACATTTACACACAGGCACATACATTTATTCCGGCCCCACACTAGGAGACCCTGTTTCGTAAAAAACAGTAACTCAGCAAAGTCACAAACATATAAAGATCCAAGTTTTTTTCTTCAGTATATTAATATAGGGTGACATTTAATTAGCTGGCCATATTTTGGGGAATGATAGTACCCATCATTAAGAACAACTTTCCCCATGGAACATATGGTCGCAAACGAAAAATTTTTTTGGGGCTCCCATAGTAACTTGAAATCAGCTGATCGGGGCAATTTACTATCATTCCCCAAAATATGGTCAGCTAATTAAATGTCACCCTGTATATTTTGCTATGGAAGAGTCCATCAATCTTCTCAAACAACAACATAGGGTCACGCTTTTTCCCATACGTGCCGTGCTCTTCTATTTTTTTTATGGGTAATCCACCATGTGTTTTCCTAGTACCAATATTAGCTCATTGTCACGCAAACCGTCAACTTTGAATCGATTTTTTCGGCGGGCGCTAGACTTGTGAAATTAATGAACCTGTTGATCAGCTTTCTTGTTTTTGTTAAACGAGTTCGCGATCAATTTATAATTCATTGAGGTTTCAGTCAAGGTGAGCAGCTGTCAAAATGGAGTTCGTACCGTATGGAAAATGTCGTGACGCTATGTTTGCTTTGCTATGGTTTTACAACCACTTGCTTCTAGGGTGCCACGGACGGACACATATTCAAATTCATTTATTCATTGCTTACATGTGTCACAGTCACGTCAATCTGCTTCAAACTTATAAAACCATTATTTTTTGTAGAGTGGTAAAAATCTACTTTATCTACTCTCATGTCGTAAAGTTCAAATCGAAAACTTCAAAACGATTTCATAATGACATTCTTTAAAAACACAATAACGTGAAAATTATTGGAATAAACACGATGCGGTAAGTCTTCGTTTAAAAAATTACCAACATACATTAACCTTCACATATTTTAAGATGATCTCAGAGATTATATAATAATATGATAGAATATTCGTAACATACATAACTAACCTTACTTATGTTTGTGACGCTCTAGTTAGTTGATGCAATTTAACATACATATTTAGTATATATTTACTAATGGTATTGTGTTATTGACCCCGATTCAGTGTTGCTAGTGAACAAATGCAAGACGTTATCTATCAGCTAATTATATACCTAAAATTAAATAATGATTATTTTATAATCAAATCATTCATTTTGATTAAACCCATAAAGAGGTCCATTTTGATCTTCTGAGGTCAAACCACTAGTGCTTTGACAATGACAGCTTTTCTGGACCGACCGCGACCTTGAGCTTTTAGATGTGCATAGAGTTAGCGTTAATTTCGCACAAATACATTGTGAAAAACAAAATAATTTATACATTGTAACCGGAAAGATTTTTTGACACTTCTTGTATATAGGCTGCGCTACCTATCGAGTCGTTTGGTATACTGTTTTTTTAATTTCATTTTAAAACCCCTCATTTAAGAATGTGCCGTCTAGCGAATTTCCTATACAAATGTAATACCATGAAATTTCCAATTCGAGAATATTTCAACGCGTCTAAGCTGTTATTCGGATTAAGACAGTTATTACCTGAGTTTCTGTTATTCGGATTAAGACAGTTATTACCTGAGTTTCTGTTATTCGGATTAAGACAGTTATTACCTGAGTTTCTGTTATTCGGATTAAGACAGTAATTACCTGAGTTTCTGTTATTCGGATTAAGACAGTAATTACCTGAGTTTCTGTTATTCCGATTAAGACAGTAATTACCTGAGTTTCTGTTATTCGGATTAAGACAGTAATTACCTGAGTTTCTGTTATTCGGATTAAGACAGTAATTACCTGAGTTTCTGTTATTCGGATTAAGACAGTAATTACATGAGTTTCTGTTCGAACGTTTTTTTCAAAATTAATAATTACCTACCTAATCCATTCGATATTGACAGTTTACTTACTTTACTTACGGAACCCTGAGCGGGATAACATATGAATTTTTTGTATGTTGTTGTTTTCAAGCCAAAAGCAGTACTCTTGGTACTACCGTTAATTTGATAGACATATTATCCTGACATCAATACTTCGGTAACTTTTTGCTGAGTCTGAGATTTACGAGGCATTGACCTTTGATGACGTCAAACGTCCGTGACTCGGCAAATAATTAATATATTAATCAGTAATAGATCATACTTAAGGCACTTATCAATGTCTTGAAAGTTCCGTTGCATACATTTTGAATTTTGTATTTTTTACATAATATTAAAATTTATTACCAAAAACCAACTATCAAGAGGAATCGTTTTTTGATTGAAATCCATTCAGTCGTTATATTATCGTGTTATAAATTTCGTAATTTCTTTATTGTACTCACATGATGACAAACAGATATAGAAAAATTAAAAGTAAAAAAACATTTTTAAACAAAGCTTTTATTTAATGCCCTAAAAAGAAGAAAATAAAATTTCAATTCATTCAAATGCGTCATTTTATTACATTACACAATTTATACGATATAAAAGCTTGTTGCGAGATTTACTTGTGTAGACTTAATTAGGTGGGTAGGCACCTATTTGCACAGACTTGAAGATAAATCCCGCAACAAGCTTTTATATCGTATAAATTGTGTAATGTAATAAAATGACGCATATGAATGAATTGAAATTTTATTTTCTTCTTTTTAAGCATTAAATAAAAGCTTTGTTTAAAAATGTTTTTTTACTTTAATTTATTTTTAACTTTTTAGTTTTATCATTACAGGACAAAACATGTAATCTAGAATTCGAGTGCTTGTCAAGACGAATTAAATGAGACCAAACACGATAGAATTGCGTCGTTTGGTAACAGAGTTCCCATGGCCACCTTCCGGCTCCAGCATCAGATCAGCATTATGTCATAAAAAATATTTTAGGACCTAAGTATTTGTTAAGACGAATCGAACGAGCCCAAGCATGATGGTGTTGCGATGTTTTATGACAGAGTTCCCATGGCCACCTTCCGTCTCCATCATCAGATCAGCTCCAAGTCAAAAAAATATTGCATTGTCATCCAATTTACATACGTATGCAAAATTTTGGCACAATCGGATAACGGGAAGTGGGTCAAATTCAAGCCGACATTTTTGACGCGAACCGTGATACCCACAAACAAACAAACAAACAAACATACATACATACATACAGTGCAAGTTAAATAAAAGCTTTTAAAAATAAATGACTGTTTACCAAAGACAGGTGATGCTTTTTAGGGTTCCGTTGGAGAAACAAGGAACCCCTATTTTAATTTATTCGGTTATATGATAAAAACCAAGGACTGAATAACCGAAATGTGTATATCGGTACCAAAACCAAGGACTGAATAACCGAAATATGTATATCGGTACCAAAACCAAGGACCGAATAACCGAAATATGTATATCGGTACCAAAACCAAGGTCTGAATAACCGAAATATGTATATCGGTACCAAAACCAAGGACCGAATAACCGAAATATGTATATCGGTACCAAAACCAAGGACCGAATAACCGAAATATGTATATCGGTACTAAAACCAAGGACTGAATAACCGAAATATGTATATCGGTACCAAAACGAAATGGCTGGACCTTTATTTTTATGCTACAAACGTATGTTTCGGAAGCCAAACCATTAGGTCCTTGCCTAGAACTACTATAACCAAGTATGTACAGTACATTAACGTCTAATTACGTAATGAACAAATGAGCAATGAGGATGAAACAATCTGTTGACATTGTATGGGTTAAAGTGTTACAGGAAAACTATTAGAATCTTTTTATACCTAACTTACCATAAATTATGATATGAAGGTCTTGGCCCCTGTGCTAAAAGACGCAAGCAGTTATAATAATTTTATTTATATGTGATTGTTATTTCAGTTGGATAATAAATAACTATTTATTGACTAACTGGCTAAAAGTAGGCACAGTGGTACCTCTGCCACCCCGTATGGGAAAAGTGGGCACAGTGGTGCCTCTGCCACCCCGTATGGGAAAAGTGGGCACAGTGGTGCCTCTGCCACCCCGTATGGGAAAAGTGGGCACAGTGGTGCCTCTGCCACCCCGTATGGGAAAAGTGGCCACAGTGGTGCCTCTGCCACCCCGTATGGGAAAAGTGGGGCACAGTGGTGCCTCTGCCACCCCGTATGGGAAAAGTGGGCACAGTGGTGCCTCTGCCACCCCGTATGGGAAAAGTGGGCACAGTGGTGCCACTGCCACCCCGTATGGGAAAAGGCGTTACGCTATATTATGCTATGTTTAAATAAATAAATCAATAAAATATATGATATATTATGATTAAATGACATACTGACAATGGGTGTCGACTGTCATAGTTAACACGTCACAAACTACATATATTCCTTACCTATTGAATTTTTGACAGTTACAGTACATAGCAGAGGTTTTGATCTGTCAAAAGATAACTCGTTAATAGACTGTAGCGATTTGTCGAATTTAATAGTGCGTTCAATTAGATAGTGCCGCACTCGCAGTCTATTTTACAAAGGACCTTACTTTTACAATGACAATTATTATTATCAGCTAAGCGTTGTCTCGTTGCCAAGCCTGAAATGGCGGCAAACGGTAAGAAATCAGAATGAAATGGCGGTCATTCGACTCTTTGGCCCTGCTCACTCTGCATAATCCAATTTAAATAGAAGAACCGGTCTTTCATGCACACAAATAAGGTGTTTCCGGTGGCTTGTGCTCAGAGACTATATATCCAATTGACTGCGCCTGCGGGGGAATGCGGCTCGCCAAACGTTTGTTGTATTCAGCAAACGTTCGCATACGCAACCTGTGTACGATGACGGGCCGCCGGACAGTTTCGCAGCGGCTGACCAATCACAGCTCTCTTATCTCGTCCGCCGCCCGCGCCCCGCCCCGCCCGTACATTGGTGAGTTGTGTTTCAAAGGAAAATGTATACAGGGTGTCATTTAATTAGCTGACCATATTTCGGGGAATGATAGTACCCATCATTGTGAACAACTTTCCCTATGAAACACATGGTCGCAAACGAAAAAAAAAATTGGATCTCCCATAGTAACTTGAAATCAGCTGATCGGGGCAATGTACTGGGGGACGAAAAATGTTTTTCATTTGCGACCATATGTTTCATAGGGAAAGTTGTTTACAATGATGGGTACTATCATTCCTTAAAATATGGTCAGCTAATTTAATTTCACCCTGATGCGCTCTCCACTGGATAAGTGCTCCCTGCTTGTGCTAGTAGGACCATGTTAAGGACAACTGGTGTTTGGTGACTAACTCCGGTTTTTACCGGTGGCCAACCATTTTTGAGAAAATGAACTGGTCAACATTTCATTGTACACAGCATCACTGACACTGAAAACATTATGTATACCAACTTATTATAGCGTGGCGTCTTTTCCGATACAAGATAGTCCTACAATATCTAATATACAATTTACAATATTTGAGATTCAATTTTGTATGTTCTTCGCTAGCTTTTGGTATTTGTTTTATCATAGGCAGTTTTTACTGTTCTGAACTTTCTTACAGTATAAAGTAAATAATCTGAGAACACAAAACAGAATACTAATTGTATACCTAAGTTTAAACTTAAGCAAAATAATACCTATAACTTGCTGCCTACTGACCACGAACTTAATTACACGACACGCCCCTTTTTGAAAATAATAAAATTATCAGTCGAGAAGATGACACCAGGTTTCCTCGACACGGTTTTAAAATAAAAAGGTCAAGTTTAAGTCATTTTAAGATTGGGGATTCCGCAGATTTCCGTAAGTAAATGAATATTAATTCAGTGAATGATCTTAATATTAGCCCCACATTATGGTAATGCGTATCACCTCAAGGCATTGGACAATGATCATTAGTTTTATCACATATTTTCTTTCAAAATATCAAATGTATGGAACTTTCAAGCGCATACCATTCTGAGGGGTCACATCACAATGTCACATTGATAGTAACGTTTTCTTACCGTACATCGGACCCTTAAAAAGAAAAATATAAATGAATTGTAAACTCTAAATTGGATACGGTCATTATGACCAATAACTTATCGTAAAAACACGCAAAAGGCGCCCAAAATTACCTGCTAATAATAGCCTTTGCAATTGGTACTTGCATCAAATATGGCCATTATCATTAATCTTTTATGCAACAGTTTGGTAACCCTGAAATTTCTTGAAAACACATCGTACATTATACAGTTATAAATAACTCATTCAATTTATAGAACGGGATGGCTGGTGATGTTCATATTCACAACTTTATTTTTGACTTCTCCATATATTTTGGGCCGCGCGGAGCGATGATTTGTATGGAAGAAGATCAAATCAGTTTCATTGAAAAACTTGTTCAGCTAACAGCCCTTTCAAATAAGATTGAACCTTTTACTCTTTGTATTTAGAGTCTTTGGAGCGACAAAGCCTGCAGTATCTATACAAACCGTTAATGGTTTTTTTGCCACTCTTTATTAGTAGTTATAAGTTTCTATTAAATAATAATTTAATTTCTAAATGAATAATTTTATTTTCGTTCTCGGTATTTTAAAATTCTTTATTTAGGTATTTATGTAACAAAGCCTACAGCACAGTACAAAAAGAAAACTATTGGCAGATTGGGCAAAACATATGGTAGTAAACAAAACTAAGAGAATGATTAGAGAGGTAAATTATATGTACCCGGGTACATAGTATATATATGTGGATGGGAATCTGTTTAGGGGTGTGTGAGGGCGTGTGAATGATATCAATGTGTGAGTGCTAGATACAAATATAGGAAATCTCACTTCATGCGGTTGCTCACTGTGGTACAGAGACTATAATTCATTACCTTAGTGTGGGGACAAGGTTGTCTATGCCTAGGATCACTGAGGTCGAGCCAAGTTTTTCTAGTTAATTAGTGCCTGAAAGAACGACTTAGGTATAATCTAGGTGTTTCTTTTACTGCCATGTACTTCATTACTCCAAAGCTGTGGCGATTGTCCAGCCCACTATTACGCGAAATGGAGTATTTTTAACCGACTTCGCAAAAGGAGGAGGTTTACAATTCGTCGTTTTTTATGTATGTGCACCGATTACGCCTGACGGATGAACCGATTTGGAAAATTATTTTTTTTTTGTTTGAAAGGGTTTACCTTCCAATTGGTCCCATTGACACCAGGTCAGGATCTGATGTTGGGATCCTGGAGTAATCGAGGGAACTCTTCAAATATTATAGGCAGACCTATTGTGATTTTTTGTGTTTTTCATAATTACTTGTGCATTTACTCATGGTAAGCATAATATTGTGATGCGGGACTGCTGATGAAGACCACATATGGCCACCAGATCTGCTCAATACTAGGTACAAATACAATGCGTGGCTGACGGGCAGGCAACGCATAGCCTAAACCGGTGGACATAGAGCCATGAAACTTTGTAGCCTTATGTTGCGTAGGGTAGCACTAAGATGGGATTTGACGAAATTAATTCCCCAAGGAAGGGGAAATAGGGGGTTACAGTTTGTATTAAACTCAAAAAGCACTTGACATTAGTTTCTAATCAAATAGGGTTTGTGGAAGTCGGTTTTTTTTTGTTTTAGTTTTTATTCAATTTTATATAACTGGCTTTGAGTGAGCACAGTTGTGCCTCTGCCACCCCGCATGCGAAAAGGTTCGACATGTTAGGTTAGGCGTTTAGGACCGACGACGTATAGAAATCTTTTTACTGTATCGATGTTTTATCAAGAAGTTCATATATTTTACGAAGGCTGTCTCAGTATAACCACTTTGTAGGTTTGCTTAGCATTTTAATGTTCTAACATTCACGGTAACGCCAACGCCAAGGGTATATGTATACATTATAGTCAAGCTGGCGGTTGCAAGAGTAATTTTATTAAATGCAATTCGTAGATATAAGATTATTTAGGGACATCATTCTGAGCAACTTTGACTGAGTAACCGATATGATCAGAGCAACTTTGAAGCAATTAAGAATTTGGACATAAATTACTTAGGACAAAGTATCGGACAAACGGAGGTAACAAAGTTTTTGGGAATTTGCATTGATCGAAATCTCAAATGGAAAACACAGTTAGATAAAGTTTGTAAAAAATTACATACATTTGCATATGCCCTATACAAGCTTTCAAAAACTGTATGTGAGGAAGCGGTATTGATGGCATATAATGGTTATGTCGACTCAACACTAAGATTTGGAATATTTTTTTGGGGTAACTCAGTTGACAAAGAATCTATTTTAATTGCACAAAAAAAATGTGTTAGGGACATATATATATGTGGTCTTGGCCGTAGAGAGAGCAACATTTTAAGAGGCTCAATATTCTGACAGGGCCATCCCTGTATATTCTTGAGGTAGGTAGCTATTTTTGTTAAGACGAATATGCATCTTTACACTAAAATTAATAGCAAACGATACCTCAACAAAATAAGTATGCCCCAACACCATACAGCTTTATTTTACAACAGTATCTTTGGTATGGCACCAAAACTATTTAATAGATCGACTATTAATATACGTAATATCGATAATATATTGCAATTTAAAAGGGAATTACGTAAGCTTCTAATAAACAAAATATATTACTCTAGGTATATCAGAATAACTCTTTGTAAATAACTTGTAAGTAAGGTGATTTGACCAATGTTATATATAACTCCAAGTGATTTTATTTTATTTTTCTGATAAAACTATTGACATATACATATTTGCATGAAATATTTGTATGCCCGACGATGGCTAAACAAAGAGATAAGTACGTAATATTTTATAACACCTGAATGTATATAACCTACACCTATGTTTCACAAATAAATTATTTGATTTGATTTGATATGATTTGATTTGACTTTATTTTTCACTTCCCAGTACATTTTGGCCTGAGTGGGTCCGATGATTTGTATGGAGAAGTGAAAAATAAAGTTGCTCTGATCAAATGCGTTTTAATGAAAGTTGCTCAGAATGATGTCCCTAAAATAATACTAACTTTTGGCTAGGGGTCCAAAAGTAACGCTGTATAGGGTAAATTGTTTGATGCAGCCATGACTGGCGTGACGTCATAGTTGCTCGGAATTGCACAATTATAGTTGTCCGTGTAAGAGTAACATAAAGATCGCAGGTTGCTCAAAGCCAAAAATACTTCGCACGGTCAGTACTGTCACGGAACCTTTCGTGAGCGACTCCAACCCGTACTTGACCTATGTTTGTACTCTGCTAAAACCTAAAATCTTGTTGCAGAACCATGCCAGCCTACGACAACGAGGGCGCCACTATATCCATGGAGGATGTCCGACGCGAGCTTCCCCCCATCTCTACCATAGAACAGGAACTAGCCTTCAGAAGACTCAGACAGTTGAAGTCACAGAAAAGTACCGTGTCTTCTCGAAAGCAGCAAGCGGTTTGTGTCCGGCGCGCGCATAAGAAGTATGGAAGCTCTACCAATCCTAATATCATTTTAGATGGATTGAATATGACTGTACCTAAGGGAGCCATGTAAGTAGCTGATTTTGTATTACCTTTTTAGGGTTTCGTACCCAAAGGGTGCCAAGCGGGACCCTATTTCCGGAATAGGTGTTAAGTAACCGTAATAGGTGGAGAGTTGAAATTTTCACTGATTGTGTATTTGTATTGTCGCTATAGCAGCAAGTGAACTAATACGAAATATAAAAAAAAGCCATGCCCATACAAGAAACGTGTTATTTGTACTTTTTCTTGTTCGATGGTGCGGAACCCTTTGTGTGAGAGTCCGACTCGCAGTTGGGCGATCATTTTAAAAGTATAATACATACGTTCCTGAATTGAGCTGCGCTACCTCCTTCCTCCGGCTATTTGGAGTAGGCCCTTACTATGTTAAAATATGATAATCGGTAATATAATTGAAACAAAAAGTAAACTTTAGAAAAAACCGACTTCCACAAACCTAGTACATTAGATTGAGTTTAATACAAACTGTAACCCTCTATTTCCCCCCCTTGGGGAATTAATTTCGTTAACTTCCATCTCAGTGCTACCCTACGCTACATATGGAACCCCTCTGTACAAAGTTTCATGGCTCTAGGTCCACCGGTTTAGGCTATGCGTTGCCCGTCAGCCACGCATAGTAGATTGTATTTGTACCTAGTATTGAGCAGTACTGGTGGTCATGTGTGGTCTTCATCATCAGTTCCACATCACAATAATATGCTTACCGTGATTACATGCACGAGTTATTACTAAAAATAAAAAAATTACTATAGGTCTGTCTATAATATTTGAAGAGTTCCCTCGATTGCTCCAGGATCCCATCATCCGATCCTGACCTGTATGTATAACTACCCTTTCAAACAAAAAAATCATTTTCTAAATCGGTCCATCCGTCTAGGCGCAATCGGGGCACATACATAAAAAAAAAAACATCCAGACGAATTGTAAACCTCCTCCTTTGGGAAGTTGGTTAAAAATAAGTAATCACTCTGACCTATTTTAAATGCTATATTTATATAAATTTACTGGTGGCACTGTATTTGATATTTTCCTTATAATTTTATTCATCAGTAACAAAGAGGTTGGTTGGCTTCACACCTTCACACCTCCTTGCTCTTTACTCTGTGAACTATTCAGCACAAAAGAGGATTTATTGTTCGCATAATTTTCCGCTGTATTTTTCCATTTGACATTAGAATTATTTTATTACTTGTTGCGAGTTTGTTACGTAAAAGATAATTAAATAGGAATTTAAATACTATTTGAAAGAATATGTTAACATTATACCCATTACAAATAAAAAATCTGTGTAAGGCGACGCAACGGGACAGAGCTTTAAAGCTCTCTTCCACTTTGCCACTCGTTTGCAGCCTGCACAATTTTCTGTGTGCTTAGGAAAAAAAACTTACTTAAAACTCAAGGGGTCTCGACTTTACTAAATTAGCGAATAAGTTATGGTTCCGTGTGATCGTGTCTGATTAAATTATGAAACATGAGTTTGAAATAGTTTTATGCTTGTTAAAAATTCAATTTGTTATTTTAATAAAACCGGTTAAGTCCGGGTCGGAATCGCACACAAAGGGTACCGTACTATCGTATAACAAAACTTAAGCACTCGAAACAATACAAAAACAATAAATAAATAAAAAATAATATGCCCTCACGTGGATTTGAACTCACGACCTACGGATTGAGAGCCTACATCATACCCGCTGAGTTACCTCAACGATGTAGGTTGACGCGAAATATACTATCATATTAAAATGCGTGGTTGTATCAAAACAAGTCTCTTGTATGGGGACCCCCTTTAATTGGTAAATCTCTCGTATTTTTATTGCGGCAACAGATACACTTTCTGGGAAAATATAAATTTTCTAGCTATTTACGGTTCGTGTTGTAGGACCCGATGACGGACAGACGGTCGGACAGACGGACAGCGTGGGCTTTGTAATAGGGTCCCGTACGGGTACGGTACCCTAAAAAAAGAATTCTGAGAGCAAGAATATTGCATCTTAAATCTTGCTGTAGGTGTTTTCATTTTTAATTTCTTTAACGTTTGGCCAAGAGAAGGAGCCAAAGGATATGCCAAGTGTATTTTTTGGTTCCTATCAGAAAATATTATCATATTATTGTTTCAGACTTCCGAAATATTATTATTATACTATCAAGCAAAGCGCCAATAGAGTACGGAACCCTCATCATCATCATCATCCTATATATCAGGGAACCCGTTGTTGAGTATAGATAGGCCTCCTACTCCTCATGTCGTGGAGTTTTTTTTCTTCATATAATTAGTCCCTGATGACTTAATATTTTTTTCAAATAAATTTTACAAAGACCGGCATGCGAGGTTACCCATCACCTTAAATATGGCTTTTGACCATCATGTGGTTTGCCAACTGATCTATCTCCGACGGAATCCTAAAAAGCGTTGAAGTATTGTGAGATGTTTAGGATTTTTTCCAATTACTTTCCATTTCAATGGCATACATATCCATATTATATTTCGTCTCGAAGACGCTCCGACGACAAATCCTCAACGAGCGACACTTATTTTACACTTGAGTATTTTTCAAAGCATTTTCTATCCCACTAACATGAGTTAAGAGGTTTAACATGAGGCAGGTTTGAGCAGAACTTCAGGTAGAACTATATATTATTATTATTATGAGCCTGTAATATCCCACTGCTGGGCAAAGGCCTCTCTCCCCCTATAGAAGTATATAAAACTTTTTAAAATAATTTTATGTTTTTGTGAAGATTTATTTATTTTATTTATTTATTTATTCAGGAAGCCAACAGCATTTATCTTTACAAAAAATGTTAATATAAAGACTTACGAGATAAAGCCAATTATAGGGTTCCATCGATTACATTTATACTTAGATTATAATTACCTATTTATTAATATATTTTTAATTTAATAACCAAAAAAAAAGAAAAAGTACCACAGCAATCGCACGGGTGGCCAGCGACAACCTTTTCACAAATATAGTCAGTAATAATCGGTCAAGTGCGAGTCGGACTCTCACACGAAGGCTTCCGCAGGTCCGCACCATGGTCGTACAAGAAACAATTCTTGTATCTTCAATAGTCAGCACAGTGTATGTCAGCACTCGTACAGCATTTAATTATTATGCATTGTTTGTAGATATTTATCTACGCTAATGGATTAACTTTACTAAAATAAGTATACAATAAATGGCATTCTCAAAACAGCAGTCATTGAGTTCAACCACACCACTACAATACATATTACTGTACACAAGCCACAGCGGCAACAGATATACACATTCTGTGAAAATTTCAACTTTCTAGCTATTACGGTTCGTGCTGAATGGCCCTCTGACGGACAGACGGACAGCGGAGGCTTAGTAATAGGGTCCCGTTTGGCAACATTCGGGTACGGAACCCTGAAAATTGATTAGGATGTAAAGAACTTTGAGTTTGAGTATAAGTTAGCTGATCGATTGGTTTCCTCCAGGGAGCACTTATCCAGTGGAGAGCGCATAGATACATTTTCCTTTGAAGCAAAACTCATCAATTTATGGGCGGGCGGTGCGGTGGACGTGGTAAGAGAGCTGTGATTGGTCAGCCGCTTCGAAACTGTCTGGCAGCCCTTCATCGTAGATAGGTTGCATACGTTGAATACAACTAATGTTTGGCGAGCCGCATTCCCCCGCAGGCGCAGTCAATTGGATATATAGTTATAGTTAGCTGATCAATTGGTTTCTCCAACAGCTACGGTCTCCTCGGCGCCTCAGGATGTGGGAAGACAACCCTGCTGTCCTGCATCGTGGGACGACGGCGACTGAACACGGGCGAGATCTGGGTGCTGGGGGGCAGGCCGGGCAGCTCGGGGAGCGGGGTGCCGGGGCCCAGGATTGGGTATATGCCGCAGGTATGTCGACATTACCATTTACATCACCTTCCCACCTCGTCCACATTCCTAACTCGTCCAAATTTCCCAACTCGTCCACATTTCCATATCCTCCACCTTCATATATCTTGTCCAATTTCCCAACTCGTACAAATTTCCCATAACGTCCACATTCCCATGTCGTCCACGTTTTCATCTTGTTCACATTCCCATCTCGTCCACTTCCTATCTCGTCCACATTCGCTTCTCATCCACATTCCTAACTCGTCCATATTCCCAACTAGTTTACATTGTAGGAGGGATGCACGAGGGATGTGATAATTTAAAAAAAACATGCCTATTTTAAGTTTAATTGGATCTTTCATCAGTTGAATTAAGTTGGGATGTTGCCATCAGAATTTACCACGGATTTGTGTAAAAAAATATCATGTTAGCTACAACATTAATAAAGCAGCTCTCAAGACACCTAAGACAATAAAACCCGCCATTATGATTTTCTTATACAGCAAAGGTCGAATTCCGAGTCATTCATTACCAACGTCATCACGAAGATGATGCTCACTAAGCTACAATCATCGGGATCATTTCAATCATTTCCTCCATGACATGCAAACAGTTTTACTCAAATGATGGTCAACAATCATTTTACTTATAGCTTAATGATTTTACTCCAAGGGCATGGAGATAAGGACAGGAGAGAAGTACAGGGAGGCAATTCTGGCGTCAGCGAGATCATGTCCATGGTCGAAATATCGATTTTGAGATACCGAAATATCTATTAAAAACAAGAAAAAGCTATTCTTACGACTAGCCTTTGGACCAACCGAGATATCTCGACCCGTTTTCGATCAAAATAAATATAAATCTAGATCGTTTTCGACGGATTTAGGAGGTATCAAGGCCTGGCCCCCGATTCTCGCACTATCGAGATTATCTCCCCAGTCGAGATATTGGTATTGATTCTTTTGATATCGCCTAAATCCGTCAAAAACGATCTCGATTTATATTTATTTCGATCGAAAACGGGCCGAAATTTTTCGGTTGGTCGGAACGCTAGTCGTAAGAATAGCTTTTTCTTATACTTTATTGCACAGAAAACATAATACAAACACTTAATATTGGAAAAAAACATGTACACAGGCGAGCTTTTCTTGTTTTTGATAGAGATTTCTGTATCTCAAAATCGATATTTCGACCATGGACATAATCTCGCTGGCCCCAGAATTGCCCCCCTGTGCCACCAACTTAGCTGTTCAGTTGATAGCGGTTGCTAATGTCCTAGTAGTCTTCATAATAGCGGAAATAGTATAGTATGTATACGTATATTCTCTTTGATGGCGGATGGCAAGTCCGTAGTACCAATTTTTCCCACCTGAACAGCTAAGTTGGTGGCTCTGTCAGGCACTAGACTGAAAACCCCAAATCCCTAAATCCGACAGCCTTGCGCTGACCACAGATTCCATTTTCAAATACAATCTTTTTATTAACCGACTTCCCAAAGAAGGAGGTTTACAATTCGTCCGGATGTTTTTTTTTTTTGTTTGCTCAGTTTCGTTTGTAGTATTCGAATCGCAGCAGGTAGGTACTATTGCTAGACTTGGGGCCATACATATTTTATCATCCTTTATTGTCGCAGGAACTAGCGCTATTCGGCGACTTCTCGATCCGCGAGACCATGATCTACTTCGGCTGGATCGCCGGAATGACCACCAAGGAGGTCGACGAGAGGACAGAGTTCCTGGTCAAACTGCTGCAACTGCCGAGCCACACTAGGTTAGTTACATTGTTTTATTACGAGTCTGCAATTATGTCCCACTGCTGGGAAAGGCCTCTCTCCCCCTTTTCCACTCTACTCAATCCTGAGCGGTCTCCTTCCACTCCTTATCCCATAGACCCAACTCATCACTCCATCTCTTCCTGGGTCGGCCACGCTTTCTCTTTGCATTTTTTGTGAGCCTGTGTGTGGTTCTCTTAGCCCAACGATTTGGCGGCATTCGAGCAACGTCACCTTCTCCGGCCCAGTAACTCTTTAATTGGGCAGCCTTCTGTCACCAGGTATTGATTAATAAAGACCAGATTAGTTAGCTGCAGCATATTCAGCGACATTAATTAAGTGAACGCACTTTTAACTTCTCCAAAGTTGGTCCAAAGTAGTGAAGAGGATAGAAATGACGCGTTCTTTTGGTCACCAATATTTTTTTTCTTAAGTACCGTCTCAATATCCAAATCTTATCATAAACACCTCGGCCGAGGTCCTGGCCTGCGAACTATAAATACAGGTTATATATTATCCTAGTTATGGCAGCAGACACCACTATTTTTAAGCCTGATATGTACCATTTATCGATGAATAAATACTATTTACTTTAACACAACAAGAACTGGTGGGAATCGGCCCAGGAGCGAGATGTATGGAAATGGGGAAGAGAGGCCTTTGCCCAGCAGTGGGATGCTATAGGCTAATAATAATTAATAATAATAATAATACTTACTTTACCTCTGTTTACCGCAGCGGTTGTGGCTCTGTCTACCATAGGATAGGTCGCGGGTTCGATTCCCGTCTGTGGGTAAATAAAACAAAAAGAAAACCCAAGGTCTTGGATGTTTGTTTACCAGGTTTGTGATGTCGCTGATTCTGGTTCCACGACACAGGGTATCCTTGTATGAAAATGATTTTTTTTTGTTATCTCGTAGTTGTATAGTAAATATCAAAATCAAAAGATTAAAGCTACAGAAAAACGTACATTACAAATTATCAGCCTGTATGTAAATATTTTGTCAGTTTATCGATACAACAAAAACTAGTGAACGTGTTCTGGAAAAATCTTGAATCATACCAGAAAATTCCAGATGCCAGCTTTGCAATATCGCAGAATCCTGCTGTCTCAAAACCCGACATCACTATTAGTAAGACGAAGTGACTTTCGTGTTCCGTATGTGATTAATGGGTGATTTGATTAAACTTATTACCATCTGGTATACAACACGAGAACTTACATACCTCTTACATAGAGTTCTGTATTCTGGTATGCGGTTACTAAAATTATAATGAATGTTCATGATTTTTTCTTGGAAGGTCCATTATTCTGGTTTCTGAATTAATAAATACTGGAATTCTTATGTCATCCAGGTTAAAAAAATCCTGTTTTATTTTCTGTGACTTTTGGAAGGTGTTTACGGTCATTGTTTTTGAGTAAAACATAGTTGTAATTTACAAAAGTCAGCTATACATTATGTTGCTTCTGGTACAGTATTACTCACATAATAAGTCTAATAACCTTGGAAGATATTGGATGACTGATATAACCAAAGCGGTTCATCTTTTCGTTGTTTCATGAAGCTCCTTGGTTTTATAAAGATCATCCAATACCTTCTAACATTATCGGTCTTATTTTGTGAGGAATACTGTAATTATAGCATAGAATTATAGTAATGGCACAAATGTAGCAACATACTCAAACTAAAACACGCGAATCAAGTAACTTTACCAAATACGTAAAAGCTCCTTACACCACTGCTCAAGGGTTACACTTCCATTAACCCCCTCTATTAATGCTAGTTAGAACTAAGTTTGCAAAACGTGCTGCGAAATCTGAACAGCGAAGATTGATTAAATATAGTTACATTATTGTGCTCAGTGTACAGGAGTTTTGGGAGTTTGGTTTGTAGATTAGGGGGGTATACTAGTGTGGGAAGGCCAGAAGTACCTAATATACAAGTATGTGTGTTGTGTATGTTTGTGTATAAGCGTTTATATTTATTGGGTTGCGATATTTTATTAAATTAAATTAACTTAAATATCGTTTATTTTCAGGCTTCTGAGGCCCATACATTAAATTAAATTACATTAAATTGAAGTTTAAAATAGGTCATGTCAACATTCAAATTAGAATTAAATACTCATACATTATACTAACTGGAACTATTCAAATAAAACATTGAACCATCACAATAAAGCCCACTAACGTACCCATGCGAATGCTAGCGAGCTACAGGAAGATATACAAGGTGACATTTAATTAGCTGACCATATTTTGGGGAATGATGAAGAACTTTCCCCAAGGAACATATGGTCGCAAACGAAGAGAAAAGGGTCTCCCATAGTAACTTGAAATCAGCTGATCGGGGCAATGTACTGGGGGACGAAAATTATTTTTCATTTGCGACTATACCTCTATATGTTTCTTGGGAAAAGTTGTTCATAATGATGGGTAAGTACTATCATTACCCAAAATATGGTCAGCTGATTAAATGTCAACCTGTATACACAAAAATAGGCAGACAGGGCAGACATAGACATATTAGAGGTCGGGTAAAAAGTTTCTTCATATTTTGTATGAAGACCGTAACGGGTCGAACAAAAAGGTGCATCTTTGACATAAAAAAATATTTATTCCTTTTTTGAAATATAACTTTTTTAATGACAACAAAACCAGCCAGATACATCCAAATATACACATACAAAATACGAAAAGACTTTCTTTTTACCCGACCTATTATAAAACCCCTATGTTTCGAAAAGGTCGGTTTTAGTTGGTCGGTTTTGTTGATCGGTCAGGAATAGGGTTTCCCCAAGGCAGTCTGCAGAGGAAAATATTGCTTCTACGTTCATCCTGATGGATAAAAGGATGATCATCTTATTATTTTTCAGTTGATCTGTTTTCGTTAGCAGAGTACAGTGAAACTATACTTTTTAGGTTTCCGTACCCGAAGGGTGCCAAACGGGACCCCATTACTAAGGCTTCGCTGTCTTTCTGTCCGTCTGTCTGTCCGTCAGCGGGCTCTATCTATCTCTATATATATCTCTATCTCTATATATCTCACAAACTGTAATAGCTAGACAATTTATAAATTTTCACAGAATGTGTACTGTTGCCGCTACATCAATAAATCATGAATACACTTTTTTTTAAAATATGGGTTTCACCATGAAGTAAATGTATTTTTTGCACTTTGTCTTGTACGATGTTGGGAACCCTTCGTGTGAGAGTCCGACTCACACTTGACTGATTTTTAGGAACTAACTGTCAAAACGGTACATAAATGATGTTCATGAGTTTCATAAAATACCTCTACGCTACTAGGTACGTCAAATATTATCAAAATTAAGTTTATTTACAACTGCCGGAAATACGTAAATATCTACAGAAAATAAATGACACGCGGTCAAGCCATTTTGTGCTGAGAGCCTCAACTTCAGACATTCTGGATTTATATGATTACTTTCCTTGTCCAAGGCCAATTTGTTCGGATATCAGAGCCAACCCCGAGCTCCCTGGGGGTTCAAACTTGCTTGGTTCAAATGCCGAAGAAACTATCCTTATACGGTTGTCCAAATTGGCTGTGCCGACGAACGACGAACGAACATTTGACTGGTCCAGGGACTATATATCCAATTGACTGCACCTGCGGGGGAATGCGGCTCGCCAAACGTTTTTTGTATTCAACAAACGTTCGCATACGCAACCTATGTGCGATGACGGGCCGCCAGACAGTTTCGCAGCGGCTGTAATCACAGCTCTCTTACCTCGTCCCCCGCCGCCCGTAAATTGGTGAGTTGTGTTTCAAAGGAAAATGTATCTATGCGCTCTGCACTGGAGAAGTGCTCCCTGGGCTGGTCGAACCTACACTCGAATTTTAACTACTCAAAATCAACGGTCAAGTTTGAGTAGGACTCGTGAACCAAGGGTTCCGATCTCACTTGTAGATTGTTACCTCGTACTGGTATTTTGCAAACAGTTTACAGTTTTCAGATTTTCCCTTTACTTGTGCAAGACCTTCTGCCTTAAATGACGACCTCTGTGGCGCAGCGGTTGCGCATCTGCCTACCATGCGAAAGGTCCCGGGTTCGAATCCCGGCTGGGGACAAAAAAGAAAAACACCCTAGGTCTTGAATGTTTACATGTTTGTGATGTCGCTGTTTCTGGTTCCCACGACACAGGGTATCCTAGTGTGGGGCCAGGAGCAATGTATGTGCCTGTATGTAAATGTTTATGTTAACACGCTGGGTAGCGTTAGGACAATCCAGTCCTTGGAACAATATTGACATTAAAATTATAAAAAAAAAATGACATTAAAATTATTTTGACAGTGGGTACCAAGACGTCAATGAATGTCTAATTTTTGACGTTGGTACCCACTGTCAAACTAATTTTAAAGTTTTTTTTTTTTTACAAAAAAAATTTAAAAAAATGGCTCGCGCCAACCGGTTAATGTTTATGATTCTACCCTATAGGTTTTGAGTCCATTGCGATTACTATGAAAATCCATCAATTTCACAGCATGAATGTGGGTCCCCATGGGTGTATGTATGTATGTTTGTCTGTCCACGTATATCTCTGCAACTATTTATCGGATTTACACCATTCTTTTTATTATTTACAGACAAGTGAAGCAGCTATCTGGCGGCCAGATGCGGCGGGTTTCCTTGGCAGCCGCTCTGCTGCATGAGCCTGAACTCCTGATCCTGGATGAGCCAACCGTCGGTGTCGACCCCGTGTTGAGACAGGGGTGAGGATAGTTCAAACTTCTTTCCTTAGATCTCCATTCTTCTTCTTCTTTGGATGTCATCTCCTCTCTCATTACTATTTAAGGGTATATTAAGTGTCTGTATTAAGTTTTCTGTGTAATAAAGTTTAAAGTAAAGTAAGTAAGTAAGGTATTTGTGACCCTGATGTCGCGACTCGGAATATACAGAGCCACCAACTTGGCTGTTCAGGTGGGAAAAATTGGTACTACGCACTTGTCATCCGCCATCAAAGAGAATACAATACTATACGAGGCAGTCGCTCACGTCCGAAGGAATTACTTGGAACCCACAGCCCTTCACGTCCTTCCCGGGTAGTGCTAACGAGCGACAAATCATCATCATCATCATAGTCATCAAATCATCTCAAGACATTATAATTTCCAGGTTCTCAAATGAGAACCTGACCACTTGACACTGGCAAAATTAACCTCAAAAGAGGTTAGGACGCCATTAATAAAAAGAAGAAGAAGAAGAAGAGAGTGCAACGCGCGGCAAATTAAAAAAATCTTATGCTTAACTGAGCTTGTAACACCGTATATGTCACCGGATATACGTATATGTTACCGGCAAAACATGAAATCTGTCTTTCTACAGTGTTACTGGTCAGTTTACCTACAGATGTATCCTACAGAATGACGGTTTTTCATACTTTGACGGTGACTCTATATATCAATGTCACGATGAACAAAGAGAATATAAACAGCAGTGTGGCCGCTATAGAAAAGCACTCGTCCAAATTAGACCAGCCAGACCCTATGTCCGCTATGACACTACTACTATGACACTAGCGACCGCTATCAACTGAACAGCTAAGTTGGTGGCATTGTACAGTCTTCCAACGATCTTTTGTCTGATTTTGGCTGGGTCACGTTTCCAGGGGGCGCCAGCTCTACGCAACTTAATGCAATAAACTGTCATCAACATCAACGCAGACCTTCATTCCTCATTGGTTATCAAGCGTTGGTTCCATCTGTCACCGCGCGCCAAACGATCGGTCAAAATGTCTGTTTCTATCAAATCTGTCATTTTCACGCGCTTGAAACTGCTTTACAGCTGGGAGCTGTGGCATGATTCTCGCGCATTCGATATACGATATCTACACCTATATCGAGTGATTTCGTATGGGAATCTGTCAATATAGGTCTCGATATCCGTATATCGAAGGCGCGAGAATCATGCCACAGTTTATTAATAAGGGCGGGCGTCAGACGAGACCAATGATTCACGTAATTTATGTTAGTGTTTTTATGTTCCAGTATCTGGGACCACATGGTGGACATCACACAAGGAGGCCGAACCACCGTCATAATCACCACACATTACATTGACGAGACAAAACAAGCTAACATCGTAAGTGCAATTTAATCTGAAATTAATATCAATAAGATCTCCATGGTCTAGTAGGTTCCACACTCGCTTCTCACGAAGGATTATGCTGGTTCGAATTGATTGACGGTACGAATACCAATTGTCTTACGATTACTATACGATAATTTATTATTCTATGCTTTACGGACGTTTTAACGGAGATGGATGTGTATGTTGCAGTCAGAACTCTTAATCAGTCAAAACTTGATTTGACCGTAAAAACTAGACAAAAGTACTTTTGACTGAGCGGGTTGGTTAAAAGTATTTTTGACTAGTCATGAGTAGTTTTGACTGCTGATTTGTGGTCAAAAGTAGTTTTGACTGGCGCTCTTGGTTTACAAAATTGGTTGCTTTAGGTCATTTTCTTTGCCAATACTAAAGATAGGTGTGTTAGGTCACAACTTTATGAACCACCCGGAGCCGAGCGAAGCGGAGCGGAGCGAGGCGACCCCATGCAGTTTCACAAAACCGAAATTGGTTTGCTTGTTAGTCAAGTGTCTGATTTAACCAACTAACTGCGAAATAAATTTAGTCAAAAGTGCTATTGACCAGAGGCTGCAGTCAAAAGCATTTTTAACCGATTTTCTTAGTTAAAAGTACTTTTGACTAAATAAGAGTTCTGACTGCAACATACACAATGTTTGTGGCGTTTCGCTCGACATAGATTATCTAGGCATGAGGCTATACGCAAGAGCCTATAACTAGTGGCTCTGTGAGCTGTAGACCTCGCGAGTATGTCGGTGGGAAAGCTGAACTGCTAACACACATAAAAAAATAACCCAAATAATTTTCTTTCAATAACACATACAAACTTATGAATGTACCTGGTTACGTACATGCAGTATGAAAGTAGCCGCACCAATAACTTTGTAAACTACATTTCGCGATCTTTAATACAACCTATTAACTTTTTACTAAAATTATATAGTCTGTTTCACTCTCATGGTCTTTACGAATCCAACGACACGTCATTTGTTAATATCCATCGAGCCGTTTGGGTTGTAGCGATTTCTTTACATTTTAAAACCCCATATCTCCGCCATTTTGAAAAAAATCTAAAAACTGGCTCGAGTAAAAAAAAATATTTATTTTTCCAACCTGCTCACAAAATTTCACGAGAATCGGTTCATAATTGCGACCTGTAGAGGAGAACAACCGGACAGACATACGAAAGCATTTTTGCCCAAACCTGAAACGGAGACGCTTCGCTCGCTTCGCTCGCTCGGTCAATAAAATATTTTTACTTCAGTCATAGATGCATGTAATGTATTGCTGACTTAGGCTGGATGGAAAAAAAAGTTATGCGAGAATAACTTTCCTGGGGATAATTTGTATGGCAATAACAGTTCAAAATGAGGTCATTCTTAGGAAAAGTAGAAGATACTCTCGAGTAAAAAGTTACTCTTCGTTGGTAAAATTCGCTCTTAGTTATATTTACAAAGAATACATATAACCAGCGGTAAATAAAACCCGACTATTTCCTCTGACTCAGCAGATAACTAATGGCTGCATTCATTACACAGTAGTTAATTGTCATGAATGCAGCAACTAGTACTAAACGCGTAATGGGGCAATTTGTTTAGAATGTTACGTAATTACTACTACGTATTGTGTAGTTGGAATGCGTTAGGTTTGCTGAAATCTCTTATTTGAGATAAGCTCCTCGGCGTACGCGCTGACTTGCCCTCTCTCCCTATTTGATCTCTCTCTCCCAGTTTTATGGCAATATTTAGATGACAAAACTGCGTGGTCTTTGCCATCTCGGCGCACAGAAATCCAAAGAGGGGCGATGGACTGAGTCAGTACGTCTCTCTTCGGTGTATTTCCTTAGACTTAAGTAGAAATACATAAAATTGTATTTTTTAAGGCCCTCCATATTTTAAAAGAGGTACGGGGGAGTTTCTTGCCCTTCTTTGCTCCATCGCTAAGCCCACAACTTCCGAACGGGCGGTAGTAAACAAAAATATTAATATTATATTGACGTTGACTAAGCAATCTGTATGATTTTATGTTTTTTTTTTACTTTGACTATGCCAGTGAGTGGGGAAATCGACCGGCTTCATCCGATCTTCCGATCAATAGATGGAATCGGCCGTGAATGCCCAGGCTTACTATAGGTTGGCAAGAAATCCTAGAAATAAAATAATGGCAACATATAACATATTAGTGCACCACTGCGTGTTTTGATTTTTGATAGACAGACCAAATGTGTCATTGAAAATAACACGCAGTAGTCTGTAAATGTTGCCATCATTTATAATGTCTAGCATTTTTTGCCAACCTGTATGTGCCACTGCTGGGGAAAGGCCTCACCAAAATTATACTGTTAACGTCAAAATCAAGGCCGGCCATTGCTTACCTTTTTCCTACAAGATAAATAAGTCATTCCCTTTCCGTTCTTCTCCTGTCTTCTTCCGAAAAAGAAAAATATTTAACATTAAAATTAGAGGAAATTCAGTTTTCATTTCCTTGCAATAGACATTAATATTGACGTCGGTGGTACCCACTGTCAAAGTCACGGATGTTCACGCACTCGCGGGAAGGATAAACTCTCAGATAAACTAGCAAAAAAATATGATTTTATAATATTGGAGGCTATTTGGGAGGTGTCAAAACCACGAAACTAGAGGAACTAGCTAGAGGCACTAAACTGACAACCTTCAAATCCGACAGCTCTTTCGCGGTGGCCACAGATTCCATTTTCAAACACACCATTTTGATTAGTTTAGTTAGTATAGTTCGTGTTGCCTCCCAAATCGCAGGCACTGCAGTGTGAATTTAAACTTGTTGATGAATCTGGTTCAAATTTATCTTGCTCATTCAATTTCGGACTCTGGTCACGTACCGAACTAAAATAATTCGATCGGAAAGCACGTATGGCACGTACGCACAAATGAATGACCGGTGCTTACTATATTAAAATAAAATTACTTCATTAATAATATCTTATCAGGCAGGAAAGGTAGAGATAGTAAACAATAAAATTATTACGGATAGAGTGGAAGTGAGGGAGAGAGGCCTTTGTCCAGCAGTGGGACAAAGCAGGCTCGTGATACTAATAAATGTTATTAATGTCAATTCGATTGATATCACTTTGAATAATTGCCGCTTTGATTAACTAAATAATTGGATTTAACTAAAATATAGTGAAACGGTGAGACTCTATCCTGACCAAAAGAGATTGTTGGCAGGCTCAAGATACGTTTATTATCAGGGTCGTGAGTTGAATATTGGTGATATCGTTGAAACACTGGGTAGCGACTCGCCGGGAATTCGTAGTCTTCAGCTCCTTCGTAGACTCTGACTAATCCAACTGGTCCACTTCACCAGACGTCAACAAGAGATATGGCGGTTAGCGCCAGGAGGATATTACTCCTCGGCGTGGAACCCTGGAAAGAGACCAGTGTGAATAATGGGAATACAAGAGCGCTACAGCGCCCAGCTATCAGGCGACGGCTCCTCACACGGAGACTTCCGACGAGGGCCCTAGGGTAATTAGGATCTAAGAGTGCCGCAGTCCAATAAACACTCTATAGAAAAAGGGAAATACACAGTATAAAATACACGAAAATAAGAAAGACTAACTACGAACAAATGCTTACCCAAAGGTTTATTTTATTTATTTTCTTTATTTAGGACATCAACAGCAAATTACAAAGTAGTACTTAACATCTAAATTAAACTTAAGTATTGCCAATAATAGATATCCCCTAATTTAACATGTGAAATTAAAGTTGCGGCGGAAAACAAAACCATCACCTAAAATAGGTATAGGTAAATAGGTTGGGGATAATAGAGAAGTTTTATAACAACATCAGCACTTTACAGCAACTCAACATTCAGCTCCAATACAGTACTAAAGGGACTAGCCCATCGCCGCAACTATAGGCGTGACTTAAAAAAATGTTGATGCGGAAGATACGTCCTCACGTTTCAGAGCTCAAACCAGGACTGCGTCAAAAAAAACAATCCGCTGCCAGACGAGATTCTATAGACTCGAATTTCTGAATTTCTATGGTTGTACTTTTTATCTGGCTAATCCGCCAGTAGCCAATATGGTCAAAGAGGTAGTACGTTACAATAGGAAGGCTTGTTACAAGTGAGGGTGTGCCCATTAAGGGTTATAGGTACAGTCAGGTTCATTCATGCGTGAGCATGCAACATACCTACCGGATTAGTTATTCTATGAACATGCTTAATTAATCTTCACATCAGAAAAAAATCTGTATTATCTACACACTTTTGCTACCCCCGCGATGCAACACGGCCCGCGATTTTCAACCTTATAATTTGGTAATGAAGTTCAAAACCAATGAAAATCAAACAAAAGAAAGTGGGCGATGTAGACCAGCTGGACCAATGAGGAATGAAAGGTCTGTGTTGATGACAGGTTCTTTGTGTTAAGTTGCGTAGAAGTATCGCCTCCCAGTAAAAAGCGAACATTGTGCCACCCCCCGAATTGGAAAATTATGCTATTCTAAGGGCTCTACTCACGATGCAATTGATCGCCTGCAACTTGTATTTCCTTCTCTGTCTATCTTCCTGTTCCGTCCTTCTCTAGCGGTTGCAAGGCAACCTGCCTTCTGAGTTGCAGCGACAGATTGCAAGCCAGGTTGCATCGTGAGTAGAATTTGATTGTTGAAACAAAAAGTAAACTTTAGAAAAAACCGACTTCCACAAACCCTATTTGATTAGATTGAGTTTAATACAAACTCTAACCCCCTATTTCCCCCCCCTTGGGGAATTAATTTCATTAAATTCCATCTCAGTGCTACCCTACGCTACATAAGGAACCCCTGTACAAAGTTTCATGGCTCTAGGTCCACCGGTTTAGGCTATGCGTTGCCTGCCCGTCAGCCACGCATTGTAGATTGTATGTGTACCTAGTATTGGGCAATTCTGGTGGCCATGTGTGGTCTTCATCATCAGTTCCGCATCACAATATTATGCTATGTGCATTTGCACGAGTTATTATGAAAAACACAAAAATCACTATAGGTCTGCCTATATAATATTTGAAGAGTTCCCTCGATTTCTCCATAATCCCATCATCAGATCCTGACCTGGTGTCAATGGGACCAATGGGAAGGTAAACCCTTTCAAACAAAAAAATATTTTCCAAATCGGTCCATCCGTCTAGGCGTAATCGGTGTACATATATAAAAAAAAGTTTCGGACGAATTGTTAACCTGTGAAGTCTTTTGGGAAGTCGGTTAAATACATATATAATAAATTACTCAGTTACTCACCCTACTTATGAAACCAGCAAACCAACAACGTAAAGTTCCTAAAAACATTAAAAACTATATTAATAATTAATTAAACATATTACAGTAAAAAAATAATATTCTATAGACACATTATTTAAGATAAATAAATAACACTAACTTATAAATATATGCATGCATGTACCACACAATTACACACACATACACAATTACACACACACATACACACACGTACACATAAATATACCTCAATAATTAATATTTTACATTTGTCATTAGTATTATACCTCTACTTTACTGTTGCAGTGCCCGATGGACAGGGTCCATAAATTTTACCTTAATTTAAGATCAAATGTTGTTCTTTATGGAAGCAATAAACTTAACGTGAACTTGAATTTGATTTTCCCGCTTCTCCCAGATCGGCCTCATGCGCGGCGGCCGGTTCCTCGCCGAGGAGTCGCCAGACGAGCTGATCCGCCGCTACCAGGCCGAGAGCCTCGAGGAAGTCTTCCTGAAGCTGGCGGTGATCCAGAACATGGGGAAGAGACGGCGGTCCAGCATCCTGGCCGATATAGTGGAGAAGGTGGAGCTGCCTGCTATACCTGTGAGTTTTTGCTGAGCGTTTCGACGGTGGTGATATATTGACAACAGGGAGCACTTATCCAGCGCATATACATGTACATGTACATTTTCCTTTGAAACACAACTCACCAATTTACGGGAGGCAGGGGATGAGGTAAGAGAGCTGTGATTGGTCAGCCGCTGCGAAACTGTCTGGCGGCCCGTCATTGTACTTACATAGATTGCATACGTTGAATACAACTAATGTTTGGCGAGCCGCATTCCCCCGCAGGCGCAGTCAATTGGATATATAGTCTCTGATTGACAACGTCAGTAGTATTACGGTTGGGGCTGTGCTTCTTTAGCGGAGGTCCTGGGTTCTAAATGAACAAATCCCCAGGAAGGCAATTCTCGGGCTATCGAGATCATCTCCATCGTCGATATATTGGTTTCGATAGCACATATCTCCGTTGAAAATGATCTCGATTCATATTTATTCGATCGCAAACGGGTTGAGATATCTCGATTTTGGTTTTCGGTGGAGATATTCGGCATCTCGAATTGATATTTCGACTACTATGAAGATGATCTCGTCAGCGCGAGAATGGCCTCCATGGTCTTGAATATTTATTGTATTTCTGTAGCTGCAGCGATGGGCTTCCGCCCTGTCATGCAAAATGGAGGATTGAACAACTGCCTCTGCAACCCCATATGGAAAAAGACGTGAAGTCATGTTATGTTTCATAATTTCATAATTTCTTTATTGCACACAATTAATTGCAAGGACAAAAAGTAAATAAAAACAGTGTACAAAGGCGAGCTTATCTCTAAAAAGAGATCTCTTCCAGAAAACCAAGTTCCGATGAGCGAGTTTGATATATCAGTTATGTTTAGTCATGTTATGTTTAGTCATTTGACGAAAAACTAAATGAAATACCTGTTTCCCAGGACCCGTCCTCAATCGACTTAGAAGAGGCGGAACTTGGCGAAATCTCCGGCGAGTTCGGAGACAACGTCTCCATGAGCAGCAAGGGTCGTGTGGTCGTGACTCCTGAGCTGACAGCTCCGGTGGAGGCGCTCCCTCCTGATGATGAGCCGCCTCAGAGCTGCCTGGAGCGGATCAAGCCAATGAGGTGGAGGCACATGAAGGCGCTGGTGTGGAAGAACTTCTTTAGTTTGATTAGGAATTATGGGTGAGTAAACCAATGGCTCCGTCCGTTTTAGCCCTGACAGAATACTAGCGTCACAGATTCGTCTGTGACATTGCTGAGTCAGGGCCATTTATACCACCCATCTGGAGGCCATCACATAGCTGTAGGTACCTACTGTTAATTGCCTATTGCGTGCCTAAATAGGGTTGTTAGGGACATCATTCTGAACAACTTTCACTATTGGACCGACGTGATCAGAGAAACTTTATTTTTCACTCCACCATACAGATCAGCTGAGCGCTAGGCCCGAAATGTACTGAGTTAATAAAAAATAGTGAAAGTTGTTCAGAATGATGCCCCTAACAACCCTCTTTCGGCTTGTACATCCCTTTCTGTTACAACCTATACATACACATATACGGGTATTGGATGGGTAAACTGTTTCTATGTGGGATTTGTTTCGACCGCTTCCGTGTTTCGGATGTCACGTTAAGCTGTTGATCCCGGTATCGCTACTCGATGGTAGGAGTCGTAAAGCTGTGTGAGAGACCCTAATAGGGCAGCTTGGTGACTTCTGACAGTCAGGTTGGCCCCTCGCCCGACACCCCTTTATCAACCCGCACTGAGTCAGCGTGGTGGAATATGGCTTATTTATGCTCAATAAAAAATACCCGGCCGCCGAAGGTTTTGGCTTCAAAACCTCACTGCATGGTTAAATAACACTGAAGACATATTTCGAGCCGCAACATCGCGGTCTCAGATAGCCATAACGATAGCCGACCTCCGATAGGAGATGGCACTCGAAGAAGAAGAACGACTCAAAGCCATGCTGTTCATTTTTCTAGCTCGGGGAATGGCAGCTAAGTTCTGCATAAAAAGATTTAAAAAGTATCATGTCATCCATGTACATTTTTGCCTTGCTGTGATCTTGTGTTTAAATGTGACTTTGACCATGATCATGTCTTTTGACTGTCACAAGACAGATTTCGCAGGCTAGTTTCCGCGTTTAAAGACGACATTTGTATCCCTAGTAAAGATAAATAAAAAGGGTTTGACGTATTTTTTTTAAGATTTGATTGGTCTGCTAGCCGGTCGATTGGTCTGCTAGCTGCGCCTAGAGTCTAGACTTGAAATGAAAGCTCTTGAATAGATACGGAGTCTCACTTTTATTCCACATTTCTGGCTCAAGGTTTTGTCTGAGTCTCGTCTTAGTATCCCTGTATAGTCTGTGGTCTCGTCTGTCTTGTGTCTGTGTCAAAAGTCGTCGTTTAAAATATAGAATGTCCGTCCGACAGTCTGTCTCGTCATTGTTGTCAGTCAGCCAGTATCCTCAGCCAGCCAGTGTCGAAGCTGGCCAAGGAGTCGCCGCGACAAGATTTTAACTTGGTGAATTATGTTTCAGTCTCATAGCCTTCGTGTTCCTGTTACCGCTGTCCCAAATGGTCCTGTTCTGTATCGCGATCGGTCACTACCCGGTGGGTCTGCCCATCGCCGTGGTCAACCACGAGGTCTTCGTCAACGGAAGTTCCGCCACCTGCCCTTACTCCAACGCATGCCCTCAGGTGACCATGCATGCTGCCCCACACACTCCAAAATATACAAATACTTATGTAACACCTTTCATATTTCATATTTATTTCCCCCCCTTGTCAAAATTTTTCCTTGATCTCTTAATTATTTAGTTCAGCATCTAATCTAATTCAACAAGTGTGCTCGACACAACATGGACGGACGGGAAGGCGCTGTTAATCATAACACAGGTTTTTTACCTAGCTTGGTTACCAACGCTCTGTACCGAGATATTTGTTAATGTACCCACATGATAACACATACTTGCTTGCACAGAATAAAATGTACCTAGTTACCGATGTCAGTTACGCAATAAATTTTCATTATTTCATTATTTTCATTACCTTAAAAGACTATCGACCATAGGCGTATCACCGGGGCGGGTTGGTAAAGGGGCAGTAGCGGGGCAGTAGTGGAGCTATAGCGGGGCTGTAGCGGGGCTGTAGCGGGGCTGTAGTGGGGCTGCAGCGAGGCAGTAGCGGGGCAATACCTGCCGGTGATGTGCCGAAGCTCTAAGGCCGACTCGCACCAGTTTTTTTCTCAGCAGCAAAATACAGTTTAGGAATAATTTAAAAACAATACGGCTGTTTAAGTGGGACCGTGTCTGAAAGGCTTGCCATACCGTGCCTTGCCGTGCTTGACTACATAACTTGGACAAGGTGTAACCCATAATAATAATTCTTTGCCCAAAATAACCATGGGTGCAACTGCATAGTCATCAAATATCCTGACTTTTGGGTAATACATATGTAGGTATCACTTTTTAACGCATTGAATTCTTTCCAGGACCCGGAGACTTTCGAATGGAATTTAACGCGGTTCAGCTGTCAGTACCTCGATTACTTATCGAAGACGCAGTCCAACTTGGTAAGTGTCTATAGACTTGGCTGATTATTGCATTCGCTTCATGTGCTTCGCGTGTGAGTTCTACCGCCCTTGATAGATTTTCATTAGAATTTATGTTAGTGTATGACGCCTCTGAGATCGGTCTTAGAACTCAGAATCTAACTAATGTAGAGTTATCAAAACTCGAATTCAACGTTATTTTTACCCCTGTTATCATCTTACAGAGCTCCACCAACTCTTCGCAACTTGAGTAATAACCTCGCACTTATTTTTAAATTGTCTTAAAAACTTTCTTAACTCAGGAAACGTGTTCAGAGAACATTTCACTCGGAGGACAAATTAAAATTTCTTCCTTCGGATACAATATTAAACCAGGTTGGGTCGCTTCGCTCAGTTTTAAAACTTCATTTTGCGTCGAATTGTGTTGGAATATTATATTCCCCTAACTATAAGTAGGTACGCTTGTATTTTGTTTTATATCTTCATTGCGGCGATGGGCTTCTCTCCCCATAAATGCAATATAGATAAATTGTATAATTTTTATGCCCCATACAAAAATGGCAATATTGCCGGCTCGGCTCATCTATAGTCTCAACCAAAACACGGAAGCGCCAGCGAAACAAATGCCACATTGAAACGGTCAGCCATCCGATACCCGTCGTCGCCGCCAAATATTGCTACCCACATGATCGTTTCCGATTGACCACGGACGCTTTGCTTTCGACTACATACGCTCACGTCTTCTCAAGGGATAGGCAGATAAAGACCACTTGGTACGATCCTAGTATACGTCTCAGGCACTCAAGCCTCCGGCAGACCGACGAAGGCGGGTAGGCGGGTAGGCGGGCCCGCGACGGTACCGCGATGGACCCGCCTACCCACCTTCTATTAGGTCTGCCGGAGGCTTCAATGTGCACGTACTTACTGCCAAGATTGGCTATATAAGTCATATAAGGGCACACGAACGACGCTCCTCAAACCAACCAGGGACCTCATAAAGCAGTCGCAGTGGCCGGATACGGCTTGGAAGACATCATCATCATCGTCGCGTCTCTGGCTTCCTCTTCATTCAAAAGCCTCTGTATGAAAACGCTGACTATCCAGCCTCCAGCACCCACATTTATTGCGGTCTGGTTTCCCGGCAGTTTTGGCGATGTCATCTGACCATCGGGCTGGTCTGAATCTTGATTTACCCGCATCTCTGGCCACCATGCTGTCACCGCCTTGGTCCATTCGGTCCTTTGGATTAACCATTCGTAATTCCTCATCAGATACCCTACCAGGACACAGAAGAGGCTTTACAGGCAGCTGTGAGAGGCAAGGCTCGCGCTGTCATCGTGTTCCACGCGAACTTCTCCGAGAGTCTGCGCCAGCGCATGGTTGACTCGCGGCATGCGAGCGACTTCACGCTGAACCAGTCCGATATTGAGGTGCATTTGGATGATACTGGTGAGTAAATCATTTTTCAATTTCAACACACCTGCTCGTAAAGTGACCCTTATGACGTGGGTTTTGCTGCCTAATATACACGCGTGCGGTAATAATATTAAATAATAAAACCGGCCAAGTGCGAGTCAGACTCGCGCACGAAGGGTTCCGTACCATTATCTATATAATTGGAACAAAAAGTAAACTTTAGAAAAAACCGACTTCCACAAACCCTATTTGATTAGATTGAGTTTAATACAAACTGTAACCCCTTATCCCCCCCCCCCCAGGGGAATTAATTTTGTCAAATCCCATATCAGTGCTACCCCACGCTACTAAGGAACCCCTGTACAAAGTTTCATGGCTCTAGGTCCACCGGTTTAGGCTATGCGTTGCCTGCCCGTCAGCCACGCATTGTATTTGTACCTAGTATTGAGCAGATCTGGTGGCCATATGTGGTCTTCATCAGCAGTTCCGCATCACAATATTATGCTTACCATGTGCATTTGCACGAGTTATTATGAAAAACACAAAAATCACTATAGGTCTAATCGGTCTAATTTTCCAAATCGGTCCATCCGTTTAGGCGCTATCGAGGCACATACATAAAAAAAAAATTAAAAAAAAAACAAACATCCGGACGAATTGTAAACCTCCTCCTTTGGGAAGTCGGTTAAAAAAACCGCAAAAAAACACGTTAATTGTATGGGAGCCCCCTTTATATTAAATTTATTTTGTTTTTAGTATTTGTTGTTATAGCGGGAACAGAAATACGTCATCTGTGAAAATATCAACTGTCTAGCTACCACGGTTCATGAGATACGGCCTGGTGACAGACAGACGGACGGACGGACGGATATCTTGAGATTTTAAGGTACTTTCCCTCCAGGGCCCATTCGTTTGTTCCACCCTGTATATGTGTGATCTGTAACTGTATTTTTCATGAAATACCCAAAAAGTTTTGTTCAAATTATCATCTTATGTCAGAATAACTTTGTAGCTAGTTGAAAAATAACATTTGAATTGATTCAAAGCTTGCCGCGCTTTTAGGGCCTTTAGTACCTACTAAACGCCGCCGTAAGCAGCACTGTCTACAACCTACTCCTACTGGAAAACGTGAGACACCCATCTACAATTTCCGTAAAATGAGGTTCACTCACTCATTATGTCAATGTCATGCAGACTGCAAAACATCATTTCAACGCACCAAAGAGTATTTAATTAAAACATCACTGGCAGCCAAACTTGAAGTGGCCAAAAGGAAAAAATTAATTTCTGAGCTCTGAGATTTGTATGAAAACAAAAGTAAATAAAAACTATTAATTTTATAATTATTTTCTAAAAGTTCTACATAATAAATAGAGACGTGGTAATTCCTCAATTAATATTTAAAGTCTTTGTAGAAGTCCGGGGACGACATTGCCATATCATTTAAATTTAGTTTCATTAAAAGAAGGCTTACCTACCAAAACAAAATGGCCTTGGTATAAACTTTTCAAGCGTGTTGTGAAGACGTATCTTGTACCGAGACCACTTTCAATTTGTAATATCTCTCGTATTTCAGTATTTGTGGTTGGTGCGGCAACAGATATACACATTCTGTGAAAATTTCAGCTTTCTAGCTATTACGGTTCGTGCAGGCGGACCCGGTGACAAGCGGACGGACGGACGGACGGACGGACGGACAGCGAAGTCTCAGTAATAGGGTCCCGTTTGGCACCCTTCGGGTACGGAACCCTAAAGACTAGCGTGATAGATAATGGATATAGTTTTTGGACAATAATGACAGCAAGAGAATGAACAAAATATATAATTAGGTACTTAAATTGGGTGTCTCGGAGAGTTACCAAGGTCCCTGAGTTTCAGAGGGCATCATAAATGCTATAATAGTTTTAGTTTAGAGAGTCTCGGAGAGTCTAGAAGTATCTCAGAGTCTAGAAACCTTAGTAAGTCTCGGAGAGTAGCAAAAAGTTTTGAAAAATCTCAGAGAGGATCGGAGAGTCATGGAGAGTCTCGAAGTTTCTCAGCGAGTTTGGAGTAACTCAGAGAAACTAAAACTGAAAACAACATGACTGAGACAATATCGATTGCGAAATAAAGCCCGTCAACAAGCCTATGGTGTTGTTTATTTCCCAACACCGTTATTATGTTACAGACAGTCGTCTAGCCAAGCTATGTCGAGCCCCCTGGTACACAAAATGGAGTGTCAAATATTAGGGTACGCGTGGGCGCGCTTTGACCTCGAAAGGGATAACTGTGAATTAGAAATGAAAGCTATGAACACAAACAATGAAGACTATTTGGAAGACCTATTTCCTTGCTAAGGCTGATCGTTTTCGAACCACTGACTGTTCTTGTTAAAATATTAGGATAAGACCACAGACCAGTTGAGAGGACAAAAACATAGGAGGCCATTGCCGATTACAAAAACCGATTAGCCTCTAGGGTGCGATAGCTGCAACAAACTTACATCCTTTCAACGATCATTACAATTTGGCTGATGTAACTGAGTAACGTTTACAGGGGGGCGCCAACTCTACGCAACGAACCTGTCACCAACACAGACCTTCCACTCATCAAGCGTTAGTTCCATCTGTCACTGCGTGCCAAACGATTGTTGGAAAGCTTTATTGATTTAATATAAAAAAAAACCGTTCGAGGGTTACAGGGACGTCGACGTGCGCTTTGTTTGAGCAATGTTGAATCGATGCCCTATTTCGTTCATCAAATATGCTGATTCAAGTAACAATGAGAGTCCAAATCCATTTTAATTCGGTTGTATGTAAGTAGGTACCCAATACCATGATTTAGTATTCTAAACGCTCAGTGCCGGATTCAGTGATTGCCGTGTTTCTAATTTGGGGACCTTTGCCAAAGAAAGGCATACTTTATCACATTAAATAAATCTATGGACCGAACGGACTTGGCTAGAAGGGACATGACTCTTGAAAATGTCTCCACTTGAAAGCATTACAAATTGAAATTTTAGCATATCCTTAGCATTAGAAACAGATCTTAAGAGATTCTCATCCTTAAATCACTAAGGCGACAACCTTACACTTCAAAATCATTTCGTGCATATCAGGGAGAGTTGACAGTAACAGAAGTTGCTTATGCCGGCCTTCCACTAAAAAAAAGAAATAAGTGGAAGCGGAGCCAGCGAACTGAGCGGACCGGACTGCATACATCAAAAATCAGCCAAGTGCGAGTCGGACCCGCGCACGAAGGGTTCCGTACCATTATCTATAAAAAACGGCAAAAAAAATAATTGTATGGGAGCCCCCCCTAAATATTAATTAAATTTTAATTTAATTATTTATTTTTTAAGTAAATAACATACTCAATATATTGGGAACATTTTAAGCGTCTACCTGCTACCATTATCAATATCGAGCAAAAATGAGCAAAAAACGTCACGTTTGTTGTATGGGAGCCCCCCTTAATATTAAATTTCTTTTGATTTTTTGTATTTGTTGTTATAGCGGCAACAGAAATACATCATTTGTGAAAATTTCAATTGTCTAGCTACCACGGTTCATGAGATACAGCCTGGTGACAGACAGACGGACGGACGGACGGACAGCGAAGTCTCAGTAATAGGATCCCGTTTGGCACCCTGCGGGTACGGAACCCTAAATACGCTTTCTCAGTAGAAGCACTTATATGCAGTTCGCTCGCAGTGGAAGCCGGCATTAATGTATCCGAACATGGGAGTGTGGGCATTTAGTCCTTAAAACCTTTAAAATTCAAGCCGTTATTTTCTAATGGCTGTCAACGTTATTAATGTTTTAATTTTACAGATGTTTTTTCATAATAAGATTTATATTCATCATTTCACTAATAGTACATTAGACGCAACAAGAAATGGGCAGGAGGCATCATTGTAATATTTTTATACCTTTGGTGCCCCTTTTTTCCCCCTGGTGCCCCAACAAAGTGTGACCAATCTCTTTCTTTACATTTCTGTTACACAACTAACAAAACCCAGAAGCCAACGGAAGTACCTAAATAATCGATTGTGGTACCCAACATTACGTAAGGATGATCCAATAAAGGCTATTGTCATTTGCATATAAATTATGTCTTTGTAATTTTGGGCTTGTCAACGATCCTTAATTACTCAATCGGAAGTTAAATGGAAATTGGCGACCCTTTCTCTTGGATCCAAATAGAACCATACACAATTGGTATAAGGTCAAATTTTGCGGACTTTATGCTTTGTAATGAAAAATACATTGGTTCTGTTTTGTAGGTCTTTTAGATGAAGTATTTTCTTGTAATTCATGGCGGTGGGAAAGGAGAAATAAAATAAAATAATAAATAATAAAAGGCCGTTTATTTCTCATAAATTATGGGATAGGACACACAATTATTATTACACAATTTGGAGGGAGGACATACTTTATTGAGTAATAATAAGGGAAATGCGTACTTTGTACTTCTATGACAGACAGACAGCGGAGGCTTAAAGGATAAACGGAACCCGTTATACCGTTTCGTTCTTTTCGTTTCCTTCGGGCACGGAACGCTAAAAGTGGCACATTATAAATTGGAATTCCAGGAAAAGGAGAGAGGTAATATCTCTACAGATACAACATTTTTCATTCTAAAATTTTGCTGAAATTTTTATATTTCGTTGGAAATTTTATACGGCGTTTCCCTAAGTAGGTCTAAAGAAGCCTTTTACCATCCGGCGTAGCAGAGGAACGATTACGCCCAGTTATTAAATACTTCATTTTACCGTGACAGGGGGCTAGCCTATTGCCACAGCTATGGCGATTGACGGTTTGCTCACTAGGTATGTTGTTCATTAGGTATTCCGAGGTCCGGTCCGTCCGGTTATTAGGCCGAAATTAAGTTGCATGCCTTTTAATTTTGCTAAAACTATAATACTTACGCAAATAAATTTTCTTATTTCCTAAACAACGATCATTTTATGTCCAAATGTAAAAAAGGTTACCTATAGGTACTTTTCTTTTTTCAGTCCGCCAAATGGCCCTAACTTACCTCCCTTCAGGTGTCCCGAACTAAATTCAATTTGAGTTCGACAGTTTCGACTTACTGAGTGCCCCAAAGTTTGAATGGCGAGCCGAAAAAATACTTCTGCTTTCAAAACTCGAGATTGGCTTTGTAATCCAATTTATGGACAACCCCTACACAATCTATCAAACTATTGGACTGGGATTGCAATCCGGATTGTTGTGGCTTTGTGGCGTATTTGATTAAATATTTAACATACATTTAACACATACTTTGCTTCTGGCCCCACACTACACACACATACATACCTTGAGTTGTGGAACACAGAAACAGCGACGGCAAAAACATGTAAACATCCAAGACCTGCGGTTTTTTTTTCTTTCTCCCCAGCCGGGATTCGAACCGGGACCTCCCGCTTGGGAAGCACTCTCAACTCAAATGCTATACCGTAGAGATCTTGGTTGGTGTTCCTAACATTTTAGGAAGAGTGCTCATTCGGAGCACAAATCGTTAGTATGACCATTTTCGGAACTTAGACTTTAGATGAGCTAATATGGACCCCTTCAAGCGCTATACAACCTAGTTCCTACTGCTAATTAATTACATTTTGTAATTTAAAGGCGGTGTAAAAACTTATCTAGGTTAACCCTCTCGTCGACACATCTTATTTATCTATTCTTCTCCATTGTTCGTTTGTTCGACCGGTGTGCTTCTGAGAGTGAACCAGTTTAAATAAATATATGTATTAAATATTTTACTGTAATTGGACAGGTTTGTGATAGAAATCAACATGAAGAAACTATCTCAAATATCTCTATAACTGCGACTACGATGTTTTCCTACTCTTTCTTGTGTTCTCAAGTTGGCGGACTTGTTGGACGGTAGGCAGCTGGTACATTTTAACCATAATAAGGTGTTTTGGTATTCAAACAGTGTCTTTTAAAGAAAATATGGCTGTCATTTTTTTAACACAACTTGTATTTTTTTCTCTCAGGAGCGCAATACGCTGTATTTGGCAGTCAGTCTCCAAACAAAATAGGAAGTTATGTTTTAAAGAAAGTTTCAATATTTGTCCCCAGACAAGAACGTGGAATGGATGTTGAGTCGCGACTTCGTCAACGCCTTCATGGAAGCCACACAGAACCTCGCCAAGTCTTGCCACCTGCCGGAGCGACTCCTCTCCATACCTGTCTATGTAAGTCAGGGAGCACTTATCCAGTGGAGAGCGCATAGATACATTTACCTTTGAAACACAACTCACCAATTTACGGGCGGCGGGGGACGAGGTAAGAGAGCTGTGATCGGTCAGCCGCTGCGGAACTGTCTGGCGGCCCGTCATCGTACAAGGGTTGCGTATGCGAACGTTTGTTGAATACAACAAACGTTTGGCGAGCCGCATTCCCCCGCAGGCGCAGTCAATTGGATATATCTATATCTGGTTGCTGGCAACACCAACCGGATTCGTATCGTTATGATAATGACACCCTGACATGACAGCACCCACGTGACTACACGTCTTGTTGTGTGAGACATGTAATCTCGAAAATAATCTCACGCCTGATTTACACGCTTGCCGAACACACGTAAGCACACTTGCACAACAGTGCAAAGGTTGTATCAAATCCCGCTGAAGAGAAATCGCTGGTAGAAATCTCTCTTTAGAGATAAGCTCGCCTTTGCGCATAATATTTCTTGTAAATGTATTTTTATGTGTTTGTGCAATAAAGAATACGAATATAAGAGAAATTAAATCCGAAGAAAATCAAATGATTCTTAAAATCGCTTGATTTACTACACTATCTGACACTTATTTGGGATAGTAAGTTCAAAATTGTCTTTTTAAGCATAGACTTCAAAGACAGGCATTTGAAAATACCTACTGATCCCTTCAAGGAAAGATAATATTGATCGATAAGTCTTCCCATTAGCCAAAAGTCGACTAATTAAATGTCGTCTTGTTCGAGTATTGTAGCTATGCATCGAGGGTAACTGTCGTGGCACCCTCGGGTGACTGTCGTGGCACGGCGGCGGCGGCGTCCACAACAGTAACGTTACGAATCGAAACAAAAGAAAGTACATATCTTCACGAATTTATCCAACTGGTCCGCCATTTTGTAAAACAACAATATACGATTTAACAAGTCGATACCATTGTAAAACAACAATATACGATTTAACAAGTCGATACCATTGTAAAACAACAATATACGATTTAACAAGTCGATACTTCAATATTTCAATATACCTACTTAGTTGCACATAAATAAATACATTTTACAAGGGAAAGTGGAAAATACATGACCAAAGACGAGTTTCCAAAATGAGCTTCAATATGACGTAAAGTTTTAGTGTCTTCATACAACTGACGAAAAATCCGAGCTCTTCACCATTCAATAAAAATCGCTCATGTGTGAGTTGGACACGAATCCGAATTATTTGTCAAGAAAAAACGTAAAGAAACATGTCTGTCTGTCATATTTTTTGTATGGGGACATGGGGGACTCCATTTTTATGGTTTCGATCCTTAAAATAAAAAAGAGGAACCCTTCTAGGATCACTTCGTTGTCCGTCTGTCTGTCTGTCCGTCTTTTATATCGAGAACGGGTGAACGTAACAAGCTGAAATTTATATCAATAGCTTAACTCTGCGGGGGACCACATAGTTGAGCAATTGTCACTTTCTGTGCTTATACTATAGATATGTTGTGTTAGGTCACAACTTTATGTCCACCCGGAGCCGAGCGAAGCGGAGCGGAGCTAGGCGATGCGACGACCCCATGTAGTTTCACATAACCGAATTTGTTGCTATATGGGAATATAGCTGTGAAAAAATCAACCTTCTAGGGCAACGCAATCAAATGCTACGACCGTTTATGCTGTAAAATTGTTGGATTTTCATAGTAATCGCAATGAACCCAAAACCTCTTGGTAGCTACTTCCCGTTGGCCTGCAATCATGAAAGGCACAAAGCAAGGCCTTATAGCAAGCCCAAGTAAAGAGAAGCCCAAGAAAATTGCAAACTATCATTCTAAATAAAAGGAATTTGGTTTACATGGATCACATCATACTTTTTTATGTAGAAACCTAATTATTACGAGACGAGGTAACAATCTCCGAGTGTGATCGGAACCCTTGGTCCGCGAGTCCTTCTCGCACTTGCCCGTTTATTGTAAATGAGTTTATTTTAGTTCATTATTTGTTGCTGTTGCGGCAACAGAAATACACATTATATGAAAATTTCAACCTATTTTGGTTGATAAGATGCGCCTGCAGAAGGACAGATGGACGGACAGACAGTCGGTCAGCGGAGGCTTAGTAACTATGTATTATGTATGTTGATTTCGGTACACATCTTTACAAGTAAAATTGTAACTTGTCGATTGTTGAAATGGGATACTGAACTTAAAAATTGCATTAGAAGGTCCGAGGGGGCTAAAGTTATAACAAGTCTGGGAAATTGGATATTTCGGATCACAATTAAAAAGTTTGGCGCAAGAATGAATTATTACCAAAGATCGCAATAATGTTTTTTTTTTTTAATTTAATTACGCGACGATGTACCCGTTGTGTTAGTATCATTGTTTTTTTTTTTAAAAAACATGGTTACTCACACATCCACATCCATCCAGGTACATACCTATTCCATCCCCATTCCTATTTTGCTATTGCTATTTTTGTCTTCATGCGTATATTTTATTTCCTACTTGTTTCTTATTACTCATTATGTTTTTGCTGTTTGTGTCTTGTGTATTGTGACAGATGGATAAATGTACTTTCTATTCTATTCTATTCTACCTACACGGACAGACGCACGGCACGAGTGATCCTATAAAGGTCGATTTACACATATCAGTGATCCTGCCGATCCGGCACAGTTCTGTGTCAGTGAAAAATATTCTTTCATACATTCTCTATGAGAGTTGTCACACTTGTCAGTGTCCGTGACCGCAGTCCGTGTCAGTGAAAAATATACTCTCTGAGATACGAAACCCTAAAAATGCCACATTTTTGTGATGTAGCTATTTCTGTTTCCCACCGTCCACGACACAGGGTATCCTAGTGTGGGGCCAGAAGCAATGTATTTGCTTGTATGTAAATGTAATGTTATATTATTTGTTTTAATGTTGTTGACAGGTTCACGATCCCGTCTACGGATTGAAGGTTCCGAACTTTACTGACTTTGCTGGGCCGGGAGTTATCCTCACGTAAGTAATACGTAATATTATAATATCTATGGTAATACTATACCAACATTACCAACGACTGGTTTGCGAAACGCTGTTGAAAGGTTACCCACGACTAGCTAACAAAGCAAATATCCAGCCAATCACGTGCCGCTATATTTTTTTTCATCGATTAGCCAATGGTAACATCTTAATAGCGCCTCGGAAACTGCCCCCCTAGACAAGATGCAAAACGCTTTTATCGTTCGCATGAAACGCTAAGAATATGTATGCGATTTGACAGTTAGTCCCGCTACGCTAGCGTCACCAAATGTCAAATGTCATTTTGAGTTTTGGTTTCGTTTCGTTTTCGTAGCGTTTTATTAACTTTGTCTAGGTCTACTGGTCGTATTTCTTTCTAAGTTCCTGATCACGGTCTCCCTTTTACCTCCGACACCGAAGCTATCTCTTTTGCCATCGGATGATTTATTTATTCAAAAAGAAAAACAGAAAAAAGTTTACACAATTTGAGGAACTTAGCTAAAAAGTGACACCTAATAATTGGAACAAACTGAGCCCGAGCTAGGTGTAAACCTGTATTTCAGGCTGCAGTGCTCTTCCCAAAAATTATATAATTTGCTAATTCATGTTACACGGTCACATAGCATTATAAAAAAATAAACAAATAAAGAATAACACTGAATAAAAACAACTAAATAAAAATATGCAAAATGGTGAGTAGGTGAGCCTCTCTATGTGTACGAGTAGTAATGAGTGTGAGTGAGTGTGTGTGAGAGGGAGTGTAAGATAATAAATCAACGTTACTATGTCAATATAGTGTCAGATTAATAAAACTGTCAGTCTTAATCAAGCCATTTGCGACTGGATGCTCAGTTAGCCTCATTTCAGGGGCCGGATTCTGTACGTGAATCGCAAGCCAATAGCTATAGCGAGGGATCAAAATAACGGTTTGTTTGTAGCCGGACGCCCGTCGACAATTAAAACCGGAATAGGCATCACGAAATATTTTGAAATCCTCTGCCATAATGTGGGTACACATTTACTATTTACAAAAAAATATATTATTCCGGTAACATTCTGTTACTAGGTTAAGATGGTGTAAACTTTTTGAGTATATAATATATACTATTACAATAAAAATAAATCAGTTTGCAGATTAGATTAACAAAATTAATAATAATTAGATACTTTTACCTTGTACTCTAACTTTTACCTTGTATTCTAAATTATTCTAGTACATATACTTAATATTTGTAAAGTTGAACACAATATCAAACCAAATTAATGTGAGAAGTGAATAACCTCCTCGCACAGGGAATCCTACTGAGGAGGTTAGTAACTCAACCTAACCTAGCCCTAGCCCAAATAGATGTTTTTTTTTTCTTAAAGGATGTACTTACATTCTGTTACTAGGTTAAGATGGTGTAAGCTTTTTGAGTATAAAATAAAAATAAATTCAAAATTAGGCATGCGGTACAATTACCACGACCATTATAATTATCACTTAACCCTAACAACAGGCCGTTAGGGACCTGTTATTCCGAAGTTTAGGGGTAACATGTGTTAAAACCTACAACATTAAATTTAATGGGCAGGTACGCATAATCCGACAAAAGGTTAAAACACGTAGAGTTTTTGCCGTGCCAAAACGTCCATGTAGCACTGTATTCTTTCTTGTAACGGCCCAGTCGCTTCTGGACAAAACAGTCCAAGACTTTGAGAGTGGGTACCAAGACGTCAATTAATGTCTATTGCAAGGGGATGAGAACTTAATTTCCCCTAATTTTAATGTTTTTTTTTTCCTTTTCGGCCAGGAGAATGACAATCTCTCGACTGAAAGGGTCCCTTTCGGACTAGAGCTTGTCATTCTCCTGGCCGAAAAGGAAAAAAAATGACATTAAAATTAGGGGAAATCAAGTTTTCATCCCCTTGCAATAGACATTAATTGACGTCTTGGTACCCACTGTCAAAGTCAAGGACTCTTCTGTCCTCTAATCGTAGTATTCTAAAAATGTGAGTTGATATTTTTAGAGTGTGTCATAGACTCCGAAATGTAAACCGAATTCGCAAACGCCAAGCTCAGAAATGATTGAAACTATTTTTTCCAGAAGTAACTGTTAGAAAACTCGTTAGTATCGTCGGATCTTGTTATGGCATACACGATTGATACTAGAAATGGATTTTCAGTTTTTTTCGACAGGAATTGTAGGGATCATTTTATGTATCAACAACTGTGTACCTGTAAGGTTTAATCTATTTCATTGGGAATATATGTATAGTAGGAACGCGGTAGCTTGGGAATAGAGAGCGTTGACCTTTACTACCACTGTACTTATATTTTGAATAGCGATGTATCGCTTTTATTATTAAACGTAGCGACATTATTATCGCTAGATTGTAGTACAAATCAAGTTCACTACAACGTCTTGACTTATACTCCGATACTCTAGCGTTTGTTTGCGTTTACTAAATATGAGTCACGTCGCTATCCAAAATATGAGTACAGTGGTAGTAGAGATCAACGCTCTCTATCACCAAGTTCCTACTATAGTTTAACCCTTTCAGTCGAGAGATTGTCACTCTCCTGGCCGAAAAGGAAAAAATAACCGGCCAAGTGCGAGTCGGACTCGCGCACGAAGGGTACAGTACTATTATCTATAAAAAAAAACGCAAAAAAACACGTTAGTTGTATGGGAGCCCCCCTTAATATTTCTTTTGTTTTTTAGTATTTGTTGATAAAGCGGCAACAGAAATACATCATCTGTGAAAATTTCAACTGTCAAGCTACCACCGTTCCTGAGATACAGCCTGGTGACAGACCGACAGACAGACAGACAGACAGACAGACAGACAGACAGACGGACAGCGAAGTCTCAGTAATAGGGTCCCGTTTCCCCTTCGGGTATGGAACCCTAAATATGACATTAAAATTAGGGGAAATTAAGTTCTCATCCCCCTGCAATAGACATTAATTGACGTCTTGGTAGACTTTATAGTGCTTCTGCTAGCAATAGGGTTAACGTTATTCTGCTATTCTTCCACCCGTTCTTGAGATAAAAATGGTGTACCTGTTTAAGTAACCCTTTGACTTTGTTTTATTTATTTAAAGGCTGTCAAATGTCGCAATAAGGGGAAATCTACATATACTGAGAGACCCACCCTCCTGCTAAAGATAGTATCGATGATAATCATGATGATGTATGTTGATTGCCGGCCTCTGCGGCGCAGCGGTTGTGGCCTGCCTACCATGCGAGAGGTCCCGGATTCGATTCCCGGCTGGGGATAATAATAACCGGCCAAGTGCGAGTCGGACTCGCGCACGAAGGGTTCCGTACCATTATCTATAAAAAACCGCAAAAAAAATTAATATGGGAGCCCCCCCTAAATATTAATTTAATTTTAATTTAATTATTTATTTTTTAACTGGCAAGTTTCGATTCCCGCCGGGGGATACAGAAAAACTAATAAAACATCAGGATCTTTACATGTTGGTGATGTCGCAGTTTCTGGTTCCCACGACACAGGGTATCCTAGTGTGGGGCCTAGTGTATGTAAATGTTTATGTTAAATCACTAATGATAATGATGCTGTCCACAGTATCATCTTCTTCTTGGCAGTGGCGATGACGTCAGGCGCGATGTTGGCGGAGCGCAACGAGGGCATTCTAGAAAGATCTCTCGTCTCCGGAATCACTGGTAATTATTCCAAACATTTTGTCTTTTTAACCGACTTCACAAAAGGAGGAGGTTAACATGAATGTACACCGATTACGCCTAGACGGATGGACCGATTTGGATTTTTTTTTTGTTTGAAAGGGTTTACCTTCCCATTGGTCCCATTGACATCAGGTCAGGATCTGATGATGGGATCCTGGATCGAGGGAACTCTTCAAATATTATTGGCCGACCTATAGTGATTTTTGTGTTTTTCATAATAACTCCTGCAAATGCACATGGTAAGCATAATATTGTGATGCGGAACTGATGATGAAGACCACACATGGCCACTAGAACTGCTCAATACTAGGTACAAATACAATCTACTATGCGTGGCTGACGGGCAGGCAATGCATAGCCTAAACCGGTGGACCTAGAGCCATGAAACTTTGTACAGGGGTTCCTTATGTAGCGTGGGGTAGCACTAAGATGGTATTTGATGAAATTAATTCCCCAAGGGGGGGGGGGGGATGGGGGGTTACAGTTTGTATTTAACTCAAAAAGCACTTGATTTTGGTTTCTAATCAAATAGGGTTTGTGGAAGTCGGTTTTTTTTAAGTTTAACTTTTTGTTTCAATTATGGGGATTTTTAACCGACTTCCCAAAGGAGGAGGTTTACAATTCGTCCGGATATTTGTTTTTTTATTTTTTTTTATTTTTTATGTATGTTCCCCGATAGCGCCTAGACGGATGGACCGATTTGGAAAATTATTTTTTTGTTTGAAAGGGTTTACCTTCCCATTGGTCCCATTGACACCAGGTCAGGATCTGATGATGGGATCCTGGAGAAATCGAGGGAACTCTTCAAATATTATAGGCAGACCTATAGTGATTTTTGTGTTTTTCATAATAACTCGTGCAAATGCACATGGTAAGCATAATATTGTGATGCGGAACTGCTCATGAAGACCACATATGGCCACCACTGCTCAATACTAGGTACAAATACAATGCGTGGCTGGCGGGCAGGCAACGCATAGCCTAAGCCGGTGGACCTAGAGCCATGAAACTTTGTACAGAGGTTCCTTAGTAGCGTGGGGTAGCACTGTGATGGGATTTGACAAAATTAATTCCCCAAGGGGGGGGGGGGGGGGGTAAGGGGTTACCGTTTGTATTAAACTCAATCTAATCAATTAGGGTTTGTGGAAGTCGGTTTTTTCTAAAGTTTACTTTTTGTTTCAATTATCTGTGTTTCTGATGACACGTTAAGCGCAAACTTGCAGTAGGCATTTGGACCATATGAAACTATTCCACATATTTGTAAAAGTGGAACCTTTTAGAAATATGTGGAATAGTTTCATGCTTCCCTTTTTCCCGCAGGCACGGAGATCCTCTTCTCGCACGTCATAGTCCAGCTGCTGGTCATGCTTCTGCAGTCGGTCGTGGTGATGGTGATTGGCTTCGTGTTCTTCGGCCTGACCTGCCGCGGACCTGTCGGCTGGGTAGTGATTCTGATCCTGATGTGCGGCCTCTGCGGCATGACGTTTGGTATGTTATAGGCTATAGCAGAGACTATATATCCAATTGACCCGAAGCCGAAGGCCGAAGCCGAGTCTTGTGCTGAGAAAAGTGCGAGGCTAGGCCTAGCGAGAAGAAACATTATTCCACTGTGTTCCGAAGGTCTGGCTGAAAACCAGCGCTGAGCTGAGACCGTCTCAGCTCGGCATTGCTGAGCCGGGTGCTATCAGCACTAACTATTACGCTGTAATCTATTGTCTGTTTTTTACATATAATGTGTGCTAATAAAGTCTTTTTCAATTTCAATGTATCGCAGGTCGAGCTTTGTGAAACAAATAGACGTAGTCGATATAATGCAAAGTCGTGCTAGCCATAAAACTGTATACTATAGTACCTATTCCTAAAAGAAAATGCAGGTTGTCTGTAAAGTCGGTTTCCGGACGATAATTTTACGTGATAACGTCATAAGAAGCGAAATTAAACCTCGAGGAATTGCGTAACCTCAACACTTACTACTAAAATGTAAACAAAATAGAAAAAGACAAAGGTAAGTCGCTGTAGGTTTGAACTCAGGACCTTCCGCGCTGTTGAGCCTCGACTAATACGACTCGGTCACCTGCCTAGTTGCTGCCTGCGACGAAAATAGCCATGCATTGCGGCGTCGTCGTCGGTGCCGATGATAAATCAGGCGCAACCTTAGACCATTAGGGCGAAACGTGACACTTTTTCGAACATGCTGCCGGCGTTCATCTATTTATAAGACGTTATCACGTCAAAAATAAGTCCGACGACAGAAAGATATTGGATGAGTTTGGTGAAACCAAGGAGCTAATATAGTCGGTTAAGAATTGTAAAGAGCTTTAGATTTTACTCTTAAATTACTGTATTTTCGTCGAAGCTCCTTTGTTTTGTTAAGATATATTTCAAGACCATCGGACTTATCTTAGTTCAGTACCGATTTTGCCTAGCTTGAGAATCTACCTCAGAGAACATAAATAGCTTTTCAAAGTGTAGCGAAAAGCGATCTATTATTGTCAGGATTACGTAGGTAGAAGTTTCTTACGATCGTTGAAAATAGACTCGGAACGTAAATCCTTTCGGCTTTGTAGCGACAATATGGTTCTGTTAAAGGATCGCAGGTGTTAATTCGATATCCTGTGTTCAAGGAGATCCATAGACGTCATTCCTTTTCGCATTAGGAGTGGCATAGGCGCAGTTATGCAATTTCAGCCAGATATTTAATACTCTATTAGACGTGTCAGGGAGCTAGCCCATCGCCGCAGCTCTGGCTATCATGTCTGTTACACAGCGCAACTACCGCATAGCTATCAATGTGCAGCAGAATACCCATTGTGGTTCTATGACATTCCATATTCGATCAATGAATTACTATGTGGACAGTAGACTACCAATCATGTCAAAAACGGGTCTTTGAATGTTCAATGATTAAAAATAGAAATAGAAATATATTTATTTGACAAATAAACACAGGGATATTAATAAAAAATAGTACAAAGTTTAAATGTCAAAATGGTTTGAACTCAGCATATGTTACGTAATAAAAAATAGTACCTACAGTCCATTTTTAAGGTTTAAATGTCAAAAGGGTTTGAACTCAGCATATGTTATGATTCATAATGTGTTTAGCAGACTTGACGCCCAGGCCGCCCAGCTGATTTGTATAAAGAAGTGAAAATTAAAGTCGGTTTCATAGTCAAAGTTGCTCAGAATGATGTCTCTAACAACCCCCTAAAATATGACTACACCTTTCTGTGACACCCTGTATTATGTATGTACTTATGTTAGATGTTATGATGTAGTTGCTGAAAGCATTCCCGTGTTTCGAAGTTTGTTTAAATGTGGAAATAAACGAAATTGACTATCTGAATCTGGAGATTTCTAAGTAAATAGCTTGAAATCATACTTGCTCCCGTTCTCATACGAGTAGGTTCAATATTCTAACTGTTACCCAAAGGGTGGCAAACGGGACTTACTTACTTTTATACTTTATTGCACAGAAAACATAATACAGACTCTTAATATTGGAAAAAACATGTACAAAGGCGAGCTTATCTCTAATAAGAGATCTCTTCCAGCAAACCTTCTAGGATGGAGAGGATAATTTAATAAAAGGACTTTATGACTAAGCTTCCGCTAGCCGTCTGTCTGTCCGTCTGTCTGTCTGCCCGTCAGCGGACTGTATCGCACGAACCGTAATAGCTAGATAGTTGAAATTTACAGGGTGTAACAGAAAGGTGTAGTCATATTTTGGGGTTTTTTTAGGGACATCATTCTGAGCAACTTTCACTAAGAAACCGATTTGATCAGAGCAACTTTAATTGTCACTTCTCTATACAAATCAGCTGACCGCCCAGACCAAAACGTATGGAGCAATGAAAAATAAAGTTGCTCTGATCAAATCGGTTTCATAGTAAAATTTGCTTAGAATTGTCTCCTAACAACCACCTAAAATATGACTACACCCTTCTGTTACACCCTGTATAGAGAATGTGGATAATTATTATAAGGGCGTTTAGAATTAAATAGTATTAAGTCAATTTCAAAATAATATAGCGCCTGTAATTTTTTGGACGACAAAATTACAGATTACAGATATTGAACTGTCAGGCACTCATTTCTTGTACGATGGTGCGGAAGCCTTCGTGTGAGAGTGCGACTCGCACTTGACTGGTTTTTGTTTTTAAAACAAATTATTTATTCTATCCCGAGCAGCGTTGTTGTCGGCAGGAATTAAGAAAATTCGAGTAATACCATTTATACTCCTACTAACTAGAGCTAACCCGTTTAAGTCTGAATTCAATTGAGTTAAGTGAAGAAGTTCTTAACAACGGCAAAACGTCTTAGTGAACTTGAACCGACCACTCAAGGCAGAGAAAATAACAGTCGGACTTTCGAAACTTTGTAGAAAACGTCTGGTGGATGAGTTATTTATGGAACTCAGTAAATTGCGGAATCGTCACGATCCATGCATCGAACCCGCATAGAGACAGGGCCCTAATTCCGCCATTTACATTACAATTCATTGATCATTCAAATATCATGACTGTCAACAATAGCCAACATATATTCCGGTCAATTAAAGCTTAAAAATTAAAAGTAAAAAAACATTTTTAAACAAAGCTTTTATTTAATGCCCTAAAAAGAAGAAAATAAAATTTCAATTCAATCAAATGCGTCATTTTATTACATTACACAATTTATACGATATAAAAGCTTGTTGCGGGATTTATCTTCAAGTCTGTGCAAATAGGTGCCTACCCACCTAATTAAGTCTACACAAGTAAATCTCGCAACAAGCTTTTATATCGTATAAATTGTGTAATGTAATAAAATGACGCATTTGATTGAATTGAAATTTTATTTTCTTCTTTTTAGGGCATTAAATAAAAGCTTTGTTTAAAAAAGTTTTTTTACTTTTAATTTATTTTTAACTTTTTAGTCTCAGCATCAGCTCAGCTCCATGTCATAAAAAATATTCTAGGACTAAAGTATTCGTCAAGACGAATCGAACGAGCCCAAATTCGACGGGCTTGCGATGTTTTATGACAGAGTTCCCATGACCGTCTTCCGTCTCCAGCATCAGATCAGCTCCATGTCATAAAAAAATATTCTAGGACCAAAGTATTCGTCAAGACGAATCGAATGAGCCCAAATTCGACGGGCTTGCGATGTTTTATGACAGAGTTCCCATGACCGTCTTCCGTCTCCAGCATCAGATCAGCTCCATGTCATAAAAAAATATTCTAGGACCAAAGTATTCGTCAAGACGAATCGAACGAGCCCAAATTCGACGGGCTTGCGATGTTTTATGACAGAGTTCCCATGACCGTCTTCCGTCTCCAGCATCAGATCAGCTCCATGTCATAAAAAAATATTCTAGGACCAAAGTATTCGTCAAGACGAATCGAACGAGCCCAAATTCGACGGGCTTGTGATGTTTTATGACAGAGTTCTCATGACCGTCTTCCGTCTCCATCATCAGATCAGCTTTAAGTCAGAAATATATTGCATTGTCATCCGACTTATACACGTATGCGAAATTTCAGCTCAATCGGATAACGGGAAGTGGGTCAAATTCAAGCCGACATTTTTGACGCGAACCGTGATACCCACAAACAAACAAACAAACATACATACAGTGCAAGTTTAATAAAAGCTTTTAAAAATAGGGGTACACATAGCGTAGATTCCCAGATGTGAGCACCAGCCCATTAGTACTAATTAGTTCCAAAAAATGTACTTTAAGTGTTTTATCCCATACAAAAAAAACAACATTTTTTTCTCACTTAGATTGTTTCTGGGACAGTTTCTCTGATCAAATCGGTTTCATAGTAAATGTTGCTCAGAATAGTCTCCCTAAAATATTACTACACCCTTCTGTTATACGCTGTATTGGGAGGGAGGTATGACCGGAGGAAGATATATATTTTTTATTATTATTCATTACATTAAGTTGACTATGAAGGCCGAATCTCAGACCACACTGTGCGCCGTCGACAAACCAACTCCGGAATTTCGTGCGGGTGGTGTACCTACACAGCCTGGGTGAAGGCACTTTTACGGTGTATTTGAAGTAAAAGAGATCATCCATTTTGGGCCAAATGTGAAAGTGCCGGCCAGAAAAAAAATATATAATATCCTAGATATTTTATTATTATTAGAAGAGCTCGAAGTTTCATCTCAGGAACCAAATTAAATTGGTTCAAACTTTGATCTCCTCTAAATCAGTCCGGACTGAGTGAAGGATACTGTTATACTAAGTTTTATTCGTTACACTTTTCTGCACTTGAAAAACAAGGTTTGGTTGGATAACTCCTGTCAGCCAAGCTCCTACCAGACTTTTTTTTTAACTTTTTTAAACGTATTATTTTTTGCCCCCAGGTTTCGTCGTTTCCTGCCTTACCGACACGGAAAGAACCGCCACCTACTTGGCCTTAGGGTCATTTCTGCCAATGGTCCTTCTGTGTGGCATCATCTGGCCCATTGAAGGGATGCACATAGTCCTTCAGTACATCGCCTATGTCCTGCCCTTGACGAAGTCGACGGAGTCTCTAAGGTCCATGCTCCAAAGAGGATGGTCGATAGAAATCCCTTCTGTGTATTTAGGGTTCGTGTCTACGGGTGTTTGGATAATCCTTTACTTGACTGCCAGTATTCTGTTGATTAAGTTTAAGAAGGGATGATTTTACACGGATTTAAGGTTTTATTTATGTTTTTTTTTTTAAATAATTATACATTAAACTAGCTTGTTTCATGGCGATTCTAAAAATATAGGGGGTTCCTATACTTTCATACAATAAAACGCCGTGAGAGACGTTTTAGTAGGCGCAGGAACAGCCCGCGGTAGCCACCCACAGAGCCGCTGCCAGTTGAGCCGAAATTTCAAAATGACGCCCGCCACGATGAGGGATACAGTTTTGTTTTTTGTTCAGAATTACGGACGACTTTGTTGTGGCTGGTGTACAATGTCTGGATAAGTCTAAATAGTAATTTTACTTATTTAATGTATAATTCTCTGTCACAATGGGCTCCCATAACTTAAAAATCACTATGTAATCAACCTCACTTTAAATATTTTATGTTTAGATAATCGGGGATATTGCTCATATACATATACATATTTTATGTAATTTGGTTATTGTACTGGCCGATAGTTGCAATAAAATAATAATCTGGTAAAAAATATTTTTGTATATTTTTTCATTACATGACCTTCATTCTTGTTTGTAGCATTTATACATATACTATGTATAAAGGATTTCTGTGGTTTTATACCTATTGATCAAATTATGAATAGTTTATTAAGAGCATCCATGATGGTTTTCATTATTTTTGGTTTTTTATTAAAATGGCTACAGTTTTTTTATGTAGCCAGGCCACCATTTTCTGACCACTTAAGCCTATGTTGGACTTCCTATAGGTTAACATAGGAAACATAATTATATACGTAGGATGATATTGTAGTATTTGTTGTACTTAGTTTGATTAACAAATATCGATTCCGTCCATCAAGCACCACATGAAAACTAATTAAATTCGTTGGTTTGTACAGAAAACAATTTAGTTTCTTATGTAAACTCAAATTATCAAAGTCTTAGTAAAAAGGTAGTCCTTTGCAAAGGCTTTGAACTGGCTATTGCTCACATGTTTGCTACGAAATTAGTATTTTGAGTTTACATAATATATTATACATGAATTCTTTGGGTAGGTAACTAGTTGATAAGGTTTTAATTAACAGGACTGGAAACACTAATAATATTACAGTCTATTCGTGATAAGAATGCAGTGAAATTAAAATTTAAATCTGTTAACACACACTCACAGGACAGGACACAACCGTCGCGTTCGAAAGTTTACCTTCAACTGTGGTCACTGTGAACTTGGCTTGATAATTTGAAACGATTTGATTGGTTACGGGGCGTGGCTAGGCCGCCGGACAGTGATGGCTCCACTGCATTCTTATCACGAATAGACTACAATAGGTTTTTACAAACAGTAATGTTTTAGTTACCTATGTATTATGTTATGTGTTACAATGTTTGCTCAATATCGTCACTATACGGGTTAGAACAAAAATAAATGGTATAATTCAGTTAGGGTGTTTTTAGTAGTTTTGTGTCTGAACAACTTTTACACCATTTTGTTGCACCTGTATATGCCATTAATACGATTCTGTTTTCATAGAAAATCAAAGTAGATTTTTGATATAGTCATCAGCCCCCTAGACAAAGTTAAACGCTAACGGTAGCGAAACGAAACGATAACTTTTTCTTATTTGACATTTGGCTTCGCTGAGGTGACGTCACGTAGCGATTCCAAATGTCAAATCGCATTCATAAAAAGTTATCGTTTCGTTTCGCTATCCTTAGCGTTAAACATTGTGTACAGGCACAGCACATATTACGTTATAGTTAGGAAATAGTTAAGTACCTTTCTCAAGGCTTGGTAACAGTCAATCAATGTAGCTAAAATCTGACATTGTGATAATAAAAATAAGGTGAATACAACTATAAAATAAAAGTTCGAAAAATATTAACTGTTTTTATTTCTGTACATTTTGAACACCTACTAAAGTCTTCACAAAATAAAAGGCCCGTTTTGACAGTTCACGCCCATGAAGTTTTAACCCCTAATGCGTAGGTAATAAAAGCCAACTGTCGAACAGTAGGCTGGCGTCAGGCTGGCGCTTGTGAATTGCGATTCCGGTTTTAGTAGAATACCAAATGCGTCGTATTGAAGCTTGTGCCAGGCTTGTTGTATGCTTGTGTACAGTAAAATTCGGGCCCTGGAATTTGACAACTACTACACACACAACTACTACAACCACTACAACAACTGACAATCGAAGTGACGTTTTCATAGTTGCGTCGTCAGTTAGTTCCGCTATGGCCGTTCTCTAGATACCGTTAGTGGTGGCTCTGTATATTTAGAAGTTTGTGTCACTGTGGATGACAATATACTGACATTGAGAATTGTCAATAGGCTTGTGGCCTGACAAGTCATAATAGATACTTTTTATCAACTGTCAAAACGGAACTTTTGTTCCTGAGTTATATGAAGTAACAACAGAATGACGTCATGGAAAAGTGCCATCAAATGCTGTCTTTTTTACACAAAATTTACTTATACTTTATACTTTATTGCACAGAAAACATAATAAGTACAGACACTTAATATTGGAAAAAACATGTACAAAGGCGAGCTTATCTCTAATAAGAGATCTCTTTAAGCAAACCTAGGATGGAGAGGATAATTTAATAAAAGGTAGACCTACTTAAGTGCACAACGTAAAATATTAAAATAATAGACTGAAACTGTTGACTTAATAAAATATATCTGCTGGAAATATACAATTCTGAGAATGTCAAGCCATTTTGTATATAATGCTTCAACTTAGGACTTGTTCCTAGATTTATTGGATTACCTTGGCCACAAGCCTAATATCACATTTTTTTTTCTGAGTGTGGGCCTAAGCCCGTTGTAGCACACACCCATACACAGACGCGTATGTGTGCGTGAGTCGCAGTTGACATACGGCTGCATTGTTGTTATACTGTTGCTCAGGAATTCGGGCGTGGGGGTTCACTGCCACCTGAAATAGGAAACAAGCAGCCATGACATCTATTAATGACTGGCCAAGTGCGAGTAGGACTCGCGCACCAAGGGTTCCGATCACACTTGGAGAGCGTAACACGTGTAATTAGGTTTCCACACAAAAAACTAAAGTGTGATGTCATTCATTTAAACCAAATTGAATATTTTTTTAGAAAGACAGAAATTTGCAGTTTACAGATTTTTCACTTTACTTGTGCTATAAGACCTTGCTTCGTACCAAATTTCATGATTCTAGGTCAACGGGAAGTACCTACCCTCTAGGTTTTGATTCCCTTGCGAATAATTTCAAGCAATTTCAGCAAAATTAAGAATGCTTTTGATTGTGTTGACCTATAAGTTTAATTTTTTCACAACTTTAAGAGATCGCAGACTTGAGTAATCAATATTAATTTCAACTTTATACCTCCATGAGTTTCTGAGAAAAAGTCTTAACATACGGTGAGAGAAGACCTTCCTTCATTCCAAATTTCATGACCCTAGGCCAACCGGAAGTACCCTATAGGTTTTGAGTTCCACGCGAGTTCATACAAATTCCGCAAAATTATGGCATAATATCGCGGCATCTTTTGATTGCGTGGATCTAGAAGTTTAATTTTTTCACAGCTCTAAGACCTGACCATAGACCTGAGTAATCGATATTAATTACAACATGATACCTCCACGCGTTCCTGAGAAAATGGGTCGTGACAGACGGACAGACAGACAGACATATTTTAAGGATCGGAACCCAAAAAACCAAAGCGGTATTTTGCGCCCTCGCTATAGCTATTGCTATTTGATTCGCGTACACAACTCAAGGCCCAACGCTTGCTACGCTATTTGCAGCGTGCGTAACAACGTTCGTAGCAGATTCGAAACGCTTGCTACGCTATTCGCAGCGTGCGTAACACCGTTCGTAGCAGATTCAAAACGCTTGCTACGCTATTTGCAGCGTGCGTAACACCGTTCGTGGGTCGATTTCACATGAAACTCATTAGTGTGAAACGAATCTTATTCGTGTGACACAAAAAACGTGAAATCGACCCTAAACTATACTAAGTGCTAGGTTCGCTGGGATTATGTGATTTATTTTAATTACCTTGAAAGTGTAATCTCCTGGTGAGACATCAGTGACGTCGACCCACTGACAGTCAATATTGTACTGATAGACATCAGAACAGTTTACTGAAATACCTGCAAACAAGAGAATTAGCAATATCACTAAATCTGTTGCCATGCTATTCGTCCGCGACTCACGGCGGGAGACAAATAATATCTAAAGATAAGAAGTGTAAAATTTCTGTTGTGTTTTGCATTATATAAAATAAATAAATAAAGAAACAAGCCTATAGCCAGAGACTATATATCCAATTGACAACGCCTGCGGGGGAATACGGCTCGCCAAACGTTTGTTCAACATAGCATCCTATGTCCCCCGCCGCCCGTAAGTTGGTGAGTTAGGTTTCAAAGGAAAGTGTATCTATGCGCTCTCCACTGGATAAGTGCTCCCTGACTATAGCATATCGCAAGATTCGCAACGTCAGAAAATAGCCTTAAAGTATTCCGAAAACAAACATCTCGATGTTGTCTACGATCAGGGCCTTACGCTGACTCACAGAAGCATCGCTTGATTGAGGAACTTATCTTGTATCAAGGCTGGATTTTACCAACAAAAAGTTATACCGAGAATAACTATCCCGGGGATAACTTGTATGACAAATGACAGTTCAAAATGAGGAGATCTGATCTAGGTGTCACTGGTGTCTATGAAAAAGTAGAAGATACTCTCGAGTAAAAGTTATTCTTTCGTTGGTAAAATCCGGGCTTAGTAGCATTCGTCCCCTGCAATCTGCATGTAACTTAAAGGGTAATAAATGTGTTGTCATTTAAAAAAAGGCTCAAATTCCTTACAGGAGAAATAAAAAAAAGTCACATGGAGACGTGGTACCTATTAAAAATATTCCGATCGGAATAACGTGTCATAAAAATACAGAAGATGTTTGTAAAATGCTATTTAATGTATCGTGTGAAGCTAAAGAAGCTAAAGCTGTTTCTTAGTGAAAGTTGTTCAGAATGATGTCCTTGGAACCCCTTAAAATATGACTACACCTTTCTGTTACACCCTGTACAACGGTGCGTCTATAAAACCTACCATGAAGACGAATCGTAAACTATTGTTTACCCATACGCAAATAAAGGAACTTCATTCTCATTTCTCTCTTACCTTGATCTCCATAATTCTTGCACGAATACTTCTTCTCGACTCCCGGTAGACAGGTGTTGTCTTCTAGACAGAAGGACGCCTTGTGCCCATCGGCAACTCTGCCAGTTGAGTTCAGGACGTCAAATGTTGCGAAGACCTCCATACTGTGGTAGTGCCTGTATTTTTTTAAATAAATACATTTATACAGGTAGGGGTTGGAGCAGTGGTTTAACGCTTGCTTCTTACGCAGGACATGGATATTTGAATCCGGTCCTAACCTGGCCCCCTACCGAATGAACTTTATCATTATGAAAATACGGCACGTCAAACACGAAGCCGATGCCGAAAGCGGCTGCGCGGTAGGGCCGTACCAATGAGATAATCTCAAGATAATGGACGTTTCGTGATTTATAGGTATAACTTCCCTGTTTCGGATGGCATTTTCAGGTGTAGACGCGTCCCGGATACTATCCCAATCGTATACTAAAACCTGGATTTCTAAATTCATTCATGGCGATAATTTTATCCCTCTATCCATCCTATAAGTGCTATGATAGATATCAAATGAAATACTGTACTGAGTGATTTATCCTCTTACATACTTTCCTTTGCGAAGAACAAAGGACATAGGACTGTCTTTCCTTTACAAAGGACTGTCTTTGACAATGAACAAATTCTAATCATAATTTACTGAATGGCAACGGCGATTTTTTTTATTTTTTTTACCTAGCCTGTAATGTGTCCCACTGCTGGGCAAAGGCCTCCCCATTTCGAGCCCACACATAGTCTAGTCAGAGCTAGATTGACCCACTCTGGTTCGAACGTGTCCAGGTCGTCCCGCCATCTCCTTCTGGGCCTTCCTCTGCGCCGGTGTCCGTCTATAGGCACCAATTCAGTAGCTATCCTCGCCCACCTGTCTGGGTACATTCGGCACACATGGCCTGCCCAGTTCCATTTCAGTTTTGCGGTCTGCACACCCACATCTGCGATGCCAGTTATTTTATTTTATTTATATAACAAAAATCCACAGCCGATCGTTTACGTAAGTAAACTTAAGATTGAGCCAATTAAGGATTTTACTAATAGCATAATATGTCTCCACTGAAGGGCATGGGCCATTTCCCGTATACTTTTGTCTGGTGATGGAGGGCTGTCGGGCTAGGGGCCAACCTGACTGTCAGAGCTATCAAGCTGCCCTATCAGGCTCTCTGACACAGCTTTACGACTACTACTAACCGTGTAGCGACAGTAGAGAGAGCGTACTTACATATGACAGAGATGCCACTGCCATAGATGCTTCGGTAGAAAAGGTCGGAAGTCGTCTGTACCGATATTTAAAGATGCTGCTGTAAAACGAAGGAGCCGACGTGTCTCAAACTGCCAATCAGGATTGTTCTGTCTGATCTGGTGATAGAAATACGTGTAAAGGATGACATTTAATTAGCTGACCATATTTTAGGGAATGATAGTACATACCCACCTACCCACCTACCATCATGAACGAACAACTTTCCACAGGAAACATATTGCCGCAAATGAATGACATTTTACGTCCCCCAGTTGACAAGAACAGCTGATTTCAAGCTGATTTCAAGGGAGACTCAATGTTTTTTATCGTGGTTCGGTAGTATAGCCGCTGTACAATGAGCAATGAGTTCCAATTCTTGACAATATAAGTGCGTAAACAACCTCTGGTAAATAAGTATTCCCACCGAATTAATTGACAAATAAATGAACGAATTAAGAATAGAGTCTTATACCAATTTCTTTAAATGTTCTAGTATTTAATTGGTTATCTCTGTGGTGTTCAATGCTAATCTCTCGAAGATAATGAAAGGTTTTAATAAAACCAAGGAACTTTAATAAACAGAAAATAGGTAACTAAAAAGTAAGATAATAAAGCCAAATCGCTGGCATAAGAGAGTCACAAACTGGCTCCCAGAAAATGAAAAGAGAAGGCGTGGCCAACCCAGGAAGATATATAGAGTGATGAGTTGGGTCTATGTGACAAGGACTAGACGGAGACCGCTCAGGATTGGATAGGACGGAGAAGGGGAACTAACATAAAGCTCATAGGTTTTATCACAATCATATAGCAATATCTTCCAAGGAATTTTATACCTCATATGCGCTCTTAGTCAGGCAATTCTCCTCCATAGCGCACTGGAGCTGGTACATCATCACATCCTGGAGATGAGCTGACCTCTCGATAGCAGCTGTGTCGAGCTGTAAGTCAGCTAGCGAGCGGGTGCAAGATACAGCTGCCACGGAACCTGAGAAATTATTCGTTACTTACATATCATCAGTGAGTAATTTAATCAATTTAGAACAATTACTTTTCAATGAAAGCTTTTCCGGACCGACCTTGAAAAAGCTTTCAGAGTTACCGTGCTATCAAGTGTCAACGTACCTATTTTGCACGAAAAATAGCGAGAAATAAAATAATCTATAAAATAGTTGCCGGGAATATTTTTTTACAGGCTGCGCTATCTAGTCGATTGTACGTACTAAAAGTTTCCGGAATGAATAAGAAAAAAATACTATTGTAGGTCCAAAATTAATTTATTGTTTCTCAAAATATTCTCCCCTTGCGTAAATGCACTTTTTCATACGACTAAACCAATTTTGAAAACATTTGTGCCACTCCTCCGTGGTGACCTCATTAAAGATAAATAAATAAATAAGGACGGAGTAGGAAAAGGATGTTCTAGGAAAATGATGTACTAGGAAAAGAACGTACTAGGAAAAGTACTTTATCAGACAATGACGTACTAGAAGAAGAATGTACTAGTAAAAAGAAGTGTTTTTCATACTCTTCGACAGCCTCTTCTAACTCTTGAAAGACCCATACGCTTGATTGCTGCTTTGTTTTGGGATCGTAGCAATAAATACATGTTTCGTCACCTGTTACTATGTCCCACACCAAATGAGACGCCCCTTCGTTGAATCTGGTAAGCGTGGCATTTCACCAAGCGACGCGGTCCGTTAATTGAGCTTCGGTTAAATTGTGTGGGATCCACCGCGAGCACAGCTTTCTCACACCCAAATGTTTGTGTAGGATTGATTGTATTTGACTCATGCCTGTGTCTAAGGATGTCCGAATCACATGCCTGTCTGTTTCGGTCATACGGCGTACAGCATCAATGTTTTTGTTGTTCGGACGGGCGACCATCGCGAGATTCGTTACTGAGATTGACACGACCGCGCTTGAATCCTGCAAACTAGCTATAAACTAATAGTCGTCTTGCATGGTACTTCATGCCAAAAGCAGATTGAATCGGAGCGAGGCTCTGCTGAGCTGTCAAATTACACTTAAAGTCGTAGAAAATCATACTACGAAAATTTTCCCGAGTTAAATCCATGTTAACATGTAGATACGCAATTTTTAAAATGGCGCCACAATGCAAAAACAATTGACAGTCAGATGGATGAAACAAACTGCATTTTACAGCCAAAGAGTTCCATTTTCAAATGTTGTAATTACTTTTTAAATATTTTTATGTAAGTGGCCTGTTTCGGAAACTTTTAGTATGACTATGCAGACAGCTGTCCCGTTTTGTCATTTAAGGGGTATAAGAAATTAAGTTCCCCAAATTCAATAACAACTTGACCTTACTTAGGCTTTTTCAGAACCCCTAAAAACAAAAGGGGCCTTTCTTCCACATGCTTCTGACTTTCTTTCTCGAGTAAGTTTCGGAACAAAGCCAATAAATCAAACTAAAGTAACGGAACGGAAATGTTTCGATTAGAAGAGCGTAGTTCGGAACGTGGGATGACTTGAGTTTTGGTGTGGAAATGCCCCAGGGACTATTGGCAAATAAATGTCAAATTAGTTCTAAGCTCTGAAGGTGTTACATCTTTCCAACGATGTCTTGACTTGCGGTCATGGGCGCCGCCAGGATTACTTTCAGGGGGGTGCATCTGTATCTACATCTACGAAATTTCACATTGCTAGCAAGTCGAGTAACGATTACCTCAGAAGAACTCACGTGCGGCTTAAGGTGCCCCGGAAATTTCACGTAGCTACCATGTCGAGTAACGAGTACCCCAGAAAAACTAATGGGCGGCATCAGCCGACCCAATTTCACATAGCTAGCAAATCGAGTAACAGGTTCCGCAGAAGTACTCATGGGCGGCGCATTTATTTCTATTTATTTTATTTCCAGGGTGGTGCAAGTGCACCCCCCTCCTGGCGCCCATGCTTGCGGTGACAGGTGGAACTAACGCCTTTTGACAATAATTTGTTCAAAATTCGCATGAGATACAAAAAAATATATGCTATTTCAAATTATGGTATTATTATCTAAAAACAAGTAAGCACAGGTTTCATTGGTGTCCGAAAAATCTCAGGTTTTTCCCAATGTCCTTTGAATGCAATTTTCGATAACAATTTCTTAAGTTTGTTTGAGTCGACGAGGGTATATTGGGTGGAAGAAACGCCTAAATATACGGGCGTAATACTGCCAATAAGTCCTTGACGAGTTCTAAGCGGTATTCGAAGCAAACTAGGCCGAACAACGAAGAAGGTCATAGCGCAATAAAGGCTGGAGAACTACGTAATGTGATGTTTATCTGTAAAGACAAGAAGGCGTGTAATATAATGTAAACAAACATGGCAGTCGCATCCAACAAAACGAAAATACGACCGACGTTCTAACGGTGATGGAAAACATTACCTACCCCACAGCCCCTGTCACGTAAACATTACCTACCCCACAGCCCCTGTCACGTAAACATTACCTACCCCACAGCCCCTGTCACGTAAACATTACCTACCCCACAGCCCCTGTCACGTAAACATCACCTACCCCACAGCCCCTGTCACGTAAACATTACTTACCCCACAACCCCTGTCACGTAAACATTACCTACCCCACAGCCCCTGTCACGTAAACATTACCTACCCCACAGCCCCTGTCACGTAAACATTACCTACCCCACAGCCCCTGTCACGTAAACATCACCTACCCCACAGCCTCTGTCACGTAAACATTACCTACCCCACAACCCCTGTCACGTAAACATTACCTACCCCACAGCCCCTGTCACGTAAACATTACCTACCCCACAGCCCCTGTCACGTAAACATTACCTACTCCACAGCCCCTGTCACGTAAACATTACCTACCCCACAGCCCCTGTCACGTAAACATTACCTACCCCACAGCCCCTGTCACGTAAAATGGGGTATTGAATAATGGTGAAGACAGACGAGCGTAATTTTGTCAGTCATGAGTCGCAGAATTTCGGTCGCGTAATTTCTGCTGCATTTGGTTTCATACAAAACTCCTTTTTCGTTTTCACGGGCGTCGCAAAATGAGTTGTCGGAAACCGAATTACGCGACCGAAATTCTGCGAGTTACGACTCACAAAATTACGCTCGTCTGGCTCCACCCTCAACTGGGCGCAGTGGGACCCGACGCGATGTGCCCCGAGTTACTCGGAGTTTGACTTGGCGGGAGAGAGAGAGAGTGAGACGAGACCCGACGTGCCAAAACAATGGCCCCGTACTGTACTATACTAGCTCGTTCGTCCAAAGTCCACGCCCACGATTTTTAACACATCGAGATAAAGTTCAAAACCTATGAAAAAAACAAAACAAAGGAAATGGGTCTTTTCGTACATTGGACGAGCTAGTATACAGGGTGTAACAGAAAGGTGTGGTCATATTTTAGGGGGTTGTTAGGGACATCATTCTGAGCAACTTTTACTGTGAAACCGATTTGATCAGAGCAACTTTAAATTTCACTCCTCTATACAAATGCGCTGATCCAATCAGGCCAAAATGTACTGGGAAGTAAAAAATAAAGTTGCTCTGATCAAATCGTTTCATAACGAAAGTTGCTCAGAATGATGTCCATAGTAGTTTCTCACTTTGCGTTAATTCATTTACGCCTTGTATTGTAAAGTTCCTGCCAGTTATGTTCATAAAATTTCCTGCCGGGGTGGATGGATAAAAATAAAACTACAACCAGAGATGTATTCTGATATCGTATAAACAAAAAACATTACACATACACATACATACAGGCACATACATTGCTTCTGGCCCCACACTAGGATACCCTGTGTCGTGGGAACCAGAAACAGCGACATCACAAACATGTAGGTAAACATCCAAGAGATGGGTTTTTTTTGTCCCCATCCGGGATTCGAACCCGGGACCTCTCGCATGGTAGGCAGACGTGCAACCGCTGCGCCACAGAGGCCGTCAAAAACATAAAAAATTACATACAAGCACATACATAGTCTGATATGTGTAGCTCGATCCAGTACCTTTCCCCACAGGGGCACATCGTACAAAATAAAAGAAAGTGAAATATGTTAAACTGAATGACATCCCTACCAAACTGAATGACCTCCCTACCAAACACTTTAAATAGGAAGGAAGGATGATAAGGAAGACAGGGAACCAATGTGTATTACTTATGCCCTTAATATCCAAAGTGAAATAAATAATTTTTACTTTACTTACTTACTTTATACTTTATCGCACAGAAAAAATAATACAGACACTTAACCGCCTGGCTGCAGCCATTTTTTTTATTTTTTTTGTAAAAAAAAAAAAAATACATTAAAATTAGTTTGACAGTGGGTACCAACGTCAAAAATTAGACATTCATTGACGTCTTGGTACCCACTGTCAAAATAATTTTAATGTCATTTTTTTTTTATAATTTTAATGTCAATATTGTTCCAAGGACTGGATTGTCCTTACGCTACCCAGCGTGTTAATATTAGAAAAAACATGTACAAAGGCGAGCTTATCTCTAATAAGAGATCTCTTCCAGTAAACCTAGGATGGAGAGGATAATTTAATAAAAGGTAGACCTACATAAGTGCACAACGATAAATACTTAAATAAATAAATAAATACTAAATAAATACTACTACTACTACGATAAATACTTTACTTTACTTCACTTTAAATATTTCTCCTCTCTGCTAGCTACACCTCGTATTTTACATAGAGTTTCATCAACCCATCGCCGTTTTCCTACTAACGTAAAAGTCTGTCAGTGTAGTATAGATACATTACATTTGATCAACACAAAGGAAACAACTACTGTTGGCAGCACCAAAACCAAACCATGTAAATATGGTATGACTAGAATAGGTATTTTAAGTGGCAACACTGTATCTATCTCTTCCTCCGATGTCTGCTGCATGTAGTGTGCTCGCGTGGTGCAAATAAATATCCAGTTTTATTAGTTTAAACCGAGTTTCCCTGCATCATCGAAGATCTTTCCCGTGGCCGCTGTTTGCCAACTATTTTGTCTTTGCGAAAGCGCCTAGAAAAAGTAATCTTTCCAAAGTACCCTCCCCTATACACACACACGCAGCCAAATACACAGATATACACATCATTAGCTTAAGACTTGGCCTTGGTAGAAAAACTAATGAACTTTCTTTGTAGCCATAAAAAGCTGGCCAAGTCCGAGTCGTATTTAGAAACATATTGTTCGTACAGCTCGGCAATAAATGCTAGGGATTAAATAAAGGCAACCTACTGCGTGTATGCTGTCTATTGACATAAATATTTGATTTGTTTTACAAAACACGCAGTAGTGATATGTCACATAAGATGCAAATATTTAATTTATAGGAATTCTTGCCGTGCTGTTACACTTTTTGCGTGACGTTACGACGACCATATTGACCATGTTCAGCTTCCAATCCATGTTTCTGATTGCCACGACATCTAAGATATGTGAAGATTATTTATTTGAAGTGACACAGAGAAAAAGGCATCTCTTTACATAACAAACGAAGTAATATTATTTTCATTTTATACAGTGATCTATCTTATCAATCTGTAATAATCTAGATTTCAGCGTCTCTGTACGCTAGCTTAAATATTCCAGCGGCCATTACAGATAATCGAGAAAAGTGTCATGTAAAGCCCGCTGTACATTCTGCCACGAATTGCTGCGAATAGCGTGATTATCATACTCATAGATTGTATCATTTATTATATTATTAGCTTGTTTGATGGCATACTCCTATAAAAAGATCATTTTAAGGTTACTAAAGGTCATAAATAATAAATATCTATCCAATTTGAATCTATTGTCGCAATTAGCTCGCCGTCACTTCAAGTTTAAGTTTTGTATTCACATAATTTCATGAAATTTGTATGAATAAGTATAAATAGCAGATTACAACAAGTGCATAAAACGCACCATTTAGGCGAGGGTGGATCGTCAAATCGAGGGTAAAATGGGTTTAATGTATGAATTACACTCCGCTTTTCACTTCGATTGTGAGGAAATTAAACAGCAATATAGCAAAAAAATATGCAGAATAAACGTGGTCACAACTGTGCTTCTGCCACGTTTGTGTGTGTGTGTTTCTGGTATTTGTGACCTTCCTGGTTCCCACGACTCGGATACCTACCCTGAGTAGTCCTGGTATCTTAGGCAGGCGCCAGAAACAATGTATAATTCTGTGTATTATTGTTTATGTTTTTGCTGTGTTCTTTTGTTTGTATTACTACTCCAGCAGCACCAAAGTTTGTTTCGACAAAATGCTGCCGAGTGTAGGGCCGGCTTAACATTAATTCTCGCTTATAAGACGTACACAAATGAGCGTGTGTGTGAGAAATTATTTACCTAATGTACATTCTGACAATGATAAGTTGATGTAACGGAGAATTAAGATTTTTAGGATACCATTTATCTTGCTGAACTCGGATCAATGTTTTATTCGGTCGGAAAAAGTTGAAGCTCTTTTTAGTAGATGAAAACTTTAGGTGTGCTCAGAAAAGGTCAATGAAATTCTTGTTATCTTTGATCACATTTTCAAAACATGAGAAAACCTTTTGTCTTCGCATTTAACTGGAAAAATACTCCAGTCTCTTTGGGTTCGGGCTGGATTAACACACAGATAATTAATATTTACATACATTTTCATACAGGCACATAAATTGCTTCTGGCGCCACACTAGGATACCCCTGTATCGTGCGAACCAGGAACAGCGACATTACAAATATGTAATCCTTGGATGTTTTACATGTTTGTGATTGTGATGATTGATATGTTTACATGTGTCTAGTTTTTTTTTGTTTTTTTGGGGTTCCGTACCCGAAGGGTGCCAAACGGGACCCTATTACTGGGACTTCGGTGTCTGTCCGTCTGTGCGTCCATCTGTCTGTCACCAGGCTGTATCTCATGAACCGTGGTAGCTAGACAGTTGAAATTTTCACAGATGATGTATTTCTGTTGCTGCTATAACAAAAAATACTAGAATTTAAAATAAATTTAATATTAAGGGGGGCTCCCATACGACAAAAGTGATTTTTTTGATAATTTTTGCTCGATATTGATAATGGTAGCAAGTAGACGCTTAAAATGTTCACAATATATTGAGTATATTATTTACTTAAAAAATAAATAATTAAATTAAAATTAAATTAATATTTAGGTGGGGCTCCCATACATTTTTTTTTGCGGGTTTTTATAGATAATGGTACGGAACCCTTCGTGCGCGAGTCCGACTAGCACTTGGCCAGTTATTATTATCCCCAGCCGGGAATCGAATCCGGGACCTCTCGCATAGTAGGCAGACCCACAACCGCTGCGCCACAGAGGTCGTCATGTTATCCTACTGTAGGGACATATCACTTACCAGCGTCCGCAGCACATCTCACAGCCCCCACCATATCGTGTTTGCACTGCAGCAGACTCCCTTCACTCCCCTCACACTTGACTCCACTGAACCTCAGCCCTGAAGACCCGTATACGTCGGTCTGTAGAGCTAGCTTAGCAAAGCCAAGGTTCAGTTGGCGACAGACCGTGAGAGCTTCGTAGAGAGACCAGCCGTCAGGACAGATACTGCTCCAGGTGTTGTTGTGGTATATCTGCATATATCATCACCTTTATCATCATCATCATCTGATGGGGAACTCAAAGTTATGTTATTGTTTTGTTCCAGCCAGAAAACCAAACTTGATGACTAGTTATTTAGGAGGAACATATCTAACGCAGAGAAAACCAGAGGTCTCGATATGAATTACCTATGTAGGGATAGTTAGCATATAGTTTTGACCGAGTGAACAGAAGGCGCCTTCGCTTCAAGAATGCTTTCGTATGACCGTCTTTTCCTATGCAATGTCTGTCTGTCCGGATGTCCAGCTGTTCTCTCTTCTACGCTAAGGGTTGAATTCCCGTGTTTTGTGTGCAGCAGCTCGATAATTATAGATTTTCAATTCAGTTTTTGGATTGCTTTATAAAATGGCGGAGTTATGGCGGAAGTGGACAAAATAAAATATTAAATACATTTGCTCCAGTAACGCACCTCAATTCTTCCTTCATTCTCAGAACTTCCTCCCATCAGCCTCACGGCAGCTCCTCCACCCAACACCTCGTGTAACGTTCGTTCAGGAGCTCTCTTGTTCACAAATTCATTAGTCCTGAAATAACATGTATTTATAATCAGTTTATATAAAAAAATTAGCCCTTAAAAATGTCAAATACTGAACTCGACCTTCACAGAAACATGCCATACATGGTTGCTCCAATACACACTCAACCTCAGCTTTGATCTCTTGTTTGATTTGATATTTCGATTACCTAATTTTAGACACAAGAATCAAACCAATATTCCTTGTAGAATGCTGGAATAACTCGAATTAGGTAAAAATTACTATTCGTTTTTTTTTTCATACAGTTCCTGATGACATTATGATGTCTTCAAACACAAAATTTTTAGCAAAGACTATTTTATATCACATATTTTTGCTGGATTCAGAAAGTGTCTCGAAATGCTGGAATAACTTTTTAAAGTTGGGCATTTGCCTTAATAGGCAATTCTAAAATATGTAGTTAAGAAATAAAAACTTCATTAAGCCATAGCTGTGGCGATTGGATAAATATCACTCATGACATGAGCACTTACACGTACAATACATTGTCGGAACCTGAAATAGGTGTTTTTTTTGTCGTTCTTCCCAGACGGGATTCGAGCCTGGTACCTCTCGCTTGGAGGCAGGACTCAAACCGTAATACCACACGCGTGACGTATGTTTTTTTAACACATCTTATCTTCTCTCTTCATTGTTTTCCATTGTTCGTTTGTTCGACCGGTGTGCTTCTGAGAATGAAGATTTCCTCATGATGTCTTCTCTGTGTCATTGGTACAAGGTCAGCAGCGGGATACGAACCTCCATCTCCTGCGTGAGAGGCAAGCATGAAACCCACTAGACCACGGAGCTCTATTTAATAATAACACGATTCAAATACCTGGCCCTGCAGATGACCCCAGCTGCCTCAGACGGGCCGCAGTCGGAGGAGCCCCATCCGGAGAACTTGCAGTCCGACAGGTGACCCTCATCACCCTCGCAGACAACGTCGTCCATCCAGAACTTCTCTGGAAGGAACGTTCAAATGGGAATATTAAGGTGTTAAGTGACAATGATGATGATGATGAGGTCCGACCGATTTCGGTCACGGCGACCACTGTAAGTACTTGCAAGATAAAGGCCATGGACAATTGATGTTTCTAACAAAACACTTTTTCGGTCGGGACACTTGGCTGAGAGGTGCTGAGAGGACAAACAGCAGATGGACCAAGGCGTCGGTAGAATGGAGGCCATGAGAGCCAGAGTGGCCTAACTCCAAAAACCAAAGTTTACAGTATGAAGTTATATACCGCATACCAATACAGCATTTTTTCACATAAAATCAGTATTGATAAAATGACAGTTAGGCCACTCTGGCTCTCATGGCCTCATGGTGGACCAGGGATGCGCGACCGAGATGCAGATGGTCGGATGACATCGCCAAAACTGACGGGCAATGTTGGCCCAGGAACGCAATAAATGGCATAACGAAAAGTAGGCATTATTTCGACGTCGAAGTCTGTTGATGATTTGATGACATGCGGTATCGGCACCGGTTCGGTGACGAAATTCGCACCGTTTCTGTGTTTCACATGATCATATCCCAGTACATTTTGGCATGAGTGGGTCAGCTGATTTGTATGGTACGAAGAAGTGAAAAATAAAGACAGACAGACAGACAGACGGACAGCGGAGGCTTAGTAATAGGATCCTGTTTGGCACCCTTCAGGTACGGACGGAAGCCTCATAACTATACCTGTCTGTACTTACATACTTGGTCAGTAACTATCGCTTTCTACATCATCATCATCATCATCAATCAGCCCACACCTACCCACTGCTGGGTATAGGCCTCTACTCAACCACGCCATCCGCTCCGGTCCTGTGCCTCCCGCATCCACTGCCTGCCGACTATGGCGGTGATGTCATCCGCTTTCTACACTTACTTTTATTTTTAATAACTCCGTGAAATATAGCTAGGGGTTTCACAGTCACCCTATATTTACCTTTAGCTTCACCATACTGGCTCGCATAAGTAGCAAGACCACTTCTGTTGAACATGGAGCATACAACATGAGCGGCGACGTCGTCCCAGGAGTCGTCGCAGACGGCGCCCCAGCGGCCTGCATGGTGGATGTACACGTTACCTGCGAATATCCATATCATCATCATTAGCGTCATCATAATCATCGTTAGCGTCATCACCGTGATCATCAGCGTCATTATTATCATCATTAGCGTCTTCATCATTATTAGCTTTATCATCATCATCATAATTAGCGTCTTCATCATCATCATTAGCCTCATCATCATCATTAACGTCATCATCGTCATCATTAGCATCGTCATCATCATCATCATCATCAGCTTGGCAGGGAACCCACTGTTAAGTGTGGGTACCGGGTACGTACCCTCATGTACACGTCATTTATCTCGGGCATGTGCCACCGGCAAACCATATACATTCAAATACAACAAAAATTCGACTAGTTTTCTATGATGCCAAAAGCCAAAGAAACGGACACCTACTTGTTTCCGATGTGCAAATACCGCTAGGCCACGGACGCTATCCATGAGAGCATGAAGCAATTTTGAAATTTAAGGTTATCTATCACCTTCTCATAAGATTGTCATTTGTTTCTAAAGCTAGAATATGTTAACTACGTTGCCTCTCGTTCTCATTGACGACCTCTATGGTGCAGCGGTTGCGCATCTGCCTACCATGCGAGAGGTCCCGGGTTCGAATCCCGGATGGGGACAAAAAAAAAACCCAGGTCTTGGATGTTCACATGTTTGTGATGTCGCTATTTCTGGTTCCCACGACACAGGGTATCCTAGTGTGGTGTGGGGCCAGAAACAATGTATGTGCCTTTATGTAAATGCTTGTTTATGTTTATCTCAGGGTAAATCCGACAAATGGTTTTCCACTATGCCTCCTGTAGACGACAACATACCTCAAAACACAGTTATTCTGGCAGTAGCTTATACATTATGAAATAGATTTTTACCTTGATATCTAGTTCCACCAACCAGCTTGATCTTGCCGTCAATAACCTTGTGTCTATTCAGCAGTCTCTGGACGAACTCAGCTCTAGAACTCCTCTCGCCCTCACTGAGATCTCTTGTGGATATCCTCAGGGTCATATGAAGAAGCAGCATCAGATGCAGTGAGATCTTTGTTGATTTCATTTCTCTTTTAGTTAAATAGTCAGGACATCTATAGACCGTTGGTTGAATGGTCTATGCTTTTATATATTATTATCTTCTATGTATTGTGTGTGTTTTGTTAAGTTTATGATTTATTTATTTGTATTTGCTCGTATCCGGGTAAAGGCCTGTGCCCCTCGGTGGTGAAATTAATGGGCTACATTAACTCGTTACTTATCTATTTGTTACATTTAATAGGAAATTAACTACTACAGAGAGTGCCAAAAAGGAAACACCATCTATCTAGGCACTAGGGGTTCTGGTGCCGGATTCTGCACGCGCTCACACTATAGATATTGCAATGCTATTCGCTTACAGAATTACGGCCCGGCACATTTTGGTAAATACGAAGAGTTCGACGAACTGCTTAACGTTATTTAGGGACTATTGTTTAGTTAAGTACACGAGTGACGATAAGTTTTAAAAGAATCGCAATACCGAAATAGCAGCAAGGTTTAGCAGCAAACTTTGTATTATTTACGAAGGGAATGTTAACTTCCCCGTTTTTAATAGAATATAAATTTTCGCCGAACACAAAATTACCCAAAACTAATAATATCAAAAATAGTAGAGTGAAACAGGGGAATGAGAAGTTTCCTCACAAAAATTTCACCTTACTAAGTTTTTACAAAGAGCCGTGCTAAACTGTGTCAGAATAAAGATTTTTAAGGTCTATACCAAAAAAAACTTTGTAGATATCCGTGAGAATTCAGTTTTCTTTTCACGAAGTCTTTGTGTAAAAAAACAATATTCTTCAAAGAACTTGTTTCCGATATTTCATACAGAATATAAAACTTTAAACTTAAGTTTATTACTTTTAAGCTTTTTTTAGAGGGGCGATGTTTCTAATCAAACCGATGTTTCCTTGAAATAGGTACGGTTTCAGTATCTATAATTGGAAAACCTGGATTTTTAGGGTAACAAGCAATGAAGCAATATTTATTGTTAACCCTGAAAAAGACTTTACAGTAATATCTCTTACAAAACAAATAAGAGCTTTCAAACATTTTGTACAACTTTTCGCAGTTTTCTTGCTAGAACACAGTAGGTAACACATTATGGTAAATCTGCAGTTTACCATTTTTCGAGTGTCGTTAGGATGTCGTTAAGGATCGTTAACGGTCGTTTGGACACATGTCCAATCAAACAAAAAGTGATACGATACCCGCAGACCCTCGCTATTTTTATCCAACCCTATTTTTGTACAGTTATTACAAAGAGCTCAGTGGTCCGCCTGAAGTTTTATTTGTATTTATACCAACTTTGACCCTCTTTTTTGCCCCTCGTGGAAACAGAATTTTGAAAAAAATTACGTTCTGCATCTTTAAACTACCTACCTCCCAAATTACAGACACAGACATTCATAATTTCAGCTTAACTAATAACGCGTTATTTTGTTAGAAGTACGGTCTTAGTACGGTCACAGAAGAGATAATAGTACTCCGTACAGAACGGCCACTCCCTTCTCCGCGCTGATTCAGATACCGCATAGACAGGGCTGAACGCCGGACGAGTGACGACGCGGCATTTGCCGCGCCACGGCGCCACCAGCCCTAGCAAAGTCTACGCACACATTTGCACGTATATAAACATCATTTGGTTATGTAGTAGTAATAGGTGATTATTTTACGAGCGTTCTATGGAGTGTCCGAGGTGTGGTACGGTTTAAAATTCTATAGATTAATCTAACCGGTTTCACATTTTCACGGTTACATATTATTATACAATCTAAGCAGTCTTTATACTTGTTGTAAGGTCTACTGTACCTGCAAGTCCGTTGCCTTCACAAATTATTTTTTTATGTGTAACTTGGTGTCAGAATGTCTCACGTTTTGAACAAAAATCTAAATAGCAAAGATCTTATAATATTCGAAACTTCTCGACACGATCGCAAATGATTCTGTGTGGATTTCCTCGTTACGATTAATCGAGTTAAAAAATCGTCGAAATCAATCGGAATTGGACCAAATGTATACATAATCAAAATAAACAAAATGTAGCCCGTTAATGTCCCACCGAGGGGTACATGCCTTTACCAGAATACGTTGATTTAGCCTGAGCTGATTCGGTGGGGCTTGATGGAGGGTTTTATTACTACTACCACGAATAGCTACAGCGAGACCTTCAGCTCATCGGTAATATTATAATTTTGTAAAAGTGTACCACAATGACGCAATAAATATATGAGTATGAGTATGAGTATACTCGTTCTATGTACAATTTCAATTTCGTTCTCGTACCCCTCTGAGCGAGTCGAAATCGAAACTCACACTTTTTTCATTTCCATGCAAATCTTTCTTTGTAGATGCATACGGTCGGATCTTTAACTTCTTTTTCCTTCTTATAAGTTATTCGTAGGAATGTATTGATCGTCACTTTATCCTTATTTTCATTCAATAATTGTACCAAAACCGTTTATATTTTATTTTTTATTGTTATACGTCTGTTTGTTTGCTGTCTTATAATTATTATGTCATCCAATAGTCTGATATGAGTTCATTGTCTCATTAGTGTATGGTCGGCACCGGAATTCGAACCTGCATCTCCTGCTTGAGAATCGGGAGGGAGGCCCACTAGACCACAGAGCTCTAAACTTATTATGTCATTTTTATAATTTTATTGTTTTGTTACTTTATTTGTTTTTGTTACTTTTTTTTTCTCTTCTCCTTTACAGGTACTACGGTCTGAAAACCAGCGCTTTGAGATAGAACATGTTTGTGCTACTCACAGCAAACGCTGAGACCGTCCCTTCTGTGTCTTATTAAACTAATGTTCCCTATTTATTTAACTGTACTTTTTATGTATATTTTTTAAGGCAAAATAAACTATTTCTATTCTATTCTATTCTATTCTTTTCTATTCTATTCTATTCTACCAAGTCGTTGATTTTATTTTTTGAGTAAAACATGAGCAGTGATTGGAAAAATAGGTGGACGAGTTTTACGTCCGTTTTCAATAACCTATCTATCTCTACCCTAAATCTGCAGGCAGGTAGGGTAAAATTTCACATAAGTTCCATAGCACAACTTTCAAACTTTTACTCTGGGAAAATCACGGATAGATTGGTTATTGAAATGGAAGTTAGAAAAAGATATACGGGTCCAAAGAAGCTCGTGATGGTTCAGGCCTGACGACTGTATCAAATAATCAAAGATTTAATGATTCTAGAGGAAAATACATATTCAAACGAATTTAAAACACTAATTTCATTTGATTAAAAACATTGAGATTAATATGATTTTCAATAAAACGAAAAATTAAAATACTGCATTCGGCCATTTTGATCGAAACAGGAATCATAGCGCATGACGCTGCATGACGTCATGACTATGTAAACATCACTGTGTTTTGTTGTGATTTATGCTGATTACTCATTTGGACATTGACATGTTTACATATGCGTGACATCAAAGCCGACGCCATGACACCTGAGAGCTTTTGTCGCGCACAATTAAAAAATATTAGAAAAAGGGCTTTAAACTTCGTTTAACTTTAGTTTATTTCCGAAATAAAGATTTTTTAGTAAGAAATAGTAAACGTGTACCCATCCCCCCCCTTCCTTGGGGATGTAATCTTGTCAAATCCCATCTCAGTGCTACCCCTCGCTACTAAGGAACCTCTGTACATAGTTTCATGGCTCTAGGTCCACCGGTTTATATAATATACGCTATAAGCGTTGCCTGCCCGTCAGCCACGCATTGTATTTGTACCTAGTATTGAGCAGTTCTGGTGGCCATATGTGGTCTTCATCAGCAGTTCCGCATCACAATATTATGCTTACCATGTGCATTTGCACGAGTCATTATGAAAAACACAAAAATCACTATAGGTCTGCCTATAATATTTGAAGAGTTCCCTCGATTTCTCCAGGATCCCATCATCAGATCCTGACCTGGTGTCAATGGGACCAATGGGAAGGTGAACCCTTTCAAACAAAAAATAATAATTTCCAAATCGGTCCATCCGTCTAGGCGCAATCGGGGCACATACGTAAAAAAAAACATCCGGACGAATTGTAAACCTCCTCCTTTGGGAAGTCGGTTAAAGAGAACACTTGGCTTGTGTAGCGCGAACTCAGCTTTGACACACACTACCCTGTATCTTGATAAGTGTTTAAGTAATTTTAGATAAACTTTCAAATTTCGAATTCAATTTTACTTTTTTTGCCGTAAGCGTTTTATTTTATTTATGCCAGTAGGTTCACGACAAGCAAAGAACACACTCAAACTGATTTTGCCAGTATCAGTAAATTAATAAGTCTTTCTACACATTTGCTACATATGATGCAAAGTTGGTTTTATTAGGTCAATGTCGTAGTTATGGCCTATTGAAGTGCGTTGAACAATTGTCCATATTCAATTGTTGTTCCGCGTATTTTAAGGGGAAGTTGCAAAAATAATCCTTCGTGGGTTCTTTTTCAATTCCCAAATCAGTTTTCAAAATTCATTCGCACCTATTGCATATTGAACCCATCGAAAAAGCAGCTACCTACATTGAGATTGCAAAGGTAAATTTTGTTTCCCATTGAAAATAATTATCTCAATAAAAGAGCGTCCGACGCCTAGTGGATGAGATGTGGCTTCGAAACCAAGTGATGATCTGGACACAAATGAGACAGGTAGTTAGGTGCAAAAGTAAAGAACGTAAATGTGGTCAGCACCGGGATTCGAACCTGCATCTCCTGCGTTAGAAGCAAGGTGAAACCCACTAGACCACGGAGCACTTTTTTTAGGTGCAAAAGGACCACTGAATTTCTGACCAAACGCAAGTGTGACTGAGCCTGTGCCACCCAGTAAGGGAAAAAGCATGACGCTATGATTTTATTAGTAAACAGATGGAGTGAGATGGGAGTAAGTCTTACAAATTATCCCTTGACCTCACCTTGGAGCATGTATGTTTTGAATCCGGAGTTTATTATAAGTTCATGGAAATTCAAACTGTGGTTCAATGATTTATGTACCATTGTTTGATAAAGGGTTTCTATTAATTATACATACTAGCTTGTAAGTTAACGCTGAACTCTAATAAACTTTGTCAACTTCATACTTTATAAGGATTTATCAAAGTTCAGTAAATTTATTGTTGTACACATGGGTCTACCCCCGCTCAGCTATCAACCTCTCTCATCGAAACTTGGTTTGCTGGAAGAGATCTCTTTTTAGAGATAAGCTCGCCTTTGTACACTTTATATTACCTACCGTGATTTGGTTTTTTTTTTGTGTGCAATCAAGAAATTATGAAATTATTATGAGTGGTTTTTGGATCTTTCTCATAGCGATTAAATTCATATAGTTGTAGTCACGTGTTTGCTTAGAAACAAGGGTACTTAAGGTACCAGTTATTTTTTAAATAGATAAAATGTAAGATTTAATTTTTAAGAATATCAAGCCAAATAATAGCACGAGTGATAGAGGTAGCAGACTTACCCTTTTATTCGTCTGTACAGTTCTGGTGTCGATCATCTGCAACTTTTTGTTCTTTGATACAGATAAGTGATAACTGATAACCCGTATTTTTTACCAAAAAACACAATATAAACCGGAACTTCCATTTCTAAAACTTGACATTGGCAGAATCATCAAACCGAGATGGAAGCTATAATATTATGAAATTTTATTTTTAATGCATCATCAGCAAATTACACTTATACGTAAGTACAGTACAGCCAGACAGACATAGATATTTTGACGAGTCGTATAGATATTCAGCTTTCAATATTAATATTTCTGAATCCGTAGAAAGTCTCAATCATATTTGGGTCCGTAAAATTGTCGCTCAGTTTGGCTTTCACTCAGAATAATTAACATTGGATGTGACATAAATATCTTTATATCCCTTACAGTATGGCATCATGGCACCGTCACTTCACCATGATACGTTAAAAAAGTTACATAATTCTTTATTTTTAATAAAATTTTACCATGCACTTATTTAATGTCATGGGTACATTGGTTCCGTTTTTTAACTGACTTCAAAAAAGAGAGGGGGTTATCAATTCGGTTGCATGTTTTTTTTAATGTTTGTTACATCGAAACTGGTACTCTTTATGAACCGATTTCAAGAATTCCTTCTTCGTTCGGAAGGAAAGCCCAATAGTTTGGTCCAATTTTTTGAAAATCAGGAATGCGTTCAGTAGTTAGGTTCCCACATAAAAATCCGGCCAAGTGCGAGTAGGACTCGCGCACCAAGGGTTCCGATCACACTTGGAGAGCGTAACACGTGTAATTAGGTTTCCACATAAAAAACTAAAGTGTGATGTCATCCATGTAAACGAAATTGAATATTTTTTAGAAAGACAGAAATTTGCAGTTTTCAGATTTTTCCCTTTATTTGTGCTATAAGACCTTGCTTCGTGCCAAATTTCATGATTCTAGGTCAACGTAAAGTACCCTCTAGGTTTTGATTCCCTTGCGAATATCAAGCAATTTCAGCAAAATTGAGACATATGCGGTATCTTTTGATTGCGTTGACCTATAAGTTTAATTTTTTCACAACTTAAAGAGATTACAGACTTGTGTAATCGATATTAATTTCAACTTAATACCTCCATGCGTTTCTGAGAAAAAGTCTTAACAGACGGTGAGACAGACAGACAGACAGACAGACAGAAATTTACAGTTTTTGGAGTTCTTCCTTAACTTGTGCTATAAGACCTTCCTACATTCCAAATTTCATGACCCTAGGCCAACCGGAAGTACCCTATAGGTTTTGATTCCCTTGCGAGTTCCACGCGAGTTCATACGAATCCAGCAAAATTATGACATAATATCGCGGTATGTTTTGATTGCGTGGACCTAGAAGTTTAATTTTTTCACAGCAAGGGACCATAGACCTGAGTAATCGATATTAATTTCAACATTATACCACCACGCGTTCCTGAGAAAAGGGGTCGTGAAAGACGGACGGACAGACGGACGGACAGACAGACAGACAGACAGACAGACAGACAGACAGACAGACAGACGGACAACAAAGTGATCCTATAAGGGTTCCTTTTTTCCTTTTAAGGATCGGAACCCTAAAAACTATGAAGTTTAATTTGTTTTTACCGGGATGACATTATACATCCAGCTTTTTCGGTGTTTATAGTCATAGTCACGAGATAAATCTGCCTGGATCGTTTATTCGTTTATATTATGTAATATGTGTGGAATTCACTGTCAGTAAACAGGTTTCGTAAGCTCGTTTTCGGGTTTACAGACGACATTCTTAGAAAAACTTTACTTGTACTTCCCTGTCAGCTGATAGATGGCGCTTCCAGTTCCAATGCTAATACTTCTGAAGTCCTTTTAACACAAAGAGAAACGAGATCAAAGCAGGAGCTTACGAATAATACGGACTTCCCAAAAAGGCTTCCCCTTAACAATACTCTTTAAGAGACAATTAGTCGAGGACAGTCAGTAGATTCGACCTAAATATGGTATGCTGGATGATTGCTCACTTTGACGACGACTTAGATGCAGATTACAGTTAGTGGTATAAATATAATAAACAATACGTATACTTAGTTCAGCTCAAAAATATAACAATATTAATTTAGCAGACACGTACTGATGACACGGGCGTCATGCTCACCAAGATATAAAAATAAATAAGCTGCCAAGTGCGAGTTGGACTCGCGTTGAGAGGGTTTTGTACAAAAATAGTAGGACTAACACCAACATAATACGCTAAAGTTCAGTTTTTCATACAAACTTTGCACCCGATATTTAGGGGGTTAAAGTTGTAGATTTCGGAGTTTTTATGGGATATGGCTGTAAACATGTGCTTGCATACCAAATTTCAGATTTTTAGGACTTCGGGAAGTACCCTAGAGGTATTCTATGACATGCGAATCGGCCATATTATTGAGCACAACTTTTTCAAAATAAGTCCTAAAAATATTATAAAAATACATTTAGGATCATCACACCATGCGCTTTTATTTGATATGTCACACGGCATATTTTTTTTTTTTAAATTTTATATTTCTTATTGGACCCCCAAAAATAGCCCCCATGTTTATATATATGTACGTTGCACCTCTGTCTTTGGGTCACAGATTTTGATATGCGTACCAATTTTCAACTTCATCGGTCCAATATGTTCTGAGTAAATTGCCTGTGACAGACGGACGGACAGACGCACGAGTGATCCTAAAGGGTCAATTTCTGAGATACGAAACCCTAAAAACAGTTTCAAAATCGGACCTTTGCAACCCGACGGAAGTAGTTGGATTTCAGCATTCATTATAGGCTTTCCAACGATCTTGTGGCGCGCGGTGACAGTTAGAACTAACGCTTGATGACCAATGAGGACTGAAAGGTCTTTCGACAGGCAATAAAACATCGACGTGACACATATAAACATCCAAGACCTACCTTTTAGAATTTGAACCCAGTACTTCTGCCATTTTGAATTAATAACCGATTAGTTAATCATGACTTGTGATTATATACGACGGATAGATTTTGTAACAATATAAAAAATGTAAAACTGAAATATAGGTAGCTAAAAGCTTGTAACAGATAAACCGTTTCGTTCCACCATCTAGCGGCTAGATGCGATCTAGATTCTAGCCGATCACAGTCCAATTAAGCTCAAGCTTTTAAGTTCCGAAACCCTCTAGAGCTTTCCCAGTTAACTGCAATCGGTTTAGCCCAGAAATAGCAACTAGGAAAATATCGTTCTAGGAGCTTTAAAGCAGGAAGTTTCTTGTTAGTTAGGTACTGTTAGTTTGGAGAAAGCTGATAAGTATCGTGAAATCGTCTCAGTAAGCAGCTTTGCCTACTCACATAGCATTGATAACAGAATTCTACAGAAATTCACCGGAATCATGTTTTAAAATAATCTTGCTGTTAAGAACTGAATTCGGTTGGTTGCCGTTATTTCAATGTGTATCGAAATCGGTACCGGTACAAAAAAACCATAAAAACCAAACCAAACTCTCTCACCGGAACTTGGTTTGCTGGAAGTGATCTCTTTTTAGAGATAAGCTCGCCTTTGTACACTGTTTTTATTTACTTTTTGTCATTGCAATTAATTGTGTGCAATAAAGAAATTATGAAATTATGAAAACCTTTCGCACTAGTGAAGCTAAGTGATGTCGACTCAACTGCGATGCGAAGGGGGCGTCCATTACTTACGTGAGGGGTTTTCATCGATTTTCTGACCCCCTCCCCCCCCTGGAGAGATCACCAGATTTTACTCAACCGCCTCCCCCATTCCCAAACTCTCGTGAGATTTTGAAAAATGTGTGTTTCTATTGTAAAAGCGTAGAAATCATTGTAAAAAAGAAAATAAATAATCAGTTGGCGCGTCAACGAGACGGGCAACTTCGCGGTACTGAAAAAACCATGATAAATATTATTGTAAAAAAGTTTGGTCATATTTCCGTGGAGGAACATGTTTTACTAAACCCATTTTTTTTTCAATTTTACTCTGTTTCTTGCGAAAAAATGAATTACGTGATATTAGCCGAGACCCCCCCCCCCTTGTGTGATAATATGTAATTCGACTCGACCCCGTCCCACCCCTGAATGCCTCACGTAATTAATGGATGCCTCCAAAGCATATTATGGCCATGAGCACGTGTCAAAAAAATGTGGATGCAACTCCAATGCAATAGTATATTGCTGTCTTGTCGTCGTCGCGTCGCTCCCATTTGCGAAAAGGTCGGGCGCCCAACCGTTTTATTTATACCGATAAATTTCGGATATTCAGTCCTAAGTCAGAAAGGGCGTGAATATTCATAGCTCGATAACAAATTACATCAGTCGCAAATTATGAATGTCTTCCGCCGAGTTATTCATTAGATACAGAATCGTAGAACAGAGAAGTTTAATAGAAAGAACATTGAGAATATTACTACATGGAAAAATTACCCACGGCGTACAGATATGAATTATGGCTTATACAGTGGGCCGGAGTGAATAAATATATTTTTCGCATTTCATTAACCCTGTATTACTAAACTTTGCTATGGATAAAGAGAATCTCAAAAATATAAAAAATATTTTTTTTAGACATCATCTTCATGTGGCGCAGAGGACTTGAAATATGACATCTACTTGCTATGGACTAAAGAGCATCATTGTGGGTAGTGGGAATATTGGGATATAATGGCCTAACCGTTTCATACAAAAGGTATCAGAATAATACTTGTTCAGCTTTCGAAATTCATCACTTATACGTAATTTTTTCAACATTTCAATGACATACGAAAAAAAAAATCACTAATTTTAAAGGACGTTAAATTATCTTATACCTACCATAGGTTTCATTGGTGACCGCAAAACATAGGTTGTTTGGGTCATTTACTATGGAAAAATTACCCGCAGCGGTCGAAGAAGTTCATCACATAAACGTAATTTTTTCAGCATTCCCATGAGATATAAAAAAAAAATTGCACAGTTTTAAAGGACGTTATATCTAACAATTACTACAGGTTTCATTCGTGTACACAAAATTCAGGTTTTGGGTCAGACACTTCCCAGTTGTCATTTAACAGGTTTTCAACGATCTCTTGGCGCGCGGTGACAGGTGGTACTAACGCTCTGGAGGAATGAAAGATGTTGATGACAGGTTCGTCACATTAAGTTGCGTAGAGCTGGCGCCCCCCTGTAACCGTCACTCATCATCATCAGCCAAAACATCATTTGATCCACATACAAACCCATATGCTTTCCGTGGGCGTGTTTTAAGATGTTATATTCATGATTTCTGTTTATAATAAATAAAATAAAAAATACTGTGATAAGTAGATATGTTCGTATCGCAGGATGCTCAACTGCTCATCCCATACAAATTAGAATTAGTAACCCTTCGTAAAAAAGAGATGGCGTGAGGAATAAGATTTGTACTTTAAACGCCATGGTTTCAGTTAACATACTATAGGTGGTGCTAATCTTAGAATAAATCCTATATATCTTAGCGCCATCTCGTGGTATTTGCGATTTTTCGATGGTGCTGCACCAAGCGGTAATGGCCTCGAACTAAAGAAGCTTCCGTAGCATCTCAGTTTACGCCGGTGTCATATTTTCTTCATGGTGGTCTATCTGTATTAATATAATATTAAAGTATCTGTGATTAAATACAAAATGTTGAGGTGGTCAACCCTTCAGCTGATTCATCAGAATAAAAATATACGAGTATAAAGAGAGTATCAAGAGAGTATACAAATGAACGGCTAGAACGTGCCGCTGCTAGAGTTTGTCTAGTCAGAGAAAAACATCGCAAAGCGCGGCAAAATTCTTATACCGTGTGTTTGCTAGTCTATGTTACCGGAAAAGTGTGAAATCCCGTCATTCTACAGGGATACTGGTGAGTCGACCTACATACCTTCCTTTAGTATGGGACGCTACCCACAAAGTGTATAAATGTATTGTGCTTACATGAATAAACTTACTTACTTACTTACCTTCGTTGGGAGGTGCTAGCATGGATCAATACTCCAATTTTCGTGACACGGGGTTAGCTGTCACCACAGCTAGAGTTTTTCCCATGATATTTTCCATCACCGATGTTTTTCTCTTTGTTTTAAATCCAATATCTGGGAACCAAGTTTTGCTCGGCGGTTGGTGGTACAAACTCAATAAAATGTTACTTATATTTCGTATTCATCAGACTTCATTAACATCAATCAATAAGCTGCTCTCTTTTTAAACAGCTGCAAACGAGAAGAAAGAAAGAAAGAGAGAAGAAGTGTTTATTTCCTACATAAAATTAAGAATGATTTTAATGGGGATCCACACTGCCACTTTATCCCTGTAGAGGGCGCATCATCGGTACGGCCAGGCTGAACTGTCATCAACTGTCATTCCCGTACAATTGATCCGTTTTTCTGTGGTTTTTGATAAATTTTCAATAGATTTCACTAATATGCCTCTTTGTGCCGTACCAGGATGTGATAAAAATGGGGTTCATCTATTTCCCAAAAATCCCGACCTGAAAAAGCGATGGGAAAAAGCAATTCGGAGAAAAAACTGCGTTGCAACAATGCACTCGAGGATATGGAGAGACCAATTTAACTAAAATTAAACCACTATAAAACTAAAATTAACTACAAATCTGTTCTTAGCGAAAACAAAAAAAAAATTGACATTGACATGGCCGGACCGCGACTAGCGCCATCGACGGATTCGTTTTGCCTGTGGATCGCCATTGATTCTTAACACAAACTTACTTTCACACCCCACGTAACTCGTTCAACGAGTCGGTGGAATTGACCTTTCACACGAACGTGAGCAGCAAACGCATACAAGCAGCGAGAGTGAGACGGGGCTGCTAAGAGTGAGAGTAAGAAAACAATAATTCTACTGACTGTTATACCAAGTTATATGCCATGTTTTTAATACTACTTGCTACTATCTAACGATCAGCACTTTCAGTTATCTTGAAGTCGAATAGAGTCCATCTGTATTTACATTAATTCTGTTTTTTTTAAAGCGTGACATGCCCGTATACTTTTACTCAGGTTGAATTGCTGATCTCGTAGCATAAAGGTAAACAATGGCGTACTTACAAACAATAATTATGATAATATGATAGTCAATACAAGGTGTGAGTGAATTAACGCAAAATGAGAAACTGCTATGCTAGGGACATCATTCTGAGCAACTTTCATTATGAAATGGTGTACACAGATTTTGAGAAAGCTTTTGATCGTGTGGACCATGTCATCCTGTTGCGTAAACTGTTCCATTTGGGAATCCACGGTGATCTCTACCGGTGGATCACCTCATATATATCTAATAGACAGCAGGCTGTGGTTATCGGGGGACATAATTCAGACTTCATAAACATTCCATCGGGTGTGCCACAGGGCTCTCATTTAGGTCCTCTTTTCTATAATGCCTATCCCAACAAAACATGCATATGCATATACAAAAACGCCAGTCTCGCAGCCTGCGCAGTTTATTCTACCGTAAAAAGTTGTGAGATCTAATGTTAAACCAAGTCGGTTAATTTAACCAGTATCTGTGTATGGTAGAATCTTTCCAACAACTTTATTATCGTATACTGTTAAGTACCTACCTAATTAGTTAACTAATAACATTTATAGTGATCGGATCAATATAAGACATCTTTATTTCTTCAATAATAATTAGAAAAACTTGGCAATCGCACGTAGAAAAGTTGTCGACTATAGGACCGTGTGTGCAACGTAATGTACCTATTGCTCTCGCTCCGAAATAATTCGTTGTTTTCTTATTAGTTAAGTTTATCTTTATTTAGAGATATGTTGTGTTGAGTAATAATATTCATTTGTGCTCAGGGTGCTATAGAGTGGTCAGTTGAGCGCGATTGCCAAGTTATTCTAATTATTATTGATGAAATAAAGATGTCTTATATTGATCCGATCACTATAAATGTTATTAGTTAACTAATTAGGTAGGTACTTAACAGTATACGATAATAAAGTTGTTGGAAAGATTCTACCATACACAGATACTGGTTAAATTAACCGACTTGGTTTAACATTAGATCTCACAACTTTTTACGGTAGAATAAACTGCGCAGGCTGCGAGACTGGCGTTTTTGTATATGCATATGCATGTTTTGTTGGGATCTCATTTCTTTTTGTAAGTAACTTTCCTTTTTTTCTTTTCGGGTACTATTTCTTGTGCGTTAGCTACCGACTTTCTCAAAGCCCACTCCCTATCTCTATGGGCTCTTCTCTGTGGCTTTGATGTTACGATTTGTGACAAGTCTGGGCGGTGAATTATATAAATATAAATCATACCTCAAACCAAACCATACCGCGATTCAGGAAATGCACACCTACACTCAGAGAAAAATCGGCTGACAAACGACAATAAATGCTTTGTTAGAAATTTATTGTTACCACACGTAAGTGCATCGTCGCTGCAGCTATAGGCCCATAGTGCCTGTGACATCTTTTTTATTGTTGAAATTGTTTTTTTTATTTCAGCTAAAGACACGTAGATACGGTAACTATGTTAAAAATATTTAAACGGGATAACTACGGCACGTTGCCAACTTATCACCTATTATGAAGTGATGTTGTAGCAAAGTTTAATCTATCAAAATAGGCGTTGTTACTATGGCTAGTTGTGTTATTGATACCGCTAAGTGTGTTTTTGATGCGGCAGTAGCTCAAAGTTGTTCGTCGCAAGCGCAAACTTGTTCGTCGCAAGCGCAAACCTTTTCTCTGACTCTGCCAGTTTCAACGTGAATTTCGTGCAAAGAACACCTGTGTTTGTGCTCGTGCCGTCTTCGTGCGTGAAGAAATATGGATTTGCAGAAAATTTAAGCACCAAGCAGTCATCAGCTAATTTGTATGGAGAAGTGGAAAATAAAGATGCTCCGATCAAATCGGTTTCACAGTAAAAGTTGTCAGGATAATGTCTCCTACTCCCCAAAAAGTGTTTTCACTTGATACACCAAACACTCGGTATTAAATATTTTGTTCTTTGTTGTAATCCTAGTGTGACTCGAGTAGAGATTAATATACCATACTTTTGATAGAAATGTCTTCGTTTTTTCTTTTAGGATTCTCAAATACCGCTATCCTCTTTATCATATCTTGTGCTACCCGAGTAATGTAACATTGTAGGTTTTGATCCCTTCACTTTGTAAATGGTACACTGAAAAAATTATATATTCCCCGAAGCTTCTGTGCCTTTATTATTAGAGGTATGCGTACTTTGACCGGAGTTCTCTATGTATGCACCATACGCATGTATGGTGTTTGATGTACAAAATAAGCATATTTCAGGGTACGCATGCTCCTGGAATAATAGGCAGTAGCTTCGTGGAGTATATAATTTTTGTTCATGGTGTACTATTAACAAAGTGCAGGTATCCAGATCAACAATGTTACTTTGCTAGAGTAGCAAAATACTTTGTCATCGGAACAAAGCAGATTTGATACTGTAGCTAAGGGAAATTAGACGTAGGGACAATATACTTTGATATGATAGTTAAAGGAATTTGTCATGGGAACAAAAGGACATGAAATCCTATTGTGACATGAACAATTTTAGCATTGTAATTTCAACAGTTGTTTTATTGCTGTTACATCAATGTTGGTAAATTTGTTGCATTAGCAATTGAAGAGTAACAATAAAAACGTCTTCATTACTATGCACCTTTGACGACTGTCCAGCATCAAAGCTTTTTTGTAGCAATGGCAATATTTTTTTGAGAGTGTAGCGACATCTAATGGGGAATAGCGATATTAGACAATATTGTAACCGCTTTATTAGGGTTCCGTACCCGAAGGGTGCCAAACGGGACCCTATTACTGAGACTTCGCTGTCCGTCTGTCCGTCCGTCCGTCCGTCTGTCACCAGGCTGTATCTCATGAACCGTGGTAGCTAGACAGTTGAAATTTTCACAGATGATGTATTTCTGTTGCCGCTATAACAACAAATACTAAAACTCAAAAGAAATTTAATATTAAGGGGGGCTCCCATACAACAAACGTGATTTTTTTGCTCATTTTTGCTCGATATTGATAATGGTAGCAGGTAGACGCTTAAAGTGTTCACAATATATTGAGTATATTATTTATTTAAAAAATAAATAATTAAATTAAAATTAAATTAATATTTAGGGGGGCTCCCATACATTTTTTTTGCGGTTTTTTATAGATAATGGCACGAAACCCTTCGTGCGCGAGTCCGACTCGCACTTGGCCGGTTATTTAAATCATAGCTGGAACCAAACCATACCGCGATTCAAGATACACATAGCGACTAGCGACATCTAATGGGGAATAGCGATGAATCGAAGTAGTCGTGTACTGAGCTTATTGATAATTAATATATTATGAAATTGGGGCTAAAATTGCGCAATGTTTGAGTTTTCCTTGGCTTTGCAGGCTAAACTCTAACCATGCTCAAAATTTTAAGCTTGTGGGTTCGCTAGAAGTAACCTTTAGAGTTTTCATGATCGTGAATCAGTGAGTCAGTGAGTGTCAAAATTGAGGAACTTTGAATTGCTGTACCTTCAACTCTACTGGTTCAAATTTATTGAAATTTTGAGAATATATCTTATGACATGGTGCCTTTTAGCCGCCGGGAATTCAGGTTTCTATCTTTATCCACAACGGAGCAACAGGTAGGTCAAATATGCTCTGAATGGCTTCCTGTAAAGGATGTTACTGCTGCGCCCGTATGTTTTGCTTTTTGCTCGACTTGGCTTGGGGGCGCTGCCGCGCCCCCAGATCTCTATGACATATACACAGTATTTTGCGAATGTAGGTTTCTGTTATATGCAGATGATAAAAAGATTTTCCTTGATGTAACCAGTAATATTGATTGTGATAGGCTGCAATCCGACCTCGATCGTCTTAGTGTATATTATGAACAGAACAGAATTTCTGTACACGTTAGCAAATGTGTCCAAATATCCTTCACCAGACGACAAGAGCCTATTCTATATAATTACAATATTAACAAACAACCACTCACCCGCGTCGACTCGATCCGGGATCTGGGTGTAATACTCGACAGCAAACTAACATTTCAAAAGCACATTGAGATCATCGTGGGCCGCGCGTTTCGAAATCTTGGCTTTGTCATTCGTATATGCAAACCTTTCAGCGATCTGGGATGCATAAAGCTGATCTATTATGCTTATGTCAGGAGTATTTTAGAATACGCATCATGTATTTGGTCCCCGAACTACATTACCTACACCCAGCGTATTGAGCGTATTCAGTCCAAATTCCTGAAACACCTGAACTATAGATCCCGTATCCAGGACCGCTCGTACGATGAGTCCTGTCACCAGCATCACTTCATCACTCTCAAAGATCGCAGAGTATTGCTAGATATGATGGTACTCCACGATATTCTATCTGGCCGCCTCGATTCTCCCCCGCTGCTATCCGAATTATCTTTTTGCGTCCCACAGCGCCGCACTCGCCATACATCCAATAGACTATTCTCCGTCCCTCTCGCTCATACCAATTATGCCCAAAATTCTACCATGGTTCGCCTTGCCTCTGAATACAATAAACAATTTAGTGATTTAGATCCATTCTCATCCTCCAAAGCCAAATTTCGTCATGAAATTATAAAAGTCTTGATAGACGATGAGGGAAACAAGTGAATAAACACACAAATACACACCCTAACACACACCCTTAAACACACACACTCACTTACCCTTACACAAACATTACAAATATACTCCTCACATTCTCTTTCTTTCTTTCTTTCTTTATTCTTTATTGCACGGTAACTTAATAATAAAACTTAAATAACATAATAGTGCGCAAAGGCGAGCTTATCTCTTAAGAGAGATTTCTCCTTACTATATTTAATTTAAATCACGTACCCTATAAAATTCTTATTTCCTAAAACTCTACAACGTGCATAATAATAAGATAACTGTAAGATAAAGTTATTTTTTCTCTTTTACTTGCTTATTGTATCTTCTGTGGATATCTGTTACCGGCTTAATTTTTGTATTTACATGTTGTAACTCATTTATTTTTTAAGCTGTTGATATCCCAAATAAAATAAAATAAAATAAAATAAACCGATTTGATCGGAACAACTTTATTTTTCACAAATCAGCTGATCCACTCAGGCCAAAATGTACTGAGAAGTGGAAAATAAAGTTGCTCTGATCATAACGGTTTCATAATGAAAGTTTATCAGAATGATGTCCCTTACAAAGCGGTTTCTCATTTTGCGTTAATTCATTTAAACCTTGTATATGTATTTCTCAGATGGGGTGGCAGGGGCATACATTCACTGAAATTATTCTTCCTATACTATTATTGAACACAAATTTCAGATATCAATGAAATCCTTGTAGAAACAGTAATAAAGAAAATATTTTTTTAAATTTTCCAGATTTTTACTGACCGAGCCCTACCGCGTGGCCGCTGTCGGCATCGGCTTCGTGTTTGACTTGCCGTATTGACATAACGATAAAGTTCATTCTTGCGCGTTTAAACACGAAGCCGATGCCGACAGCGGCTGCGCGGTAGGGGGGCTCTGGTACCTGTGTGAAGACTAACCTCTTTTTGTGCGACAGGGTTCCCCGTCAAATGTAACAAATAGGTAGGATTCGCGGCACCTTTGTTCTGTGACGTCCGTTCATTAGCGCGTCCACCAGGCCGACAGCTAACGAAATCTAATAACAAAAGAAAAAGAAATATATCCAGGATATACACTGAGACCACGTACTAATGGGGGATTTAAAACAAAATACTTCAGAAGTTCCAAACTCATCATTAGATGTCGTTGGCGAGAGAGGGTTTTCATGCCACCTATAAAATGAGGTCTATACGTTATTCTGGTATCGGCAGGACCAGCCTAGCAACACTGTAAGCCCTTTTGCTTTTCCGCACCGGACAAGGTATAGGAAGGGACAGATGATTGAATTACCTACGATACGGATTGTATCAAGAGATAAAAGACAAAGTTATAAAGATTATCGTTAATACCCAGGGAGCACTTACCCAGTGGAGAGCGCATAGATACATTTTCCTTTGAAACACAACTCACCAATTTACGGGCGGCGGGGGACGAGGTAAGAGAGCTGTGATTGGTCAGCCGCTGCGAGACTGTCTGGCGGCTCTGGCGGCCCGTCATCGTACGTAGGTTGCCTATGCGAGCGTTTGTTGAATACAACATACTTAAAACATTGTGACAGACAGATATTCTGGCAACTTCAGGAGATTTTTCTATCGAGCAAAATTAATAAAATTACGTTTATGGGAAAGCGAAGTCACGCTGACACTCGTGATGAACAAGCTAGTGAAAAAACGTACAGCAATAATACTCGTCATTCCGAGCGATTTGTGTTTTGCTAAAGGCTGTTTTTGCCTAAGCTCTTTATTAATCTGTGCCTAAGGCCCCGTCTTAAACAAGCACTAAAGAAACCAACAGCGATACAATAATACTTCTAATTTTGGGTGTTTTAGGTTTCGCTAAAGGCTGCTTTTGCCTAATTCACTCCCTTAATGTCCCTCACCGAGGAGTAAAGGCCCTTATTCGAATGCAAGTTCAATTGAGCCCACCACGCGTCTCAGCGCCGGTTGATGTATCAAATAAAATATATTGATAAAGCCTATCGAAGGCCAATCTTTGAGTATACTTAAATATAACAACTTATCTAACGCTAGAGCAGAGCAATGGCCTTCCAAGACGTGAAGGTGTGTGTCGCAGTAAAATTATATGGTAAAACGTTTTCAGTCAGAACGCAAACTAACTCTGTTCTCAAAGAATAATAACAACGTAAGTACTAAGTAATACCATAGGGTGCTCATCCCATACAAATTAGAATTGGTAACCTTTCGTAAAATAGAGATGGCGTTTCAGTTAACATATTTCTAGGTGGCGCCAATCTTAGAATAAATCCTATATATCTTGGCGCCATCTCGTGGTATTTGCAATTTTTCGATGGTGCTGCACCGAGTGATAATAGCCTCGAACTAAAGAAGCTTCCATAGCATCTCAGTTTACGCCGGTGTCATATTTTGCTCTAGGTAGTCTATCTGTATTAGTATAGTATCTGTAGTATACAGAATCTTATTAATATTATTTGCATGCTGTATAAATATAGCTGAATAAGGAACTCATTAAATTACGAACATCTGATATGTAAACCTAAATTCATAAGCAAATAAATCTCAGGTAGTTTGTATGTATTTATTAGTGTATGTATGTGTATGTAAAAAAATCTTTATACTATTATATTAGTTTATTAATAGTATTATATCTTTAATATTTTGGTAGTTAATTTAAGGATGTATTTGGATGTAAGTATATTCTAGCTTTGTAGGTATATTGTTGTACACAAAGGTCTACCCTTGCTGATATATCAAACTCTCTCATCGGAACTTTGTTAGCTGGAAGAGATCTCTTTTTAGAGTTAAGCTCGCCTTTGTACACTGTTTTTATTTACTTTTTGTCATTGCAATTAATTGTGTGCAATAAAGAAATTATGAATTATGAATAAACAAATCTTGAACTTTGAATCCAATTATATTTGCCGTAGTCATAAAACCGCGTTTTCACTGCAACATAAGTAAATATATCAGGTGCAAATAGAGAGAACATCCAATATTCGTCTTTTCAAAGTGTATCTGTCGGTTTCGGGACGCACCGCCATTATTTATCAGTCAGCGCCCTTTTTAGGGTTCCGTAACCGAACGGGACCCTATTTTAATTGCCTATATGACTCAACTGTCGTTTAATTAAGTTACTTCTTTCCTTAACTTGTGTTTTTGTTTGCCTAACGGCTGGACGTAAGAACGAAACTTATAAGTAACATCTAAACTTAACTACGTTCCGCAATAAAGAATCTGAAATTTGTAAGACGATTATATATCTCAAATGTCCTTCTTTAAAAAGTTATTCCGGCAGAATCAGACACTTCCTGAATCCAAAAATATGTTATACAACGGTCCCTTGGCTAAAATGTAGTATTTGAAAACATCATAATGCTATTGGGAACTATATGAAAAAATATATCTAATAGTTGTTTTTTACCTAAGACTAAGTTATTCCAGGAGTCCTACAAGGAACGCTGGTACGGTCCAATAAGTCTAAAAATTGGTAATCAAAATATCAAAAAATTTAGTGTAATTTAACATTTTAGAAATCATCACCGGTTTTTGTGTAATTTGCAAAAAACACACTTTTGGGGCCAATTCTCTAGGACACACTCACTAAAATTACTTGACAATATTAGCTCCGACGCTCTTACGCGGTTGCCATAGATTCCATTTTCGAACTCACTTTTGAATTAGTTCATCAGTACATTAAAATAATTCAAAAGTCAGTTCGAAAATGGAATCTATGGCGTCCGCATAAGAGCTGTCAAACTTAATATTGTCAAGTAATTTTAGTCAGTGTAACCTAGAGAATCGACCACAGCACTTTTTGAATGGACGCAAGTGTCGCACTGCAGTTTACGCCATTACATACTTTATTTTATCATATTTCTACCCTTCTATCACAAACATAATAATTTAAATTTGTTAAAATTTTAACCACCACAAATCCAGTTGCTAATTTTGAGGATTATAGGCGCCTTAATAAAACCTGTACCTCTGCTTATTTGTTTCCTCCACTCGATTTACCCTCAACGCAACCCAAAGTGAAGAGATTGTTGTAAAAAAAATCATTTAAATTTAATTATTTGGGGACGCCTTGACATAAAACCAAGTCAAGGCGTGCTGTCAGGCGAACGACTAAACCAAGTCAAGGCGAGCTGTCAGGCGAACGACTAAACCAAATCAAGGCGAGCTGTCAGGCGAACGACTAAACCAAGTCAAGGCGAGCTATCAGGCGAACGACTAAACTCATGGGGGTGCCTTTGCTATTGCCATGAACCGTAATAGGTGGAGGTATGAAATATTCACAGAACGTGTATTTCTGTTGCCGCTAGCATTTTATGTTGCTCAACAACTAATGCAGTTTCAAGAACTAAACGTTTTATCTTGTGCTTTGTTACGGAACCCTTCGTAAGTGAATCCGTTTCGCACTTGGCAGATTTCATTATGTGCAGATCATATTTCATTTCTTATTTTGTTGAGAATTTCATTAAAATGCCGTTTATATTTTTATTAAAAAAATATGAAGTTGCAGGGATTGCTGAGTGAGGCATTGACGAGGACAAGGATTATGAGAAAAGTAAATTATTTTTGCTATTGTTGTGAATCTGTAAAGTAAAGGGTTAAGTTACCAAGAGCTCAAGGTAGATGGGTTGTTTTTTTTTTAAATTGTGATTCACGACCCTTAAAATTTGCCCTTAAAAGTCTACATTACATATTCATATTCATTTATTCAATGCATACATGTGGTACATAAGATGACAAATATAAATTAAAGTCAGATCCATAACATGCGCCCTGTAAGGGCATTGCAAGATATTTTAAATTACACATAATAAATTCTTATAGTTAAGTAGGTTATATACCTTTCAGAGTTGTTAAAATCTATTCGACTTCCAATCTGAGATGAATTTCTAATGGTTTTCTAAATACATGCAAAAAACTGAAAAATCAGGCACCCTCCCCCCACCCGCCACCACCGCCAACTCACCCCTCGGAGACATAGGTAAGTATGTCCCCAATAAAAGCTGTACCTCCTGAAACTGTCTGAATTAAAAAATACAAAAAACCACGGCCAAAACATCAGAAATTATTGCAGATGAAATATGACACATACACTCAAAATACTATAAATACATAAATATTTACGTTGTTGGTATGCCTTTATGGATAACTCTTACTATAGGTTTCCTTTCAAATCCGAGCAATGTCTTCTGAATCATAGATGTTTCTTTCAAGTATTTATTACTAAATGTTTTTGAGAAAATCAGATGTCCATGTATCAGGGAGGAATTCATGCCGCATAATATTATTTATCCCTGGAACATGGTTACACCTTCTTCTGTTCGATGGTATTACAGAGATAGTATTCCCGGAGGAGGCCAACAGTGGTCCAACGTAGAGAAGAGGCAGAAAATAACGTGTTTTAGGTATATTTGTAAATATCTACAGAAATAAAGTGATTTGAGTTTGAGGCAAATACAACGTAACAACAAAATGGCTGCCGCAGTAACGTAAGTAAAGTAAAAGTTGTTTATTTCTTATAAACTGTTAAAAACACAAAACAAGACTTCCCAGTAAGTAATAAGAATATACTTGTTATTCAGTTATTCATTCTTTTCTATTGCACGAATATAAATAAATATAGTTACTATCCTTGTATTTTCTTGGCAAAAAACGTTTATTATGATTATGATTATGAAATATTACAGATCATTAACATTTACCAAGTCACCACGCATTCACTCGGGGGAGTTTCTTGCCCTTCTTAGCTCCATCCCTAAGCCCACAACTTCTGAACGGGCGGTAGTATACAAAAATATTAATATTATATTGACGTTTGACTAAGTAATTTGTATGTATTTATGGTCAATAAAAATTTTGAACTTGAACTTGAACTCTGGACGAGACCAATGGCTCCTCTTCCTCCGTTGAAATTCGTCAAGTGGTTTGGGGGCGACGATCTTTCCGTTTTCCGTTTTAGGTGCATTTGTGTGTTTGTCAGGCCTCCTTATCACGTGAACCAATGCCACTTCCTGGTATTCACCTACTAGGCTTCTGATATACTTAACTGAGTCTGCACAATACCACGAATCCTATTAAATTAGAATCCTGTTAATTATCCTGCCTTAATTATTATTATTATTATTAGCCTATAGCATCCCACTGCTGGGCAAAGGCCTCTCTTAATTACATATTTAAAAACAAATGATATAACGCATATTCATATCCATTCATTCATAGCAATGCAAGTAAACTGTTGCTTACGCTAAGTCAGCCGGAATGGCTCGTTAGGATCATAATCATCCGTCATTTATTTAGTAGAGGATTTGTTCTTGAATTGTCCGGTTGTTTTAACGGTAAAAAGCTTCGTACGCAGCGGTTTACCACTCCGCTAATCGGAATAAATAAAATGCGCCCTACATAGGGCTGCTGCCGCGGCCCGACCAGCGGCAGCGGATAGTCGCTCAACTACGGATTTTGATACAAAATGATTTAAAAAATCGGTTAAGTGCGGGTCGGTATCGCACACGAAGGGTACCGTACCATCGTACAACAAATCAAAAGCACTCAAAACAATAAAAAAATAAACAAAAAGAAAATTTAAAAAGTTTATGCCTTCACGAGATTTGAACCGACGACCTCCGGATTGAGAGTCTACATCATACCGCACCGGCTAACCACAACCATGTGGGTTGACGCGAAATATGCTATCATATTTAAATGTGTAGTATATGTGTCTATGACATGGTTGCTATGACAATAAATAAACAGTTTCAGTCAAGATCTTCATTTTGAAATGCGTAAGTGTATCTAAACACGTCTCTTGTATCGGGGCCCCCTTTAATTTGCAATATCTCTCGAATTTCAGTATTTGTGGTTGGTGCGGCAACAGATATACACATTCTGTGAAAATTTCAGCTTTCTAGCTATTACGGTTCGTGCAGACGGACCCGGTGACAGACAGGACGGACGGACGGACGGACAGACGGACAGCGAAGTCTCAGTAATAGGGTCCCGTTTGGCACCCTTCGGGTACGGTACCCTAAAAATTACAAGACAGAACATCAATCTGGAAATCCAAATCCGAAGAGTATTCTGATAAAAATTACTTGACCGCAAACCACGACAGCTATGGATTTTTATCTGAAATAAAGTATTATTATTATACGCAGTCCGGATAGCTTCAATGGGCATTGATCAGGGAGGCATCGATTATCGTAAAGTGAAAACCATTTAGAGGAATAGGGATACTGATTACTATAAGGGGTTTAAATAAATAAAATTAAAACGGATTATTAATATTTATCGCAAAAACTGTTAATTTCATTTTCTTTCAAATACGTCATCGTTGGCTCTAATGCGGTAGTTCCATTGCCTACAAATATTTAAAAAAATACATTTGTCAACAACAACAACTGTCAAATCAAAAGTGTCAAACAGAGAAATAACCGCTGAAAATAACCTTCGCATCGCAACAAATAAACATCCGAATAATACTAAAATAATCATGGGATCTAGAGAGTGCTTCGTTCCAAACTGCAAAAACAATTCGAAAAATAGCCCAACTAAACTGTTTGTACGCATTCGAGAAGATTTGCGTCACAAATGGTGTCGTCAAGCTAAGGCGGAATATTTCAAGGTGTACACACAGTATTGCTGTGAAGATCACTTGGAAGTAAGGATTCTTTAGTCTCTTTGTTAAATACTTACATTAACGGATCAATAAACTCAATTCAATTCTTGGTTATTGGCAATTTTAGAAATTAAAATGTTATAACTCGTTACCGACATCGGATAACAACGACTTATTATTTAAATATTAACTCTTGTTGACATTTGTCAAACGTCAACGTATTTTTACTTTTTAAAAGCATGATTGAATGCGAAGGAACTTACCTAATTATGCCAGTGGTGACGTCATACTTACAAAATTCAGAAATTTTAAATAATTAATAAAAAAATAATGACACCAAAAAATTAAAAAATATTCAAATTAGTTTCTTATATTTGTCTATATTTTCGATTTATAGAATAAAAAAAATGGGTGTTACGATGCCCATTGCTACAAATAGTCGAATGGCCAGCCCGCCAGCCACAGTGCGGCTTACCGTATAACGTCTCGCCACAGTGAGGCGCTTGCGCGGTGGCGACCGGCGGACTCGAAATATATAATGAAACCGCCGCTCGCGTCCTTATTGAAGTGACAAGGCGGGTAATGATAAAGTGCCGCCCCTCCGCGCCGCCGCCGCCTCGCCCACTCGGGACATCGGCGTTCACTCGAGACGAGGCCTAAGGCCCCTCCATTATTACTACGTTCAAGGTAGACAATGTTGCCGGGAGCGACACGTCTCGAGGCCGCTCTGTCTGTCTGTCAAGCCACATTATTCTCATCTGAGTTACTCAAGCCGGGCATCTCCAATACAAAGAGGCTTCATGAAGCGGAAATGGCGGAAAAAGATATTGCTGAGAGAATACACGACAAAGCTCGCCTTTATGAATGGCTGACTCGACAGACATGCTGTTAAAAGCTATTAATGCCATCTATCAACAGAAGCATGTACTTAACTACCTAAATATGTTTAGATATTTAGGCTCTTTGCAATTTTAAAATGTTGTCTCCGCAAGAATAATGAAAAAAAAAGTTGGAAAACCTTCAATCTTAACGCCAGTCTTTTTCGAGTTTTGCCCTCACCAACGTATTTTTGGATGATATTGGGATCATTCTGTGTTTGGGGACAATCGTAAAATGTAGGGTAATTACCTATCTGAATTAATTATGTTCAAATTACGAAGAAAGCGTGGCCGACCCAGGAAGAGATAGAGAGAGAGTCTATGGGATAAAGAGTGGAAGGAGACCGCTTGGGATCGAATAGAGTGGAAGAGAGGCCTTTGCCCAGCAGTGGGACATTACAGGCTCGTAATAATAATAGACGTAGACATAGACATAGACATCATTTATTGATAATATTCATTACACGTCATAATAAAATAACAAATTACCAGGAAACGTAGAAACAAACTCTGTTCTTGGGCCTGTAAGCGATGTCTCTGTCACAGATCTACGCCTGTAAGACCATTTCAAAAAACTTAACAGCTCTCTTCGAATAGACATTAGCCGTGCTATCCTGATAAGCACATTTTCTAAGCCACACTCGTGGCTTTACATCCTCTTTCGTAAACATTAATTAAAATGTTTTATCAATAAGGTGTCCTTATAATTAATTTATTAATTAATGTTATTAAACTTTCATACAGACTTTGGTGAAAGCTTTAGAGTATCTTTGAAAACAAATTATTAGGTGCTTGTGTACATAATTTGATGTTCTGATCCATTCTCCTGCCCTAGTTACTAAAATATAAATATTTCGTAAACAACAGGATTGGTAAATAAAACGTTGGTAGCCAAAAGGAAAATGAATATTATTCCGCTTCTTGGTTCATTGACTACAAGTTTAATATTTAAACCTGCTAATGATGTTGTAGGTAGCCCATTTATGTCCCCACCGAGGGACACAGGCCTTTACCCAGATCCATTCAACACGCTGGCTGAAGCATATTTCAATGTTCCTTTGCTTTGTTTTCGTTGTTTTTCTACTATTGCTTTCTAATTGTTAATATTATTATTGTTTACTAAATTTTTAAGCAACTTATCATAAATGTTATACCGAACACTTAATAGGGAAGAACTGTCTCCCTAGATACAGTATTTCTCCTAGTTAGGGAGACAAGGAACCAATTTGTATTGTGTTAAATCCATTTGTGAAATAAATAATTTTTACTTTACTTTACTTTACTTTACACACCCCTACCCCGAACGTAACTTTTAATTAATACGGGGGATAGAGCTTATCAGAAGTACAGAATAACTGACATCGGAAAAGGGCTGACACTATGTTTTTTGTTTAATACCTATGTAATAGGTATACATATAAATATATAGCGAGCTCGCCTTTGTATATGTATTTTCCATTGTTAGGTGTCTGTCTGTACTCAGTTTTTGTGAAATAAAGTATAAAATAAGTAAGTTTAAGCGAACTTCGGCAAACACCTTAGCGGTGGCCAATTTTTGTTATAATATAATTTAATTCAACTCAGTATATGAACCTACTTACAATTTAACGCTTCCACACGATACGAAGAAGAAGTAAGTTTAACGCGTAAAGATCTATTGAGCCGCTTCAGATACTATCAGCCGGTATGGGAACAAAAGCCTAATAATTCTCAATTCTAAGTTACACGGTCCTACAATATCCAACCAGAAGGTCAAACAAGATTATTTTAAACGTCTTTAAAATTAGAGAGTTATATTCGTGCTTATTGTCTAGCTTTTCTTCAGAAAAACTTTCATAAACCTCTGCGCGCTTCAGCGAAGCTCCCTGCGAGCTTTCAGTAGCTTTTACGACCCTGCGGAGGCTGCATGTGCGCTCTCGTTAGAGTAACTTACGATTCTTGCGACACTTCAGTTTAAGCTGCACTTAACTTACTTCTTAATTGACTGGATTTGTGAATAGATTAAAAAATTAAATGTGATAATATTTTCTTGAGCGTACAACATGAATGAAAAGTTCGCGCAAATTTTTTACTGTTGCTCAATTATTGTGATTTGAACGATTAGTGTTTGAATTTTATTATATTTTGCTTGCCTGAATGTGACAAGTTTGTATAACAATCTGGATGATTTAGGTAAGTTTACATTTTTATGTAATAATTAGTAGTCGTGAAATCATCTCTCAACAAGGAGCATGAATAATCTTAGAATAAATAAATTTGAGTGAAATTATAACAACACGTGTGGTTTTAAAATTATATTGGAGTAAGTGACGTTATTAGCGGGTCATAAATTACTTTTACATTTTGTCATTGAAAACTTCTTAATTCTTAACAACAAGCCGGATTGGTTCAGCGTCTGTCCTCTGGTAGCATCACAAAAACTACCAGAGGACAAATATACATTCAATTAAAATCTTACTTAACCCTTAATTATACTAATATAGGATTGCATATACAAGGTGTAAATGAATTAATGCAAAATGAGTAACTGCTTTGTTAGGGACATCATTCTGAGCAACTTTCACTATAAACCGATTTGATCAGAGCAACTTTGTTTTTCACTTCCCATACATTATCTACATATTGGCATGAGTGGGTCAGCTGATTTGTATGGTGAAGTGAAAAATAAAGTTGCTCTGATCTAATCGGTTTCATAATGAAAGTTGCTCAGAATTATGTCCCTAAACAGACAAACAGATAACTTATTTTTTATTACTATTACTAGCCTATAGCATCCCACTGCTGGGCAAAAGCCACTCTTACAAACGAAAAAAAACATTAATTGAAACAAAAAGTAAACTTTAGAAAAACCGACATCCACAAACCCTATTTGATTAGATTGAGTTCAATTATCCCCCCCCCCCCCTTGGGGAATTAATTTTGTCAAATCCCATATCAGTGCTACCCCACGCTACTAAGGAACCTCTGTACAAAGTTTCATGGCTCTAGGTGCACCGGTTTAGGCTATTCGTTGCCTGCCCATCAGCCACGCATTGTATTTGTACCTAGTATTGAGCAGTTCTAGTCGCCATGTGTGGTCTTCATCATCAGTTTCGCATCACAATATTATGCTTACTATGTGCATTTGCACGAGTTATTGTTTGAAAAACACAAAAATCACTATAGGTCTGCCTATAATATTTGAAGAGTTCCCTCGATTTCTCCAGGATCCCATCATCAGATCCTGACCTGGTGTCAATGGAACCAATGGGAAGGTAAACCCTTTCAAATAAAAAAATAATTTTCCAAATCGGTCCATCCGTCTAGGCGCAATCGGGGCACATACATTAAAAAAAAACATCCGGACAAATTGTAAACCTCCTTTGGGAAGTCGGTTGAAAAGAGTTTTCTTTTAGCAAATCCAGTTGGGTGGAAATTTCAATATGATGAGCGGGGAAGACTGGAAGGAAACTCTATGAAACACATATAATAGCGTCACGCCTTTTCCCATACGGGGTGGCAGAGGTACAACTGTGCGCACTTTAGCCAGTTACTCATTACTCCATTTTGCGTGACAGGGGGCTAGCCCATCGCCGCAGCTATAGAGTAATGAAGGATTCCTCGCGATGTTTTCCATCGCCGTTGGAGCGTCCGTAAAACTCTATGCTATGAGTAATTCAAATATTAGTGTAAAACCTACTTTCCATTATCATATTCAATTCAATTTGTAGCTGAACTTTTGCTTGGATATAAGTTTCGCATAATAAACACCCTCATTTGGCCTTTTGAACCGACTTCACAAAAGGAGGAGGTTTACAATTCGTCGGGATATTTTGAGGGTTCCGTACCCGAAGGGTGCCAAACGGAACCCTATTACTGAGACTTCGCTGTCCGTCTGTCCGTCCGTCCGTCTGTCACCAGGCTGTATCTCATGAACCGTGGTAGCTAGACAGTTGAAATTTTCACAGATGATGTATTTCTGTTGCCGCTATAACAACAAATACTAAAAGCCAAAAGAAATTTAATATTAAGGGGGGCTCCCATACAACAAACGTGATTTTTTTGCTCATTTTTGCTCGATATTGATAATGATAGCAGGTAGACGCTTAAAATGTTCACAATATATTGAGTATATTATTTACTTAAAAAATAAATAATTAAATTAAAATTAAATTAATATTTAGGCGGGGGCTCCCATACATTTTTTTTCGGTTTTTTATAGATAATGGCACGGAACCCTTCGTGCGCGAGTCCGACTCGCACTTGGCCGGTTATTAATAAATACTGTGGAAGAGGCACAGTGTAACGCGGCCTCTTTAGTGACACCCTCACTAAAGAGGTCGCAGACTTTGCCTTGCGCTGGCCGGCTGTTTTTTCTAATGGAGAAAAATACTAATTTCACCAACAGTTAGCCAGCTCTTCTTCTTAGTCTAGCAATTGTTTCGGAGGCCGGTCTCTTCAATTTAGGGGGTTTCCTAGTAACCTAATTGACCCCTAAACTCAGGTAAAAGGAAAACAACCGCTAGATGGCCCCTGAAAAAAATATAGTGTCCCCTAAAAGATTGTTGGTAAAATTGGCTCTAAGACCAGCTGAGCACCATTTGATAATACGATCCTGGCATAAATCTCTTTTTTCCTCAACATAAAAGTCTTTCCATACATGCACAGTCTCTGCCCACCCCTTCTGCAGAAAAAAGTAGGTATGTTAAAATAACTACATAGGTGAGGTTCTTTCAATTAGTATTTTACAGCTTCAGCTTTTTCAGTACCTCATAAAACCCTACAGCAAAAGCGCTTTTGCCTTAAACCATCCATATATTTACCTAATGCATAACAAAAAATTGGCCAAGGGCGAATTAAACTCGCGCACCAAGGGTTCCGCACAAATCCCATTTTCTTGTAAAGAAACTATGAACTTTATTGTTTTTCGGAGTCTTCCTTTTTTGTGCTAAAGATCTTGCTTCTTGCCAAATTTTGTAATTCTAGCTTAATGGGAAGGCCTAGGTTTTGACTTCCTTACGAGTATCAAGCAAATTCAGCAAGTTAGCGACAATAACGGCAATATTTTTTGATTACGATGAAGATAAATATTTTCACAGCCCTAAGAAATTAAAGACCTGAGTAATTGGTAATAATTTTAACTTACACAGTTGAGAAAAAAGAAAACCAAAATCTGCGTATGCCCACGTTCCTACTTTTTCTTCATATTTGCAATTAAGTGGTTCTGCCAGAGAATACCCCATAATTCCTATTTTCCTTTTCAATTACGGATCCCTAAAAAGTGTTAAAAAGAATATCGCCCTCTATTACTTGAGGTTACGGCAAACTTCGGAGCCTATTTGTTTTTGCAAAGTAACGATTTTCGGGCTGTGGAAGGTGTGGTAAAATTTCAAATAGTCGAAAATAATACTCTGCCTTCATTAGAGAAGATTTCCTAACGCAATTTCTTCAGGGGGTAAACGTAAATTGGATTTTTAACCGACTTCCCAAAGTAGGAGGTTTACAATTCGTCCGATGATCGTCTGACGGACAGACGGACGGACGGACAGACGGACAGCGGAGGCTTAGTAATAGGTTCCGGTTTGGCACCCTGCGGGTACGGAACCCTAAAATGCGTGTTATAATTTTCGTATTTCCGTAAAAGTAAAATTAAAAAGAAAATCTATTCTTTTCTCGTGCCAATTTTAATACGAATCGCCCGTAAAGAGATTTATAAATAGGTATAAACTTTAAAACCTGGTAATTTATCGTCATTGCACAATTTATAGTTTCATTTTATCCATGTTCCTATTTCCGGGAGTTATCGGGAGCTTAAAGTTCTTGCACATTATTAGAGTTCATGGAGCTTAAATGGGCACAACTGAGGCTGCCAGCCCGTATGGGAAAAGGCGTGACGCTAGCAGCGGGGGTCATTAGTATGACTCATTATCATTAATTACGACCTACGCTGACCGGGACGGCATGGCAAGGAATTTATTTTTTTAACCAATGGACATTCAAACGTATTGATATAGAAATAAGACATAAATTTTCATGGTTTTATGGCACGGTCATGGCATTATGTTAAACCATAGCGATGTATCTCTTATTTCTATATCGATACGTTTGAATGTCCATTGGTAAAAACTTGCCATGACGTCCCGGTCTGCGTAGACCTTTAGGCTCCTACAGGGAGTTCTAAACTATTTAATAAGATATACTGAGTTGTACAAAACATATTTAAAATTTTAGCATACCTTAGCGTCAGGAGAAAAAAAAACGGCCATGTGCGAGTCGGACTCGCGCACGAAGAGTTCCGTACCATTATCTATAAAAATGGCAAAAAAATCATGTCTGTTGTATGGAATCCCCATTTGTATTTATTTTATTCTGGTTTTTAGTAATTGTTGTTATAGCGGACATAAATACATCATCGGTGCAAATTTCAACTGTCTAACTACAAATCAGTCAATCTAACTTCTCCATACAAATCAGCTGACCTACTCAGGCCAAAATGTACTGGGAAGTCAAAAATAAAGTTGCTCTGATCGAATCGGTTTCATAGTGAAAGTTGTTCAGAATGATGGCCCTAACAAAGTAGTTTCTCATTTTGCCTTAATTCATTTACACCTTGTATAGTAAGAATATGTTTTCCTGAAGTGCTCTTAAAACAGATGAACGGCTATTGTTCCGGAAGGTACGGTTCGCAAAGAGGATATTTGTTTGCAATATGAGTTTCCGATACGGCTGAGTAAATTTGCCTACCGAGTCTGTAGAGTACGTTCACTTAGATGGAGCCGCACCCACACGGTTTTAGGTCATGGTGTCGAAGTCTTGAAACCTGTAGTCTATCTCTGATGTGCGATGTTTAACAATCAATCAAAAAATCAAACCGTGGGAGTTGCCTTGCACTTTTCTTCCACAGTTGTCCAACGTACAAAAGAGGGAAAAATTACGTGTTTTAGGTAATTTTGCATATACTTATCTTTAATAAAAATAAAAACAATGATTTTATCCTGGTGATTGTGATGTAAACTCCGGGAGTCTACGAACTACGTGTCAAGATTTTCGTCGTAGACGTAATTCGTAATTTTTCAAGTTCAAGTTCAAAATTTTTATTGACCATAAAATCATACATATTACTTAGTCAACGTCAATATAATAAAATACCTAACCTGTAGTCTATCTCTGATGTGCGATGTTTAACAATCAATCAAAAAATCAAACCGTGGGAGTTGCCTTGCACTTTTCTTCCACAGTTGTCCAACGTACAAAAGAGGGAAAAATTACGTGTTTTAGGTAATTTTGCATATACTTATCTTTAATAAAAATAAAAACAATGATTTTATCCTGGTGATTGTGATGTAAACTCCGGGAGTCTACGAACTACGTGTCAAGATTTTCGTCGTAGACGTAATTCGTAATTTTTCAAGTTCAAGTTCAAAATTTTTATTGACCATAAAATCATACATATTACTTAGTCAACGTCAATATAATATAATATTTTTGTATACTACCGCCCGTTCGGAAGTTGTGGGCTTAGGGATGGAGCAAAGAAGGGCAAGAAACCTCCCCCGTACCTCTTTTAAAATATCAGAGCCTTAAAAATACAATGTTATGTATTTCTACTTAAGTCTAAGGAAATACACCGAGGAGAGACGTACCTACTGACTCAGTCCATCGCTCCTCTTTGGATTTCTGTGCGCTGAGATGGTAAAGACCATGCAGTTTTGTCATCTAAATATTCTTTTACACTGTAATAAGACTTCTTCAATAGGCCGTTTTTGACATAGTTTTTGAACCTCCTTTCTGGTAGGTCCGTTGCTTCATTAGGTATTTTATTATAAAAACTAACACATACTCCCATAAAAGAGTGAGCAACCTTACTGAGTCTGAACGCGGGCATAGCAATCTTATTTCTATTTCTAGTGCTAATACTATGATTATGACCTAAAGTCTTAAATAAACCTATGTTTTTTCTGGTATACATGATATTTTCATAAATGTATTGACAGGTAACAGTGAGTATATTGATATTTTTGAATTTGTCCCTTAGTGATTGCCTAGCATCTAGTTGATAGATAGCCCGAATGGCCCTTTTTTGTAAGACAAATATTGTGTTTATATCTGCCGCTCTCCCCCAAAGCAGTATTCCGTAAGACAAGTTTTCTCTCAAGACACCGGAATTGTGGTAACATTGTACTCGTCTTTTTGTTCACAGGCGAGTCACACGGACGCCACATGTCGTTAATTTTTGAAAACTTTTTCATAGAAATCTAAATACCGTTATTTAAAGTACCGTTTTGACAATTCCCAAAACAAAAAGTATTTATTTTTACTTTATGTAGCCCTATTACTACTACTACTACTACTACTACTACTACTACTACTACTGGCCAAATGCACATACTACTGCTCAAATAATGCACATCTTGACTTTGATTTTTTGACAAACTAATTCTTCATTGATCACCTGGGCTGTCCCCCGGTTTCCGAGACGCTGATAAAAGGTGACGATTAATAAATGCATGATTAATTCAAAATAGCGGCACGTGGTTAGGTGATAGCGTCATGTGATTGGCTGAAATTAGTTAATTTGTTCTGTAAAGTAAACGTAACCTTTGATCAACATTTCGGAAACCAGAAGCTCTGGAAAAAGTTTACATGACTATTACTAGTAGTTTACAATTACTGCGCCTAATTCCGCATGTTTCAAAAAGCGACTGAAACACTGGTTTATCGAGCAAACCTTCTACACATTCGTTGAGTTCGAAGTGACTGGGACAATTTTATTAATAAGTCATTAACTACCATTTCAACATGATTCCAATTTTATTCACATTTCATCTAATTTAATACAATTCAATTCATTTTAATTGAATTTACTTAATGCAATTTTAATTTATTATAATGCTATTTTATAATCAATTTGGGTAACTAATAACATTTCTATACATGTAATAAACACTTACAAATAAATATGTTTCTATGTTTCTATGTAAGTAGCTCGTCCAACGCCCACAAAAGACCCTGATCATTCGTTCTGTTTTTTCATTGGCTTTGAACTTTATCTCGGTGTGGGTAGGTAAAACGGGCCGTGGACTCTGGACGGACGTTTGTGTACCTTGGGTTATACAAACATTATTGCAATAGTAATTATGTTATGTTTGATTATCCCAAATAGATTTAGAGAGAGAACATCGGCCGTATTAATTTGGATAATTATGACCGCGGTATATCTCGGGTGATGACCTGTGGCTGATGGAGGTACATTGCTTTATAGGGTTCCGTACCCAAAGGGTGCCAAACGGGACCCTATTACTGAGACTTCGCTGTCTGTCCGTCCGTCCGTCCGTCCGTCTGTCTGTCACCAGGCTGTATCTCATGAACCGTGGTAGCTAGACAGTTGAAATTTTCACAGATGATGTATTTCTGTTTCCGCTATGAATGAATGCAAATACTAAAAATCAAAAGAAATTTTAAATTAAGGGGGGCTCCCATACAGCAAACGTGATTATGCTCATTTTTGCTCGATATTGATAATGGTAGCAGGTAGACGCTTAAAATGTTCACAATATATTGAGTATCGTATTTACTTAAAAAATAAATAATTATATTAAAATTAAATTAATATTTAGGGGGGGCTCCCATACAACTTTTTTTTTTGCGGGTTTTTATAGATAATGGTACGGAACCCTTCGTGCGCGAGACCGACTCGCACTTAGCCGGTTATTTTGGTATACCAGTATCAGATAACGGTGATACAAAACATCGTGACAAAACGTTGATTACTCCATAGCTGGAACGATAGGCTGGCCCTCTGTCACACAAAATGGAGAATTCAATAACGAGCTAAAACTGGGGACAAATTGTGCAAAGGCACAAAATAATCCTCCTTTTAGCTTCGCTGGTAGTCAGGTAACGAACGTAGCCTCATGCCTTTTTCAATACCGGGAGGAGGAAGCACAATGGTGCCCACTATCACCCAGGTTGTCCCTCAATTTTGCATGACAGGGGCTAGATCATCACCGCAGTGTTACAGGCTTCCTCAAGAAAAGGAAGTTTTCCCAAAATCCTCTCTCAACTTTAATTTCCGTAGTGTCAACCACCCATATTATCGTTGGTAGCAGCCAGAGTGTTTGTTTAGGGCTATGATGAGTTCGCCACCCGCTTATGTAAACGAATGGGTAGTGGAAATGACTGAGAAAATAAGGCAGATTAAAACTAGGTGTGATGGAATTCTAGGAAAACGGTGGACGACGGAGGCTTTTACTCGACAGAGGGTGATGATGATTATTTCACAGACTATAGTTAAAATAGCAATTCGCCAAGTACAAGTCAGACTCTCACAAGGAGGGTTCCGCACCATTGTACCACAAACGAACAAAAATCACGTGAGAAATTCGGTGGCTATTTTTTTTTATTTTTTTTTATTTAGCCATCAAAGTGTCCCACTGCTGAGCAAAGGCCTCCCCCTCTTTCGTCCACACTTCCCTGGTCTGTGCCACCTCCGGCCACCCCGGCAAAAACTTGTCGAGGTCGTCCCGCCATCTCCGTTTAGGCCTGCCCCTACACCGGTATCCGTCCTGTGGCACCCAGTCAGTGGCGATTTTCGCCCATCTGTCTGGGTGCATGCGACTTACGTGGCCGGCCCAGTTCCACTTTAGCTTAGCGGTCTGTGCACCCACATCAGCGATGCCAGTTATGGAGCGCAGTGTGGTGTTCCTAATGTGGTCCGTCCTACGAACATTTAGGATGCTGCGCTCCATTGCTCGCTGGCAAACCTTGAGTTTGGACTTCTGAAGTTCGGTCAAAGACCATGACTGAGCGCCGTAGGTTAGGATAGGCAGGATACACATGTCGATGAGCTTGCGCTTGAGGGTCAGCGGAAGGTTACCCTTCATATTTAAGATATCCAAAAAATAAATGAACGCTTGTACAACTTCAAGAGACAACAACACTTTATAGCCACCGAATTACCGATTCTGCACATGATAGCAAAATCTATTTTAAGACCAGTATTCATCATTGATGACACCGGGAAAGCAGAAATTATAAAGCCCTTTCATCTCCTGTTTAATGCAAACTCGAGTGAATGATAACTGGCACTTGATTAATTTTTGAGTGTCATTAATTACAATGTTCAAAAGTAATTGAAATTATATACAGGATATGACGGAAAGATTGAAGTCAGTTAATTAAGGTGTTATTTATTATTAGCATAGAATAGACTAAAAACAACAAGAAGTCTAGCAAACGAGACCAAAAAAGGTAAAACTTACTTTCACATATCTTGGCATTTGCCAGTGCCAGTTTTACTACAATACTCATTCTTTCTAATCATGTAAAAAGCCTTGACATAAACTTGTAATTAAATAATATGAAACGACTGTACTTATAATTAAGCCATACGACTAAATAATACACTCGTCGAGTACACTCTTCTATTTGTATTACTCTATTATTAGGGACGATATTTTCGACAACTTTCAAACGATCAGCGCAAATAAACCTAATTTATATTCATAAGTAACCTCTAAAGGTCTCTTGTTGACCTTTATTTTGTATTTTTTTCACACGGTTGAAGCCATAACCCAAAAACTTAACTTATATTTTTTTATAACTTGAACCGAAATGGCGGTGTTTTACGTGGGTTTACGCAGGTTGCTACGGTTACGCGGTGATGTGTATGTACGAGTATGTATATATGTATAGTATATATATTTATTGCACATAAAAGACCACAGTAAAAGACAAAACACAAAAATATACAGAGAAGGAAGTTATTGCGCTTAAGCCAACTTGTAAGGCACAAGGTCTGAATAAACGTTTATCGTCTTATCTTATCTTATCTTAAAGTTTAAGTTCAAAGTACAGTTTTCCAACGATCTCTTGCTGTGCTTGATGACCAACGAGGAATGACAGCTCTGTGTTGATGACAGGTTGGTTTCATAATTTCATAATTTCTTTATTGCAAACAAACAGTTACATAGTTCGTTGTGCTTAGAGCTGGCGCCCTCCTGTAAAGGTCAGTCATCAGCCAATAGATCGTTTGAATCGTGTTTTGTTACACCAATAAGTTTTCTGTAGGTTCAACTTGAATTATTTTGCTTATCTGTTCGAACGCGCAGTAATGAGATAAATATAACTCTAAGGTTTTTTGGATAGCATCAGCCTGGCAACAATTTTCATTCCAATAGATACTCCATATATTACAAGACTTGATAAAAGTCGGTCTTCGTGATTTTGTGAATCAGGGGATACATACCTAAACTGAATGGTCATTATGTTTGTGCTAAGCCCCTAAGATATATATTGACGTGACAACGTCTTATAAATTGGTTTGCCGGGTAACACTTCAAGAAACTGCGTTACGCTCCGCTCACGTTATGCGCTCACAATGAGAGCGAGTGAGAGGCACGCGTCCCTTCCACTCGGGCATGGTTAGCCCGCCTAAGAGCGAGAGAGACAGACATAAAAAGTCGTTGTCACGTAAAACTTTCGCCCGTATACCGACTTTACAGGCAACCAATTTTTTATATAATTTTGGTTAAAACTATTTACTTTATTCGGTTAATTCCATTAACAGTATAAAATATCCCATTAAAAATAAGACCGCTGTAATTCTTTGAGCGCAACTTGTTCTAAAATTACAGCAAATAACAACAAATAATTTACAAATATAAACGATTGTTTGAAGTATGAGTCAACTCCATTAGCTGTATAATGTCTAAGTACACAGATTATTAGGACTGGAAGCACCTTCCGAACATTATCTCCAGCATTCGAAAGGTGCAAATGGATGCATAGCCATTTAAGTCCTAGTCTGTCTAGACTGACATGCTGTCAATGTTTATCTCCCTGGAAATTATGTAACAGCGCCATAACAATGACATTTTCAGCGTGACAGGAGAAGCATGCTGGCTAAAAAGAGCTCAAACACACGGAATCCAAAATTGATGATTAGTCAAAAAGACGATAAGTCATACATTTTCGTGTTTTCGTTAAAAAAATCTGAGGAGGTTTTTACACTTGATTTTTTCAAAGAGAACTTTATTCTGGTTAATATTTCAATAAGTACATTAGCAGGTTAACTTGCGTCAACGACGAGTTAAGTTGTTATCGTGGTTTGAACGGAATAAAAGCGTATTAAAAAGCAACTTAACTCACCCATGATGCAAGTTAACTCGCTACTGTATACTTATTGACATGTAAATCGGTTTTTAGTACTTCGGGGTAAGCACGGCGTCTCCATTCCAAACCCTCCTTGGCCGAGTAAGATAAGCAGCCATTTCTCACCACCTGAGATGCTCTTGATTCCCCGAGATTTATTCTAACGACTGAAAGAGGACTCGTGAAATATAGCCCGAGTTTGGCTGGCAGGCTGCTTTTCAAACCAAGGACCGAATCAGTCGGTAATACCTGTTAGATACCGGTTGGACTTACCGCTATCCGAATGTGTAATCCAACTGAAGCTAAAGCGAATACCTTGATAATACCGGTTTCGAAGAATGGGCGGGCATTTGTAAATTGGCGGTGGACGGCGAATTTCTAAACTGTTGAGGTCAAATAATAACGTAGAACGTGAACGCAAGAATTCGTAATAAGTAATTTCTTTATTGTAGGTACTCATATGACAGTAAAAATAGCTTAAGATATAAAAAAATGTGAACAAAGGCGAGCTTATCTCTAATAAGAGATTTCTTCCAGCAAACCATGTTGGGTAGGAGACGGAGATGCTAGGTAAGGGGAAGAATCGCGCGTATCAAGATAGTTATAATGGAGAAAATAACCGGTCAAGTGCGAGTCGGACTCGCGCACGAAGGGTGCCGTACTATCTATAAAAAACGCAAAAAAATCACGTTAGTTGTATTGGAGCTCCCCTTAATATTAAATTTCTTTTGTATTTAGTATTTGTTGTTATAGCGGCAACAGAAATACATCATCTGTGAAAATTTCCACTGTCTAGCTACCACGGTTCATGAGATACAGCCTGGTGACAGACAGACAGAGAGACAGACAGACAGAGAGACAGACAGACAGACAGACGGACGGACGGACAGCGAAGTCTCAGTTATAGGGTCCCGTTTGGCACCCTTCGGGTACGGAACCCTAACAACAGCTCTCTCTTAGCTCGTACGTCCTAAGTTCGTCGGTCTCTTGGAAATGGCATAGTATTTTCCTGAATTGTCAGAACCAATAGTTTATATCGGTTCCATTACGCTATTGAGGTAGTGAAATACCTATTTCGGTAGTGAAATATAAAGGTGGTTACAGGTTAATAAAACTTTTAGTTTTGGTACCGGTATACCTCGGTTTTTCGGTCCTTGAATTTCAAACCTTCGGGGTGGGATATAATGAACTTTGCACCGAGGCCAATTCGCACCGAGTATTTGGACTGGTTTAATTTGATTTGATTAAATACAAACAGTAAAGGGGATCTTACAACTGGGAGGATTAAAAACTAATTGGGCGACTAATTTATTCCCTATCTATGTTATAAAATGACGTGTTGACGTACGTAACGTAATATGTAATTTAAATGTTATGTAATGTATGTTTATGTGTCTTCATCCTTTTTTGTAACTTAAATTTTAAGTGCAATAATATTTTTAATTAAGAATGTTAATTATAATTTATAACGTCTAGTTATATTTCAATAACAAATTTAAATGTATATTATGTGTGTTGACCTGTAATTGACAATTATAAATATATAAACTAAACTAAACTAGACGTGCTACAAATAAAAAAATAACCGGCCAAGTGCGAGTCGGACTCGCGCACGAAGGGTTCCGTGCCATTATCTATAAAAAACAGCAAAAAAATGTATGGGAGCCCCCCTAAATATTAATTTAATTTTAATTTTATTATTTATTTTTTAAGTAAATAATATACTCAATATATTGTGAACATTTTAAGCGTCTACCTGCTACCATTATCAATATCGAGCAAAAAAATCACGTTTGTTGTATGGGAGCCCCCCTTAATATTAAATTTCTTTTGATTTTTAGTATTTGTTGTTATAGCGGCAACAGAAATACATCATCTGTGAATATTTCAACTGTCTAGCTACCACGGTTCATGAGATACAGCCTGGTGACAGACGGACGGACGGACGGACGGACGGACGGACGGACGGACGGACGGACGGACAGACGGACAACGAAGTCTCAGTAATAGGGTCCCGTTTGGCACCCTTCGGGTACGGAACCCTAAAAAGCAAAGGTTTTGAGCATAATGCGGATTAGAGAAAAGTTTAATACATTTGAAATTATTATTTGATGAATATTGGTCGGTTGGTCGATGAAAATAGTAAATACCAATAGTGATCTCTGGAAAACATATAGATATTAAAAATTAAACGGCTAAGTGCGAGTCGTACTCGCGCACGAAGGGTTCCGTACCATTATCTATAAAAACGGCAAAAAAATCATGTATGTTGTATGGGAGCCCCCTTTAATATACATAGAATAGACATAGAAGAATTTTCTTTGATCAGCATTCCGTGCATGTTTTGGCTTCAAGGTCATATCTTTTTGTTTTCTCTAAAAAACACTCGGCACGAGCTGAAATAAATAGATACCCGATCTGAGCCATTAATTAAGAAATTTCTAATTGTAAAGAGGGTTGCCAATATAATCGCCCTCTATACAAGAAGCCAGTAATTTTTGCAAATGGCGGGTTCGGTCGTCGACACGACGACATTTTTAATTGAATGGGTTGATTAAAATAATATCGCGTAATGACGATTTCTCTGAAAAGCTAAAGACAGATGGCGCTGGTATTGTTTGCTGGAGGCCTTATACTTAACAGACAAAGTGGTCAAATTATATTAGGCAAGACAACCCGACACCGGAACTCATTTCACCTTCTGCTTACTTTTATCTGGACCACATAGTGATCCTTACTGTACCCAAATGTTTTGTTTCTTGTAAATGATTAGTGACTTGTAAATAGTTTTATCTAATTGTGTTATTTTTCTATGTTAATTCAGGTTTTATTCTTATTTTGTTTTATTGTTGTGTGTCTGTGTGTGTACCAACAATGAATAAAACCTAAAAAAAAACCTCTTCATCCTATGTTTGCTGGAAGAGATCTCTTTTTAGAAATATCTCGCCTTTGCACATGTTTTTTCCAATATTAAGTGTCTGTAATATGTTTTTCTGTGCAGTAAAGTAAAAGTAAGAATGAATGAATTTATTTATCTTATCTATCTTCCAATGCCGTAAAAGCCTATAAAAATGACTCCAAACATACTATTGAAAAATGGGCTATATCAATAAGTAATATGCAGCACCAATTTACATACCATATTTACAAAAACGCAATTTTACCATTCCACTTCCCACTGTACAGATCGGCAAATGCTTGAACGGTGGTCAAAAAGAGAACTAAAGCCCCCAGTATGAAATTTCCCTCGTGAATTTGACGCTAGCGCCGCCACCACATTACCATCAGTCAGTTGAATTTACGGCCTGTATCTTTGTTTGAATATTTTTATATTTATTTGTAGTTAGGAATTATAGTATGATTAAACACTCACTTGAGCTGCTCCCGTTAACACCTTGGCGATCCCCTTTTCACAGGAACTGGTTCGTGAACTAGAAGTGTTTTCCCGTGTGACATGGCAGTGGCACAGAGCGATCAGATGGAACACGCACGCGTCGCGCGCGAGTTTAGCAGATAATCGAAATGATATGTGTCATACTTTTGACAGCTGTAGTTGCAAGCGTGAAAAATCGTACTTTTCCGAAAAGGTGGCGAATTTGAATTTAGAGCTATCTTTAGGGTTCCGTACCCGAAGGGTGCCAAACGGGACCCTATTACTGAGACTTCGCTGTCTGTCCGTCCGTCTGTCTGTCACCAGGCTGTATCTCATGAACCGTGGTAGCTAGACAGTTGAAATTTTCACAGATAATGTATTTCTGTTGCCGCTATAATAAAAAATACTAAAAAATCAAAAGAAATGTAATATTAAGAGGGGCTCCCATACAACAAACGTGACTGTGGGTTATTCATATATTTGCTTTTCAATTGCTACTAGCCGGGTGCTATCACGAGTGGCTAAGAAATGTAACGGAAATTGGAATCGGTGACGTCAGGGTCGGCTGAAGACTTTTAAAACCGCAACTATTTTCAATACGGTTTTTAACTAATCAGATAAGATAATAATACATTCGTACAATAAAGAATGTTAATTAGTGAGAGAAAAACCTGATGAAACGTTAACAAATAAAAATTATTTTAAGCATTCTTCCACGAGTTCTTGATTTCCGGTATGGCCAAGATGGCGCCGCCGCCGCCGCCGCCGCTGGCTGGGACAAACAAAATCAACTAGCATGACTCAAACTACTTCGTTCAACCTCTTTGTTGGAACCGGAACTTATTTTTGACAGCTGTGCGATGCGATCCATACAGGTTTATTGTATATTTACGGATATATTAGAATAAAACCAAGGAGTAGCCTGGTACACGTTTAATGCTCAAACACAAACTGATTTCCATATAAAAATATCTACATACCCACATAATATTATAGTATTTGTGATACCCCACATTCGTACACTACAATCCCTCCACCATATTTAAGAAATATATCTAACTTAATTAACTAACACAATTACCTAAACCTACATCTAGACTATGCTACATAGAAAGGATTAGGATTCCTTGTGCAACGTAATGGATAACGGCGGTCTTCCGTTTGCTCAGCTGACTCAGACTCGGCTGTGCCAGTAGTGCCGTCATCCGAGGAACAGTCTACAAATGCATCATCACGAACGATTTGTTCACCACTATCCCCTTCTCCCTCGAGACGTGCTTCTGGCAGTTCTGATGATGCAGTTGAGGCTGTTATTACATCAGTACAATCATAAAAGGTTAAATCATCATCACATTCATATGCCAATTGATCTGAACCCTTATATGCTAACAAATGATCCACATGTTTTTTTACATTTATGTTGATTTCTGGTATATAAACTTTAAACATTCTTGTACCTACTTTTTCCTTAATTAAGCCAGTTTTCCATGTATTCTTGTTACCGTTGTTATAAAAATGTTTGACCAGTACTCTATCTCCTACTGAGAAACTTGTGTTCCGCTTCCCGCCGTACTGTTCACATTGTGAGATCTGTTTGGAAGAAACATTTCTATTAGCTTGTGTTGACAACGGCGGCACTGTTGACGGATTGCTCATAACACTATCATTATGATTATTTGATACTTGGTTCCGCAACAGATCGAAACGACAGCGCAACGGGCGGCCAAACATTAGTTGTGCTGGTGAAAAACCGGTTGTACAATGTATTGAATTCCTATAATCGAACAAGAATTTATTTATTTTCTTCTGAATTGTGCTACGACTATCATTCGCTTTTAATGTAACTTTTAACCCTTTTTTTATAGTTTTGACGCTATTCTCAGCTTGCCCATTCGATGCTGGATGATAAGGTGCGCTAGTTAAGTGTTTTATTCCATTAATTCTGCAGAATTCCTGAAATTCATTGGACACAAAATTCGATGCATTATCTGAAATTAACGTACGCACTAAACCAAATCTACTGAAAATTTCTCCTATTTTTTCTAAAACCGCCGCACTATCTGTCTTTTGCATCAGGTTGCATTCAGTCCATTTTGAATGGGCATCAACCATCACCAAGAATTGATTACTAAATAGCGTAAACATGTCAATATGCACGCGCTCCCACGGTCGATCTGGGTGGGGCCACGGAGCGAGCGGCGAGCGGGGCGGGGCCGTACGTAACGTATTGCAAACGCTGCAGGAGCCTATCTTTTCTTCTATATGCTTATCAATATTGGGCCACCACATTCGCGACCGGGCCTCTGCCTTTGTTTTTACCACTCCGAAATGTGAGCTGTGCAGTTCTTCTAACAATTGTTCTCGAAATTTTGATGGAATTACCAATTTATGACCCCGCAAAATACACCCATTTTCTAGTGATAGTTCCGAACGACATGCGAAATACGGTTTTAAATCCTCTTCATTACATTTAGCAGGCATTCGAGTTTTTAAAAAAAATACTATCTTATTTAAAATCGGGTCTCGTTCCGTTTCGACTTCAACATCTTTCATTGTGATTGGTGATAGCATTGAGTCTGAAATGTATTTTATATACAAACTCCTAGCTCAAGGGCGACGGCCGCGACCAAGGGCACTCGTGTTAGTGATAACAGTGAAAAGCAGTGTGAAGTGTGTGGTTATAAAAACCACTCAAAAGAGAAGTGTCGCTATCATCCGCAGCTAAATAATTGTTGTTTTGCATACGAGACTTGCACATACGTCTCAAATGACCTTTTTGGTTACACACTTTGTACAAATTGTACGCTGATAAAAATAAAGCGTAACGTTGTAAGCGATTTGCTGCCAATTCCGGGACACCTTTTTTATTTTCAAATATAGTAATAAGTGGCTTATGGTCGGTCCTTAAAATAAATGGGACCGTGCGTCCATACAAATAATGGTGAAACTTTTTTATCGCGAACACAATGGAAGTTGCTTCTTTTTGAATTTGTGCGTAGTTGCGTTCCGCCTTTGACAAGGAACGCGACGCGTATGCGATCGCCCGCTCTGTGCCGTCCGCCTGCTTCTGCGCCAGAACCGCGCCGAGGCCCTCAGGCCCTGCGTCTGACGTCACCACGATCGGTAACTCGGGGTTATAGTGCGCTAACACTCTATCGGATGTTAACTCCTCTTTAATTTTATGGAACGCCTTTTCCTGATTCTCTCCCCACTCCCACTTTACCCCTTTTTGTAGTAACAGATGTAGCGGGCTCAGCACACTAGACGTATTAGGTACGAAACATCGATAGTAGTTTACCATTCCCAAAAACGATTTGAGCTCGCTGATTGTTTTTGGGCTTTTGCAATTCAAAATGGCTTCCACCTTTTGTTGTGATTTACGTAGGCCATTTTTATCTATAATAAATCCCAGATATTCGACAGAATCCTTAAACAGTTCACATTTATCTTGTTTTAGTCGCAGTCCTGCTTCTTCTAATCTCCGTAATACTTTCTCTAACCTCTCTATATGAATTTGTCTATTTTCCCCTGTCACGAGTATGTCATCTAAAAATATACAGGTACCCTCAATATCACCAATTAGATTTTCCATTGTTTGTTGAAAAATAAAAGGTGCATTACACAATCCAAATACCAGTCTATTGTAACGGAACAAACCCTTATGTGTGTTGATGCAAGTGAGGTTTTTCGAGTCATCTAATTCCAGTTGATTATAAGCCCGCGAAAGATCCAATTTTGAAAATTCTTCCCCTCCATGCAGCTTTGCAAATAAATCTTCAATACGGGGAAGAGGGTAGTTGTCCATAAATAACACCTTATTTAATGTGACGGAGTAATCACCACAAATTCTCACATTTCCGTCGGGACGTAACACGGGCACAATCGGTGTAGCTATCTCGGCATGCTCAACCTTTTCCAAAATACCTAAATCTACTTGTCGCTTAAGTTCATCCTCCACTTTAGATTTTAATGCTAACGGTACCGGGCGTGGCTTAAAAAATCTCAACTCAACGTCAGGTTTCACTTTTAAATGAATCTTGTATTTATTGAATGTACCTAATTCATTAGAAAATAGCTTTGCGTATTTATCTCTTATGATTGTTGCGCAATTGTCCTGTTGTATATTATTACAGTCAGCAGCAGCACTGCATAACTGTAAATTGAAAGAACTAATAAAATCGCGACCTAGTAATGCCGGCTGATTGTAATGCGTAGCAATAACAAAAATGTTTATCGATCTTGTCATGCCTTCATAGGTCACCGGTAATAACAAACATCCTAGCGGTGTAATCTTAGTCCCGTTATAGCAATTCAACACAATTTTGCATGTTTTTAATTCGTATTGAGACAAATGTGTTTGATAAAACTGTTGAGGCAAAATTGAAACTGCGCTGCCGCTATCTATTTCGCAAACTATATCATTGTTTGCTATAGTGACCATCTGTCGCATAGGATTACCGTTAATGGATTTTATATTAAACAAATCATAAATACCTTCAACAGTGTCGCTATCATCCGCAGCTAAATAATTGTTGTTTTGCATACGAGACTTGCACATACGTCTCAAATGACCTTTTTGGTTACACACTTTGCAGCTATAATTACTGAACCGACACTTCTCTTTTGAGTGGTTTTTATAACCACACACTTCACACTGCTTTTCACTGTTATCACTAACACGAGTGCCCTTGGTCGCGGCCGTCGCCCTTGAGCTCGCACGAAGGGCATACAGCGCCGGCGCCGCAGCAGCGGACTGCTCCGCCTGCGTGGCCTGCAGCGCCTGCCGGGCACATCTCACGCTCTGCGCCAGCTCCAAGGCTCGGGTGAACGTGAGGGTGTCCACACTCTCCGCGAACAGCTTCTCCTTTTCCTTGATGTTCTCGAGACCCAACACGAACCGGTCTCGCAAAGCAGTATCCAAATCTCCACGGAAACCGCAGTATTGCGCCAAATTACGCACCCGCGCCGCCCATTCAGCCAGATCCTCACCAACTCGTTGCTCCGCTTTGTAGAATTTGTACCTCTCGGCAAAAGTGCTCTTCTTTGGTACAAATTGTGCGTGTAACAACGTTAAAAGCGCCACGTAGGTTATACTTTCCAAGTCTGATGGGAATGCCAAATCTCTTACGACACGGTAGGTATCCTCCACCAAAGCCGTCAACAACAGAGCTCGTCGCTTCACTCCCAGCTTGTCCGTCTCATTATCAATATTATTTGCTGTGCAAAACTGGACAAAACGACTTTTAAAAATGCCCCATTCTTTTGTGCGATGGTCGAAGGTCAGCGAGTCGCCGAACATTACATTTGCACTACTACTCGACATGATTGTTTTCTTTGTAAACACCAATACTACTATGTTGTTAATCACTTAATTAACGCGTAAGTTACTTTCTCGTCGCCAAATATTGTATATTTACGGATATATTAGAATAAAACCAAGGAGTAGCCTGGTACACGTTTAATGCTCAAACACAAACTGATTTCCATATAAAAATATCTACATACCCACATAATATTATAGTATTTGTGATACCCCACATTCGTACACTACAATCTTGTAAGAAAAGAGTTTCATCAATGTCACACGGGTCGATATGGATTTCTAAAACAAGCAAAGCAATGCATACATTTGAGCGAGACGGCTTAAAGACGTGACGTCAGATGGTATTTAATCTGAGCGAGATGCAAATAGTAGTGACACTATTGAATGAGTTAAGTATATCACCACGAGCGCGACAAATTGTAGATAAGGAATGGTGGGAAATAAATGACATGACGTATTAAAAGTAAATACAAGTATAAAATAATTTCAAATAATCGGACGTCTGAAACTTAAAAGTAACTTGAAGCAGAGATTGGATCTCAAAATTGGAAATTTAAATCTCTTTTAGTATAGGTGTATAGTATAGGTACCACTTAATGATCTAGCTACAGAAGTTTTACTTCTAACACGTGTACGGTGCTACACGCGTATTTTTTTTTTGGTAATTTTTGCTCGATATTGATAATGGTAGCAGGTAGACGCTTAAAATGTTCACAATATATTGAGTATATTATTTACTTAAAAAATAAATAATTACATTAAAATTAAATTAATATTTAGGGGGGGCTCCCATACAACTTTTTTTTTTGCGGTTTTTTATAGATAATGGTACGGAACCCTTCGTGCGCGAGTCCGACTTGCACTTGGCCGGTTATTTGTATTTTGTGCGTGCATTTGCAATGAATGACAGAACTACTAAACATTTGGTTTATATTTTATTTCATTGTCATTACTAGTGAAACGAAATGAGGAGATAAATTATTGCCACTACGGGTTCCTGAAATGTTGCGGATGGGCAATTTTAAATTTTCTTGAGCAAATGTTTACCATGAAAAGGGAGATCCCATTTATTTCTGTTTGTTTGTTTGTTACCCTGCAAGGTTAACAATTATTGGAGTTTGTTGCCTGTATTCGTAGCATCTCGCCTCATGATTTGGTCGTTCCTCGTCAGGTAAAGGAGAATTCTCACAATGTATGAAAAAAAAACCCAACCAAGAACCTATCTAACTTATAGGTTTGATGAAAAAAGATTATTTCTTTTTGGTTTCAGTTCCACTTTCATGTATGGAGCCCCCCCCTTTATTATTTGTATATATTTATTGCACATAAAAGACAAAAAACAGAAAATACAGAGAAGTTATTTACAAAGGTAAGCTTATCTCTAAAGAGAGATAAACAGGTAGGCCTATGTGCTCAAGTAAGAGAAAAATAAAACATAAATAAATCATAATATTACTAATCTACTGAATATACTATATAAAGAAGTACATGAATATTACATAAAATAAAATAAATAATATAAACTAATACATATTAAAATACCTTCTATATTTATGATTGAGAGAGATAATGCTCCTTCAACCGATTCTTGAATATAAAGAAAGATGGACTGTCCCTGATGGCGCAGGGAAGCGCGTTCCATAGAGAAATAGCCCTCATTCGGAAGCCATGCTCGTATGCGACAGTATTGTGACCTGGAGTGGTGAGAATAGAGGAACGTGGAGTGGCGATAATTATTTTTTAATTTTTTTGTATGAAAATCGTAAAGCGGTTTAAATTTATTTATTTAATCGTATGGCTCGAATGAATAGGCTATTAGAGACAGTCCGTCACTCAACATATTTAAAAGTCGGTTGAAAGAGCCCTATCTTTCTCTACCGTATTAAATTTAAGTACTTTTATTTTGGTATATTTGCTTAACATATTTATATCTATAAGTCTGGTATTATTTACGTATTTTTAAGTAGTTTATTGTTTTATCTTATTTTATGTTGTGCACATGGGTCTACCTGTTGTAAAATTATTTCCTATCCATCCTAGATTTACTGGAAGAAATCTCTTAATAGAGATAAGCTCGCCTTTGTCATGTGTTGTCCACTTTCAATTGTAAAATGTGTTATTTTGTGCAATAAAGTATAAAGAATAGGCTACAGAGGAATATTTAATGAACTAAGCCAGTTGGCTGCGTCAGGAGGAAGGTCAAACAGATCTCGGGGGGTCCATTGTCGGAAGTAGTTGCACCGACCGTGCCCCGACCGGAGTCTTATCAGGCGGCACCATTGGTTGCGCGGTAAGCCGAAACCCGGTAACTTGGACGTAGGGTCGAGGTCGTTCACGGTCGTTCCAACAGTAGCTTGGCTCCACTCTGACTTCCAGCTCTCGGAGAGGTCGAACTGGAGTGAGTGTTAGCGGTTTCATAATCCATTTAGATACCAAGTTTCAACGTGTAGTCCTAATAGTTTCGGAATAAAGTTGCTGTGACATACGGACGGACAGATGGACAGACGGGCAGACGGACAGACAGACAGACAGACTTGACGAAACTATAAGGGTCCTTGTTTCTCTACGGAACCCTAGAAATGGAATTTAAGTACAACTTAAGAACCCATTATGACCTGAAACTTTATCGTTTTGTAAGTTTAAGTTCCGCGTTCTTTGAATGAATTGCAAATGGCTGGCAATAGCACGGAACAAAATGGGTTTCGTGAATACAAGAAATTATTACGTTTCATTTAAAGTTTGGCTCCGAACGAGTCTGGTTTTGATGACGATTCATATTCAGGCGTATTTAGATCAAAAATCGGTCAGGTGCGAGTCGGACTCGCAATCGAAGGAAACGTAAAACGGTAAAAGGACTGTTAAGACGTATTTAAAAAAAATTACTACAACAGAGCTTAGTTGTGAACTTACAGGTGTCGCTAGTTGCTTTCTAGTTGCCATATTTGGGAATTTCGTCCGTACATAAAACGGCGTTTCAAAGGTCGTAGTCCTGAATTCTGACAATTGCACAAATAAAGCAAAAATCTAAAAAGCGTAAATGTTTCGATCCTTAGCAAAAACTGCGACTGAAAAGAAAAAAAAAAGACATTAAAATGAGGGTAAATTAAGTTCTCATCCCCTTGCAATAGACATTAATTGACGTCTTGGTACCCACTGTCAAAGTCAAAGGACTCTTTTGTCCAGAAGCGACTGGGTCGGCCAGTCCAACTCGCACTGGACCGTCTATTTTTTAATTAGTAAGGCAGCCTGGTTTCTCCCGTCAACCGTAACTTAATATGGTATTAATACATCAATCTTTCACGCCTATGTTGTCCTACGCAGTTTCTAGATGAAAGGCCTTAATAAAGGGCAATCGTATTTCTTTACTAAGACTTGACAGAAGACGTATTGTGGTGGGTGAAGAATAAAGCTAATAAATAAAATAATGAAGATAGATAAATCATTTATACAAAGGACATGGTACACACAGATAAGTTAATAACAACAAAATCAATTTAAATAGACAGCACTTAATAGCACGCACTATGCAATTAACAGTAGGTACCTACAGCTGTGTGGTTATGTGACTGTACCACGGCAATGAAATGGCCCTGACTCAGCAATGTCACAGACGAATCTGTGACGCTGGTATTCTGTCAATAAACGGTCAAGTGCAAGTAGGACCTGCACACCAAGGGTTGCGATCACATTTGAGATTTTTACCTCGTGAAAGTTGTTTTTGCCCAGTTCGGCGTCTAATGAATGAATTTCTAAATAAAAAAAAAACATCTTCTCTCAGAAATTAAATTCCACATAGCAAGTTTGCCTCGCAGCTTACATTTTTTACGAGTGCACATGATGAAAGCTCTCGGCGAAACGAAGCGAGCTTTTTGTCTGTTACTAAAACGACGCACAAAGGCAAATGACGTTTTAGTGCTCTCATAAATATTGCATTGAATTTTTTCGAGGACAAGGTACAAGGACACATACTTTCTTTGTAAAACAGTTTTTGCATATTTTTGGGGCTTCATTGAAAATTCTTATGAAAAACTAACCCAGTTCTTTTGTTTAGATTTTTCAAAGATTGGTCTGGCATGGAGGGTATCAAAGAATGCTTTTAAAAATCAAAAGTACCAGTACAAGTCTAATTTTGAAAACCTATTCTTAGACAAAGATGAGCTTAAATTGTTTTGTGTTTTGCCGTACTTACTGAATTATTAAATGAAAATTAATCTTAATTAAAATTAAACTAGGCTACCGAAGTTGGGCCCTATAGGCCACCTGTATATTTTTTATTTCCTAGCCGTTAATATGAGATCAGCAGTAAACAAAAATATTTATAACAGGCAAATTTTGTGTCGTGAGAGTCATGGGTAACAAGAGCAGCAAGGTCTCACACCTTAATATCCATTCCCAGGATTTTTTTCGCTGCTTCCCTGTCAAACAATAGAAAGAAAATCTTTGTTTATATAAAGTTCTCTACATAATTAGCGAACTCAGATTTAGTCAAGGTTTTATGCTCAAAGTAAAATTTTAATAAAATGTGCCTTCCAAGGTTTTTAATTTACTTCACTGGCAATTTTTTTTCAAGAAAACTTCAAGTATACACTTAGGAATTTTGGTTCATTGTTAAGGTTTGTTTATTGTAAGCATATTATGGTACCAACTCTTTCAACACGTATTTCATAATCTTTGTTTATTAATTATGTTCACATTCAACTCGCTTCTTGCCCTTCTTTGCTCCATCCCTATGCCCACAAATTTCGAACGGGCGGTAGTGTACAAAAATATTAATATTATATTGACGTTGACTAAGCAATCTGTATGATTTTATGGTCAATAAAAAAAATATACTTGACTTGACTTTGGCGGCCATGGGCTAATGGCCGATCCCAATAACCTATCTCTATCCGTGATCTGCAGATTACGCGTTACATTTGACAGTTGCGCTATGGGATTTATGTCAAAATTGACACTAGCAATCTCAAATCTGCAGATTATGGATAGAAGATAGGTTATTAATTTCGGCCGTTAATCAACCAAACACATTCAAATATATCTACACAGCAAAACAATTACTATACACAGATAAAAAATTATGTTATATCAACAACTAGCGACCCGCCCCGGCTTCGCTCGGGTGCAATGCACGGTGCACTATACTATTAAGCATGTATGATACATATAAACGTTCTTCTTAAATCACTCTATCTATTACATTTAAAAAAAATCGGTCAAGGAATCGCACACGAAGGGTACCGTACTATCGTCAACAAAACTTAAGCACTCAAAACAATAAAACAAAAAGAAAATTAATAAAGATTATGCCCTCACGGTGATTTGAACTTACGACCTACGGATTGAGGGCTTACAACAAGTTCAAGTTCAAGTTCAAAACTTTTATTGACCATAAAATCATACATATTACTTAGTCAACGTCAATATAATATTAATATTTTTGTATACTACCGCCCGTTCGGAAGTTGTGGGCTTAGGGATGGAGCAAAGAAGGGCAAGAAACCTCCCCCGTACCTCTTTTAAAATATCAGAGCCTTAAAAATACAATGTTATGTATTTCTACTACTCTACTAAGGAAATACACCGAGGAGAGACGTACTGACTCAGTCCATCGCCCCTCTTTGGATTTCTGTGCACTGAGATGGTAAAGACCATGCAGTTTTGTCATCTAAATATTCTTTTACAACATACCGGCTGAGCTACCACAACGATGTGGGTTGATATTGTATGTGTAAATATATATATTTGTGGAGCTTGCGTGCCCACCTATATCTGATGCTGACCATACGTATTTCTGACAATATGAAACCCTAAAGCGACGCTCTGATATAATTTGTTTAAAAACTTCTCAGGTTTACGCGATTTCACCTCGTAAAATTGTAAATGTTTCGTTTCATTGGGTCATTCCCGTCTCAATATTCCATATTCTATACGGTTTTTTCAAATCAGGTTCATTATTATTAGTCCACGCAAACTGTCATGTTTCCAAATGTAGTGTAGCACTAGCACTGAGATGGGAATTGACGAGGGGTTATAGATTATAACTTACTTACAGTTTGTATTAAACTCAAAAAGCACTTAAAACTGATTTCTAATCAAATAGGATTTGTGGTCTTTTAAAGTTTTACTTTTTGTTTCAATTAAAGATACAATGTATTGGCATTTTCGTTGCGTCTGAAACTAAGTTGAAATAGGAACGACCCATCTCGATTACACGAAGTGACAATGTATTTTACGTCAGTTTTATGAGACCATCCCAGCTGAGTAATCTAGCTCTCGTGGAACCTAATAAACCTGAGGCATTCCCTAGATTACTCAGGTGGCGGCTTCTAATACACGCAGCAATTAAGAGGATCGTGTACTCGCGAGCTTCCATACAAAAAGCGTTAACGTTTTCCACCCCCTAAACCTTGTCCGATTTTCACAATTTTTGAAGTAAAACTTCTTGGGGCACGGGGGTAAAATTTATTTAACCTCTCAACTGTAGGTTATTCATATATTTGCTTTTCAATTACTACTAGCCGGGTGCTATCACGAGTGGCTAAGAAATGTAACGGAAATTGGAATCGGTGACGTCAGGGTCGGCTGAAGACTTTTAAAACCGCAACTATTTTCAATACGGTTTTTAACTAATCAGATAAGATAATAATACATCCGTACAATAAAGAATGTTAATTAGTGAGAGAAAAACCTGATGAAACGTTAACAAATAAAAATTATTTTAAGCATTCTTCCACGAGTTCTTGATTTCCGGTATGGCCAAAACCAGTGACGTGACCAAAAACTACTTCGTTCAACCTCTTTGTTGGAACCGGAACTTATGTTTGACAGTTGTGCGATGCGATCCATACAGTTTGTAAGAAAATAGTTTCATCAATGTCACACGGGTCGATATGGATTTCTAAAATGATGAACGAATCGTTTTGTGGCCGGTAACTATGGAATAGGTACCTAAAACGCGCTGCGTAGTCGCGCAACGGGCAGCTAGTAATCGCATAAAGTCACTTAGAATCATCCAAATGTGATATTTAGTTTTCAAGCAAATTCCGATGTGATGGATGGCTGCATTAAGACTTCTTGAAAACAATAAGTAGGTACCTAGAACTGTTCTAAAGCCACTTTTTATTATATAGTGCAGTTCAAGTACTACTAAGTACGTGTTATACCTAAATATTTAATGTTTATCTGTAGTAAACGGCCAAAGCGAGGTCTACAGCTTACAGAGCCATAAGTTTAATGGCTTATTGTTTCGCTTATTTGTTTGTATGTAATTTTTGTAATACATATTTTAAAGTTGAATTGTTGTTATAACTGTTGAAATTATACGATTTTGATTTTAATAAGCTTTTGTAATTTTAAAGTTAATGCTTCATGCCAGTCAATAATGTTGAAGTAAAATATCAAAATCGAGGTATGTCGTATGGCGGACTAAGGAAATGTCAAGAATAAAATTAAATAAGAGTTACGTAAAAAATCCTAGCAAAGTAGGTATGTATAGGTTAGCGGGGGTAGCATAAGGCACGCCAGTCACCCCAGCCACGCATTTTGTCACAATTTAATGTCATATCATAATGAATGCGCGCTATTTTATGGAGAAACATCATTGAGACGCGAAAGGAGTTGGCAATTTGGCAAAATGACTGCCCCAGACATGTACAAAGACTTCTCAACAGCCAATTAATAGCATTTAAATATTCTCTCATAAATTACTGCGTCTTTAGTTAGTTTGTAGAACTTGAAGGAAATGATTAAATAATTAAGAGTTGTCACTTCATACTCTATGATTCCGCCATTGATTAGTGACTTTTGCCATCGTTAAAAATAACATGCAACATAATTGCCAACTAGCAAAACTGTTGAAAACAGGAGGTTTCCAGAGGAGTGGCTAGATGGCGTTATGTTGCATGTTATTGCAAAATGGTGCTTATTTCTAGCGACGGCAAAGGTCACGGAATCATATTGGAATTACCTATATTTATTTTTTTTTTCTTCAAGTTCTACAAACTAAATACAGACGCAGTAAATTAAATTTATGAATGAATATTTAAATGCTATTGGCTGTTGAGAAGTCTTTGTACATGTCTGGGGCAGTCGTCCATATATTGATTTAGCCATCTTCTTTGTCATTTATCTGCGCGACTGAGGTGAGTGGCAAGCCTTATGGTAGCCCCGCAGGTACACATTAACTTGGAATAGTTGAAAATACGTACTCGATCAATTAAATAAAGGGACTGGGCACAGAGACAAGCAAAGCAATGCATACATTTGAGCGAGACGGTTTTAAGACGTGACGTCGTCAGATGGTATATAATCTGAGCGAGATGCAAATAGTAGTGACACTATTGAATGAGTTAAGTATATCACCACGAGCGCGACAAATTGTAGATAAGGAATGGTGGGAAATAAATGACATGACGTATTAAAAGTAAGTACAAGTATAAAATAATTTCAAATAATCGGACGTCTGAAACATAAAAGTAACTTGAAGCAGAGATTGGATCTCAAAATTGGAAATTTAAATCTCTTTTAGTATAGGTAGGTATAGGTGTATAGTATAGGTACCACTTAATGATCTAGCTACAGAAGTTTTACTTCTAACACGTGTACGGTGCTACACGCGTATTTTTTTTTACATGTTTGAGATACTATGGAAAACTATGCTCGTACGTTTTGATTTTTTTGAAATAACAGTACACATTACCTAGTTATTGTGCAGATTACTTAGTTAAAGTGAGAAATAAATCAATTTTTTGCACTTTAACGTACTCAGCCAGGTGATGTGCGCATTACCTAGTTAATGTGCACTCTTACATATATAACCATATCAGCAAACACATGGATCACTTGTTTCCTTGTTGATAACTTGTAACCGGTAAGTCTCATGAATGAGGACATAGTCCGAACAAACTAACAATAGAGAATAATTATTATTATAATAGACGTGCAGCATGAGCGTACAACATGACTTGAACTATTGCAGTAACTTGAACTAATATACATTTAAATAACGCATTTATTAAATAAAAATCCATCATCTTGTTTTAACACAAAGTGTGCCCTATACAGAAACGAAACAGACACATACATAGAACCAATTAATTCAGTAACTTGTACTAATACTTAGCCTAGGGTTGGGCGCTGATAAAAAACACATATAAATCTTCTTCAGTCTGCGTTCACACAAAAGCGAACAAAACTTATTTTTTTCTCGCACCCAAAGTGCCGTGAGTAATGCTCTTCGGATGGCAGGTAACTTTGTTTTTGTTTTATTCTGTTTGTGGATGTTTTTGTTTTATTCTGTTTGTGGATGTTTTTTAGTCTATTCTTAAGTGTAAAATGCGTATTGAATAACGGGCTCGCCCGGTTCCCAAAATAAAAGGAAAATTAGCATATCAGTGACAACTTACTAAATCGTGTCAAACTTATTTGTTTTTTTTCTCTCTTTTCCTTTACAGGTACGGTCTGAAAACCAGCGCTTTGAGATAGAACATGTTTGTGCTACTCACAACAAACGCTGAGACCGTCCCTTTTTTGTCTTATTAAACTAATATACCCTATTTAACTGTACCTTTTATGTATATTTTTATTAATGCAAAATAAACTATTTCTATTCTATTCTATTTCAGCCAACCAAGTGCAATATTGAATTAATCTTCGATTAATCCATTGTGACATTGCATCGCTCTTTCAGAAACTGGGGTTAAGGGTAGGCTTAGTTGTGCCTCTGCCACTCCGTAAGGGAAAAGGCGTGACGCTATGTATGATATAAAAATGAAATGAAATGAAAAATGAAAATGAAAAAATATTTATTTGCAAAAACAATTTACAGCACAGATTAACAATGATTCCCACACTAGGCATGCCTGTATCGTGGGAAACTCAATATATGTAATATGTATCTTATTATGTTCTCATTTGTAGTGGTTTCACTCCTCTGGCCGCTCACACAGGATTTTAGAGTCGGTCTAGTTCTGCATAACCGGTTTTATCAATCACAGCCTCCAAACTAAACCAATTAATAATACATTGCAAATTAGCTCTAAGTCCGTAGCAACACAACAACATCAATTATAAACATAACGAGGGTTCCAATATCTTAGATACTGAACCCTGAGTAATAAATTTGAGTTCCGCGCATTATTCACGGAACCCTCTGATAACTTTAGACTAGCTTACGGCCGTAGTTTTCAGGCATGTGTGGGGTAAACACAAAGATTTACGCACTGAACCAATTCCAAAGTAAAATAATTGAACTGTTTAAATAACGAGTGCAAAATAAGTCAACTGGTGGTATGGCTAGATTCTTTATCTCTAGACATATATTTCTCAATACTTTTCAAAGCTATATATTTATCGTTGTGCACTTATGTAGGTCTACCTTTTATTAAATTATCCTCTCCATCCTAGGTTAGCTGGAAGAGATCTCTTATTAGAGATAAGCTCGCCTTTGTGCATGTTTTTTTCTAATATTAAGTGTCTGTATTATGTTTTCTGTGCAATAAAGTATAAAGCTATTGCAATCGTGATTTCATGTTAAAAAGTGTTCTGGCAGAACCGGTCGAAAATGCATTTATATGCTATCATAAAATGGCGGTTTCTAATAATAAAAAAAGGTTTTTAAAAGCATTTTTTACCTACATTGTTTCTGTGGCATGTCGAACTAGCACGACGACTATTCGGTGTCTTCGCTGTGCTCTCCCCCTTTAGTCTTCATTATAGTTACCGCAGTGTTTGTCCTAAAATATTTAATCGTATAACGATGATTCATGGTTGGCCATTTCATGTTATGCCCAATTCGCCGATATGGCGCCGACATACACACGGTCCGCCCAAAGAACAAGGCTTGCAATTTTCAATCGTACCTGAACCGGTAGATCCAGATAAAGTTAAAAACCTTTAAAAAAAAACAGAAAAAAACAGGTCTTTTGTGGACATTGGAAGTGCTTAGCTAGGGAATAAATTTTCCAATTCACTGACTAATCGAATTCATACCATTTGTATTTGTGGTCCCTCACTCCCTCACTCCATCGTTTTCTAGGGCGGCCCCGACCCAGCTTCTCGGTTTGGTAAATATTATTATTATGCTACTGTATTATTTTAGCCGCTCCATTAACTTCTGCTAAATGCCGCCAAATATAATAAAACCGGCCAGGAGCGAGTCGGACTCGCATACGAAGGGTTTCGTAACTGACATCCCTTTCTATCAAACGTAGAGTTTGAATCAACTAAAAGTAGAAAAAATATAACTTAATATAATAGATGTTTTTTTTTTAATAAAACTAATTACGCCAATGGATCTAAAATGAATTTTGCTACCATTCATGTGTCAAAAGATAGGTATTTAAGTTATTATAAAAAAAAACTTTAAACAACATCATCATCATCCTCAGCCCACATCGACCCACTGCTGGGTATAGGCCTCTTCTCTATAGCGCCAATTTTCCCGGTCCTGTGCCAATCACAACCAGTGGGATCAAACAACAATAATCGGTTAAGTGCGGGTCGGTATCGCACACGAAGGGTACCGTACCATCGTACAACAAATCAAAAGCACTCAAAACAATAAAAAAATAAACAAAAAGAAAATTTAAAAAGTTTATGCCTTCACGAGATTTGAACCGACGACCTCCGGATTGAGAGTCTACATCATACCGCACCGGCTAACCACAACCATGTGGGTTGGCGCGAAATATGCTATCAATTTAAATGTGAGTATACGTGTCTATGACATGGTTGCTATGACAATAAATAAACAGTTTCAGTCAAGATCTCCATTTTGAAATGCGTAAGTGTATCTAAACACGTCTCTTGTATCGGGGCCCCCTTTAATTTGCAATATCTCTCGTATTTCAGTATTTGTGGTTGACGGACAGCGAAGTCTCAGTAATAGGGTCCCGTTTGGCACCCTTCGGGTACGGTACCCTAATAAAAGGATATTTAAAATTATAGGAATATGTAATCATTAAAAAATACCCATAAAAAAGATAAGGCTTTAAAGTCCGCTGTCAATCAGCCGATGGACTGACGGACTGACAGAGGAGGCTAAGTAATAATCCTTCATTCAGCCTTCGGGTACGGAACCCTAAAAATGCAACAAAACAAATGAACTTCATAATGAACGCGGTTGTGAGCTCTATGATAAATGAACTCACCGCGTAGCACTGTCTGCTACGGCGTAACGGATCACCGTAGCTAAAACCACTAATCTTTCGTAGTAAGTAGCAATCCTTTGTCATTGTAGTTATGGCAAAGGTTCAGACTCTAGTGAACCGTGTTGACTTTGTGCTATGTTTCATGAGCATAACGACCGGTTTCCGAGACGCTATTCACAGTTAACGATTAGCTAATCGATGATTAACTTAAAATTTTCGACACGTGATTAGCTGACAGTGGCACGTTATTAGGCTTACAGATAGTTTCTCTGTTAGCTAATCCTATCCTATGAACTGCGTCTCGGAATAGGCCGTAAGTGTCACTACTAGAACGTGATGGAGTTAATTTTGAGTTGTCAAAGTTAACTTTGGTGTCAACTCGCGTTAAAGCCTCTAAAAATATTTTAGGTTATTGCGAGATATCAGGGCGAAGTGGTTGGTCAGGGTAGGTTACTACTGAAAGAGTTAAGCGAAATCAAAAGAAAGCAAAAATATTTGGAAAAATGGTAATTTCTGATAAATTATAAAAATTGGTCAAGTGCGGGTCGGACTCGCACACGAAGGCTTCCGCACCATCATCGTCTGTGCCTAAAATGGCGATACCTTCAATATGGCTGTCAGTTGTCTCTTGCTATTAAAAAAATTCAGGCGCTATTGTATTGAAATTGACTTAATACCTACTTTTCAATTCTAAACACACTTTTTTCAAGATTTTCAGTATTTGTTGTTGTTGCGGCAGTACAAATACACATTCTGTTAAGTATTTAAACTCTCTAGCTATTACGGTTCGTGCTGTAGGATCCGATGACGATGACGGACCGACGGACGGACGGACAGCGGAGCCTAAGTAATAGGGTCCCGTTTTGGCACCCTTCGGGTACGGTGCCCTAAAAACTACTAAATATCCCTTATTCACTCGAACAACACATCCCTAATATCTTCCGCCAGAACCAATCGACCCTTCAAGCCCTTCATCAAGGTAGTTTACGTAACGGCAGCCTCGGTGACGCAAACAGCGTATTTTGCCGCCAAAATGGTTGAATAATAAATAAAACAAATGCTCACGGTGTTCCCCGGCGAAAAGATAAATCAGCATAAACTTGAAGAAACTTGTTTTTTTTTGGGATCCTCAGTGAAAATAGAAACTCATAAAGGATCACTTCTTTTTTTACCTATAGAATCTTTTTGTTGAACCGTTTTGCACCTTTCGCAATATTTTGTGGCTACAGTTCAGTAAATTGTTATTAGAATTTGTATTTATTTATTTAGCGTTTGGTCGCTGTCGTCAACGTCACAACTCGTAAAGGTGGCAGTTTGAGCAGCCATTTGATAGCCTCTTCGTCAGCGGAGTGGACTTTTTGCAGTCCTCCCTCGATCGACCATAGAGGACAATCGTCCGTCAGGTGGGCCATGCTCTGAAGCAGAAAGGGTTGTCTCTGTACCCCCACTTAAACATTAGTTCGGCGCAGCGGCCCTGGCCAGTCCGGAGTCGGTTCAGCTTGGTCCAGCAGTTGCGTGGAAGGTTGAAGCCGTGTGGCCGATCGTTTGGGTTTTCGACCAATTTGTATTATGCTATGCCTTTTGTAAAAGACAATACGGTTTACCGGTAAGTACCTAGTTAAGTAAGCCTAGGACATGTTTGAAGTTGAAGCATTATGTACAAAATGGATTGAAAATATCATAATTTTATATTTTTTGCCGTTCTTTTTTATAAAGCCAATTTTGTGGAAAAGACAGCATTTAATGAGGACGAAAAATCGTGATTTCTATGAAATACTACCTCACTAGATTAGTCTTTGTTCCTAGAAAGTACATATTTAGACCAGCAGTAAAATAGCATAAGGTAGAAGGTTAGAAGGAATACAAACCCTCTATTACATTTGTCAGTCTCTCCGTCTGTCGGTCAAGAAACGTTTTCTCAGGAACTCTTGTATTTGTATTTGTATTTTATCTATTTATTTGCATCAGCAGCGCACACACACACACAGCATAAAACATAGAAGATACTTAGCGCTAAACAAAATAACATAACTCTTCAATCTCCTATCAAGTTTATATTAACGATATCTGGGTTTGCCTTCCATAGAAGTTGTAAAAAAAACGTACAGGAATCAAACTGTCCCGCCGTTTATGTCACAATTTTGCTAAAGGATAATTTCGCTGACCTACAATCATGAGATTTGGTATGATCCAAATAGGGAGCACTTATCCAGCGGAGAGCGCATAAATACATTTTCCTTCGAAACACAGCTCACCTATTTACGGGCGGCGGGGGACGAGGTAAGAGAGCTGTGATTGGTCAGCCGCTGCGAAACTGTCTGCCGGCCCGTCATCGTACATAGGTTGCGAATGCGAACGTTTGTTGAATACAACAATGTTTGACGAGCCGCATTCCCCCGCAGGCGCAGTCAATTGGATATACAGTCTCTGGATCCAAAGTATGACATAACAAAGTGTCACGCTTTTCCCATACGGGGTGACTAAGGCATAATGGGCCCACTTTTAACCCCTTCGTCGACACATCTTATCTATCTATTGTTCTCCATTGTTCGGTTGGTCGACCGGTGTGCTTCTGAGAGTGAACCTGTTACGCAATTTTTTCGGAACCCTCGGTGCGCCATTGCGACACGCACTTTGCCGTTTTTTTTCCTCCTCGTTACCAAACTATTTGAAAGAGTTTCGATAAAATCTCTTTTCTGTCGGCTCTCTCTTTTTCGCCTATTTGTCTGCACAGTTTCGCTGTTTCAAATATTATTGGATCTTTAAACTTGTAACTGACACACAGTTTACACTTCAATATAACGCTTGTGGAACGCACTCCCCTGCACCATCAGGGATAGTCCTACTCTCAATATTTTTAAGAATCGTGTGAAGAAGCATTACCTGACTTTATAGAATTATAGGTAGTATGTATAGTATTTATTAGTTTATGTATATTATGTAAAATATATCATATTTATTTATATAAGTATGCACTTGTCTATTGATTTGTAAGTAATAATTATATGTATTGTACACATTTGTCTACTCCTGCTCAGCAATCCACCTGTCTCATCCCTATTTGGTTCGCTGGAAGAGATCTCTTATTAGAGATAAGCTCGCCTTTGTACACGTTTTCTATGTTTTTTACTGTCCTATGTAACTGTTTGTGTGCAATAAAGAAATTATGAATTATGAACAAAATTAACATTTACATAGGTAGGTTTATGTAGGTTGGTTAATTTACAGTACTCGTTGTACGACGTGTAGCTGACTTATTTTTGAAAGTGTTTATCCTTTTGCAAATCTTTACACTATCCGGTAATTTATTAAACATCTGTGCTCCTTCAAATACTAAGTATTGTCTTTATTCCAATTAGTCCTAGGTTTAGTTAGTTTAAGTTTGATTTTGTTACGGAGATTTCTGTTATTTGATAGGTGTAATTCTATGTTAGATTTTATGGCATTCGTAGTAATTTTTCGTATTAAAATACATTGTGTTATGTTAATAGTTTAGTTTTGTCGTACAGTTGTTTAGTTGGTGTTGGTGAATGGGTAGTGACTAGTGTAGACCTTGATAATTTTGTTTTGGGTTCTCTGTAGCGGGATACGGTTAGGGGACACTTTATTTCTTTCAGGGGCCGTTTGGCGGTTGTTTTGATTTGCCCTAAGTGTAAGGGTCATCTAGGCTCCTAGAGGACCCCCTAAATATAAGAGTCCGGCCACCGAAACAATCGCTAGACAGCTAAGAAAAAGAGCTAAGTGTCCCTTAACTGTTGGTGAAATCGGGCATAATAGAACCTGGCTAACGGGCAAAAATCTTGCCGTACTTAGACAACGTAACGTGTAAATCAGCAGATAAGTAATATGATTTTTTTATTTTTTTTATTTTTCACTTATTTGAGCACATAGGCTAGGCATAGGTTCTTATATGTACCTATATGTAATAATAATATGTATTATACTAGAATAGTTTTATTGTACGCGCAGTTCTTCCCCTTACCTATCATCTCCGTCTCCTACACAACATGGTTTGCTGGAAGAAATCTCTTATTAGAGATAAGCTCGCCTTTGTACATAATTTTTCTATGTTAAGCTATTTTTACTGTCATGTGAGTACAATAAAGAAATTACGAAATTACATAGGCCTACCTGTTCTGTATTTTAATATTCTCTGTCCATCCTGGGTTTGCTGGAAGAGATCTCTTTTTAGAGATATGCTTGCCTTTGTGCATTCCTTTTCTGTATCTTTTTGTGTTTTGTCTTTCATGTGCAATAAATATATACGAAATCAAATAAGTAAATGTAGCCCATTAATATCCCCACCGAGGGACACAAGCCTTTACCCAGATACGTGTATGATTGAGCCATATTCCACCACGCTGGCTCAGTACCGACCGCGACTGCGTAGTACTAAAGGCTGTCAAAATGTTAGTGCGACTATAACCTTCTAAGCATCTACTTTATATTGAAACTTATATGAACTTTATGTCGAAAATAAGTATAGTTACGTGTTGAAAAATATTATTAAATAAAATCGGTGTAGAGGTAGGTTATCTATCTATGTTATTATAATGAAAAATATCTCCAAAACAAAAACCTCAACACATATAAAAGAAAAGGCTTTATAAAATAAAAAGGTTTAATGTGTCTCTTAAACTATCATTTCGAGGATAATGGGACCACACATAAAGATAAGCGAAAATTCTCAGTAACTTCTGCACTTATATGGTGTTTGTTATTTGAACATTTGAGCACCTTTAGAGTATTTTTATGAACTCGTTTTATATTTCAATGATATTAAACTACATGGACTGTCAATGAACTGTTCTTATTGGCGTTCGTTTTACGGAGAATAGTGTAAACCAATGATAGTTTTTGTAATCGCTTGACAATATCAATATCAGTAGCTGTATTATATGAACTCACTTTTGCGTAAAACTACCGCTTTGACCGTCTATAGGGTTCCACACCCGAAGGGTGGCAAACGGGATCCTATTATTGAGACTTCGCTGTCCGTCCGTCCGTCTGTCCGTCTGTCTGTAACCAGGCTGTATCTTATGAACCGGGTAGCTAGACAGTTGAAATTTTCACAGATGGTGTATTTCTTTTGCTGCTACAATAACAAATAAATACTAAAATACAGATTAAAATAAATATTTAAGGGGGCTCCCATACAACAAACGTGTTTTTTTTGCAAATTTTGGTAGATATTAGTACGGAACCCTTCGTGCGCGAGTTTGACTCGCACTTTCTATTTCTATCAGTCCAATCTCGTCCAATACCGTATTCTACAGTCTTCCAACGATCTCTTGGCTGATGAGTGACGTTTACAGGGGGTGCCAGCCCTACGCAGCTTAATGCAACAAACCTGTCATCATCTCTCATTGGTCAACAAGCGTTACTTTCACCTGTCACTGCGCACCAAAAGATCGTTGGAAGCACAGATACTATATTATAATAATACAGATAGACCACCAAGAACAAAATATGACACCGGCGTAAACCGACTACGGAAGCTTCTTTAGTTCGACGGCATTATCGCTTGGTGCAGCACCATCGAACAATTGCAAATACCACGAGATGGCGCTAAGATATTCTAAGATTAGCGCCACCTACCTAGAAGTATGTTAACTGAAACCATGGCGTTTAAAGTACAAATCTTACTCCTCACGGCATCTCTTTTTTACGAAGGGTTACTAATTCTTATTTGTGTGGGATGAGCACCCTGTGGTTGGAAGCTGAACCAGGGATCTGTCACTTGCTCGCTGCGCCATGGCTATAGATAATTTACCTTCGCGACGTTATCCCTAAAATAGAAATAGCTGACAGTCTTTAAATATATGGAATTTTATTGACCTTTCATCGCTCGGTTCAGTCTATTTTAAAATCGGCAAATGCATACCATTCAAGTCTGAAATAGGCGAGTATCGCTGTAGGTGGTAGTTAGGGCTGTGAGAGCAAATCATTTATAAATACTAAGTGTAAATTAAATAACGCAAGATGAGAAACAACTTTGTTAGGGACATCATTCTGAACATCTTTCATTATGAAACTGATTTGATCAGAGCAATTTTTTTTTTCATTCTCCATACAAATCAGCTGATCCACTCAGGCCAAAATCTACTGGGAAGTAAGAAATTAGGTTGCTCTGATTCAATCGGTTTCTTAATTAAAGTTGCTCAGAATGATTTCCAAACAAATTAGTTTCTCATTTTGCTTTAGTTTATTTACACCTTGTATATCTTCTAATCAATGAAAATATAATCTTTCACAGTGAATAATCAAATAGGCTTGTGACCTGTCAGGTCAAAATAGACACTTTTTATGAACTGTCAAAAAGGAACTTTTGTTCCTGAGTTCTATGAAATAAGAACAGAATGACGTCATGAAAAGTGCCATCAAATGCTGTCTTTTTTGCACAAAATTGACTTTATAAAATATATCTGCTGGAAATATACAATTCTGAGAATGTCAAGCCATTTTGTACATAATGCTTCAACTTAAAACTTGTTCCTAGATTTATTGGATTACTTTGGCCACAAGCCTATTATTTTCTGTTCTATTCTATGTATAATGACGTAGTCCCGATTTCCGGTCACAGAGGAGTCTGCTACCCCAATGGAAGAAGGCGAAGCTACCTATGTTTTATTTTTCTCAGTCTTGTTTTATATTCATTTGCCACGCACTTGACCAGTTTTTATCCGAACCATTTCGATGTAATAGAGCGCTTGGAAATATTGATACCTACAGTACAGATACAGATAAAGCTAGCTTTTGTGCGATTTTCATCAAAAAAGTAACGCATGGCTAAATATTGTCTATTCGACTGATGGATTGTTTTTTTTTGCAAAGAATGCCTTTTAAACCTTTGATTAAAATGTTACAGGTAAAATGTATATCCTTTCTAGGTATGTAAACTTTGACTGACTTATTGTGGAAAACCGAGTATATAGGTAAAAAAAAACCTATTCAACTTTATTTTAATTTACTTATGTAGTAAAAAAAAACCTATTCAACTTTATTTTAATTTACTTATGTAGTAATTACACTGTATCTAACCTATGTGTCTGGAAATTGATGGAGATACAAATATGATAATATCATCCGCAATGAATAGATTAGGCGTGATAGTTTCGCTGCAGAGGCTGGAAATGTTAAATTATCTTATCATAAATATTAATTCATTGTTCTGATTACAATTTCCTGGAATTCAGTATTTGTGATGGTATCTATTTTGACTGCCAGACGACCTCCGTTGCCGTTCGAATTTTTGCCTCCCAAGCGGTAGTCTTGGGTTTGGATCCCGACTGGGGACGAATAGAGTATCCCCCGGTCTTACTTACTTACTTTTTATACTTTATTGTACAGAAAACATAATACAGACACTTAATATTGGAAAAACATGTACAAAGGCGAGATTATCTCTAATAAGAGATCTCTTCCAGCAAACCTAGGATGGAGAGGATAATTTAATAAAAGGTAGACCTACAAAAGTGCACAACGATAAATATTAAAATAATAGACTACTTACTAATAAATACATAAAAACAGGTAAAAACAAAAAACAAAATATAATATATACGTGCCTGGTATCGGTACCTGGTGCCTAAAAATAGCAACTGGGTTCGTGTGGTGGAAATTATCACAAATCGTAAAAGAAAATAAAATAAAGTATACCATAAAGGCGTAAACTGCAGCGCGACACTTAAGACCGCGCGAAAAGTGCGAAAAGTGCAAAAAAGTGTGTTTTTTGCAAATTACACAAAAACTGCTGATGATTTCTAAAATGTTAAACATTAAATTTTTTGATATTTCGATTACCGTTCGTTCTTGTAGAACTTCTGGAATAACTCGTTTTAGGTAAAAAACAACTATTAGGTTATTATTTTTTTCATATAGTTTTTAATGACATTCAGGAAGTATCTCAAACTGCTGGAATAACTTTTTAAAGATGGGCATTTAAGCGTTTTTTTTAATGTTGAGTGAAGGTCTTCGAACTTTGTATGTGTGGGACATCTTTGTTAATGGTTCCCGCGACAAATGGTATTCTAGCGTAGGACCAAGCAATATAAATAAATGCCTGTTCAACATCAGATATCAAGTTAAGGCGAGGTATGAATAATTACAAACCAAGGTCAACGAAAATTGCGGAAGTGAGAAGCAAATATAACTCGGGAGTAGAAACAAGTGGGCGCAATTGTGCGCTCGCACCTAATCTGAATCAATGTAAGCGCCAAAACGAAAAAAAAAAACATAAAAAATAAGCTATTTCAGGGAATTACATTTAAGTCTTTAAATCGTTAGTTATACAACAATTCCGCACATTTTACAATTAATATAAAGATCATATTTACTACCTACTTGCGGTATGATAGGAAAAAATATTGGGAAAAGGGTTGATTTTGGATTTATTTTCTATCGAGAAATTTTTATCCAAATACGTTTTCCATCATGAAAACCCTAGATTATATAGTCAAATTACTTAGACCAGAAATTAATTACGATTTGCCTAGTATTTCCTGAAATACACATGAAAAAAGCAGCCCTAGTTTATTCATGACGTGCCTTAAAACATTAAAATAAACGAATTTTCATTTCCATTTCCATCTTTTAAAAACGAGCAATGAATATAAGCTGGGTTGAGATATGATATCATTAATTCGAGCTTATGGAACAAATGAAAAGGATTTCAGAAATTTCCATTTTAATTTGGAGCTAAGTGTTTCTTGGCGGCGCTGCCAAGTCTTGAAACCTAGGTTATCTCGAAGGGAATCCTATAACCTCGTAAATCTGGCTGGCTGTCTGTCAAAAACCGTAGAAGCTAGACAAGAGCTAGAGTGTTGAAATTTTCACAGAATTTGTATATCTGTTGCCGCTAAAGCAACTAATACTGAACCACACGAAATATTGAAAAAATAAATTTGTCCCCTACAAGAAACGTGATTTTTTTTACTTTTTTTGGTACAAAGGTCCGGATCCCCCCGGGTGAGAATCAGACTCGCACTTGGCCTATTATTATCTTTTAACATACATCGCTATAAAAATAAACACCTACGGTAAATATATTCTTCTTCTTCTTGAGGTGCCTCTCTAATACTGGGCGCCAATTTTGCTGGTTGATTCATAATGTGTTTAACATTATGAATCATTGATCATTCAGACACCCATTTTTGACATAATTGGTAGTACTGTCCACATACTAAAATAGAATAGAATATTAATTCATTGATCGAATATGGAATGTCATAGAACCACATGGGTATTCTGCTGCACATTGATAGCTATGCGGTAGTTGCGCTGTTGTCAAATCGGTATTCCTCTCCTTATTTTGACGTGTTATGCTATGAAAGTACTATGTTAATACAGATGCAGCACAGATGTTGTACAGCGTGATTGTCTTACTCAAGTACCGGAATGCCCATTTTATGCTGTAACTAGCTAGCATTAACATAGCAATGTGATTATGTGGACTTTTATCAGACTTGACACCCTGGAGGTTGGCAGTCAGCTCTTCATTCTCCTCTCTGTTCTTCGCCAAGCGCATCAGCTGCTCTACGCTGGCGACTCCCGTCCATTATCCATTCTCTGAAGTTGCGGAGCCACTACTTCCAAAATCTGGAAACTGATTTTTTGCAAAACTATGTAATTTTGTTTACATAGATGACATCATACTTTAGTTACTGATGTGGAAACCTAATTACACCTGTAACGCTCTCCAAGTGTGATCGGAACCCTTGGTGCACGAGTCCCTACTCGCACTTGGCCGTTTATTTATGGTCAAGGTGAGTACTCGGGATCTTCTGTACCTGTTGTCTATTTTTTTTAAGTCAATCCTTGGTTTACTGGAAGAAATCTCCATAGAGATAAGCTCGCCTTTGTAGATGTATTATCTATTTTTCATAGTATATTTTATTGTTTTTGGTGCAATAAATTTTAATGAAATATTGAAATCTATATTCAGAAGAGCTTTATTTGAATCCCTCCCTGAGGTGGAAACAAATCCGACTATACGAGAATAGGTTCGCAACACGCCAAAGAGAATTTATAATGACTCGTATCCTGCTTTTAGGCATAGTAGTTTTCAGAGCATCATGAATACAATACCTCTATAAAACACATAATAGCCTCTGTTCGGCAAAAATATTATTGACTGCTCTCTAAATAAAGTATCTATCGTTTATGTCATTGGGTTAAAACAAGCCCATATTATTGTTTGAATAGAAATGCAATTTCCGGAACGATACTGAATAGATACTTCAGTCTCCATCTAGGCACCACCGTCATGCATGCCACATACGTTAGTTTCTGCTCTTGGGAGCTATCGATACACTATTACTATTTGATACTCGGGCTCTTTCCCGTCTCGGTCAGGGTCGAGAGTGGCGTACAGAAATGGCATAAAGACAGGGCGCAAAATGCCGCCAAAAACAATTTTGCGTCCTCGCTATATAGGCTATTGCCGTAGCTTTTTAACCAACTTCCCAAAGCAGGAGGTTTACAATTCATCCGGATGTTTTTTTATGTATGTGCCCCGATTGCGCCTAGACGGATGGATCAATTTGAAAAAAAAAAATTTTTTGATAGGGTTTAATTTCCCATTGGTACTATGTACCACCAGATCAGGATCTGATGATGGGATTCTGGAGAAATCGAGGGAACTCTTCAAATATTAAAGGCAGACCTATAGGGATTTTTGTGTTTTTAGTAATAACTCGTGCATTTACTCACGGTAAGCATAATATTGTGATGCGGAACTGCTGATGAAGACCACATATGGCCACCAGAACTGCTCAAATACTAGGTACAAATACAATGCGTGGTTGACGGGCAGGCAACGCATAGCCTAAGCCGGTACACCTAGAGCCATGAAAGTTTGTACAGGAGTTCCTTAGTAGCGTGGGGTAGCACTGAGATGGGATTTGACAAAATTAAGTCCCCAAGGGAGGGGGGGGAGAGATAAGGGGTTACAGTCAATCTAATCAAATAGGTTTTGTGAAAGTCCGTTTTTACTTTTTGTTTCAATAGGCTTGTGGCCTGTCAAGTCAAAATAGATACTTTTTATGAACTGTCAAAACGGAACTTTAGTTCTATGAAATAACAACAGAATTACGTCATGGAAAAGTGCCATCAAATGCTGTCTTTTTTTCCACAGAATTGACTTAATAAAATATATCTGCTGGAAATATACAATTCTGAGAATGTCAAGCCATTTTGTACATAATGCCTGAACTTAAGTCTTGTTCCTAGATTTATTAGATTACCTTGGCCACAAGCCTATTATAGCCTTCTATAGCTTCAGCCACTCTATCGCCATTATCGCTAGGCTACCTACGGTCCATGTTTAACAAAATCCTCTCTTGTTACAGGTCCCCCCCGCCATGCCGCACCCCCGCTAACGTCCATGATATCAGACATCGACATCATCGGCAACCTAATAAAATGGAACGCAACGAACCAACCGACCGACCTCATCGAAAATGCGAGAGGCGAAAACGAAAGAAGCAACACAACAAAACCATTTAGCATAAACGATGTCACCAACACCAGTTTATGCAACTCAACAAATAGAACCGAACACTATAGTGATTGTGGTGTAGAAACGCCGTACGATAGCTTTGAAATTAGTGTAGTGATAGTGCTGTTTCTGTTGATAGTTATAACAGTGATAGGGAATACTTTGATCATATCGGCTGTGGTGACGACGAAACGGTTGCGGACGGTAACGAACTGTTTTGTGACTAGTTTGGCCGCTGCTGATTTGATGGTCGGTGTATTTGTGATGCCGCCTGCTATAGCTGTTCATATTACGGGTGAGTATATATTTCGTATATACAATGTGTAAACGAATTAACGCAAAATGAGAAACTGCTTTGTTAGGGACATCATTCTGAGCAAATTTCATTACGAAACCGATTTGATCATAGCAACTTTATTTTTCACTTCCCAGTACATTTTGGCCCGAGTCTGTCAGTTGATTTGTATGGAGAAGTGAAAAATAAAGTTGCTCTGATGAAATCGGTTTCGTAATGAAAGTTGCTCAGAATGATGTCCCTTGCAAAGCAGTTTCTCAGTTTGTGTTAATTCGTTTACACCTTGTATTTATTGCACTTATCAGAACAAACACAAACAATACAGAAAAGGCATGAACAAAGGCAAGGTTATCTCTAAAAAAAGATCCTGCCTTCTTTTACTCTTCTTCTGTTCTTCTTTAAGGGGGTTGAAGTGCCTGCACGTGGCCCACATGTGCGGGGCCTTTGTGCATGTCCCCTTCTCCCGCTCTCTTATTTCAGCCAACCCAACTCCTGCACCAGCTGGAGTAGGAGGCCTGGGTGTTCAAGGAGCTCCTGGGTCGATGATGCTTCTCCCACAAAAGCCATCCTGGTTTCAACTGTGGATGGAGATGCCAGCAACATGTGCTCGACAGTCTCTTCCTCTTCCATGAGATCCTGCCTTTTTTGGCCCCGATAATATCAACTGGGCGTGAGTCACGTACACAATGGTATGGCAATAGCAATAGCGACAGCTCAAAATTCCTGTTTGTCTGAAGCCGTTTTTAAAAGCTTTTTTATTCAGCACTACGTGATATTTTTTGTGTTGTACATGTCGAACGTACACGAAGACTATTCGGGAGCTTCGCTGCGCTCGCTCCCTTTAGTCTTCACCTAAGCTACCGCAGATCGTTTCATGATTCATTCATTCTACGATCGGCCGCCGACATAGACACTCTGTAGGTGTTCTCAGGCTCAGGTTCTCACGTCTCTTTGCCTGTATTCAGTACTCGAGTGCCAAGGTAATAGCCTGATTAAACACGCCACTGTATCTAAAATGAAAGACGGCCGGATTTCATTTCGACGCCTTTTCAGACGAATTGCGCAGAAATTCTGGAAAAATCGTCGAGCGAAGTAAGCTCTTTAATAAATTAGATTTTTCGCCGAAAAGGGTCAGCGTTTTATTTCATTAAACTGGTCTGGTTATGTAGCCAGTGGCACGGTAGTTTTTAATTGAGTTTACCACTACTCTGCAGGGGTGTCAGTCATATACAGGGTGTTTGTAGTATGGTGCGACAAAAAATTAGGGGAGTACCTAAGGGCTTATACTAAATACATTTCTGCTTGAAAAGGCCTTTTTTAAGATTTCTGGTAAAAATAGCCGATTCTTCCTCATAATCCAGCATATTTTGATTATTTCTCGTGATAATTGAATGAATAACTAATTACTGTATTCTTAGATAGTCAGCCTTCTGAAAATTCAAAAGTCTTAACAACTATTACACAAAAAAAAAAATCGCGTGTAGCACCGTACACGTGTTAGAAGTAAAACTTCTGTAGCTAGATCATTAAGTGGTACCTATACTATACACCTATACCTACCTATACTAAAAGAGATTTAAATTTCCAATTTTGAGATCCAATCTCTGCTTCAAGTTACTTTTATGTTTCAGACGTCCGATTATTTGAAATTATTTTATACTTGTACTTACTTTTAATACGTCATGTCATTTATTTCCCACCATTCCTTATCTACAATTTGTCGCGCTCGTGGTGATATACTTAACTCATTCAATAGTGTCACTACTATTTGCATCTCGCTCAGATTATATACCATCTGACGACGTCACGTCTTAAAACCGTCTCGCTCAAATGTATGCATTGCTTTGCTTGTCTCTGTGCCCAGTCCCTTTATTTAATTGATCGAGTACGTATTTTCAACTATTCCAAGTTAATGTGTACCTGCGGGGCTACCATAAGGCTTGCCACTCACCTCAGTCGCGCAGATAAATGACAAAGAAGATGGCTAAATCAATATATGGACGACTGCCCCAGACATGTACAAAGACTTCTCAACAGCCAATAGCATTTAAATATTCATTCATAAATTTAATTTACTGCGTCTGTATTTAGTTTGTAGAACTTGAAGAAAAAAAAATTAAATATAGGTAAATAAGAGTTGTTACTCAATACTCCGTGATTCCAATATGATTCCGTGACCTTTGCCGTCGCTAGAAATAAGCACCATTTTGCAATAACATGCAACATAACGCCATCTAGCCACTCCTCTGGAAACCTCCTGTTTTCAACAGTTTTGCTAGTTGGCAATTATGTTGCATGTTATTTTTAACGATGGCAAAAGTCACTAATCAATGGCGGAATCATAGAGTATGAAGTGACAACTCTTAATTATTTAATCATTTCCTTCAAGTTCTACAAACTAACTAAAGACGCAGTAATTTATGAGAGAATATTTAAATGCTATTAATTAGCTGTTGAGAAGTCTTTGTACATGTCTGGGGCAGTCATTTTGCCAAATTGCCAACTCCTTTCGCGTCTCAATGATGTTTCTCCATAAAATAGCGCGCATTCATTATGATATGACATTAAATTGTGACAAAATGCGTGGCTGGGGTGACTGGCGTGCCTTATGCTACATACCTACTTTGCTAGGATTTTTTAGGGTTACTTCATCGCGAAGCGATGACGTAACTCTTATTTAATTTTATTCTTGACATTTCCTTAGTCCGCCATACGACATACCTCGATTTTGATATTTTACTTCAACATTATTGACTGGCATGAAGCATTAACTTTAAAATTACAAAAGCTTATTAAAATCAAAATCGTATAATTTCAACAGTTATAACAACAATTCAACTTTAAAATATGTATTACAAAAATTACATACAAACAAATAAGCGAAACAATAAGCCATTAAACTTATGGCTCTGTAAGCTGTAGACCTCGCTTTGGCCGTTTACTACAGATAAACATTAAATAGGTAGGTATAACACGTACTTAGTAGCTAAACTGCTAATTTGTGACTTGAACTGCACTATATAATAAAAAGTGGCTTTAGAACAGTTCTAGGTACCTACTTATTGTTTTCAAGAAGTCTTAATGCAGCCATCCATCACATCGGAATTTGCTTGAAAACTAAATATCACATTTGGATGATTCTAAGTGACTTTATGCGATTACTAGCTGCCTGTTGCGCGACTACGCAGCGCGTTTTAGGTACCTATTCCATAGTTACCGGCCACAAAACGATTCGTTCATCATTTTAGAAATCCATATCGACCCGTGTGACATTGATGAAACTCTTTTCTTACAAACTGTATGGATCGCATCGCACAACTGTCAAACATAAGTTCCGGTTCCAACAAAGAGGTTGAATGAAGTAGTTTTTGGTCACGTCACTGGTTTTGGCCTTTACCGGAAATCAAGAACTCGTGGAAGAATTCTTAAAATAATTTTTATTTGTTAACGTTTCATCAGGTTTTTCTCTCACTAATTAACATTCTTTATTGTACGAATGTATTATTATCTTATCTGATTAGTTAAAAACCGTATTGAAAATAGTTGCGGTTTTAAAAGTCTTCAGCCGACCCTGACGTCACCGATTCCAATTTCCGTTACATTTCTTAGCCACTCGTGATAGCACCCGGCTAGTAGTAATTGAAAAGCAAATATATGAATAACCCACAGTTGAGAGGTTAAATAAATTTTACCCCCGTGCCCCAAGAAGTTTTACTTCAAAAATTGCTCCCCTTAATTTTTTTGTCGCACCATACTACAAACACCCTGTAGAAAGGTGAAACACTTTTTCCTCTTATTTTTGTTTTTTTGGAGACATGAGCTACGGCCCAGAGCTAGCCCCCTATCATTCAAAATCAAGTAAGGGCTAACTGGTGCTTTAAAGGTGAATGCAACTGATGTTTCTGCCACCTCCAATGCAAATAACTTAGAGGCACTAAAAGTAATAAAAATACTATAGTCTATTCGTGATAAGAATGCAGTAAAGTCATCACCAATAAACAATAACCAATGCCCCGTAACCAATCAAATCGTTTCCAAATATCAAGCCAAGTTCACAGTGACTAGTAACAGTTGAAGGCAAACTTTCGAACGCGAAGGTTGTGTCCTGTCTTGTGAGTGTGTGTTAACAGATTTAAATTTCACTGCATTCTTATCACGAATAGACTGTAAAACAGTTTGGAAATCCGGCAGCTCGTATCCAAAAGTATTTTTTTAAGTCGCCATATGGTATAATTCCCACCGAATCCCACCCATCCATTTTATATTAGTTTAGTTTGTTTCTTTGTGACAATGAATCCTTGAATCACCCGCCGCCGGCCGCCGCCGCGCGCCGTAAAACAATATCTACTTTAGAAAATTGCAATTGGTACTTGTTTCAACAGTGAAACGATCTCATTCATTTAAAGTAACGCTATTAATAGACCGCTATTTAGTTACACAAGAAAACGAGACACCGAAACGAGCGACCAAATACGCTATTTTACAAAATAGATAATTTTGAGGAACTTTCAAAACGAAAAGTTTGTTCTTGATTTCCATGAACTAGTAACCAAATGATCATTGAACACAGTCTTTTTAGGGTTCCGGTAGGGAAACAAGGAACCCTTATACGTATAGTTTCGTCAAGTCTGTCTGTCTGTCCGTCCGTATGTCACAGCAACTTTATTAAAGTTGAAACTTGGTATTTAGATGTATTCTGTGAACCGCTTTACGATTTTCAAACAAAAAATGGAAAAATAAAATATTAAGGGGGCTCCCCTTACACGGAACTGACACCAACATGTTTTTTCATTTAACTTATAGTATGTGTGGGTGTCTAATGTCTTTGAGGTTCCTAAAACAATTTTTCCTTAAAGTCAATCGTTAAAATTGTGTGTCCCCCCCTCTAACTTTTAAAGTAAGAAAGTGGAAAATCAAAAAAAAAATATGTGATTGTATTGAGATGCACAATTGGTTTGAACAAAATATAATAAGCCGTTTTTAAGATATAAAATATTTCTTAAAAACCGCAAAGTTTTTTTTTGATAACTTTGTCATTCATACAAACACTGAAAAACAAAGTTACAAACACCCAGTCTTATAATTACTTGCTGCTACGGAACCCTTCATGGGCGAGTCCGACTTGCACTTGGCCACTTTTTAACACATTTTTTTTTGCGTATGACAGCTACCCTAAGCCATTCAAGTCAAACAGCATGCCTGTCATGCGCTTAACTTACTGGTTGAGTATTATTGTTATAATTCTTTAACTTCAAACATGTTCCTATATTTTTTTCACTTCTCATGCTCGTAAAGTTCGTCTTTATGTCGGGTATAGCCAGCATAAAATCAAATTTTATGTTCTAGAGCATAAAGTAATATCTTCGTCTAAATCTCAGACTCTGACAAAGGTCGTCAGGTAAACAGCCACATACACCTATGCTAAGTGCCACTGCCGGCGGCCAGAGCCGGCTGCGGAGGCACGTCCAAAAAAAAAAGTTTAATGGCGGGAAGTCCTTATTTTTTCTCGGTAATTTCAATTTGCAATTATTTCATAATATTTACTTTTTTTGCAATATTTCTGTTTAATTTCCTCACAATCGAAGTGAAAAGCAGAGTGTATAACTCGTACATAAAACCCATTTTACCCGACGTACCGAGACGTATATATCCACCCGAGCCGCAGGCGAGGTGCGTTTTATGCCCTTGTTGTAGAATCTACTATTGATTAGGTACTTAGTTAAATACCGTATTGAAATGAAATAAAATAAACTCATAGAGTTTAGAAAGAGATATGCGGACTTAGCATCGTGTCTTTTGTGCTCTGCTTCCATATGGGGTGCATGGAAAAGATAAGAAACATAATATGGCGTCACGCCTTTTCCCATATTCGCGCCAACTATTAGCTTGTTATTCCATACTCCATTTAGCATGACAGGGGGACAGCCCATCGCCGCAGCTATGGAGTAATGAAGGGAAAGGGTGTCAAGATGTACTATTTTGAGTCGAGTGAGTCTTCTGAATTTTGGTGTGAGACGCAATTACTTTGTTAATTGAATCTTGATTATGCTCTTTCCAATTCCCAAATGGTTTGTTGAAGATAAAACAACATTAAATAAATTTGACCGTTCATCGTTCATTGACTTGACATATTGTGACCGAAGGTCGGAGATGGGATTTAAATGAACATAAGTAAAAATAAAAAACCCTGACACGTTATTATAATCACTGAACTGATTTAACAAAACATATCAAAGAACTATCGCCAAGAAGTCTATCTTTCACTGTCAATTTAGATATATACTGGTATGTATTAGAGGAGAAGGTGGTATCGTGGCCACTGCTGTTAAATTGGCCCCCTGCTTTAATAAATATAACCAGTAATGCCATCTTCAGTTTTTCTTTTGCACTACGTGCGTCATAGCACAGGGGCTTTTTACGCCACCTGATTGGCCCAATAAAGTTCAAGCCCTCTGATTGGTCAGAACGCGTCGCCGCACGTCATTTGCAAAGTTTTGTTGTGCGTTAAACTTTTGTGCAGAAAAAAATTTAAAACGGGTGTTTTGTGCATTCTCACGAACAGAACATCGCCAACATCAGCCCTGTTGTGCATAATTGAAGGTAAAACATGGATTTTTCTGATTTATTCATATTCGTGCTTATTTGTTTTCAGAGTGTGATATTTTCAATGCGGCCTCCCATAACTGTTTGTAATATGGCCCCCGGGACCATATTAGATGCAGGTCGTGTAGCTGATGTTATACAATTGATTGTCTTCATTGTTTTTATTGGTTTTAGATGCCTCGCACTACTACCATGTCACCTGGACGTACAAGACGAACGTGGGGGTGGTATTCAGGATGCAGATATTCAACAAAGGGCTAGTCGCAAACGTCGTACACAGAGGAATGTTACATCGTCAGAGAGTAGTTCTGAAAGTGATGAGAACTTCACCCAAAATGAATCTGGCGACAGTGATGATGACACTGAGCATGAGAATTGAAGACCAGCCGAAAACATTGATGCTAATTGCATCTTTTGTGATGCTTGTTATTCTAACTACAAAAGGGGAGAAACGTGGATTCAATGCCAGGCATGTGGGCTCTGGGCTCGTCAAGATTGTGCTGGTCCTGAAGGGGAATACTACATTTGTGATTTCTGTCGCTAAATTAACCGTTATAGAACATTATTTATAGAGGTAGTCTAATACTGATTTCATACTTTTAATATGGACCCCTGGGTGCCATATTACCCCCAGATAACTTAGGTCCACCGTTTCTACATAATTTTAAAATACATGGGTTTTCTCTAAAACTGAAAGACTTTCATTCGTGATGTTTTTTTATAACATAACTGATTAAATTTAGAAGTCCTTGATAGCACATAAATGGTTCCAAAGGGTCTTAAAAAATATTTATAGATTTAAAACAAAAGGGGGGGCCACGATACCACCTTCTCCTCTAGTGTATTCATACGATATTTATTGTTAAGCTGTATTTATGTAACTGTGTATGTAGTCTATTCCTTAGCAATAGGTTCTTATAAATATGTACCTATGTGTAATAATAATATCTATGTATTAATATATAGGTACTAGAATAGTTTTATTGTACGCGCAATTCTTCCCCTTACCTATCATCTCCGTCTCCTACCCAACATGGTTTGCTGGAAGAAATCTCTTATTAGAGATAAGCTCGCCTTTGTACATATTTTTTCTATGTTAAGCTATTTTTACTGTCATGTGAGTACAATAAAGAAATTACGAAATTACGAAGTCTATGGACTATTTATTCTAACTTGTCCAAAAGTAACAAGTTAAATCTATCGAAAACTCATTCATGATAATATAAAATTCCAAATTAATTTCATCATTTAACATTAAATTCTCTCATATTCTAACAGTTTACTCACTAGAAATGTTAGTTTTTTGGTTTGTAAGTTTATAAAATTGGACAAGTAAGGATAAACTCAGTATGCTATGTACCATTTACAGAAAACAGACCTCTAGTATAGTCTAGAGTACCACAGACACATATAAAGACCAACACTCATGGTTAATGTGCGCGTGAACAGGGCGTTAGTCTTTTGCCACAGCATCACACCTCTGACATTCCAAACAACGCTCGTAAAATAAATAATTACCTATTACTACTACATAACCAAATGATGTTTGTATATGTGCAAATGTGTGCGTAAACTTTGCTAGGGCTGGTGGCGCGGCAAATGCAGCTACGAGTATATTAAGTATACGCGTCGTCACTCGTCCGGCGTTCAGCCCTGTCTATTGATCCTTTAACCAATCCTTTGACGCCAGGGGTGGGGTGCGGTATCTGAATCAGCGCGGGGAAGGGAGTGGCCGTTCTGTACGGAGTACTATTATCTCTTCTGTGACTGCATTGAAGATATGACGGTTAACTATCTAACGCGTGCTCTGCAAATAATACTTGACTCGACGTTTCGACGTAATTTATCAGTTTGGACGTCTTATGCTTATGAGTAATTGTATCAAGCTCTCACACAGAATTGCGTTGTAATCTATACTATACTTGTTTATTCGGGAACTGAGCCCACTATATAAAAAATGTACAACACTGTCACGATAAATAACTTAACCCGCCACTGGTGACGTTAATTTGCCTTACACCAACGGTGACCCCGGTCTCACGGACCAGGGTTTTTCAAACTAAGTTTTTTTTTTTTATAATATCCTACAAATGCTATTTTCTATTATTTATGTTTTAAAGAAACATATTTTTACGACAGTAAAATAAAGTAATTTTATAAATCACTGCTCGTTTATTAGTCTTTACACAATGGTACTTAGAATACTTAAAATTAACATGGTTTTTCACCTATATCCTTAAAAACATAAAATCACAACAATCTTTTAAAGTGTTATATATAACTAAATCATCCTTTTTCAGTGTTATGTATGATATGGCACTAGGAACATATATACAAAAAATGGTTATGCTTTCAACAAAAAACAATATAAAACATACCCTCTAACTTTTTCGTACCACCTGGTCTCACACACATGTACGTCACCATTGGCGGGTTAAACCTAGGCCAATTAGGGGCTCTTTAACATTTTGCAAATAACCTACATTAATTTTTAAGTTTTTATTTTAATAAAAGTTTTAAGCGTTATTATATGAACTAGAAGTTACAGAGGGAGGGGGTGGTGTGAAGTGTGTATGTGTGTGCGTGTGAGTGAGGGTGCATGCGTGGATGTGTGTGTGGTAGTAATAAAAGACAAACTGAATTATTTTTGATAAAATGGTTTCATTGATTTAGTGGTGGTACAAAGATCAACTTCATGTAGTAGATATGAATTTATATATGCGGGTATTTGATTTTAATTTATCTATTACAACATTAGGGAATGGACGAAAGTGGCGAATGTATTCAGGGTAATAAAATATGTTAAATTTACCAGCACCAGCATACAAAAAAATTGGCTCTAGCCTTTAGCGTTAAACTAGTTTAACAAGTTTGCTTTAGTCTTAAAAGCAATTAACGCATGAGAAATTTGTTATGATGAGAATTTATTATTTCATTTAAATAAGAAAACATTTACTTTAGAGTCTTTAATATTCATGTCACATGTGTTTATTGTACTTTAACTTCAATTAACTGAAATTTCGAGTAACTAAGACTCTATTGTAAAATATTTCGTACAGTTTTATTCTAGTGTGTTGGCTATGTGTTGGCAAATACTCGGTTGGTTTTATTTTCTTACTGTAGTCGGGAAATATGGATATTAACGGTCAAGTTCGCGTAGGACTCGCGCACCAAGGTTTCCGATCACATTTTGAGAGCGTTACATGTGTAATAGTTTCCACATAAGAAACTAAAGTATATGATGTCTTCCATGTAAACCAAATTGAATATTTTTATAGAATGAAAGAAATTTGCAGTATTCAGATTTTTCCTTTGACCTTGACCGTGACCTTTCTTTTTAGCCAAATTTCATGATTACGGGAAATAGGTACCCTATAGGTTTGAACTCAGCATATGTTACGTGTAGCAGTGAGCTGCACGTAACGCTGGTTTTCAGTTCACGCCATTTCCTAAAACTAGAAACTTAAAACTAAATGTATAATCCGAGTAAAAGTAAATACACCGAAAGAGCATAATTATGCACCAGTGGCGCCATGCACCAAAGGCAACATCAAGAAACGATCGGAAAATAAAAATAAATAAAGCCAATCATAATGTTAAAAACAAACAAACGAACAAGAAAAACAATCATACAATCTTAAGTTTAATGTTGGAGTAAAGTGTGTAATTTAGCATAAGTACATAGTGAAAATATGTTTTAATATAGCAGTTACATTATATATAAAGTAAATATGTATTTATATATTGCAATTTTATCATTTGTATATATACCACACAGATATCAGATAATATTGGCAAGTAGTAGCTCAGTTTTGTCATATGAGATTGTCTCCAGCCAATTAATTTATATTGCAAGCTCGGAGTGAGTGCCTGCGATTTGGGAGGCGACACGAACTATTTTATTTGACATTTTCCGCTACTGCCTCGCTTAGTTACTTAAAATGTTTAAAACCTATGAAAATAACCGCTCCAGTGCGGCAGGATTCGCGCGTATCAAATCCGATCACTCTTTTAGATTGTTACCTCGAAACTGGTGTAATTAGGTTTCTACATAAAAAATAAAAGCATAACGTCATCCATGTCAACAGATTTGACAGAGAGACAGAAGTTAACAGCTTTATACATCCACGCGTTCCCGACAAACAGGGTCTTGACAGACAGACGGACCACGAAGTGATCCTTTAAGGGTTTTTATTTTTCCTTGGATCGGAACCCCAATAAACAGTCCATTTATGGTCCATGGACGCTTCAATATGTAACAGAAATATCTCCCCCCAGGTAAATGGGAGCTCGGCTGGATCCTTTGTGACATCTGGATTAGTCTGGACATCCTGCTGTGCACGGCGTCCATCTTGTCTCTCTGTGCCATCAGCGTTGACCGATACCTGGCGGTGACCAGGCCGCTGACTTACTCCAGAAGAAGGTGGGTCAATATCTATATCTATAATGCTTATATATAGCGTGTTTACATACGTTATAGATTCGTCACTTTTAACCCTTAGTTAGTCGCGCCAAAAAAGTTACAGTCGCGTGGGGTGTTCAACACCCCAGATACGTTTATATGAATAAAACATCGTTTACATGCAAAATTAGATTTTTGACAATAAGTATTTTTAAACTTATATATTATTAGACTCCTAAACACTTTTGTTACGTCAAAAAAATTTGATAGTACTAACTTTGAAAATATCCGTTATTCGGTGAAACAGCTATGGCATACGACATGGGGTCATTGCACACATGTTCATGGCATTTGATGGACACAGTCTTTAATTTTCTGTCCTAGGTTCTTCGACAAACATGACACCTTTTGTATAAAGGTGATTAGCTAGCGCCAGAAGACGAATTATGGCCCTCATCTTGATGATGTTTTAGTCGTTTTTTCAACGATTGAGGCAGAATGGGTATGCCTACTCTTGACAATTGATTACATTTGCTATTAAGCCCTTGCCCATCAAATGATCATTTGTATCATGTTTTATAATTGTAAAAAAACGGTCAAGTGCGAGTCACACTTCCATACGAGGGGTTCCGTGTCATCATAGAAGAAAAAGTAAAAAAACACAAGTTAATTGTATGGGGACACCCTTATTTTTAATATTTAGTGTTATATAAATTATTTGTTGCTATAGAGAAAATAGATATCCATTTGTGCAAATTTTGTGAAAATTTTAAACCACGCTGACGAACGTACAGACGTACTGTGGAAACTTTGTTACAGCATCCCGCTGTACCAAAGCGCATCATTAGGCACCATTCGTGTACGGAACCCTAAAATGCATCATATAAAGTTAATTTTTATTATCCTCGACGTTTTTATCATGGTGCATGGCAGAAACGTATTCAAAATTTATACTACGTAAACGCTCGCGTGGGGTGTTGTACACCCCAGAAGCGCTCTACAAGCAAAACCTCAGACAACTGAGCACCGCATGCGATTGGATTACGAAGGTCAAAGGCTTTTAGGAAGCTACTAGAAACGCTAATGCGATAAATTCAAAACCTAAAAAGTTATAGACCTTTAATCACGTTCTGGGGTGTGCGACACCCCACGCGACTAATTAAGGGTTAAAATTCCCATCGGAATCGGAACACACGAGCAAACACACCCTCATAACATACACACACTCACACGCACCATTCAACACGCAGTTCTCCACTCAACTCATTCATTAACGTAACCTTTATTCATAATTGTTATGCTATGTATCAACCTAATGGTTAACGACACTTTATTCTAAGTTTTTAAAGGGTCTTGTTTCGTTATTGGCATTACACAATTTGTATTAATATGTTTTCATTTTACGTTGTAAACTGCTGTGAAACAACTAATAAATATATAAATAATATTACAGAAGCCGCAAACTAGCGATGTATCTTTAGAAGCGAAATAGACGGCTGCTAACTGCGAGCCGTAAGGGAAAAAAAAGTTATTATCAGCTGTCTAGGGTCTGTCCCGTTGCGCCTCTCGAATTAACCTTTGATTAATAAGGAGGTCTTTTTATCATTGCAATTAATTTTGTGCAATAAAGAAATTATGAATTATGAATTGTGAGGTCTCGGATTTCTAAGCTCGTAGTAGTAAGGTAAACACGTGAAACTTAAATAAATTTTATAATTTAATTAAAACCATGATGTCTTTTCGTGATAAGAATGCAGTGAAATTTTAATTTTAATCTGTTAACACACACTCACAGGACAGGACACCACCTTCGCGTTCGAAAGTTCGCCTTCAACCGGTCACTGTGAACTTGGCTTGTTTTTGGAAACGATTTGATTGGTTTCGGGGCGTGGCTAGGCCGCCGGACAGTGATGACTTTACTGCATTCTTATCACGAAAGATCTTATTTCTCATTACAATGCATGTAATGGTTTTGTTTTTCCTCAGGAGGTCGAAGAAGCTCGCGCTCACGATGATCCTCTTCGTGTGGATCGCCGCCGGCGCAATCACGTGTCCGCCCATGCTTGGCTGGTGAGTAAATAAACATTAGTTTTTGTGTCAATACGATAAATCCCCGCGATGGTTCATTCATCATAACATTTATGGGAGTATCTGTTAGTTTTTATAATAAAATACCTAATGAAGCAACGGACACGGACCTACCAGAAAGGAGGTTCAAAAACTATGTCAAAAACGGCCTATTGAAGATGTCTTATTACAGTGTAAAATAATATTTAGATGACAAAACTGCATGGTCTTTACCATCTCAGCGCACAGAAATCCAAAGAGGGGCGATGGACTGAGGCAGTACGTCTCTCCTCAGTGTATTTCCTTAGACTTAAGTAGAAATACATAACATTGTATTTTTAAGGCTCTGATATTTTAAGTGGGTGAGTTTCTTGCCCTTCTTTGCTCCATCCCGAAGCCCACAACTTCCGAACGGGCGGTAGTATACAAAAATATTAATATTATATTGACGTTGATTAAGTAATATATGTATGATTTTATGGTCAATAAAAATTTTGAACTTGAACTTGAACTAGTTCTTATTTTGACCATTTCCCATATCGTCATCTGGTGAGTAAACATTGGGCTGGAGTTGATTCTACGATGCACAGCAAACCAATTAAAGTATGACGGGTACCAAAAGTCATGGTCCCAGGGAAGTCTATACTCAATCAAGAAGAGTGCGTGCAAGATAAGTCTGCGCACTGTGGCAAGTTGCTTCCTCCTCAATCATCCTCAGTCATCAATGTAAAATAGCAAAATATGAATCAACCACTGGCTGCACATATTCAGAACCAGCACCATTACTCATGTGGGCCAGGTGCAGGCGCTTCAACACCCTTGAAGAAGAAATAGTATATTCAGAACCTCGTTTCTCATTTATTTAAATAAAGTTATTCTTATTAAAGAGAAAACGGCTCGCATACCATAACATAAGTGCAGACTTAAGGTCATACTAGTATAGCGACAGCGGAGCGAAGCGACGACGCGACGCGACAGCGCCCGACAAAATATTATTTTATGGGAAACATTATGGAGCAAACTGCACAACGGGACTGAGGAGCGTAGCGACACGACCCGGCGCGCGACAAAGTTGGTCAAGTCGGCAAAATTTCAGCAACTGTCGCTACCTCACGACCCCCTCCTTTCTCTTTCTCTGTCGTTCTTTGGTCGAATGACGGGCGAAACTGTCGCGCCACAGTCGCTCTAGCGCGACATATAAAATGCTATTACTAGTGCGGTCTTACCTTTATCTTGCGAGCACTCAACTAATTAAAGAATGTCAAAAGCTGAAATTTTGTTTACCGAGTACTCTTTGTCGGCCTGCGAACTTCCCCGACTGCGTTATTTATTTTACAGAGATTGTGTGTAAAAGAAAGCTAAGTAGCCTTTTCTGTCTTTTGACAAGACCTAAAGCAGAGAAATTGCTAAAACATGTCATGTCAGGGCCCTATCACACAAAACTTACAATTACTATTCTACAAATGAAATTTATTTTGTTTTCACTTTTTTGGTATTTTTACTAGAGCCTTTATGATATTTATTGTAAAGATAAACTCTAACAATGAAGTACCTATCCTTTGTGACTCTACACTTGTAATTAATAGGTACTTTAATCGGTATTCTCTTATAAGGACATAGGCCGAACAAACTTACAATGGGGAACAATAGACGTCGAAGCGAGAGGGAGAAATCATTGTTTTTGTGATAGGTGATTTATTTTGTTTAATATCTCCGCAAAGCAAATAATTACAAATACTCTATTCCACATAACATTAGAATCATTTTGAACTTTTTTTCTTTATGTTTCCAATCCTATATCGGAGTACTATTATCTCTTCTGTGCCTATATGAAACTCAGTTATAGCAGTGTGGGAGGTAAGGCTTATTTACACAGACAACGCAACGCAATATTACATAGTTAATTCCATAGAGGATCGGACAATGAAGAAGAAAAGTTTTTAAAAATCCAGTGTTATATAGTATGGAGTAAGAGATCTCTTTTGAGATAAGCTTTTTGTCTTTGCAATGACTGAAGGAAGACCACTCAGGATCGGATAGAGTGGAAGAGGGGAGAGAGGCCTTTGCCCAGCAGTGGGACATGGTGGGCTCGTAATATTAATAATATTAAAAAACTTTGCAATTAAAAGTGTGCAATAAAGAAATTATGAGTAAGTAAAATATTATCAAAGAGAGCCCTAAAGTATATTCAAGTAGAAATTGCCAAGTTATTCAATCAAACGGACTATTTTCCTGACTCGACCGTCGTCAGCTGTCAGAAGGTTGAACCATTTATGAAAAAAGACCTCAGACAGTGACACAGGTCTATTTTTCCATAGCTGAAAAACAATAGTACAGCCTTCCAACAATATTTGTCCTCTGCAACCTAATGCAATGAACCTGTCAAAAAGGGTTAGTTTCTACCTGTCACCGCGCGCCCAAAGATCGTTGGACAATACTCAATGGCAATGTAGTGGACAGCTGTAATTTGGTCATTAGTCTTTTTGACTGTGCCTCTATCACCTCGAATGGGAAATGTTGAGACGCTATTTGTTGATCTGTTGCCAATTGTTGGCTTTTTAGTTTTAATTAAATGTCAAATACGAATAAGCCTAACATGACCTCAGTGAAAGTAGCGTGTAATGGAAAATGAATTTTCTATTTTGTTACATAGATCCGTAACAACAAATTGAAAAGCAAAAACGATTGTTCATCGATATCTGCGCTTTGGTGCAATCTGTAATAAAAACAACTGAACGAAATTAGTGAATTAATGAATTAATTGCTGCTATAATAATAATAATACATTAATATCTACGCTTTGGCACAGATTAATAAAGAGTTGGCTTCGGTGCAATCTGTAATTAGTGTAAACAACTGAACGAAATTAGTGAGTTAATGAATGAATAAACGGGCTAGTGGCCAACCCGACTGTCAGAATTTATTATTATGGCCTCTGACACATCTTTAAGACTACAGTCTATTCGTGATAAGAATGCAGTGAAATTTAAATTTAAATCTGTTAACACACACTCACAGCACAGGACACAACCGTAGCGTTCGAAAGTTTGCCTTCAACTGGTCACTGTGAACTTGGCTTGATAATTGGAAACGATTTGATTGGTTACGGGGCGTGGCTAGGCCGCCAGACAGTGATGAATTTACTGCATTCTTAACACGAATAGACTATACAAACACCGAGAGGCGATAGTGGCTGGGACCTAAGATATCATCTGAAACACGGAAGCGCCTGAAATAAATGCCATATATAAATGGGTTACCCATCCAATACCAGTCTAGGCCAGATGTTGCATAAGACCCGCACGGTCGTGCCGCAGTGCGCGGATACCGCTCGGCCATGGACTCATCTTCTTCGCTTACAACCAAACCTTATTTACAACGACCGTGCCATGAGTTTTTGTCCCATTTCCCCGTCAATGTAGTTTGCCTACTCCCTACCAACCCTCGGTTTCAATTACAAGTAAAAACCACCTGAGTTATAGCAGCAATTTATTCATTAATTCACTTATTTCGTTCAGTTGTTTTTATTACAGATTGCACCAAAGCGCAGATATCAAAAAAAGCCCCCCCAGGTCTTGGGTGTTTATATGTTTGTGATGTCACTGTTTCTGGTATCCTAGTGTGGGGCCAGAAGCAATGTATGTGCCCGTATGTAATTGTTTATGTTTATGTTTAACTCTTACAAGGACCACTTCCTAAAACGTGAACTTCCTAAAATGAATTCTTTAAACGTATGGAAATGTTGTTACCTACGCTATCTAGGGCTGGTCTACCTTCGGTATCGCTGTGTGTCGTATGACTTTCGGGATACCGTATACAGGCACATATACTACTCCCTAAACCCTATATCATGAGAACGAAAAACAGCGAAGTCGCACTGATCTAAAAACAAGACCCGGACTTCTCCCCAAACGGTATTTGAACCCCTGTAACTCTCCCTTGGGAGGCACAGCTTCGAACGGCAATGCTACAAAGGTCGTCAAAACACACACAAACACAATAAACCACATCAACTCCATCAGACAAAGATAGGCGAAGATTAAATGTGCCATAGTCTCCAACAATGTAGATAGGTATTTCTTTAATTCCACATCCAATTTAGCTTATCCACAATTAAAATGGCCAAATCGAATGAAAATACGAGTGCAAATAGGTTTTCTGATCATTTTACTTCACAAAGAAATTAAAATTAAATCAAGGAGTTTGCTAGATCCATGGATGTATTGCATACAGAGCTAGTTATTTAAGGTAAATTATATAATATAATTTGACATATTATGTCTCCAAATCCTAATCCAATCTAGATCCTTAGTGGGAATTATTAATTGTTGTGTACGTTTTTAAATAATGTAATGCAATGTTTTGTAATATAATGTAATGCTTTGTGACTATAACTGTAATCTTGCTACACCCAATAGGGTAAAATTACTTTGATTATTTTTTATTTTATAATAACACCTATAATATGACATGTAATTTATTGCAATAAATACTTGAATACTTGAATACTATACTCGTAGCGTCACGCCTTTTTCCATATCTGGTAGCAGAGGCACAGTTGTGCCCACTTTTAGCCAGTGATGCTATAATCCATTTTGCGTGACAGGGGGCTAGCCCATCGCCGGAGTACTTTACTTTATACTTTATTGCACAAAAACAGAATACAGACACTTAATAATGTAAAAAAAAAATGTACAAAGGCGAGCTTATCTCTAATAAGAGATCTCTTCCAGAAAACCTAGGATGGACAGGATTGATTAACAAAAGATAGAACTAGATTTGTGCACAACGATAAATCTTAAATTAATAGACTACTTACTAATAAGTACATACATACATAAAAACCATACATAATATAAAAAAGACATAAATACATATAAATTTAAGTATATTAAGAGTAATGAAGGTTTTCTCACGATGGATTGGATTAAATATTCTGATTATGTATTTCGCAACAGCAGTTTGTGATATGTTTCTTTGTAGAACTTTTGGGTTCAGAATAATTGATTGTCGGGGAATGTTCGCGGAGGCGTGCGTGGACTGTTTCTACAAGGTGTAAATGAATTAACGCAAAATGAGAAACTGATTTGTAAGGGACATCATTCTGAGCAACTTGCATTATGAAACCGATCTGATCAGATAAACTTTATATTTCACTTCTCCATACAAATCAGCTGATCCACTCAGACTAAAATGTACTGGGAAGTGAAAAATCAAGTTGCTCTGATCAAATCGTTTTCATAATGAAAGTTTCTCAGAAAAAGCAAAGCAGTTTTTCATTTTGCGCTAATTCATTTACAGCATTGTATATATCAGCGGCCGATCGTAGATCGATCAAGGTTTTCATTATCTATAAAAACGGCATTTTTTGAAGTAAAACTTCTTGGGGCACGGGGGTAAAATTTATTTAACCTCTCAACTGTGGGTTATTCATATATTTGCTTTTCAATTGCTACTAGCCGGGTGCTTCACGAGTGGCTAAGAAATGGTAACGGAAATTCGAAACGGTGACGTCAGAGTCGGCTGAAGACTTTTAAAACCGCAACTATTTTCAATACGGTTTTTAACTAATCAGATAAGATAATAATACATTCGTACAATAAAGAATGTTAATTAGTGAGAGAAAAACCTGATGAAACGTTAACAAATAAAAATTATTTTAAGCATTCTTCCACGAGTTCTTGATTTCCGGTATTGCCAAGATGGCGCCGCCGCCGCCGCCGCCGCTGGCTGGGACAAACAAAACCAACTAGCATGACTCAAACTACTTCGTTCAACCTCTTTGTTGGAACCGGAACTTATGTTTGACAGCTGTGCGATGCGATCCATACAGTTTGTAAGAAAAGAGTTTCATCAATGTCACACGGGTCGATATGGATTTCTAAAACAAGCAAAGCAATGCATACTTTTGAGCGAGACGGCTTATAGACGTGACGTCAGATGGTATATAATCTGAGCGAGATGCAAATAGTAGTGACAGTATTGAATGAGTTAAGTATATCACCACGAGTGCGACAAATTGTAGATAAGGAATGGTGGGAAATAAATGACATGACGTATTAAAAGTAAGTACAAGTATAAAATAATTTCAAATAATCGGACGTCTGAAACTTAAAAGTAACTTGAAGCAGAGATTGGATCTCAAAATTGGAAATTTAAATCTCTTTTAGTATAGGTAGGTATAGGTGTATAGTATAGGTACCACTTAATGATCTAGCTACAGAAGTTTTACTTCTAACACGTGTACGGTGCTACACGCGTATTTTTTTGTTATATGGCAGCCCCCTTTAATATTTATTATAATCTGTTTTTTAGTATTTGTATATATAATTATATATATGTGTATAATGTTATTTATTGCACATAAAAGACAAAACACAGAAAATACAGAGAAGTAATTTACAAAGGCAAGCTTATCTCTAAAAAGAGATCTCTTCCAGCAAACCCAGGATGGACAGAGAAAGATAAAATATAGAACAGATAGGCCTATGTGCTCAAGTAAGTGAAAAATAAAACATAAATAAATCATAATATTACTAATCTACTAAATATACTACATAAAGAAGTACACGAATATTACATAAAATAAAATAAATGAACCTTACATAAATAAACTAATACATATTAAAATACCTTCTATATTATTTGTTGTTATAGCGGCAACAGAAATACATCTGTGAAAATTACAACTATCTAGCTGCTGTCACGGTTCGGTCTAATTATGAAATTAATTAATTTGTAATTGTATTGATTATCAATTGGAATGCAATTAATCACGGAATACTATTAATTACTATTAATTAATGTTTATTGTATTCGTATAGCGTATTGGATTAGTCTGTAATTTGAATAATAAATAAAGAAATAAATGAGATACAGCCTGGTGACCATTATCTATTTATGCGCCACCATTGCCAGTCCTTTTCTTTTATTGAAAGAGTTAAAGTAACAGTATCTTAGTCGATTTCACCAACAATCCCTATCTTTAGGGAACAGTTTATTTCCTTTCAAGGGCCACCTACCGGTTGTTTCGCTTTGACCTAAGTTTAAGGGTCATCTAGTCTACGAAGGGACCCCCTAAATTTAAGAGCCTCCGAAACAGTCACTAGGCAGCAAAGAAAAAGAGCTAAGTGATCCCTAACTGTAGGTGAAATCGGTAGGCTACTAAATCCAACTTACCTTGATTACAGTATGCTGCGAAGTTTCCTCAAGATTTAGCAAGTTGCAAACAATTAAGCTTAATTTTTAACCTAATTGCTTTTAATTGGATTTTATTCGCGCTGTCGTGCCCTAATTTCCCTCTCGCTATTCCCGAGGTTGAATTAAATAATGAAGTATTAAATTACTGGCAAAGCCTGGGTGCCAATGTCCCATTTTTGGGGTTCCGTACCCGAAGGGTTCCAAATTGGACTCTATTACTAAGCCTCCGCTGTCCGTCCGTATGTATGTCCGTCCGTCTGTCTGTCTGTCCGTCAGCGGGCTCCATCTCACGAACTGTACCTAATGGTAGAGTTTAGATTTTCACCGCATGTGTATAAGTATTTTAGTAGTATATACCCATCTGTTGTTTGATGTACCTACCCATGTATATCTCTCCAATGAGATAATTATACTCTATCTATGCTTAGAAGCTACTTGACCTAAAACTTCATAAAATCCAATTTTTAAACACTAGGGATGTTACCAAATCAATCAAAAAGAATCGAAATTGTTTATTTAGTTGAATTAACAGAAGACTGTCATAATCATCACTTACTTGACTGAAGTTGGGAATATAAGTTAATTTTCAACTAAATTGTCTATTCTAATGTCTCCTTGCAAATCTTGTAAAATTATTCCCGATTTACAAATTTTTAAAGAGCGTATCTGTCGGCGGCCGATCGTGATGTGCCCAAACGTGAAATATCATGAAACGATAAAATCTCCACTGCGGTAACCTAGGTGAAGACTAAAGGGGGCGAGCGCAGCGAAGCTCCCGAATAGTCTTCGTGTTCGTTTGACATGTACTACACAAAAAACATCACGTAGTGCTGAATTAAAAAGATATGTTTAGTTAAAACCCGCCACATCATGATGTGCCCAGTAATTGCTTGGGCATATCATGAAATGGCGGGGCACATGACGGCACATCATGATTCCTGATTCTACGATCGGCCGCGGACATATCGATTATTTTGATTAATCGATTTTTATAAGCAATATCCCCTCACTAACAGTAGCCTGACATCTGTCTAGTTGCCTGTTTTTATGAGCAATATCCCCTCACTAACAGTAGCCTGACATCTGTCTAGTTGCCTGTTTTTATGAGCAATATCCCCTCACTAACAGTAGCCTGACATCTGTCTAGTTGCCTGTTTTAGATACACTGCAATGTATCATATGTTCCGTGTTTCGGATGAAACGGCTGGTCCCAGCTGCTATCGTCGTAATCCACTGCATCAACCCGCACTGCGCCAGCGTGGTAGAGTATGGCTCAATTTTCCCGAGTAAAGGCCTTCTGTATAGCTTATTGTCTCTGGAAAGAATTTCCTCAGGCCCCAATTCTCGTGCTTTCCAGATGATTTTCAAGGTCAATATGTCGGTCGCTATACGGCATATATCCTTCAAAAACTATCTCGATTCATATTTATTTTGATCGAAATCGGTTCGGGGTATCTCGGTTGGTAAGGCGGATCGTAAGAATAGATTTTTTGTTATTGGTGGAAATATTCGGTATATCAATTATAGATGTGCCGATTGCCATTTTTGTATGGGGGCAATATTGCCGTAAAAATGGCAATATTGCCGGCTTGGCACTTAAAATATAATCTCGATACCATTATTTCGACCATGGCAATGATCTTGATAGCGCGTGAAAATGGCCCTCTGATGTTTGTCTCATAAGTCGCGTTCTATTTACGTTGCATATATTGAATAAAGCCTCTAGCTGTTTGCTGTCTTTTTCATCTCAAGAGAAAGATCGACTCTTTATGTGTTTTGTAGCTATTTGATGTTACTTGTTTTTTCTAAATGAAAGCTGGGAAGAACAATAAACAACAAACAACATTATTTACGGGGTTGATGCAAGATGTCATCGGTAAAAACAAGTTACGTTTGACAGCTTTTTTCTTGTAGAAACCTAACTACCCACTGATTCCTGATTTCCAAAAAATGGGACCAAACTACTGGGTCTCTTTTTAAACGACTTCAAAAAATTATAAAAAATACATACAACCGAATTCTCAATTCAGTTGCATGTATTTTCTTAAAATTATTATTTTTAATGTGTGTTACATCGAAACTGAACTACTTATTTATGAACCGATTTCAACAATATTTTTTTTGTTTGAAAAGGTTACTCATAAGCTTGGCCCCATTTCTTGAAAATCAGGAATCGGTCTATTAGTTTGGTTACAAGATGAAAATATCTGAAAAGTATAATGTTCTAACGTATTAACGGTAACTAAATAAAGTATTGTGTCCTTTCTGTAACTGTGGGCTGATATTCATTCATATTAACATAAACATAAACATTTACATACAGGCACATACATTGCTTCTGGCCCCACACTAGGATACCCTGTATCGTGGGAACCAGAAACAGCGACATCACAAACATGTAAACATCCAAGACCTGGCAAGACCTGGTAGTTTTTTTTCGTCCCCAGCCGGGATTCGAACCCGGGACCTCTCGCATGGTGGGCAGATATTGTGTAATATGTGTGGTGTGGACTTTACAGCCAGAATACAGATGTTGTAGGCCCACTTTCGTGTTTTAGACGACATTCGCAACGCGAGCAGAAAGTATTAAGTTATGGTCTCGAAGTCGGTTTTTTTTTAAAGTTTTTTACTGAATTATTCATAAAGGGAATAATTTTTGAAGTCGGTTATAAATGGTGACAAAAGACCTTTGCCCCCAGGTACGAACCCGACCACAACCAGGGCGGCGTGTGCCGCTACAACCAGAACGCGGGCTACGTGGTGTTCTCGGCGATGGGCTCGTTCTTTTTGCCGATGAGCGTGATGGTATATGTTTACGCGCGGATATCGTGCGTCGTGGCGCGCCGGCACCAGCAGCTGCACAGCACCAGCGCCAAGTGCACCAAGGTGAAGCCCGATTCACCCCATTACCGTTTCGGCACTTTTTCTTTTCACTCCTTTCCCATTTCATCTATTTCCAATTTCACCCTATTCCATTTAACCCTATTCCCAGTTCACCCAACCTATTTCACCCCATTCCCAAATTAATAATTTCCTAATTCACCACACATCAATTTCGCCCCTTTCTCACTTCACCACCTTCCCTAATGGCCCATTTTCACCCCTGATACCATCCACTGTACCCGTTTTACCCTTAAAGCGATACCCCCTGATTCAGTTTCATCCCTGAACCTGACTCCTCTGTCAACTTTCACCCACTTCCCGTTTCACCCTTTTTCCGTTTCACCCTTTCATATTTCACCCCTTTACCAGTAAACCCAATTCCCAGTTCACCATCTGTCTCGTTTTACCCCTTTCACCGTTAACCCTCTTTTCATCCATTTCACATTTTACTTTTTTCCCCTTTCAGGAGGGCTCTTTGACACAGTCCCGTTTCACTGCTTACCTGTTTCACCCTTGACCCGTCTCCCCCTGACCCTTTTATACCCCTGATTGTGTTTCCCACTGTCGTTGAGTGGTTCGTAGTAGAGTTTCATTGATTGAGTTCGTAGCGTAAAGGTAAGGTAAGGTAAGGTAAATAGTATTTATTCATGGAAAATTGGTACATAACAGGCTTAAAAATAGTGGTGTCTGCTGCCATAACTAGGATAATATATAACCTGTATTTATGGCTTGCAGGCCCGCCCCCCTTTCAGTAACGCCCGCCATTATGTGAATTGTGAAAGAAAGTGTATCTCCTTAAAATGACCTTACTTTGGTATTGTCTAATGGAAAGATCCTGATGTTGATTTGAATGGAAAGATCCCCTTACGTTCATAATGGCATACAAATCTCATCTGTCTGGTACTGTACCCTCCGGACAGAGCCTAAGTTCCTTTGCACCCCGATAATTAAGGAGCAGCCAATCAACGTATTATCTCTATCAAAGCCGACACTCCAATCAATCTTGTTGACCACAGCCCTTTTGAGAAGATTAGGGCAAGCCACGCGACACAGATCGGGCTAGCAATTATGTAATTAACTCAATCTTTATTTGAGCTCGAAAACCAAAAGCACCTTTCTGAAAATTATTATGAGCCAATGAATAGGCTTGTGGCCTGTCAAGTCAAAATAGACACTTTTTATGAACTGTCAAAACGGAACTGTTGTTCTTGAGTTCTATGATATAACAACAGAATGACGTCTTTTTTTTGCACAAAATTGAGTTTATACAATATATCTGCTGGAAATATACAATTCTGAGAATGTCAAGCCATTTTGCACATAATGCTTCAACTTAAGACTTGTCCCTAGATTTGTTAGATTACCTTGGCCACAAGCCTATTGGAAGCTTTCCTAAGATGGTGGACAGGTGAAACTAACGCTTGATGACAATGAGGAATCAAAGGTCAATTCCGTTGCATTAAGTTGCGTAGAAGTGGCGCCCCTGAGAGCCGTGTCAGCTGTATCACAATGACGGTTTCCGCATCGGGATTCAAACCCACGCATTTACTGTATATAACACTGTAAACACATAAATTGAGAAACACTGGCATTATCACAACACTTTTATAATCCTTTTCGTAAATACCTGAACGCCTGATCTGATGTAGCAGACTTTATGTAATAAATCACTCGAAATAAATTCTGCACAGCCATCAAAAACAATAAGCAATGGAGCCGTTATCCATCCATTGGGGAAACTGTCTTTGTTAAATCTGGTCTCTCTATATTTTTATGGAGATTCCGCCAAAGTGTTAAGATTTGTTACTTTTACAGTTTTACACTAATAAATGCGACTTAAAAGAGGAGGACTCGGTTGAAGGTTTTTTTTTCGATTATATTTTAGGTTTGTTTTCTAGAAATTATCAAGCTACCTTATTAGGGCCTCTGACTTTACCACAGCTTTACGACTACTACCTACCACTAAGAAGCGGTAGTAGCTGGAATCTGCCTAGCATCTCATCCGAAACACAGTAGCGCCAGAATCAAATACCACATAGAAACCAGAGACTATATATCCAATTGACTGCGCCTGCGGGGGAATGCGGCTCGCCAAACGTTTGTTGTATTCAACAAACGTTCGCATACGCAACCTATGTACGATGACGGGCCGCCAGACAGTTTCGCAGCGGCTGACCAATCACAGCTTTCTTACCTTGTCCCCCGCCGCCCGTAAATTGGTGAGAGTTGTGTTTCAAAGGAAAATGTATCTGTGCACTCTCCATTGGATAAGTGCTCCCTGATAGAAACGGATTCTATCCAAAACCCGTCTCGGACTGATTTTAATTATTACGGACTGATGTTATTATCGCTTTCGGCGTGCGAATACTATACTACTAGGTCACGGACGCTGCAATCAATATTGTGGAAGTATCACCTAGTACTATTACTTATTCTGTGGTATCACGATTATTTTCCGAAACGAAAATTCTTTCGAATTCAGATGAAATATAACTAAAATGTCAATGAACAAGAGTTGCTGAAAGATCGACACGAATATATCCATGCGTAGGTGTTCCATCCTAATCAGTCGTTATCCCGCCTCAGTACCTGTTTTATTCGGAAGGCGGATCCAGTGCTCATTGTTTTGAGCCAGAGATCAACTGGGTGCCAACGGTGGCTTTTCACGATATCGCATTGTTTCCTCGTTTTAATCTCAACCTTTGTTTTCGAGAATCCCGTCATAAATCATATTTGGAATACTCGTTGATTTTATAAATAAAGTTACGCCTGTCAATTGTTTCGCTTCGAAATGCCGCTTAGGCATTTGTTTACTGTGAATGTGAATTGCTGGATACCTAATGATAATGAGGGAATAATCTTGTGTTATTCGGAACAAAAGAAAAGCAAAGCTGAGCAGAGCCTCAAGATATTTGACAGCGCGAAAAGGTTCCGATGAAATGAACCTCATCATGAAATTGTGCTGAGAAGTCGCTGACATTTCAATTCTAAGGGTCGCTTGCTAGAAAATCCGCCTGATTCCGATTAAATCGTATTTAATTAATTTGAATTAACTCCCTTATCAAAATTAGCTTAACTGGTTCCCCGACACATCTTATAAAACAATACTTCGCCATTGTTCGGTCTTTCGAGCAGTGTGCAGCAACTAAGCAATCTGTATGATTTTATAGTCAATGACTTTGACTTTGACTTGACTATAGAAATACCATATTTTTATGTTGCGATTAAACCATCACAACTCTGTTTCTAGCTGAAAAAGCATCAATTCCACACCTTCCTATTTCGCTAGCCAGCTGTATAAAAAACGGATGCACACATTTTCACGTGACGCTTTCCGAGCTTTCGGGATGCGATTACGAAGCTAACGTACCGGGATGATGACATTCCAAGCGTAAATAGGAGCGTAAAAGTGGAGTTAGGTATTCTCAAATTGGTAACACAATAGGCTTGTGTCCTGCCCGTCAAAATAGATACTTTTTAGGAAATGTTGAAACGGTACTTTGTTCCTGAGTTCTATGAAATAACAAGAAGTGACGTGATGTTGCGTGTGGCATAAAATGGTGGTCTTTTCTGCACAAAATTTACTTCATAAAATACAACTGCTGGAAATATACAATTCTGGGGTTGTCGAGACATTTTGTACATAAAGTTTCAAATTCAGACTTGTTCCTGGATTTATAATGAATACCTTAGACACGACCCAAACAAGCTGAAACGGGTGTAAAGGGAAGCACTATGACACCAGTTAGACCGATTTCGTACTACGCCCGAAGAATCTTATCCAAAACCGTAATAATACGGATGAAGATTCATGAATGAAATTGACTGTTGATGGACGGTTCTATGGCCTAATTCTCAAGAAGCGTAGAAATTGACTATGACATTGACGTGTCAAACGAAAATTACACTAATTTACGCTTCAATACGCGTCGGCGAAAAATAGGCCCCTTTTGCGTAAATTCCCATAGAAATTGTACTAAGACTACCCCGGAGTACTCCGGACCATATTTTCACTGGTCCGGCTGGGAAGGATCGGACGTTGTGCGACAACGCCCTAATTATTATCGGTTAACTTAAATTGTGAGAGACCGACTCGCACTTGACCGATTTGTGAATTAAAAATCAAATTCACCCAATCTCAAAAATGGGCATTGTTCTTTATGTACGTTTATTTAGAGTTACGTCAACTCTGTCTCGCGAGTTACGTCATTCGCCGTCCGCCCCGATATTTTTCGATTTTAATTGGCTTTACCATAAACTCCAGACTATTGTTTATTATGTAATTTAGACGAAACAAAAGGCGAGTTAAACAATAGAGCAGTAAGTATATTTACTGACAAATGGCGGCCATTCCTCATGCAACTTAATAAAAATGGGCAGAAAAGGATCACGGTTGATGGCCATAGTATGAGGCTTTCGAGGTAGGAGCTAATTCTCGTAAAGTTTTTGCTGCAGCTTTCCATCAAGCAGTCTCATTGTTCTAGAACAATATAGCGTCACGCCTTTACCATACGTGGGTGTGCGTTGTTATATTATTTTAGAATTATCAATAAAATTTATTAGATATAAATTAATAAAAAAAAAGATACGCGTGTAGCACCGTACACGTGTTAGAAGTAAAACTTCTGTAGCTAGATCATTAAGTGGTACCTATACTATACACCTATACCTACCTATACTAAAAGAGATTTAAATTTCCAATTTTGAGATCCAATCTCTGCTTCAATTTACTTTTAAGTTTCAGACGTCCGATTATTTGAAATTATTTTATACTTGTACTTACTTTTAATACGTCATGTCATTTATTTCCCACCATTCCTTATCTACAATTTGTCGCGCTCGTGGTGATATACTTAACTCATTCAATAGTGTCACTACTATTTGCATCTCGCTCAGATTATATACCATCTGACGTCACGTCTTTAAGCCGTCTCGCTCAAATAAATGTATGCATGCATTGCTTTGCTTGTTTTAGAAATCCATATCGACCCGTGTGACATTGATGAAACTCTTTTCTTACAAACTGTATGGATCGCATCGCACAGCTGTCAAACATAAGTTCCGGTTCCAACAAAGAGGTTGAACGAAGTAGTTTTTGGTCACGTCACTGGTTTTGTTTATCCCAGCCAGCGACACGGCGGCGGCGGCGGCGCCATCTTGGCCATACCGGAAATCAAGAACTCGTGGAAGAATGCTTAAAATAATTTTTATTTGTTAACGTTTCATCAGGTTTTTCTCTCACTAATTAACATTCTTTATTGTACGAATGTATTATTATCTTATCTGATTAGTTAAAAACCGTATTGAAAATAGTTGCGGTTTTAAAAGTCTTCAGCCGACCCTGACGTCACCGATTCCAATTTCCGTTACATTTCTTAGCCACTCGTGATAGCACCCGGCTAGTAGCAATTGAAAAGCAAATATATGAATAACCCACAGTTGAGAGGTTAAATAAATTTTACCCCCGTGCCCCAAGAAGTTTTACTTCAAAAATACTATGTTGAGGTCTCGCTAAGTTTTTTTTGTAAATCAACATTTATTACATCAGTTTATTGATTAAGTAATTGAATGTCCTTATAAAATATTGCTCTAGAATTTATCCAGGTGATCTTTGCTTAAACAGATTTTTGGTGGTAGTTTTGCGTATAAATACCAACAATTTCCTACAGGGCTATTTTAAGTACCAAAATAGTTGGATGGTTAGTTCTGGAATCCTTAAAATCGATCCGGAAAAGTGCCGTGTGTTTTTGTTGTTTTTAAAATACTTAGGCTGGATTTTGCCAACAAAAAGTTATACGAGAATAACTATCCCGGAATCCCGGAATCGAAAACTATCCCGAGAATAACTATAAATTTGTATGACAATGACAGTTCAAAATGAGGTGATCTGTGGCATGATTCTCGCGCATTCGATATACGATATCTACACCTATATCGAGTGTTTAGCAGGGGAATCTGTCAATATAGGTCTCGATATCCGTATATCGAAAGCGCGAGAATCATGCCACTGACAGCGGGTCGATTCTCGCGCCTTCGATATACGATATCTACACCCATATCAAGTGATTTTGTACGGGGATCTGTCAATATAGGTCTCGATATCCGTACATATATCGAAGGCGCGAGAATCGACCCGCTGGTGTGTATGAAAAAGTAGAAGATACTCTCGAGTAAAAGTTAGATACTCTTTCGTTGGTAATAGAATCAGTCTCTAGTTAGTCCCACAAAAAGTCTTTGATTTGGTTGATTTCACCATAAAAGACGTCCCTTATAATTAAATATTAAATTAAATAATTTTATAAAAACAGCATAATTAAAATAAGGTAATATTTTTTTTATGGTTTATGGCAGGTTTAATGACGTTTATTATCACTCATGACACAGGTCACTTACATAATATGAGGTGACAGCCAGAACAGTTTGGCCGTAGGCATGCCGAAAGATCGTAAAATTGGACGAATGAAGCTTTTTAGGTGGCAAAACATCTTCCGTGGCCCGCTTTCATCAATATCTATATATATAAAAATGAATTGCTGTTCGTTAGTCTCACTAAAACTCGAGAACGGCTGAACGGATTTATCTTATCTTAGTCTTGAAATGTTCGTGGAGGTCTAGGGAAGGTTTAAAAGGCGAGAAAAAATCGAATAATTTCCGGGAAAACCCTAAAAACAGCCCTTTTCTATTTCCCATACAAACGTTTTCTAGAGTCAATCGTTTTCTAGAGTCAATTTGAACTTTATTGCTATTCAATAAAGTTCATATTAAATTATAATCACTCACTGTTGTCTGAGCAATTTAGGTGTGTTCCTAACGTCAAAGAGTCAATTTGCAATTTATTACCGCTGCATAAAGTTCAAAGTTGTACTAAAATATATATACAGAGTGTAACGGAAGGAGGTGAATGTGCTCATGAAACTCAAAAACTTTCCCCAAAGAACATAGGTCGAAATATGAAAAAAAAAATTGTCTCCCATAGTAAATCAATCAGCTGGTAGTCAGTTTTGAAATTAATTTATACAAAAGTTTAGGTCTTTTATTTATCGATTGAGGCAGTACGAAGTCTGCCGGGTCAGCTAGTAACGAAATAATTCTTTAATGGCGACTACTCTCAAAAGCCCATGACAGATAGCGCTGGTGCGATTTTGAGTAATTAACTTTAATTAAATGAACTGAAATGAGATACCGGCCATTATGTCATGGTTATGAACTTAGACTTTGTCCTGGTTAAGGTTATTTAGTTTAGCTTTGTTCGCATAGCTAACGCAGTTTTCCATACTATGCAGACTCCAAACCATGCTGTTTGTATGAAAACCTAAGTCCGTTATGCGAGCTAAACTAAACTAAGTCTGCAAGTAAGGCAAGTAAGGAAGCTGATTAGTATGCAGCTTCACCCAACTGTGTCTTGCAAACTTCTAACAATCACTCTCTTGTTCCAGCGCCCAAAATTATCCTGCATTCGGACCGAATCTGACTCCAGCACCGACAAACTCTCACTTAGACAGACTGCATCCAAACAACTCTCGAAGAACTCGACACAACCCAGCGAATGTTCCAACCAGGGTGAGAAATGCCCTTGCTGCTTCCGACAAGAGAAAAGAAAAAAACGAAAGGAAAGAGAATCTAGATTTTACAACAACGACGTGACGTTCAAAGCCAATTTCAAATACAAAACTGGAAGGCATCGCACGCATTCTGTGAAGGAACATTCAGAGAATAACAGAGTATCGTCTTTGAGAAGGGAAACGAAAACTGCGCAGACTTTAAGTTTTGTGGTGGGAGGTTTCGTCGCTTGCTGGCTCCCATTCTTTCTCTATTACCTTTTGACACCGTTTATACATAGTGACTACGTGAACCCAGTATTGATGTATGTAATGACATGGCTCGGGTGGTTCAATTCGGCGATAAATCCTTTCATCTATGCGTTCTATTCGCCGGACTTTAGACTTGCTTTTTGGAGGTTGACGATCAAAAAGTTTATAGGGGGCAAACGTTGATGGCTTTTTTTTTAAGTTTTAGATTTGCCACAGAGACTTGGCTTTGAACCTACTGGCAAGTATTATTCAAGGGACTGGTTGTACCAAATAATCGAATTATCTAAAACGATTAATCGTAATAAAACTATAGGTAGTTGTGTAAGTAGGCTCTTTTAATAAGAATACCATTTTACAACTTGTAAAATATGAGTTACAGGTTTAAGCTTAATAATAATAATTATTAAATTAATTTAATAATTGCCAATATTGAGCTTTCACTACATCTGTCAGTAAGCGAGCCGACTTACCGAACGTTTAGGCTCAAATAACTTTATTCTCATAAGAATAAGGTTCTTTAAACCTAAAGGCATCAATACAGGCAGGGTGTAACAGAAAGGGGTGTACAAGCTGAAATAAGGTTGTTAGGGATATCATTCTGAACAACTTTCACTATGGGAACAACTTCATCAGAGCAACTTTATTTTTATTAACTCAGTACATTTCGGGCCTAGCGCTCAGCTGATCTGTATGGTGGAGTAAAATATAAAGTTGCTCTGATCAAGTCGGTCCCATAGTGAAAGTTGATCAGAATGATGTCCCTAACAACCTTCTTTCGGCTTGTACACCCCTTTCGGTTACACCCTATACTATTAGTTTTTCTGTGACAATACGATACAACGATATGTCAAATTATGGAAGTGGAAGCGAGATAGTCGGCCGCTCAATGTTCACCCTTCTACACATTCACTTAACAAGTCAAATTAATAAGTAATTTAATTAAAAGAGACTATAGTCTATTCGTGATAAGAATGCAGTGGAGTCATCACTGTCCGGCCGGCGGCCTAGCCACGCCCCGTAACCAATGAAATCGTTTCCAATTATCAAGAAAAGTTCACAGTGACCAGTTGAAGGCAAACTTTCGAACGCGACGGTTGTGTACAATCCTGTGAGTGTGTGTTAACAGATTTAAATTTTAATTTCACTGCATTCTTATCACGTATAGACTATAGTCAAATACTTAACCTTAGTGTAAGTGTAAATAGTTTTTTCTGTGATTTATTTAATTCAGTTTAACTGTTTGGTAAAATTAATGTTTGTTAGAGTACATTAACATAAATTCCTATACAAGGGTAAATGAATTAACGCAAAATAAGAAACTACTTTGTTGGGGATATCATTCTGAGCAACTTTCATTATGAAACCAATTTGATCAGAGCAACTTTTTTTTTACTTCCCCACCCAAATCAGCTGATCCACTCAGGCCAAAATAAACTGGGAAGTAAAAGTAAAGTTGCTCTGATCAAATAGGTTTCATAATGATGATGATGTCCCAAACAGAGTAGTTTCTCATTTTGCGTTAATTTATTTACACCTTGTATAAAAGTATTATTTTCTTTGACAAGTCAATTGTATAATATTATCAACTTGTGGGAGTGACGAGCTGCATCTGTATAGAGCTGACATTCCATGCTAGTAGCTTTAAGTGTATAAAATAAATAGTCTTTAGAAAGGTTCTGTAAAAAAATCTTCTCTTGCGATCATAATAAAATTTTGTTCTTTAGAAAGTTGTCCGTAACTACGGACACTATAATTTTCTTAAATATGACCAACTTATGAAATTAATGTCAAATAAGGTAAAACGGATACGGACGGATTCTCTGTGTGAAGTAACCTTTAGATAGTCTGAACCGGCGGCCGTAAAGGATAAAGATGACCGTAATAAAGTATGATTTATTATAATTTAGGACTAAATTGCCGGTTACAGTCCTAATTCTAGACTGAAATAGGATCTTAATTACTGCTTTTATTACGTAGCATACATGATGTAACATAGCAGGCTCATTTTGCATGTAAGATAATTTTTCATACGTTACCCCAGTGCATGTCACTAAAGTAATTAATTACACACCCTTCTGATAACTTGTTACTTTTGTTATAAAATTAATTAAGTGGAATGAAGCTGATGCGAATTTAAAACATCGAAGTGATTACGTACATGAATAGAGATACACACTAGTCGATTTGTGCTTTGGTAGATTTAAGTTCTAGACTAATTATGTAGATACTTGTCACTTTAATTTGTAGTTAAATATCATAGTGTATTGTGTTCAAGACCGTTAGGGACCGACCCAATTTTTCGTTGGTCATAAATAAGAGTGCTTTCACATTGTTGCGGCAGCGTATTTACTTTACTAAACTTGAAAAACGCTTGATTACAAAACCTATCTATCCGTGATTTTCAGATTACTAGCAGGGGGGTTTCTTCGCTGAGTAGGTATCTACGGCCGGCTATACGCGCCAGTCGGTCTTTGTCACATGGTTGTCGCTCGGCTCTCGGTGCGCGGGCTAGCCGCGTGAAAACAATGACGCCGAAACCAACTGAGTGCGATTCGCAACCCTGTGTGATCGGCATCGTGTCAGCGGTGTCTAATGGAATATGAACGCTCGTGTCATATGATAAGTTTCAACTTCGCATGCAAGATGCACTAGTATAGACAAATATTTTTTTGCACCTAAACTTGACTTTTGTTTATGTAAATGTGTTTAATAATTATTTAAATTTGACAGTTGCGCTATGAGTTTATGTTAAATTTGACACTAGTAATATGCAGATCACGGAATAGATACTTAGATAGGTTTTGAAATCGGATGTGACCCCAAAACTTTACATTAAAGTCATGTCAGCCAGTTTAATCTGCAGAGCCACCAAGTTACCTGTAGAACGGCCAAACCTGAAACTACTGACGCTACTTTAAAAACTTCACTTCACTGTCAGTTGTTGTAGTGTATGCTGTTCAGTTGGATAGGAGTAGATGATGGCGCCCTCTCTTATTCTACAGATAAGATGGTAGCACTGTACAACATATTATGAATAGAAAGAATTTTCATCTGAGTTCGTAAACTACCCTTTACCTCGGAAATAAATCCACTTAGAGCGAATTTTACCAACGAAGAGTAACTTTTTATCTTCTATTTTTCATAGAATGAGGTCATTTTGAACTGTTATTATCATACAAATTATCCCCGGGGATTATTATTATATTATTACTTTTTGTTGTTAAAAACCAGCCTTAGAAAACTAAAAGAAGATACTGTAAAACTCACAAGAGCTACTCGACCTGGAAATAAATTCGCATTTTCTGGGAATAGACCGGGATTTAAGCTTTCAGGCCTTTTAGCAGTGCTTTTTGAACTTTATAGCGAGCATAAAGTTTATCTTCTTATTGCAGGTATCTGAGTAGGTACCTGAGGTAGTGGGGGAGTTTTGTATGGAGTACGGTGTCTGGGTGTATTCCCATATATTTGGAGGAAAAATATGGGAATGCACCCTGAAAACAACCATCTGGTGTAATATAAGGCTCAAAAGATAAACCCTTACTAATGAAAAACTGTGCAAGGTGTATTAAACTGTGCAAGGTGTATTAAACTGTGCGAGGTGTATAAAACTGTGCAAGGTGTATTAAAGCGGCGGCCGAATATACATACACCTTTTTATTGGTAACAGACTGGTCAAAATTTTCCTTTATCGTGTCAACAGCATTTTGTGAGCCATTTAGGCAACATGACTATTTCGATGTAAAAAAGCATGCTGAATCCGGTTTTGAATGTTGCCAAGCCGAATTTTGCCAAAATTTAAGATGGCGGCCTAACGGAGCCTCAACTTAAAAAGTAGTATTCTAATGGCCAACGCACACCGCTTCGGGATAAAAAAATTACCAATGGAAATTCACACGTATCGATATAGATGGTTCATGAAATGCCGATGAACTTGATAATGTAAATATAAAACACCAGTCTATAAAGGGGGAAGACTGCAGAAGTTAAACTTCAAATTAACGCACATATAATTCCAATTGTGATTGTCAATTTATACCCGTGAACGAATATCTATCCCCCTAATAAATAAAAATTATGAAGAGTGTATACGGACGGCGGCGTAAAGGGAACTGCACAACTATTTACTATAGAAGGGTAAATATCCATGTGTTTTGTCAAACATTGCACACAATAAAGCTATACTGCTGATGTATTTTGTTTCGTATGTGAAAAATAACGAAATAAATCAATGAAATTGATTATTTCTCAACTCTAGTCAGTATTTGCGTGTAGTTAAACTATATGTATTAAGAAGGTTTTGTAAAAAGTTGCTTTGTAGTCGGATGCGACTGAGGTATTTGTGATAGGTACCTTATTGAATAAAATTATTGGAATCAGACACCCGTTTGTTTTGTAAACCCCTTTATGTAGCCCATTAATCTCCCCATCGAGGGGCACAGGACTTTACGCGGATACGAGTAAGCTCGCCTTTGTACACTATTTTTAGTAGTACTGTTTTTTATGTCTGTGTGCAATAAAGAAATAATGAATGATGAATTGAGCCATACTCCACCACGCTGGCTCAGTGCGGGTTGGTAGAGGGGTGTCGGGCTAGACAGAGCTAGACAGCTGAGACGAGACATCAGTATGCTCAAGTATACAAAAGATTATATTTTTTTTGAAAATGAAAAAAAAACTTTTCTCCCAAAAATAATTGTAGGTACTAATTATGTATAGTAGGTAGTTTATGCTATCTAAGAAACAGTAGGAGACAGAAGTCCAAAATAGCTTAACCCTGTGCCGTGTCTCCTGGCCTCCCCTCTCGAGGTACAGACATGTTTTTTGAATAAACAATGGGTAGGTACACATTTGCTAATTGCATTCTAGTGAACATGAATATAAAAAGAGTAAAAGTAAAGTAAATGAAGCCCATTAATGTCCAAAACGAGGGGCACAGGCCTTTAACCGGACACGAGTAAGATTGAGCCATACTCCACGACGCTGGCTCAGTGCGGGTTCGTGGAGGGGTTTACGACTACCCAAGTAGCGTTAGTATACACGGTGACATTTAATTAGCTGACCATATTTTGGGGAATGATAGTTACCCATCATTATAAACAATTTTCCCCAAGAAACATATACGCAAACGAAAAAAATGTTTCGTCCCCCAGTACATTGCCCCGATCAGCTGATTTCAATTTTTTTTTTCGTTTGCAACCATATGTTCCTTGGGGAAAGTTCTTCATAATGATGGGTACCTATCATTCCCCAAAATATGGTCAGCTAATTATAATTATTATAAACAATTTATTTATTTCAATCTTAAAATTTAACATGTAGGTAGCTATAATTAATTTGAATCTTACTATTTATTTGTTTTAATTCTCGTTATTTTAATATCGTAACTATTTTTAACTTTTGACATTTTTATATTGGACTATTGTCTGGAAAATAAACAATTTAATTTTATTTTATTTTATTTATTATTCAAATTAAATTGTATAGCATTACAGACTAATCCAATACGCTATACAAATACAATGAACATTAATTAATAATAATTAATGGTATTCCGTGATTAATTGCATTCCATTTGATAATACAATTACAAATTAATTAATTTCAAAATATAGATACAAAATTAATAATCTGAGGACAGCACTGTCATACAGTCATCTCGCAGAACCTGCCACATTCTCGCACTACGTCCCTCCATGCATCACCAAACAAATCATTCGCTGGTGCTGTAGCCAAAAGAGCGTTGAGGCTCCCGCGCCCGGACCAGCGGAGACTGCCGACGCGCCACCGTGCGGTGCGAGCCGCCCGCTAGCAGCTGGTGCCTGCGCGCGCGTAGGTAATTGTCAGGCACAAATAACGCGCATACCGCACTGACAAGCGCCGCGCAGTCACTGTCGCCTCGCAACAATCGACACACAGTCAGAAGTTGTTCAGTGTTACGTCTCACCTCTAGTGAGTTATATCCAAGCATAAGCATAATGTCACCGGCCGGCCACATACAGTCGGAATCCCGGTTCGGAATTCCGTAACGGAATTATCCCGAACGCAGTAAATTCATACAAATCTATGGATCTACCACATACATACGGAAGTTTTGCATTCGGAATTTTCGCGGAATTGCCGGTCGTACAGCCGGGACCTACAGCATTTTCAACGTGTCACCCGGAACACGGAACGTCCGATATAATGAACATAAGATAAATTATCTTATTGGTACAATGTCAGCACCGGGATTAGAACCTGCATCTCCTGCGTAAGAAGCAAGCATGAAACACACTAGACCACGGAGCTCTTGATGTGCCTAGTCATCCGATTAAATAAGTAACACCACAAAGGTCGACACAAAAGGAGATAATTTGAAACGACATAATGACTTAGCACATAAAATGTGCAGAACAGGGACGTACTTAGAGAAATATCGTAAAAGCAAAACAAATTATATACTGTAAAGATGACTAAGAGACGCGAGACGATGAAATGGTTGTAAAAGACAGGAAATTACTAGTAAATACTTCTTTGATGATGATATGTGAAACAACAACAGTGTTTTCATCAAAAAATACGATTTGATAGAATCACGAAACAGAAGGTTATTTTCCCTACTAAAATATTATATTCCGGAAATAAGGGATAGAGCTATGTGAATTCTCCATTTCCGTTTCTAAGCGAAAGAAGGAGTTTGGCACGTCTTGGTCGTCCGTGGTCTAGTGGGCTCACGCAGGAGGTGCAGGTACGAATCCCGGTGCTGGCCATGTACGAATGAGATAAGTCATCGGACACTCTAACGGTGATGGAAAACATCGTGAGGAAACCCTCATTACTCCATAGCTGCGTCAATGGAGTCACGTAAAATGGAGTATGGAATCACTGGCTGAAAGTGGGCACAGTGGTGCCTCTGCCACCCAAATAACCCAACAAATTAGCAGAATAGGAACCCTGTTAGCCATTACAAAAGCTGTGACAAGCTTTGTGCTCAGCGCAGCGCAGTATTAGATACATTTATAGAACATTTCACAAAAGCTCACAGCTGAGTAACCTAAAAAGGTGACTAAAGGAGACAGACGTTGCCAAACATTCGATATTTCCTGAAGTTTTTGTTCAGCATGATTCTCGCGCATTCATTAGACGATATCTACACCGAGTGATTTTGTATGGGAATCTGTCAAATAGGTCTCGATATCCGTATATCGAAGGCGCGAGAATCGTGCTCCTGTGACATCATTGTCGTGGGAAAGAAGAACATTGAAATTACATGACTGAGAACTATCACACAACATAACAACATAACATAACATAACACAACATAACATAACATAACATTGCGTCTCGCCTTTTCCCATTTATTTATTTATTTTATTATTAAAATTAAATTGTATAGCCTACAAACTAATCCAATGCGCTAGACAAACACAATAAAGATTAATTAATAGTGTTCCATGATTAATTGCATGACTGCAACTGCAATTGTGCCCGCTTTCAGCCAGTGATTCAATACTCCATTTTACGTGACAGGGGGCTAGCTTATCGCCGCAGCTACGGAGTAATGAAGGTTTCCTCACGATGTTTTCCATCACCGTTAGAGTGTCTGCATAACGTACTTAAGATAAATGACTTATCTCATTGGTACATGCACCGGGATTCGAACCTGCACCTCCTGCGTGAGAGGCAAGCATGAAACCCACTCGGAGCTCTCAAATATCAAAATATCCTAATATTCCTTTTGTTTCTAAAACTGAAACATATAAAACTGAATATTTCAATAAAGAATAAAGGTCGGATTTCAGCCAGCAGAATAATACGAATCAGATGAGATATTTCTGTACATTTTTTTTTTTTATTATTCATTTATATTTTAATTTTGTATCAAAATGGGTCCATCGAATTTTTCGATCTTTAACACTTTTTATTAATATCACTAGATGAAAACCCGGCTTCGCTCGGGCTCGGGTAAAATGTGAATGTGGGTACAAAATGAAGGTAGATATTTCTGTAGTTATCGGTTCTCAAGGAATATTAAAGGCAAAGCAAGGCATAGATTCGTTTAGCATCGTTATTGTGTTTAATAAATATTGTAAATTAAAACTAAAAATGTTTTTACTTAAATAACTTTAATTTAAAATCAACCTTAAAATAAACGAACTTTAATTAACAAAACAAATAGTTTTTAAGGTTTACTCTCGGTAAACCTCTCTGTTATAAAGCACCCAGTCTTTTTATTTACTTTGGAAGGTAAGTATGGTTAATTACACAATAAAGAACAACATTTTTACTACAACAACAACATTAGAACAACATTATCATACAATTTATCTATACAGGGTAACATTTAATTAGCTGACCATATTTTGGGGAATGATAGTACCCATCATTATGAACAACTTTCCCCAAGTGTTAGCACCTACACGAGACAGAGCGTGAACGCACCTTTTAAAAAAAAAAGGAAGGACGGCGCCATCTATGGTCGAGCGGACTAGTTGAGTTAGAGAAGAAAACGGTATTGTATGTGGCAGGCAGGGGTGTCTGGATCTGAATTTTACAGGAAGGAAGTGTTAGGTAGGTATATGATAAATGCTAAAGAGCAATACAGTTTGAATAATCCACCTACGTGTTTTAGTACTATCCAAGCTCCCTGGTAAGTAATCCGTAGTTTCAATACTTCAGAAGTGGTACGCCGAACAACGCGGATATTCGAGGTATGTTTTTATTGTTAATTTCTTTTTCACTGCCTGGTTCGTCCTGAAGAAACTTACAAACCGACAGGCCAACGTATCCTGATGAAAAGAACCAAGGTAGACACTGCTATTGTGTCTGGATTAAGCTTGAAACATGAATGCCGGTTATTGCATCATTGATATGATATCTGACATGCTGGGGCACCTTCGATGGGCTTTAGAAGGTTATATTGTAAAGAAAAGCATGTCTCCACACCACTATCTTTTGATTGGGATAGACAACATGATTTAGACTACCAACTTGGAACAATTGTGAGGGTCACATTTTTGGACATGCATATTTATCTCGCTGTATGATTTTATCATGAGAAAGACCTCAGAATAGATCTCTGTTTAACTTATTGATTGAAATCAGAATCCTTAAACCATGCTTTATAAATAAAAATGTAATCAATAATACTGAAATAAAATGAAAAATTTGAACAGATTTACCGTTCAAACAATTACTTCCTACAATCTGGAATCTAGATTTTATGTTTATGTACCTACACTAGATTTATCAATACACATTCTTACTAATCTAGCCTGGTAAGTACAGTTGACACAAGCATGCAATGATGCAAGTAGACGAGTAGGTATGCATAACTGACTTGTCCAAGTCGAATGCAACTATACTTAACTAGGAAAACAAATAAATTCAAATGTTAATTGATTATCTACTCAAGTATTGGGGCTATATCTAGCTAGACAAGCTTGTTGAAGCTTCACATCCAGATAAATACCGACTGACACTGAAAATTACCTAATCAGATGTGTTCATGGTAAGAAAGATACCTACCTACCACCTTTGAATAATTTAATCTATGGATATGGATGAAATTATTCAGAGATATCATAAATTTGGTATGTGAGATTTTTGATCATTACTGAACATTAATGAATGAAGTTCAGAATAAGTCATTCTATTAAGTCAAACTAAAACACATGATGTATATGACATGTTAATTATATCAATCAAATTGTGTGACTACTGTCTAACTAAAATATAATTTTGAGGCACTATCTATCCATATCATTTTTCTTTTGTTGTTTGCACTGACATAAGGTGCCAATAAATATGTATTACCTGCAAAATCTGGTAGGTCTTCAGCGTGCAGAAGAAAATATTTTTTTTAAGACATTCCATCACAAAATATCTCCAAATCAGACCTTGACTATCCCTTCACCATAGGTCAAGCTTATATAATATATACATATGTCATCATTTTACCATAACTCAAAAACTATATGCACTATCCCGACCCCAAAAGTACCAGAAATAAAATGATACACAAGTGCTTATACAGTGTGTATGGATAACGATACACATGGCGCTGAATGTGCTAGACTAATCAAAAATATGACAAAGTGGATTATACATTCTGTTCAATAATAATAATAATTAATTGATAGAGGTTTAAGCATACATGGAATAAAAAGCGAAACTATCATCATTATAAATACAATTAACACATTCAGTGCCAATCAGATATTGGTCTAAAGTATAATATATATAAATTAATTAAATAAATTATGTTAGAAAGTATTCATAAATTTTGTAAATGGTGTTATGAGATAAAATTACTAACATATCATGTTTTACTTTTCTCTTCCTCTAAACCTTTCCCTGATCCTTACATAATACTTACATTTTTACAAAATATGTATTATAAAATGAATGGGATTAGGAATACGAAAATTGTCTCAATATGTCAACTAGGTCTGCTTATACACCACCGCCTTTAAAAAGCACAATTAGGATACCTCATAATACTCAATCAACCAAAAGAATGCCTGATAGATCCAGGAGTATTGAACGCAGTAGGAAGAGGAGACGCCAAAGCAGATCTAGAACACATATTTATGGACGACTTACACGAAGGCGTGAAACGTATCGTAGCAGATCGCGTCACTCTTCATCTACATCGTATTCAAGGTCACAGTCGATGGAACACAGAGAGAGGTATAAACGCCGCCGAAACAAACGGAAAACGTTTCGACGCCGCGATGACAGCGTGGATTCTTCTGACGCTTCGACATTAAGTGATTTATCACGATCTTATGCCGAAAGAGACCATTCACTATCAGAAATATCCACTGAATCATCAGTATCACGCGAGAGTCGTAGTCGACATAGGACACCAGCAAGAAAACGTCAGAGTCGCCGAGAGAGAAGTAATGGCAGACTTAGAACAAAACAGGACCCAAAAAGATATAGGCGTGAAGACTCTGAAGACGGTTCTGACAAGAGTATTTTGAAATCTTTTGCAAGATTGATAAATAAGGGAAGCACTAACTATGAAGCAGCCAAAGTCATACCTAAATTTGACCCCGACAACCTAACAGCCGAAAATTGGATAAAGAAGGTTAACGACGCTGCCACAATTTATGACTGGAATGAAAAAACAACTATCTTCCATGCCCTGTCGAGATTAACAGGCTATGCCAAAAAGTGGCTAGAAGGACTGCATTCCATAAAATTGAATTGGCGGCAATGGCAACGAAAAATCAAGAAAACCTTTCCGGATGATCGAAACTATACTGACAAATTGACAGAGATGTTGGAGCGCACCAGCAAACGAGAAGAATCAATGGAGGAATATTACCATGACAAACTCAGATTGGTAAGAACTTGCGGGATAAGGGGCCGAAATGCCGTGGACTGTATAATAGGCGGCATCTTTGATAACAACATAAGACTTAACGCTCAAGGAAATAATTACAATAAGCCTTCACAAGTACTGCGATTTCTCCGGAGGATATCAAAGAAAAACTCGACTCTGATGAAGAAGAATGTTCGAAATAATTTCACTACACGTTGGACTGGAACTAACATAACAGTGAACAAACCAACAACAACTCCCTCCAACCAGAAGACTACCAGACCCATATGGTGCTACAATTGCCACGAGTCAGGCCACCGGGTTGATAGCTGCAATAAACCAATTATTAAATGCGGATTCTGTTCAAAAATCGGACATAAAACTAGTGATTGCCGCAAGAAGTCTAATAATAACTCAAACACTGAGTCTGCGCAGAACATTCTGCAAATTAACACAAATGAAAATGGAAATGGCAAGTATTTTAAATCTATTCTGCTGAATAACACACCTCAATCAGCCTACATTGATTTTGGTAGTCAGTGTACATTAATCAGAAATAAAGTAGCTGTATTATTAAATTTATCGTTGGATAAATCACACCTTCCGGTATTAAAGGGCTTCGCACTCGGAACTGCATTACCATATGGTCGAGTTTGTGTGAACATTGTAGTGGACGCTGTAGATGCCGATGTAGAGGCTTATGTAGTGGAAGACGATTTTATAAATACAGATGTTCTAGTGGGTCAATCATTGACAGAATTACCGAGCGTAGTAGTTTATAAAACAAACAACCAACTAACTCTATATTGTGATGACTCTGAGCTAACAAAACTAAAGATATTTAACACGTCGCAAACAACCGTCACCGGGTTTGAATGTATAGATGTATACACAGAATCGCTATATGATGGACTAGTATTCATACCCGGAAACGTGTCAATGGAGAATAACAAGGAATACGCAACACTCCAAGGGCTATATCAATTTACACAGGGCAAGGGGAAATGTATTATTATAAGTCTCTCAGGAAAATCAATCACAATTAACAAGGACCGGTTGATGTCACGCGCAGTAGAACTACCAAAGACGTCCTTTAGACCAGTCGCAACATCAGATCCCTCACAAACTATCCAAACGGTGACTATGGATTCGACTCGAAATAATTTAGCAAATCTGAAGGAACCCATAACATGGAACATGATTAACGTGGGATCTGATCTTACTAATGAAGAAAAGCACCGACTTCTAGTATTAATTAATAAACACAGAGATTGTTTTGCATTTAACATGAATGAATTAGGATTAACATCTGTATCAGAGATGGCGATCAAATTACAAGACGACACACCTGTTATTTACAAACCATACCGGTTGCCATACAGCGAACGCGAAACTGTACGAAAATTAGTCGGAGACTTAATGGCTAATAACATAATTAGGGAGTCACATTCAGCGTATGCTAGCCCTATAGTCCTGGTACGCAAAAAGAACGACGAATATAGGCTATGTGTTGATTATAGGGCGCTTAACAAAAAGACTATAAAGGATAGCTACCCAATGCCAGTAATTGATGATCAGCTTGATCGCCTGAGCGGGAAATCGCTCTTTACTAGTCTTGATCTAGCATCAGGGTATTATCAAATCCCCGTAGCCGAGAGCTCGAAACCTCTCACAGCGTTTGTTACCCCAGAGGGTCATTACGAGTATAATAGGATGCCGTTTGGTCTCGTAAATGCACCGGCAGTGTTCCAAAGCATGATAAATACAGCCTTAGGTCCAAGGCGGTTTGACTTAGCAGTCCCTTATTTAGATGATCTACTCTTGACTGGAAGCTCTTTCGATGAGATGTATAGAAAGCTGGAAGAGATCTTCGAGTTACTCGCTAATGCTGGCCTGACACTAAACTTGAAAAAATGTCATTTTCTGCAAACTGAGATCGATTATCTAGGTTACGAGATATCTCAAGCGGGGCTTAGACCAGGATCCAAGAAAACAATTGCTGTCGCAGAGTTCCCAAGACCAACAAACGTCCATCAAGTTAGACAATTTGTTGGGCTAGCCAGCTTCTTCCGACGGTTTATTTCTGACTTTGCTAGGATAGCAAGAGCCTTAACTAAGTTAACAAAAAACGACGTTCCTTGGGTATGGAATGACGAACAGGAACTGGCTTTCCAAGACATTAAATCAAAATTAATGACAAGACCAATACTGGCACTTTATAATCCCGACTATGAAACTGAGGTTCACTGTGATGCAAGCAAGAGCGGTATTGGTGGCATACTTCTACAAAGATCCGAAGAGAAAACTCAGTTACGACCAGTGGCTTACTTTAGTCGACAAACATCACGTGAAGAAGAATTCTGGCATTCCTACGAGTTGGAAACAATGGCGGTAGTTATGTCATTAAAGAAGTTTCGTGTGTATTTGATAGGACTGGAATTTAAGGTTGTCACAGACTGTAACGCCTTACGCGCTACGTTTACAAAGAGGGACTTGGTCCCAAAAATTGCACGTTGGTGGTTGATGCTGCAAGAGTACAGATTTACCATTGAGTATCGTCCTGGACACAGCATGCAACACGCGGACGCTCTTAGCAGAAACCCTATATCACCATCAACACCAACTATCGAAAGCGAAGAACTGGAGATTATGAATATTAGGACAGATGATTGGCTCCATACCGTACAAATGACTGACCCACGGCTAAAACATATTAAGACAATATTGACTACAACGAAAGAAGAACTAAAAGACATCACTAATAACTATGTTATTCGGGACGATAAACTATATCGTCGTGCTGGCCGCAAATTGAAATGGGCCGTACCAAGTGGTGCACGCTGGAAAATCTGCCAACTCAACCACGATGATGCTGGACATTTTTCCTTTGATAAGACCTTTGACAAGATCTCAGCAGATTATTGGTTCCCAAAAATGAACAGATTTGTAAAGAAGTATGTAGCTGCGTGCATTAATTGTGCATACAATAAAGAGATCGCGGGAAAACGAACGGGATATTTACATCCAATACCGAAGGTCAACATAATCTTTCATACAATTCATATGGACCACCTTGGTCCATTTATAAAAAGCAAAAGGGGCAACAGCTACATCTTGGCAATAATAGACGGGTTTAGTAAATTTATAATCATCAGAGCAGTCAGAAATACGAAATCTAAGTGCTCGATACAAGTGTTGCAAGAAATGTTCGCGACATTCGGGTGTCCCAAAATAATAATTTCAGATCAGGGATCTAGTTTTACATCAGTCGAATTTAAGAACTTCGTGAACTCAATTGGAGTAAAACACGTCTTAAATGCTGTTGCTACACCTCGTGCGAATGGACAAATAGAACGATATAACAGGACTATTTTAAATAGCTTAGCCTCTATGAACCATGGTTTAAATGAAAAAGATTGGGATACAAATTTACAAAAATTGCAATGGAGCCTGAACAACATGAAAAACAGAAGTACAGGTAAATCACCCGCAGAAGTTGTATTTGGAGAAAATACAACAAGTGAAAAAGAAAACATATTAAAGAGTGCAATAGAACAGCGGGAAGAAATGAGTGAAACAAAAAGAAAGGAACTGCGAGAAATGGTAGGAAAGCATATACAAAAACAACAAATAAAGATGAAAGAGGTCTATGACAAAACAAGGGCACCAACAAAACAATTTAAACATGGCGAACTTGTCATGATACCTAACCATAACCCAGAGAAGGGTAAAAGCAAGAAACTTGCCCCTAAATTTCGTGGACCTTTTAAAATCACCGCTGTGTTAGACAAGGACAGGTATGAGGTCTCAAGTATCGAGGGACACTCACGGCGAAAATATTCAAATATATTCCCGGCAGATCATTTAAAAGCCTGGGTGACAATGCAAGGCTCACCTATCACTAGTGACGAAGATAATAGTAACGAGTGATAAAACCATAATTAGATGCGAGACATCAAACAAAAGTACTGTACTTATGAGTCCCTATTTCCCCTTTAATTCATTTTCAGCTTAGATGTACCTAGCAAAATGAAGCGTTAATAAAGTGAAGACAATTTGAAGGAGCTACAAATATGGTAATGAAAAACAACTACAAAAATGTATCATACTCGTGGATACATATACAAAAGCGAATAACAAGAGATCAGAGAAAATAAACAATTACCGGTGAGTAGATATTATATGAGTGAGTGTTGTCTGTTGAGTTGAGGTATATGAGAGTTCGTACCCTACCTGCAATAAATCACATTTTAAGGGTTACATGAGAGTTCGTACCCTACAATAAATCACATTTTGAGGGTTACATGAGAGTTCGTACCCTACAATAAATCACATCTTGAGGGTTACATGAGAGTTCGTACCTTACAATAAATCACATCTTGAGGGTTACATGAGAGTTCGTACCCTACAATAAACCACATCTTGAGGGTTACATGAGAGTTCGTACCCTACAATAAATCACATCTTGAGGGTTACATGAGAGTTCGTACCCTACAATAAATCACATCTTGAGGGTTACATGAGAGTTCGTACCCTACAATAAACCACATCTTGAGGGTTACATGAGAGTTCGTACCCTACAATTATCCACATTTAGAGTTTAAGAAAAACTTACTATTTTGTTTTCTGATTACAGGCTGGCCTGATCTACGACTTCCACATGAATAAGTGATCCTTCGAGCAGAGTTTTTCTCGTAGTGTCCATTCTACCACAACGTCGTTTGGCTGTCGGAACTGATACCTAGCAAGTTTGAAATGCAAGATCCACAAACTTTCATTGTTGACTTATCTTGATTTTATTATTATTTTTGTATTATGATCACTTAAATAGTAAGACTGATTACCGTAATATGTGCCAAAAATTGTCATGTAAGACTCATTTTTAGATTAGATGTCAACTTATTGAAAACAGTGTTAGATACATATATTCATGAAAAGAAATTTGCTCTTACTCTGTATGAATATCCTAAAGTTTTGTCATAAGTATAATTCCGCCCAATCGTTTCGAGTTTGATATTATGATTGTGATATGATTATTATTTTACTTTTATATACTTACTGATGATTTGTTGATTGTTAATTCAAGTTGAATCGTAGTTTATTTGCGTATGAGGACATACGGTGTTGTGCAGAACGGCCGACCATAGATGGTAGAAATGAGGACATTCTACTCTACAGAATGGCCGACTGTTAGCACCTACACGAGACAGAGCGTGAACGCACCTTTTAAAAAAAAAAGGAAGGACGGCGCCATCTATGGTCGAGCGGACTAGTTGAGTTAGAGAAGAAAACGGTATTGTATGTGGCAGGCAGGGGTGTCTGGATCTGAATTTTACAGGAAGGAAGTGTTAGGTAGGTATATGATAAATGCTAAAGAGCAATACAGTTTGAATAATCCACCTACGTGTTTTAGTACTATCCAAGCTGGTAAGTAATCCGTAGTTTCAATACTAGGAACGTATGGTCGCAAAAAACAATTTTTTTGGGTCTACCATAGTAACTTGAATTCAGCTGATCGGGGCAATGTACTGGAAGACACATCGACTGCACCATTGCCATTGTTTGCAGTTTCTCGCAAATATTTTGATTTTACAGAAATTGCATGCCACTGGAAGTAAATAAGTACTTATTGAGTCTTACTTACAATCCACAGAAGAAAACATACAACCAAATTCACACAGTTACTCACCATCTTTACGAAGAGCCCTTCGTTGCATCCATTTTCCACAATTGTGGCAATGTTTGCCAAATGCAAGGAGATTCGGCTGCAAATGCAAAATGTTATGAAAGACCACGCTGAAAGAATGCGATCTTGCCTGGCACAAATGAAATACTTACGATTTTCGGCATAATATTATGTTTCTTGCACTCAATTCAATTTTTCACTGGCTTCCTCAATGATTCTGGCTTCTGCCAACAGAAGAAATGTGATTACTTTCTCTGTGACAGAAATGAATGGCACGGTATTTTGTCTGTGAACTATGAATCGGCATTTTCTTCTATTAAAGCTACATCCACACTATCGTTCCGCACGTTTTTGTTGGGATACCATGCTTAAAACGACCATTATAGCTACATCCACATTTCCTTCGGCATGTTTTTGTTGGGAAACTATGCCTAAAACTACCATTAAGCTACATCTACACTATGTACTAATCGTATACAGAAAAGGAACATGAATGCAACCGCAAATAAACGCAGTTTACCGGTTTCTAACCCTAGAAGACATGTGTGAAGAGACCATTGTCTATGGCTCTAAGTTACGTGGCCAATATGGCGCCTGCGATTTGTCTGTTCAGTAACATTAGAATTTAACAAAATACTCGACAATCCGAATTTTGCGGATATATGTTGTCGACTCGAAATCTATATTTTTTTATGTTTTATTATTTAGGTAAGGTTTTGATTGAGTCTACCGTACCCCTCGACGGAATTATTAATATAGATATGTTATTTTTTTTTATTTTTGTCCCAACCGAAGAATACAGGCCTGGAACCATATACGAGTAAAATTGAGCCATACTCCACCACGCTGGCTCAGTACGGGTTGGTGGTGGAGGGGAAAATGAAAAATATAAAAGGAAGAATTATTAGGTATCACCATAATTTCAATTGTCTAGATGAATCAGCTACAACGAAATTCATCAACAGAAGATAAGATAAGATAAGCTAAGCGTTTATTCAGACGTCACAATACACAAAATAGAAACACAGTTCAAAGCAGAAGTAAAAGAGGCAAGAAATTATGCAAAAACACTCACTGTGCATGTAGTCTATTCCATAGCAATAGGTTCTTAAATGTACCTGTCTGTAATAATAATATATATGTATTATAGGTACCTACTAGAATAGTTTTATTGTACGCGCAATTCTTCCCCTTACCTATCATCTCCGTCTCCTACCCAACATGGATTGCTGGAAGAAATCTCTTATTAGAGATAAGCTCGCCTTTGTACATATTTTTTCTATTTTAAGCAATTTTTACTGTCATGTGAGTACAATAAAGAAATTACGAAAAATAGAATGGATTAGAAAAATAAAGTTTCAGTATCATTTCACCATGAGAATTAAACGTCATCACATCGGAGCATACAATTATTAGAGCTCGTCTAAGCTGAAATAACGCGCCCCACTCCTTGGTTTTGTATTTACTTGCAATACAAAACCAAGGAGTGGGGCGCGTCATTTCAGCTTAGACGAGCTCTATCCTAGTGAATAAAGTGCCCATTTGACTAACCGAGACCACGAATCCCCTGTAATTGAATTTCATTATTATTATTAGGGTCATAAAGTTGGGTTTTGCTCGTATTTTCTTGCGATTTCAGCACGAATTGTGGTTAATATCGTTGCTCCAAAGTGGGATTGTAACAAACGCTTATTGTTTCAGATAAATTGATATAATTCCGGTGCCAAGAATATTAAACGGTGGTTTTGAGTTTAATGACGACCTCTGTGGCACAGCGGTTGCGCATCTGCCTGCCATGCGAGAGGTCTCGGGTTCGAATCCCGGCTGGGGAAAAAACCCCAGGTCTTGGATGTTTACATGTTTTTGATGTCGCTGTTTCTGGTTTAGACCACACAGGTTATCCTAGTGTGGGGCCAGAAGCAATGTGTGCGCCTGTATGTAAATGTTAAATAACGACATATTTATCATACATATCTGTCAAGATACGCTGACAAGGGCATCAAAAGTTGCGCAACTATGATTTCACGCTACTCGTGGGCCATGGCTAAGGTCCATAATTTAATTAGTTTATTAATTAATCACTTAATTACGATTAGCGTCAATTCTATTTAGCAGCTGTCAAAATGTATGAAATATGTCAAAGTTAAATGCGATTAGCGCGCTAATCACAATGCTATTTGTAGCTAGATATACCGCATTTCTACATGAAACAAACTCTTTATTAATCTGTGCATGAAGCAATGTAGGAGCAATATAGGAGCAACAACATTTTTTTTTTAACAATAAGAATAATTTTATGTTCAAAATAATAACATTTTACAGATTTAAGGTCCCTGCCTCCCAAAATAGAAAAACCTGTATCATGGGAGACAGTAAGTTACAGTTGCCAGCTAAGGTTGCCACTTGCCAGGCAATTATTGCTCGAAAGATTGCCCGTGTAAGAGATTTCCGTGGTCTAGAGGGTTGTACGCTTGCATCTCATGCAGGATATTCAAATTCAAATCCCGGTTCGAGTGACAGTGGCCTAACCCGGCTACCACCGCCGCCATCTTGTTTAAGCAGGATCAGCACGTCAGCACAGCACGCAGCCATGTTGAGGAATATATTATGAGATCGGAACTCCTCATCTTTGTCATCGGAACTTAATTTCTGGAGATCTCTTGTTATTGTAAGAGATAGGTTCCTAACAGTACACTAATAGGTTCCTAACAGATACATTATTTTTGCGCGCTTTTTTTTTCCAAATTACTGATGTGCATTATGAAATATGAGCTCCGGGTGATATCGAAAAGAAGTGCGATATTTCCAGCGGGGCTAATGAAACTCACCTCGCGTCGCGTTTAAATGTCAAATTCTCCATACTTGCGAGCATTGATTGTGATATTAAATTGTGACAAAATGTGCGACTGAGGTGAGTGGCGTGCCTCATGGTAGCCCTGCCGTACTAGGTCAGCAGGGAAATTAAAAACACATACAACAGTGACAGGGGACAAACCCATCGCCGTTCAGGACGTCCACACTGAAATCAACTCACTATCTCGTTTGTACATGGTCAGCAGGGAAATACGAAACATAAACAAACAAACGCAGATCTGAAAGGTAAAAGCAAGTCGCTTTGTAAAACCGCATAGTGCCACAAAGTCCGAAAATCCTTTGGGATTCAGGGGGCTACTCCAAAATTATTTACCTAATGGCGACATCTGTGATTTGTTTCCAGTATGTCGAATCGCGTTACGCCGCCTTGCCGCGACGTCGATTCTAAATAAGGGCTCTATGAAGCGAGGGTCGACGTCGCGGCAAGGCGGCGGCGGCGTAACGCGAATGGCGTTATATGGCGTTGCGGTTAGGGACGTGTTTCCCGAGTAAGTTTTCCCGGGTTCGAATACCGGCTGGGGAGAAAAAAATATCCAGGTCTTGGATATTTACGTATTTGTGATGCCGCTGTTTCTGGTTCCCAAAACACTGGGTATACTACGTGGGCCAGGAGCAATGTATGTGCCTGTATGTTATGTCAATGTCATAGTTTGCTATATTATTATTTGTATATATATAGCCTTATGGAAAGGGAAAGGTATCTAGATAGTTGACATTTAAGCATGCCTCCATCCCCAGCCTAGATTTAAGACGCATATTTTATCAATTTCAATATCAAAGGATTATAGTACCTAGCGGTAGAGTTTTGGAGTAGCCCCCCCCCCATCCCCCGCAGCCCAGCATATTCTGTGCCAGCATCTCACACAATGGAATGCTGCGGTCTTTGCTGTCAGAGGTGCATACAATATATTCAAATTGATAATACGTATTCTAGCCTTCGAAATCATGAGATTTCAATGTGCAATAGCATGCTACCAATACATAATAATAAAATACCAATGCCCCGCACATGTGGGCCACGTGCAGGCACTTCAACCCCCTTACAGAAGAACAGAAGAAGAACATGCTACCAATCTGGCCTGATAGTACGAATATGGGAGGGAGAAACCTAGGATGCTTACTTATAAACCCATCAAGTTTGTGACGGACGACGAACCAAATGAGCATTTGGTTCGTCGTCCGTCACAAATCATACTTTTATCGCCTATCGGCGAACGCCAATATTAATTAAACTTGCAAACTAAAACAACAGCGAGGTGGCCCCTGTCAAATATATCTTTCCCGCATAGAAAAACGAAATGGTCTAGACAACAACAGTCTTAGACAAGATTAACACTGCAATAACGCTTTCCTAATTACTATAATCTCACAGACTTTACAAAGTCTAGCGCTAACACTAACACGTGTAGCCACAGACAATGTCGCTTGACAAGATATTTTGAAGAAAATCTCCTTCGACTGGCATTTGGGAGCGATTTGGGAGATGCCCATAATTTTAAATATAAATTTTTAATTTAGTTCGTGTTAGCTCTCGAATCGCAAGCATTATTAACATCTTTTCAACGTCTGTGGCTCTAAAAGTATAATCATATCCTTTTATGGAGTCTGATTTTCAGAGGATCCGCTAGGTGGCGCCTTCGCGATTGTACCTTAATATGACACGGGAACTGTCAAATTATATGTAGTTTTTTGTAAACAAAGACTTGAAACTTTCCAACCGGAATGTGGTGCTTTCTAATGTAAAATTAGGGGATAATTTATTACTATTATAAACCGCTAGCGAAATATAACATTGAATTCTTTGCATGTTTACTTTTCCACCAGATGAACTTTTTCCAGCTACTGTTGCATTTCTCCTTCGGATCTCAGTTTGAAGCTCACGCACGGTCATCACATCAGAGAATACATTTTATGGTTCTTTTTTATCGCAATAAAAAGCACAAAAAACGAAACACTGTACTGGACACTTACGTAAACAAGGTACAGTCACCAAAGAGCCATCTGGGTTTTAGCTTTTAGTTTTCCTCTTAATTAGACTGCGTCTACAAGGATGCGCGTGGTGAGAAGTCGACCTAATAAGATGGATAGCCATTTTGTCGTCAGTGTTCTTACGGGACAATACCAATGAACGACTCGCACGAGACTCGCACGCTACCGTCACGCCACCCTTCAGGGGCATAGTGAACCTAGACGCAGTTTAGTCTAATAATAAAGATGTCTGTAGCCTTAGCATGCCGAGTTTTGTCGCGAGTTGTAACTCGTGTTCGTTGGCGGCGGCGAGATAACTCAAATGCACAGACTCATATTATTTGCACTTGAAAATGCAATGTACACTTCAGTCGTAAGTGATCCGTGTATCTTATCAGGCGTTCATTTGCACAAACTCATACTTATGTTAACATTTTATATACACTCGTAAGTTAAATGGAAAAATAAACAAAAAAAAAATTCAACCTACCAGGATTAAAAAAATATTATTCGATTAATTCACAATAAAATTAATTTGAAATTATGTTGACAGCTAAATCCAAACTGTTTCAAAACTCTTATTAAAATTTCGTTTAAAAAAAGTGTCGCGGACAAGAACAAGAAGTAATTTGAGTTTAAAAAGTTATTAGCACAATCAATAATAAATAATAATGGTGTTTGTCGGACCAAAACTGCGTCAATATGCGATTGTTGTAATCGGTAAGTATAAGTAAAATACATCCCAACAAAACATGCATACGCATATACAAAAACGCCAGTCTCGCAGCCTGCGCAGTTTATTCTACCGCAAAAAGTTGTGAGATCTAATTTTAAACCAAGTCGGATAATTTAACCAGTATCTGTGTATGGTAGAATCTTTCCAACAACTTTATTATCGTATACTGTTAAGTAACTACCTAATTAGTTAACTAATAACATTTATAGTGATCGGATCAATATAAGACATCTTTATTTCTTCAATAATAATTAGAATGACTTGGCAATCGCACGTAGAAAAGTTGTCGACTATAGGACCGTGTGTGCAACGTAATGTACCTATTGCTCTCGCTCCGAAATAATTCGTTGTTTTCTTATTAGTTAAGTTTATCTTTATTTAGAGATGTGTTGTGTTGAGTAATAATATTCATTTGTGCTCTGGGTGCTATAGAGTGGTCAGTTAAGCGCGATTGCCAAGTTATTCTAATTATTATTGAAGAAATAAGGATGTCTTATATTGATCCGATCACTATAAATGTTATTAGTTAACTAATTAGGTAGTTACTTAACAGTATACGATAATAAAGTTGTTGGAAAGATTCTACCATACACAGATACTGGTTAAATTATCCGACTTGGTTTAAAATTAGATCTCACAACTTTTTGCGGTAGAATAAACTGCGCAGGCTGCGAGATTGGCGTTTTTGTATATGCGTATGCATGTTTTGTTGGGATCTCATTTCTTTTTGTAACTTTCCTTTTTTTCTTTTCGGGTACTATTTCTTGTGCGTTAGCTACCGACTTTCTCAAAGCCCACTCCCTATCTCTATGGGCTCTTCTCTGTGGCTTTTTGATGTTACGATTTGTGACAAGTCTGGGCGGTGAATTATATAAATATAAATCATACCTCAAACCAAACCATACAGCGATTCAGGAAATGCACACCTAGCGACATCTAATGGGGAATAGCGATATTAGACAATATTGTAACCGCTTTATTTAAATCATAGCTGGAACCAAACCATACCGCGATTCAAGATACACATAGATAGATACACATATCTATGTATTATAGGTATAAATGACGACAAACATCTTGAGCAAAATGTGACGTGGTGGGGGAAAGTTTGCGCATGTACACTTACGTGCCAAAAAAACGACGCACTTAAAATTCTCAAAACAAATCGTACCTACAGTATACTGCATGAATCTTAGTGCAAATACTATATACTTACTTAGTTCAATCGATAGAAAATGAGAAAATATACTGTACCATTTTCATGAGGGACTGAGCGGTAACAGGTGCACAATAACTGTTTGAGACACGCGAAGTAGGTACATTTGCTGCGAACTATACAGATTTAATGGTCTGGTCTGTGGATATGACTATCAAAATAAAACTGTAAATTATTTAGCGACATTTGTCGTCTTTATTGGTGTCTATTAACAAAGAATAATGATTTGACAAAAGACAAGATATTTTATGGGATACCTACGATTGAAATTCCCTAAAAATTTGTTTTTCCACGTAACCTATAAAACATAATAATATCTTCATTGATAGAAATCTCATCATATACCATCTTTCTGGCTTGCCTTTTTAAAACTACGTTCGGACGTGGAGGCATTTTTTATCCGTGATTTCACTGCACGCAAGTGTATTGGGCAGCGACGAGATGTGAACTAAAAGCGGGAAACTGATCTACCAATTGCTCCTTCCGCACGCCGCGTCCCGCACCCCATACCGTGGTGCGCAGTATCATATATCAGATGGTTTCTGCGCATGCAAGGTCATTTGTTCAAGTTGTTTGGCGTTACCTATACCTACTAGTATAGTTTTATTGTACGCGCAATTCTTCCCCTTACCTATCATCTCCGTCTCCTACCCAACATGGTTTGCTGGAAGAAATCTCTTATTAGAGATAAGCTCGCCTTTGTACATTTTTTTTTCTATGTTAAGCTATTTTTACTGTCATGTGAGTACAATAAAGAAATTACGAAATTACATAGCGACATCTAATGGGGAATAGCGATGAATCGAAGTAGTCGTGTACTGAGCTTATTGATAATTAATATATTATTAAATTGGGGCTAAAATTGCGCAATGTTTGAGTTTTCCTTGGCTTTGCAGGCTAAACTCTAACCATGCTCAAAATTTTAAGCTTGTAGGTTCGCTAGAAGTAACCTTTAGAGTTTTCATGATCGTGAATCAGTGAGTCAGTGAGTGTCAAAATTGAGGATCTTTGAATTGCTGTACCTTCAACTCTACTGGTTCAAATTTATTGAAATTTTGAGAATATGTCTTATGACATGGTGCCTTTTAGCCGCCGGGAATTCAGGTTTCTATCTTTATCCACAACGGAGTAACAGGTAGGTCAAATATGCTCTGAATGGCTTCCTGTAAAGGATGTTACTGCTGCGCCCGTATGTTTTTTGCTCGACTTGGCTTGGGGGCGCTGCCGCGCCCCCAGATAAATATAGGAAATCAGGAATCAGAAATCAGAACATTTATTGTGGATCGTAGTTTTAGATTAGTTCTTAATTTAATTTAGGATCGATTTTCGCTTCGCTTGTTTTTTTTGTAGGCACCTCCACATTCAACGAGAGGTGCAGATTGGCTCCCAGAAAATGCAAAGAGAAAGCGTGGCCGACCCAGGAAGAGATGGAGTGATGAGTTGGGTCTATGGTATACAATACAGGACTAGATGGAGACCGCTCAGGATCTGATAGAGTGGAAGAGAGGGAGAAAGGCATTTGCCCAGCAGTGGGACATAGCAAACTCGTAATAATTCAAAAAGCAATGGGTCAAATCGGAATCCAAAAGTTATGACCAACCGATTCGGTCCTTGGTATAGGGACACTTGGAATTTACTTACAAGATTTTCTTGAATAAAATTCTTTCAAATCAGTATATCCCGGTCAAGTTAACTTGAGGACTGAATCGTGACGACATACGACGCTTTTAATGAAATTTTATGCCAGTGAGATCTTAAGTTAGGTCGACTGGGTAGTATAATTGTTGAAAAAGGACATTGGGAACATTACTATGCATAATATAATTACCAGGGAGCACTAATCAAATGGAGAGCGCATAGAAACATTTTCCTTTGAAACACAAATCACCAATTTACGGGCGGGGCGGCGGGGGACGAGGTAAGAGAGCTGTGATTGGTCAGCTGCAAAAATCCAAGTCCAGTATAAATGTTACTGAACTGTTATTTATTATGGACCAAGAAGTCCGAAATAAAGAAATTGAATTGAATTTAATAGAATTATCTGAAACCTACCAAAAACCTGATTTTTTCACACTTTCATATGTGTGCCAAAAAATCAGGTTTTTGGGGCGGTTTTCCAATGTCTTTTCGTCCGGAAATGCAGCGGATATTAAAATATCGCATATTTACATTGCGGATGCGAGCTCAAAGGCGAATGATCAGATAAAATTTGATGAGAGTAGTTAGTGCCATGCGAGAGATTTATTAACGCATAAAACACTAGTTTTTGCCCGCGTTTTCGTTCAAGTCAAGTAAGTATTAGGTTTGGTATAACTGCCGGAAGGTAACTTGGCCAGCGTTTTCTGTGTGTGACTCGCTCTCTTACAAAGACAGACTTTGTGAGAGAGCAAGATACACAGCAAATTTTTGGTTCAGTTGGGCTGAACGTGATGCCCGTACAAAGTGTATTGTCAATACGTCATAATTCATAATTTCATAATTTCTTTATTGCACACAATTAATTGCAATGACAAAAAGTAAATAAAAACAGTGTACAAAGGCGAGCTTATCTCTAAAAAGAGATCTCTTCCAGCAATTGCGTCATTGCGTAATACAAATTTATTTTTTTACAGCTAAAGATTTATGCAGGTAAAGTCTTCACAAAATAAAAGGCCCGTTTTGACAGTTCACGCCCATGAATTTTTAACCCCTAACGCGTAGGTAACAGAAGCGATTTTTAGGTGCAACTTGTACGCTTTGCTTGTACGCAACAGTTGGCTTTTATTTTGTGAAGACTGTAGTGTAGATACTATAATGGCTCTGGCCCCACACTAGCATAACTTTGTCGTGGGAACGAGAAACAGCGTCGTCACATACGAATAACCATCAAAGATCCTGACACGATTTATATCTTCCTTCCCTTCCCAGCCGGAATCTAATAATTCATTGTTCTTGTGAGTTCCTAGCGCGTGCCTATAACCACAGGGTGCTCATGCCATACAAATTAGAATTAGTAACCCTTCGTAAAAAAGAGATGGCGTGTGGAGTAAGATTTTTACACACTTCGGACACTCCATAGAACTCTCGTAAAATAAACACCTATTACTACTACATAACGTTTTTATGAAGCTATCGATCTTGGAAACCTAATAATTAGGTTAAGTGGCTAGTAATTATTATAAACGATAAGAATAAATCAAATCTGTACACTCGACAGTTGCAAGACTCACAAGTCTCCATCCGTTATTAATGTTTATAGTCCGACATTTAATTTTTATATTTTATCTTACTTATCATAATAAAATTCAATATTCCAAATTATTCATTGCAACAATGTCCCGACAATGGACCCCCTGTAAGCAAAAAAACTAAGCCCATCAATTTCTTGCAAACTAAGTTATCCAACACAGAGTTTCACATTAACGTAGATACCTAAATACATTACATTATATAGAATTTTTATTTTTATCAAGGAAATAAGATAAAAACATATAATTTAAAACATTAAGAAATGGATGTATCTTTGTACTGATTAACCAATATGAGAATACTCAGGCTGAAAAGCCAGCTAGTTTACTACATGTATTATTCGATGGCTCTCTAATATGCAAACGTTTTGTCTGTTACCAAAACACATTTTGTCTAGCAAAAAGGAAAAAAAAACTGTGACGCCGCCGCGCCGCCGCCGTGCCGCGCCGCTGTATCTGATTCCCATGACAAAGGCTATCCTAGTGTGGGGCCATAAGCAATGTAGTACCTGTGTTTAAATGTTATGAAACATTTTAACCCCACCCCCCACCCCAACACGCACCCTCGCGCATTAGTGTCTTTACCGAGAATGTTGATTCCTCTTATCGACTATAATAAACATACTATTTTATGAGAACACTTATTGATTTGTTTGTAAACACAGTATGTGATAGTTCAATGTTCTTAGCATTATACACTTTGCATTAAATTTATTACCATAACAATGAAATAATTTACTATGGGTAATAGGTACACACTTAAGTTAAAAATAAATTGAAAACATGTGTAAAGTTATCGACTTTTGTGGGGCGTAGCGATCGAGGTATAACATATAACAGATGCAGAAGTCTCTAGCAACAGTTTTGGAACATTTATATATTTTAAATCAAGTGTCAGGAAATGCCTCATGCTCAGATCAGGTAAGCCTGATGAGATAATAGTAAAAAAATATTTTATAAGTAAACAAAAAACAACGACTGCATAAAATAACCACGAATAATTGAAACAAAAATTAAAACAAAACCGACTTCCGCAAACCATATTTGATTAAATTGCGTTTATTACAAACTGTAACCCCCTATTTCCCCCCATTAGGGAATTAATTTAATTTAATCACATCTCAATGCTACCCCACGCTATACTTAAGGAAACCCCGTACAAAGTTTCATGGCTCTAGGTTCACCGGTTTAGGCTATGCGTTGCCCGTCAGCCACGCATAGGAGATTGTATTTGTACCGAGTATTGAGCAGTAGTACTGGTGGTCATGTGTGGTCTTCATCATCAGTTCCGCATCACAATAATATGCTTACCGTGAGTAAATGCACGAGTTATTACTAAAAACACAAAAATAACTATAATATTTAATATTTGAAGAAGAAGCCTATAATATTTGAAGAGTTCCCTCGATTTCTGAGATGGGATTTGACCAAATTAATTCCCCAAGGGGAGAAAAAGGGGGTTAAATTTTGTATAAAACTCAGAAGAAAAAGAGCACTTGACATTGGTTTCTAACCAAATAGGTTTGTGGAAGTCGGTTTTCTTTTTACTTTTTGTTTCAATTATTTTTATGCCAACTTATCCCCGGTCCTGTCCGAATCGAATCCAGGGTTTCCCCTCTATATTGGTAAAGTCATCGACCCTGGCACTGGTTGAACCATGCTTCTCTTCCTTCTTTCGGCCACCACTCGGTCACAGGGATCTACTTCATCTGTCATCATCACCTCGCCTCGCCAACTGTCCTACCTACACTACAAAGCCAAAACACAAATTACACAAAATATTAAATGCGGTTAAACCCTTTCTCCTTTTCCAGCAAACCTCAGCATGTTCTGTCTGGGAATGAACGGTGGCTGGCCATCACCCATGCTGGTGAAGCTGCGTGACCCAACAAACCCACCGCTGGGTGAACCCATCACAGATTTCGAGTTGTCCTGGATTGTATCTGTCAATTATATTACGGGTTTTCTAAGTAAGTTTTACTAATCAATACAATCGTTATAAATCTGACAACCGGTATTTCTATGGAAACCGGTGTTTTCCTGTGATTTTTCAGTCGGGTAAAATGTGTCGACTTCACTTTTAGATTCGAAGGGAAACAGATGTCGTAGGTTCATTTCTGAGTTTAATAGACGACATTCATATCCCGAGCAATAGAAATAGGGTTTGAAGTCGTTAGCGTTAGAACATATCAAGAGGCTTGTCATAAATCATTCTTAAATAATCTGACTTTTCCAGGTGTCTTCATGGTCGCATACCTCGTGGAAAGATTCGGCAGAAAGCGTTGCATAGCACTGTTCGCAATTCCAAAGATTACAGGATATCTGCTGTTGATATTCGGCATGAAAGCCTGGATACTGATTCTTGGGAGAGCCTTGAGTGGACTATCTGATGCTATTATAGTGTTTGTGGTGCCGATGTATGCGTCTGAAGTTGCTAGTGTGAGTATAGAGACATCATATTATCGTGACTGACATTGTTGTCGGTAAGGAGCTTGACCAAGATTCTCCAATTCGTTCTGACCAGGGCTGCATGTATTGCCTCGTGTAGACCTAACTTCTGGTATTCCTGCGAGTGAATTTCAATGTAATTTAAATATTAACTTTCCATGTTTTTGATAATATCTTTCTCGAACCCACAGAAAGAGATCCGAGGCAGGTTAGGTACAATGTACCACATCTTCGGCACTTCTGGCGTGGTGACCATGCTGTGTGTCGGGCCCTTCCTACCTTACATCACTATGAACGTCATCATGGTCTGTGCGATCCTCATATCGGTTACGCCTCTAATGTTTATACCTGAGAGCCCCTACTATTTGTATAGTAAAGGTAAGTTCATACCACCCCACCTTGACAGTGCCTCGACATTAAACGACGACATATCATAATCATAAAACATGTATCAAATTATTTTGAAACAGCCGTTCGTCCAAGGTTGGCCCGCGATTTTCAACCTACCCACATCAAGGTAAAAATCAAAATCTATGAAAAAAACAGCACAATAGATTTGTGTCACCCCAGAGACTATAATATCCAATTGACTGCGCCTGCGGGGGAATGCGGCTCGCCAAACGTTCGCATACGCAACCTATGTACGATGACGGGCCGCCAGACAGTTTCGCAGCGGCTAACCAATCACAGCTCTCTTACCTCGTCAACCGCCGCCCGTAAATTGGTGAGTTGAGTTTCAAAGGAAAATGTATCTATGCGCTCTCCTCTGGATAAGTGCTCCCTGGGTCACCCTTACCGTTTGTGTGGACTTTAAACGAGCTAGAGCTAGTAGTTAGTGAATGTCCTGCAAGTGTCGTAGCAGAAGCGTCACGCATTATCCCATACGGGATGGATGGTATAGGTAGTTTTTTACCTAAAATTTATAGAGAGTGGATTATGATACGCTTCTTCAGTCTCATTCGTACAGCTATAGATAAAGAAACTGTATCCACATCTCGAGATAAATCATGACATGACGAAAACATGACTTGTCAGTTGCTATGTTATTGCTTAATCTAATTTAAGATAGCGCTCACTTGTATAACAGATACTTCAGTTGAGTAGGTATACTATACTGATATGAAAATAATAACTTAAATGTGACCTTCAATCAAAAACTATCACAATATAAATATTTCTTGAAACATTCTTGTAAGATTATTGTCACAAAACACATAATATTACCTGATTGAGCCCCTCCGGGGCAGCAGTACAACCAAGTAGTTCAACTGGTTGTACAAATGATACACTCAAAAAATATATTGGGAATTAATTTTGTCAAATCCCATCTTAGTGCTATCCCACGCTACTAAGGAACCTCTGTACAAAGTTTCATGGCTCTAGGTCCACCGGTTTAGGCTATGCGTTGCCTGCCCGTCAGCCACGCATTGTATTTGTACCTAGTATTGAGCAGTTCTGGTGGCCATATGTGGTCTTCATCAGCAGTTCCGCATCACAATATTATGCTTACCGTGTGCATTTGCACGAGTTATTACGAAAAACACAAAAATCACTATAGGTCTGCCTATAATATTTGAAGAGTTCCCTCGATTTCTCCAGTACCCCATCATCAGATCCTGACCTGGTGTCAATGGGACCAATGGGAAGGTAAACCCTTTCAAACAAAAAAATATATTTCCAAATCGGTCCATCCGTCTCGGCGCAATCGGAGAACACACATAAAAAAAAAACATCCGGACGAATTGTAAACCTCCTCCTTTGGAAAGTCGGTTAAAAATAGGGTCATTAGTACAACCAGCTGAACTAAGTGCCCATAATTTTGGATGAGTTGAACAAATGCCCTTCTGTCGCGTTCATTGCGCGGCGCGTACAACCCGTCAGAATTACGCGCTTTTCCCCAGACGGGGTGGCAGAGGCGAGAGGGGCATCACTTAAAATTTGCGTATTATGCACCTAGCTATCACTATGTGCATAATACGCAAATAAAGTTTACTAATACCTCTTCAGTCCCATTCACCGAACAGATTCTTTATGAGAGGTCTAAATGGAACTAAACTTTATGTGGCTAATAGCTCCTATAAAATTTATTTATCTCCACGATTCCAGGTCGTAAAGACGAAGCTAAAGCAATACTAATAGAACTGCGGGGCTCCACGTTCTCAGCCCTCGAAGAGATGAAAGGCTATGAGTCAACGAAAGGTCGAGAAGACAACATGAGTTTTTCCGAAGTACTCAAGTCCAGATCTGTTCTCAAATCCATTGCAATAGCTACAATCATAGCCATGGGATCGATATTATGTGGAAGTACGTCCGTGACCACATACTTGCAGACTATATTTCAGTCGACAAATACAAGTGTTCCTTCGGAAATATCTTCAGCTATTGTTGGAGTGATACAACTATCAGGCAGTCTCTGTACTGTTGTAATAGTAGATAAAGTTGGAAGGAAACCTATAATGGGTTTTTGCATCGCTGGAATGACAGTTGGATTGGTAAGTTTCTATGGATATGTCTGTTTGTGGGAAATTTTACATATTAAAAGGTTAGTAAAACCACAGGGTGCTCATCCCATACAAATTGGAATTAGTAACCCTTCGTAAAAAAGAGATGGCGGAGGAGTAAGAATTATACTTTAAATTTAAACGCCATGGTTTCAGTTAAATTATCTAGGTGGCGCTAATCTTAGAATAAATCCTATATATCTTAGCGCCATCTCGTGGTATTTGCAACTTTTCGGTGGTGCTGCACCAAGTGATAATGGCCTCGAAGTAAAGAAGCTTCCGTAGCATCTCAGTTTACGCCGCCGCCGGTGGCATATTTTATTCTAGGTGGTCTATCTGTATTAGTATAATATTATAGTATCTGTGGTAAAACAGGAATTTAGCCAGGACGGGTATCGTATGGGTGACCCGTTTCTATATGTTTCGAATAACACGTGACGCTGTAGGTCCCGGCTACTATCGCTACTCGGTAATAGTAGTCGTAAAGTTGTGTCAAAGGCCTTAGCACAGCTATGATACATCCAGCTTGATAATTTCTTGCGGAAACCACTAGCCCGACACCTCTCCACCAAAATACCAAAATGCACTGAGCCAGCGTGCTGGAATATGGCTAAATCTTAATCTTATCCGGGTAAAAGCCTGTGCTCCTCTGTGGGGACATTTATGGGAAACATTTACTTTACGTAACTTACTACAGGATTTCCATATTTTCAGTTAACCCTGGGAACGTTCTTCGTCGTGACCAACTCAGCCCAGGATGTCCGCGGGTTCTCTAACTACGTGCCTCTCATCTCCCTCATCATGTTTGTCTTCTTCCACAGTGCAGGTAAAACACACCACTATTCTTCTTTTCATTAGCAAGCTAACCGGTGACAGGTGGCACTAACGCTTGATGACGAATGAGGAATGAAAGGTCTGTGTTGATGACAGGTTCATTGCGTTAAGCTGCGTAGAAGTGGCGCCCTCCTGTAAACGCCACACTCCAAAAGATCGTTGAAAGACTGTATCGCTGCCGTACTCGAAGGAAGGCAAACGGGACCCTATTACAGCCTCCGATGTCCGTCCCTCTGTCTGTCTGTCTGTCCATCAGCGGGTTTTATCGCCCGTAGCGCTAGCTAGAAAGTTGAAATTTTTTACAGACTGTGTTGTGTAATAGTTGTTTCAACAACAAATGCTGAACTACACGAAATATTAAAAATAGTAGATTTTACAACAAGTGCATAAGACTCACCACTTTACCCGAGACGTATATATCCACTCGAGCCGCGAGGATAGTCAAGTTGAGGGTAAAATGGGTTTTATGTACGAGTTATAAATTCTGCTTTTCACTTCGATTGTGAGTAAATTAAACAGCAATATTGCAAAAGCAGTTGCAAAATGCTACGCAAAAAAAATAAGGCCCTCCCGCCAATTTTGAAGTAAAACTTCTTGGGGCACGGGGGTAAAATTTATTTAACCTCTCAACTGTGGGTTATTCATATATTTGCTTTTCAATCGCTACTAGCCGGGTGCTATCACGAGTGGCTAAGAAATGTAACGGAAATTGGAATCGGTGACGTCAGGGTCGGCTGAAGACTTTTAAAACCGCAACTATTTTCAATACGGTTTTTAACTAATCAGATAAGATAATAATACATTCGTACAATAAAGAATGTTAATTAGTGAGAGAAAAACCTGATGAAACGTTAACAAATAAAAATTATTTTAAGCATTCTTCCACGAGTTCTTGATTTCCGGTATGGCCAAGATGGCGCCGCCGCCGCCGCCTGACATGACTCAAACTACTTCGTTCAACCTCTTTGTTGGAACCGGAACTTATGTTTGACAGCTGTGCGATGCGATCCATACAGTTTGTAAGAAAAGAGTTTCATCAATGTCACACGGGTCGATATGGATTTCTAAAACAAGCAAAGCAATGCATACATTTGAGCGAGACGGCTTAAAGACGTGACATCAGATGGTATATAATCTGAGCGAGATGCAAATAGTAGTGACGTAGTGACACTATTGAATGAGTTAAGTATATACGCGCGCGCGCACGAGCGCGACAAATTGTAGATAAGGAATGGTGGGAAATAAATGACATGACGTATTAAAAGTAAGTACAAGTATAAAATAATTTCAAATAATCGGACGTCTGAAACTTAAAAGTAACTTGAAGCAGAGATTGGATCTCAAAATTGGAAATTTAAATCTCTTTTAGTATAGGTAGGTATAGGTGTATAGTATAGGTACCACTTAATGATCTAGCTACAGAAGTTTTACTTCTAACACGTGTACGGTGCTACACGCGTTTTTTTTTTTTTTTTTTTATATTTGGCAGTTGCACTTAATGTGTGTGGCTGTTTACCTGACAACCTTGTCAGAGTCTGAGATTAGACGAAGATTTTAATTTATTCACGAGTGCATACAATGTGACTTTATGCAACCTATACCCAATATATAGACGAACTTTAGCATGAGAAGTGAAAAATAATTTATAATCTGTTTCGGTCAGGTCCCGGCTCTCTGACATGGCCGTTGCTATCGGAGTTGTTCGACGGCCGCGCACGCGCGTTCGGCATGGCGTGTGGGCAGATGGCTGGTCTGGTGCCGATGGTCCTCACCGTCATGTTCTTTCCCGCTCTCACCAACGCTATTGGTAAGTATTATACCTACCCAGACGCAGAGGCTTAACTCTCTAATCGCTCATATCTCTAGAAATCTCTCATGTTTTGGCGTGCGGTCTGGTTCCTATGGTCCTCACTGTCATGTTCTTTTCCGCTCTCAACAATGCTATAGGTTGTAACTGCCGAAGGGCAGAGCGGCAGAAAAGTGAATGACAGTGTTACGGTCTCTTCTAAGACGAGGTGGCAAGGACTAGTTACGCAAAATAACTATTCTTTCAACACACCTGCTCGTAAAATGACACTTATGACGTTGGTTTTAGAACCATAATACTGCCTATTATACAGGCGTGCGGTATAGTATATTATGAAACAAGGGAGCAAAGTTGACCAATTGCTCACGAGTTTTATACGACGTTTTTCAACACACTTGTGTAATAATAATAACATACTCGGTTCTTTACTGCTCTTGCCTACGCTGCGCTGCGGCACAGATTGATAAAGAGTGGCTGCGGCTCGAGTTGGTGACCAACCTCGGATGTTACGACTACGACCGACTTTGCTCCCTCGTTTCATAATGTACTAATAACTGTCTTAGGCCCAAAAAATAAACCTCTAACAGCTCTAAAATTTTCGGGTAGAGTGTTTCATAGTATATATAAACACCCAACCGAAAATTTTATATAACAATGGTTAATTTTTATCTATGCTGACATCTCCTAACGTAGTATTAGTATCTGAATTTAAAGAAACCCTGTAGAGTGACGAGATTTCATACATCTCTAGTAGAATAGCATACATGGTTTTATAATAAAAAATTTCAAGCCGCACTTTGTGAAGTTTTTCTTTTAATAGTCAGACGTCTAGTAGTCCCAGTCTTTTTAAAAAAAAAATTTCGTCTCCACGCAGGTTCCGCAGCAACATACTACATCTGCGCTTTCAACGCCTCCATGCTGTTGCTGTTCGTAGTATTCTGTCTGCCCGAGACAGGGGGCAAGTCCTTCGCCGAGATACAGGACACGTTGCGCGGCGAGGAGAGGAATATACTGCCGAAGACTGGAGACAGAGATTGTGATGTCAAGGTGTGATATTGCCAACAGTGTTGTAAGTGGTAACTTACAGGGTCCATTGTCGGGTCCTAATTTTAAGAACTTCTCAACCACAATGTTGCAATAAATGAATTGGATTTGGATTAAGATTTGGACTTTCAAGAGGAGAAAGAAATTGCTGGTCATTTCGTGCTAAGGCCTGGTTTAATAAACGGCTCTAAGCTTTGAACGATATCTCAATCTCAAACGCGTGATAGACATTGTATCTAAGACATTTGATTTTGCCAAAGTGATATTCAGAGTAAGGTTTTAAAGAGCCTAATGGCTAGGGCTTCTAGTAGATTGGCTTATTCTGCCAGTGTGTGTATTTTTAACCGACTTCCCAAAGGAGGAGGTTTACAATTCGTCCGGATATTTGTTTTTTTTTTTATTTTTTATTTTTTTTTTTATGTATGTGCCTCGATAGCGCCTAGACGGATTGACCGATTTGGAAAAATATTTTTTTGTTTGAAAGGGTTTACCTTCCCATTGGTCCCATTGACACCAGGTCAGGATCTGATGATGGGATCCTGGAGAAATCGAGGGAACTCTTCAAATATTATAGGCAGACATATAGTGATTTTTGTGTTTTTCATAATAACTCGTGCAAATGCACATGGTAAGCATAATATTGTGATGCGGAACTGCTGATGAAGACCACATATGGCCACCAGATCTGCTCAATACCAGGTACAAATACAATGCGTGGCTGACGGGCAGGCAACGCATAGCCTAAACCGGTGGACCTAGAGCCATGAAACTTTGTACAGGGGTTCCTTAGTAGCGTGGTGTAGCACTGATATGAGATTGGACAAAATTAATTCCCCAAGGGGGGGGGGGGATAAGGGGTTACAGTTTGTATTAAACTCAATCTAATCAAATAGGGTTTGTGGAAGTCGGTTTTTTCTAAAGTTTACTTTTTGTTTCAATTATTAAGTTTTTATCTTAATATTTGTTTTTTACGCATAATTCACATGTATATTTAAGTGTAGGTAATAAATAATATCTTTATTTTTCATCAAGACAAGACCAAATAAATTACCCTTTGACAGAAACCTTTGTTTTAATTCAACTTACTTACTTACTATACATATTCTTTGTCAATAAATGCTAGACATCAAATGATAGCAACATTTGAAGACTACTGTTTTTTTCTTTAATAACATTATTTGGTTTGTCAATCAAAACACGCCCTAATATGTCACATATGTTGCCATTACTTCTTGGTCTAGCATTTCTTGACAAAGTATACGTAGTTGTTTTTTTTGTAAACCATTTATGACAACAACAACAACATTGTTTTGTGATCTTAAAGTAAAACATGTTACCAACAATATTTAGCTTTCAGTTATTGGCGGCTTTGCTACGAGCGTAGCAAACTCATCAATCGTAGCCGCATCGTAACGGATCTCGTAGCAATAGCTCGAACCACGCGTGGCAAAGCTAAGGTGTGGTTCACACGGCATAGTCCTGCACGTTTTTTTGCAGTATACGTCGTGTGAACCTAGGCCACTGTTTATCCGTTAGGAAGTATACTGCAAAAAAACGTGCAGGACTATGCCGTGTGAACCACGCCTAACGCTACGCGATATTAGGAGAAATGAAAGCACCCCTCGTTAGTGTGAATGACCGCTATGGGCAAAAACAATTGAAATGTAAGCGTTATAAATTACCTACTAGTGAAAGGTAACATTACTGCTTGTTTTCTAATATAGGGGCGGATAAGCTTGCCATTAAAAATGTAGGTTTTATATAATGTTATCGTACGTACAGGTACGTTTATAATTATGAAACTCTGTGTTAGATATAAGTTAGTTTGCAAGAAATTGCAGTGCCCTTACAGGGTCCATTGTCGGGACCTCCTTATTTTAAGAACTCTACTACCACAATGTAGCAATAAATAATTTGGAATAAATTTGGAATTTGGTTTGCACATTATGTTAATTTGCCGATATTATGTATATATGTGTGTACGTTATATAATTAACTCTATACCGTTTACCTCAACAACGTGTTTATTTCTGTAGATATTTACAAATATACATAGAATACGTCGTTCTTTCATAATTCATAATTTATTTATTGCACGGAAAACAATGTGATACATAGTCTTAAAACAAAGGTAAATAGGCAAAGGCGAGCTTATCTCTAAAAAAAGATTTCTTCCAGCAAACCTAGGCAAGATAGGACAGATTGTTCTGAGAGGATAGTCCTAGTGCTCAATAAATAAAATGAAGATACAGTGGTGGTCACATAAATAAAGACACCCCCTCATTGACCACAAAAAACTTAGTTATGGTAGTACCATTAGCGGAAATCGGTAATTTAATCTTGTTTATTTGTTATCAAACAATACACGACATTGTATTCCATAAATGTGGGACAAAAAATTGTTATGTTCATTAGTAGTTTAGACACTGTTCACTGTGGGAACGTAAGACAAACTTTTTTAACAAACTTGCAGCTGGCCAGCTAATTAAAGACAATAAAATTTGTGTTCTATATTTGAAAAAATAAAATAAAACGACATTCTGTTTTTCTTTGTTTTGTCGCGTATTTTCCTAAATCGTTCCTAAATAGTCGATATTGCCTAAAACCCCTAACATTTGACATTAAAATTAATACGTTTAAAACCAATAAATATGGGAAAAAACAAAAGTTGTGATTCGTCCACTAGGAAGATTATTTTGAACTTTCATAGGAGAGGTTGGTCATACAGAAACATAGCAAACCACTTGAACTGTTCTAAGGACATGGTTATGAATGCTGTACAACATTTCAAGAAGTTCAACACAACCGAAAACGTACCTAGAAAACCGAGACCAAGAAAAACTACTCGGCGGGAAGACTCTAAGATGGTATTGTTGGCAAAAAAAGATCCGTTCAAGGGATCAGAACTGATACGTTCGGAGATGTTTGGTGCAGGAAGGTCGAAGGGTGTGTCTGCAAGAACAATTAGACGGAGACTATGTGAGGCAAACTTGCACGGAAGAGTGTCTCGGAAGGTGCCACTTTTGAAAAAGCAAAATGTTAAGGCAAGATTAGCGTTTGCAAAAAAATATGAACACTGGACAGAACGAGAGTGGAAATATGTGCTTTTTTCTGATGAAACAAAAATAAATATGATCAATTCTGACGGAAAACAATATGTTAGACGCCCTCCGAACAAAGAAATGGATCCAAAGTATACCAAGAAAGTAGTCAAACATGGGGGTGGAAATATCAAAGTGTGGGGCTGTTTTTCAGCAGTTGGTGTTGGACCTGTAAGGAAAATAGAAGGCAACATGGATAAGTTCCAGTACAAGAATATATTAGAACAAGCCATGTTGCCCTATGCTGAGCAATATTTACCGGTCATTTGGACTTTCCAACAGGATAATGATCCGAAACACACTGCAAACGTAGTAAAAGACTTCTTAAGGAACCAGTCTGTGACGGTTTTGGATTGGCCCCCGTACAGTCCGGATTTAAATCCAATAGAAAATTTGTGGTACCAGGTGAAGAAGACAGTGGCGACAAAGCGGACATCAAACGTGGATCAACTTTACACAGCTTTTACAGAAGCATGGGAGCGAATTCCGGTAGAAACTTGTACAAAATTGATCGCTTCCATGCCCAGAAGATGTCATGCTGTCATTTCTGCCAAAGGACATGCGACAAAATATTGATACCTACCGGAATGTTTCGTAAATGTGTTAGGAATTTTGCTGAATAAAGATAATTTTATAATAATGAACTTTTTTATTTTATTTCCTCCAAGCAAATGTAGTGTCTTTAATTATATGGCCATATCTTTGTAAGTTATTTCAGCTTGCAATTAGGATAAACCGAATAAAGATAAGGAATAGACAAGTTTTGTTGCTGCTATTTCGTTTTAACATTACACGATACATACACAAACATTTTTAAGTTGTGTATAAAGTTCCATTAATAGTCTGATAAAAAATATAAAGAGGAATAGCTAAGGTAATTTAATACGCTTTCAGTGTCTGTAATTATATGACCACCACTGTAAATGAATCTTCAAATCTTCTCTACTTTGGAACACCATGGAAGAAGATGGGGGAAGAAAAAATCTCACAGATAGATTTTTAGACACTTTATCACTTTTTTATCACTTCACTTTAATCGTTTACAGCCAATTTATACTTTAGGGCTATAGTCACCAGTGGAGCCCTTATTGAAACCACATCGGCTAACCCATTTATCTCGGTACAAGGCAGTTCAAACTGAACACAAGTTAGTTTTACTTATTCTGTGGGTTTAACTTTGTGCTACAAAACGCGTTCACAGTAAGCTACAAACGATGTTGCAAAACTAGTCGCTGTGACGTAAGAAATAAGAGTGTTGTGTTAGTAATAATATGAGAGCTTTGCTACTTTGTTGGATGCGAAACAGAGTCTTGCATAAATGCATATAGCAAGTGAGCATTGTGGCATGTTTTTATGTAGTTTTTTGTGTTTCTTTTTACTCCTCGAGGCTTATTGAAGATGTCTTATTACAGTGTAAAAGAATATTTAGATGACAAAACTGCATAGTCTTTACCATCTCAGCGCACAGATCCAAAGAGGGGCGATGGACTGAGTCAGTACGTCTCTCCTCGGTGTATTTCCATAGACACTGTTGCCTGTATGGTTAAATTATTTTTCGCCATTTTGTTTTATTTATGGAGTGCCCGGAAACGCGTTACTTTCGGTACTTTTAAGAGTTTTCCTTTTTGATTTGTTGTTTGTTTGTGTAGAAATTTATAACATTGTATTGTTAAGGCTCTGACATTTTAAAAGAGGTACGGGGGAGCTTCTTGCCCTTCTTTGCTCCATCCCTAAGCCCACAACTTCCGAACAGGCGGTAGTATACAAAAATATTGAAGACTACTGCGTTTTTTCTTTAATGACACATTTGATTTGTCAATCAAAACACGCAGTGGTGCCCTAATATGTCACATATTTTGCCATTTTTTTGTCCAGCATTTCTTGACAAAGATACACTACATCAAATAACCCTCTAAGGAGTTCAAATCCTCATGCCGCCGCCGCCGCCGCCGACATTCCCGCTGCGGAGTTTGCTGACGGAAGAGGACAGAAGCGCAATATACAGTGTTGCAGGCATCTCGGGCATTATGGGCTTTTGAGAATTACTGGATTATAACATAAATAGCGTCACGTCTTTTCCCATACAGGATGGTATAGGCACAATTAATTTTAGCCAGTTATAATACTCGATTTTGCGTGACTGGGGGCTAGCCCATCGCCGAAGCTACGGAGACTGAAGGTTTCTTCACGATTTTTTCCATCACCGTTAGAACGTCCGTATATTGAGCGGAGCGGATACCCCTCTCGCTCCGACGTCTATGGTTCTTCATTGTAAGTTTGTTCGGCCTATGTCCTTATGAGACTATACCGATTACGATCAATGGTTTAGATGTCAGCAACGGATCCAAACCTGCATCTCTTGCGTAAGGAGCAAGCGCGTAACCCATCCACCGACCTATCTGGTATTATTTTGGTATTTCACTTGAACAAATCATTATCAATGTCGTTTAGATCTGTACTTATTAAATAAAATATAATATAAAAATAAAAATATAACCAAAATGTCAATGCCGAATTGGTCCCCAGTCATTCGAGACTTGGTCTCCAGTCTAATCAATCGTTAAGAATTGATTGGCAATGTTTATAAATTATTTCTGAGTCTTTTCACTCATGTTCGCGGATATTCCCAAAGCGAAGCTTGACCACTTCATCATTCATGACATGAGCTCTGATTTTTTTATTACTGATATTTGTATTACATTCGTGATTTCATTTAAAAAGTATATAAACTTTCTTTAACAGTAAACGCAAAAAAAAATCACGCCCCCCTTAATATTAAATTTGTTTTTTTGACTGAGCGAGCGAAGCGAGCGAAGCGTCTCCGTTGGAAAAATAAATAGAATTTTTTACTCGAGCCAGTTTTTAGATTTTTTTCAAAATGGCGGAGATATGGGGTTTTAAAATGTAAAAAAATCGCTACAACCCAAACGGCTCGATGGATATTAACAAATGAGGTGTCGTTGGATTCGTAAAGACCATGAGAGTGAAACAGACTATATAATTTTAGTAAAAAGTCAATAGGTTGTATTAAAGATCACGAAATGTAGTTTACAAAGTTATTGGTGCGGCTACTTTCATACTGCATGTACGTAACCAGGTACATTCATAAGTTTGTATGTGTTATTGAAAGAAAATTATTTGGGTTATTTTTTTTATGTGTGTTAGCAGTTCAGCTTTCCCACCGACATACTCGCGAGGTCTACAGCTCACAGAGCCACTAGTAGTATTTGTTATTATAGCGGCAACAGAAATACATCATCTGTGAAAATTTTAACTGTCTAGCTACCACAGTTAATAAGATACAACAGCCTGGTGACAGACAGACAGACAGACAGGCGGACGGACGGACAGTGAAGTCTCAGTAATAGGGTCCCGTTTGGTACCCTTCGGGTACGGAACCCTAAAAATGAATTTGAGGTTACAAGACATTGATTGAAAATAGTACATATTAGGCAACTAAACTGCAACTCGCGTTCCAAATAAGCTGATTATATGAATCATTTATTTATAAATAAAATATTAGCAATTGGCTTGGCAATTTCAGTTGGTAAATAAAATTGCCAATACGTATTTATGTATACGTTAATTAGCATCATTAGGCATGAAACATCATTTGATTCGTGTTAATCCAGGTTGTCAACAATAACAAATCCTTATTTCCCACTTTTCCTGCTGCGCAGACACTGCATTATTGCATTTCGCTCTTGCTGCAGATTTATTGCATCCGTGGCAATTGGTTCTGCGATGTGAAACGTTAATACAGCTTAAAGGCTCAACTTATAAAATTAAATAAAGAAGTTTAAAAATTATAAAAAACACCCCGTGCCAAACATGCCTCCTTTGTTTGCTCCATGCTTGCTTGCCTTTGTATATGATATTCTCCATTTTCCATTTTTAGGGTTCCGTACCCGAAGGGAGCCAAACGGGACCCTATTACTGAGACTTCGCTGTCCGTCCGTCTGTCTGTCACCAGGCTGTATCTCATGAACCGTGGTAGCTAGACAGTTGAAATTTTCACAGATGATGTATTTCTATTGCCGCTATAAATTTAATACTAAGGGGGGCTCCCATACAACTAACGTGATTTTTTTTTGCGGTTTTTAATAGATAATGGTACGGAACCCTTCGTGCGCGAGTCCGACTCGCACTTGGCAGGTTATTAATGTATTAATATCTGGTTAGCTTTGCTCGGCGGTTGGTGGTACAAACACAATAAAATATGATTTATTCATATTCATCAGACTGCATTATCATCAATCATATCTCTGTTTTTAAACAGCTGCAAGCGAGAAGCTAACAGGCATTTTGTTTTCCTCATGAGTTTTATGCAAAGATTGAATTCTGTGCCTAACACTCACGAGGAAAACCTAGTGCCTGTTTGCCATGCCATGCCATGAAGATTTATTCGAAATCGCCGATTAATTATTCTAAAATGTTAAACACTAAACTTTAAGATATTTCGATTACCTATTTTTAGACACAAGAATCAAACCAATATTCCTTGTAGAACTGCTGGAATAACTCGATTTAGGTAAAAAACGACTATTCGTTTTTTTTTTCATATAGTTCCTGATGATATTATGATCTTTTCAAACGCTAAATATTTAGGAAAGGGACTATTTTATAACATATATTTTTTCTGGATTCAGAAAGTGTCTCAATCTGCTGGAATAACTCAATATGTTGGGCATTTTAGCTGGACGGGCGCCTTAAGGCAGTTTTCAATAACCTATCTATCCGCAAACATAAAGTTCGGTAGCGCAACTGTCAGATCTAACTCTAGTAATGTGAAAATTATGGATAGATAGGTAGCTTATTGCAAATGCACGTTGCTAGGTAGAAGGTTGAATAGCAGATGATGAATTTACATTTAACCTTTTTGTGTGAATTCACCGGGGACACGCGCGTCACGTGATCTGAGGTTGAAACCCCTCAATATGAAACCCCTGACTTGCCAACCGGCACTTACAGCGGCATCGCTGATGTGAGTGCACATACCGCGAAGCTAAAGTGGAACTGGGCCGGCCACGTAAGTCGCATGCACCCAGACAGGATAGGCGAAAATCGCCACTGACTAGGCCTAGGACGGATGCTACCGGCGTAAAGGCAGACCAACGGAGATAGGGGCGGGCGGTAACTTCAATCAGTTTCTGTCGTGGTGGCACAGAACAGGAAAGCGTGGACAAAAGAGAAGGCCTTTGCCCAGCAGTGGGGCACCCAATGATCACAAAAAATATTATTATTAAATACCATCTGACTGACCATCACAAATAATTATCACAAGCATACCAACTATGTAGATTTATTCGTAACTATAAAAATATCACCATCCAATCTAATTATACCTATTCTAATTACATGTCAATACAATAAATTAAAAAATATTATGTTATGTCATACACAAACATAGCGTCACGCCTTTTCCCGAACGGGGTGGCCGAGGCACGATTGTTCCCACTTTTAGCTATTTTATATGTTGTTACAACTTTATTATTTTGCTTCCCGTTCTTACTGTACTCCATTCCTTAAAACATTGGATTGTTTTTTAATAATCATCATATGTCCAATCCTGTATGGAATTCGGTTATTCAAGTGTGGGAGGTAGGCACATTTAAACAGGCAGTGAAAGATTATTATGCCATACTTAATTCCTTTATTAGGATTGGAAATATACAGAAGAAAAGTTCAAAAAATAATCCAATGTTATATGGAATGGAGTATAGCATACTCGTAAATCATACCTACAGGCTGCGCTTGGCATTAGAACGCGGGGTTAATTCGAAAGAAGAATAATTTCATTCTGACTGACTAAAATAAATTACACAGTCGAGAAAAGGGCCTCGATTCTGCTGGCTTAATGGTGACTCTATGATAGTGATGTGACAATGGGGGTTCACTATTTCGCAAATGCATAAGAAAGTTAATATAGGTTTTCCAACGATCTTTAGGCGGAATGTTGTTGTGGCACGATTGACACTCAAAATGTATTCAGTGTTTCGCGAACAAAGAAAAAAATTCAAGAGATCATTTTCTGTCGATATCAACTACTGTTGGTAGTGGTAAAAGTGAAACGAAAGTTTACACTCCTTGATAGATCTTTATTGGACTGTGGTCGCAATAACACTACAATTTTGCTTACAAACTAGCTTATATTTATACTCGGAGCTAGCGTCGGTCCATTGTTCTCTCCGTGTTCGTCGCAGGGATCGCCTCTCCGTTCATGCGGTCCTTGTCGGCGCGCTGCGCCGTCTCGCTCGCACCTCCAGCCAGTCAGTCGGCCGGCGTTCGTTGCGCCGGTAGGAGCTCGCTGTCCGTAACATCCTCCCCCCGGCGCAGACTCGTCGTAGCCTCCTCTTCAACGCGAAGGACGGCGAGTTTCCTTGTAGGTCGCGTGAAGACTCCGCCTCTCGTTCGTATGTCGGCGCTGCGCACGTCGTTGTCCGGGCCGACGTGTATGCGCTCGACGATGCCGCGCGGCCATGTGTTGCGCGGCAACCCGGAGTCCACCACGATGACGAGGTCGCCCACTCGCAGCGGTCGTTGCAGATCCGCTGCGCCTCTGCGTGGCACCAGGGTGGGAAGATATTCCCTGGTCCATCTTCTCCAGAATTGGTCAGCCAGTCCTTGGGCTGCTCTCCACTTGCGTCGATCAGCTGGGTCGCAGGGGCCGGTCTGGGGCAGGCCGCTCGATGTTCCGATCAGGAAATGATTAGGCGTCAGCGCCTCTGGGTCCGCCGGGTCCACCGACACGTGGGTCAGCGGGCGCGCGTTCACGGCGTGCTCAGCCTCCAGCAGCAAGGTCAGCAGCACCTCCTCCTTGGGCACCTGCTCGTTCAGTGTAGCTTTGAGGGCGGTCTTGATGGACCGCACCAGTCGCTCCCAGGCGCCTCCCATGTTCGGCGCCCCGGGTGGGATGAAGCGCCAGTCCACGCGCTGCAGGTGCGCGTAGTCCCGCAGTGCTGGCGCCCACTCCTTGTAGGCGGCTCGTAGCTCGTTGTCAGAGCCTCGGAAGTTCGTCCCGTTGTCGCTCCAGATCTGGCGCGGCCATCCGCGGCGCGCAGCCATCCTCCTCAGCGCCATGATTGCTGCGTCGACGTCGAGGCTGCCCACCAGCTCGATGTGGACAGCTCGCGTCGTCAGGCACGTGAAGAGCGCGCCCCATCTCTTCTCTCGCCGGCGCCCGACTGCTACCAGCATCGGGCCGAAGTAGTCGACCCCGCAGTTGGTGAAGGGCCGGCGGTTGGAGTCCAGGCGGGCCGCTGGCAGGTTCCCCAGCGGCGGGACTCGGGGCGTCGTTCGGCGCACTCGGCAGAGTGCGCAGGATCGGGACACCGCACGCACAGTGGGGCGTGCGCGCAGTATCCAGTAGCGTTGCTGCAGGTCGTTCAGCACGCGCTCGTTGCCGGCGTGTCCGGCGGCGGCGTGCTCCCTCAGCACGATCAGCCGAGTCAGCGGGTGGCGGCCATCCATGATGAGAGGCTGCTTGGCCTCTGTCGGTACGCGTGCGGCGTTGATTCGCCCGCACACGCGTAGCAGGTCATCCTTCATCATCGGGTCCAGCTTGTGAAGACGGCTGGAGGCGGGCAGTGGTCGGCCCGCTTGTAGCCGTGCGATCTCCTCCCCAAAGCTGTCCCGCTGCGCCTTGGCCACCCATAGCTGCTCTGCTCGTTCCAGGTGGCGCAGCTCCAGGCGCTCGGTCTTCTTCCTGCATCTGTCGATAAAAGCCAACATAGTAGCAGTGGCCCGAATTAGCCGCTCATATGATGAGAAGCGGCTGATGTCCGGCAGGACATCCGCTCCCCCCGTGTTGGATGCGTGGTGCGTTGCCTCGACATCCTCTGGCTCGTGGTTCGATGCTCGGGGCCAGGCGTCCTCAGGCTCGTAGAGGAAGGCCGGGCCGATGAACCACCGGTCGTGTGGTCCTTGTGGCGTGTTCTCCGGGCGCGTCGCGTCGTCTGCCACGTTGTGCTCGGTCGGCACCCATCTCCATTGGCTGGGCTCGGTCGCCTCAGCTATCTCGCCGAGCCGGTGCGCTACGTATGGGGTGTAGCGCCGGGCGTCGGTGCGAATCCACTGGATCACGGTGCTGGAGTCGCTCCAATAGACGACTCGTTGTGGCTGCCAGTGGTGTTCTCGCTTGATCATGTCTGCGAGTCGTACGCCAATCACCGCAGCCTGCAGTTCAAGGCGCGGGATCGTCTGGGGCCGCAGTGGGGCCACCTTTGCTTTGGCGGCGGCCAAAGCGATCGTGATGCGGCCGTCGGCGTGTTCAAGGCGCCAGTACGCCGCTGCGGCGTATGCTTGCTCGCTGGCGTCCATGAAGACATAGAGCTGTCGCTCTGGCTCTGCAGTGTCCTCTTCGTTGTAGCGGCGTGGGAGTCGCAGCTGGGCAATCTCGTTCAGTGCCCCCAGCCAGCGGTCGAAGCGTTCGGCGTACGCCGATGGCAGGGTCTCGTCCCAGCCCATGCTGATGCGCCACAGGTCTTGCAGCAGGATCTTCGCCGTGCGCCATGGCAGCCCAACCTCCAGGCGACCGTTGACTCGACGGGCCGTCCTCTCGAAGGTGTTGATGGCGCGCTGATGCTCCGGCGTTGTCTTCTCATGGTGAGACACACCCAGCACGTCCACCTCGTAGTGCTGCTTCACCAGCTCGTGAAGGCTCTCGTCGTCGCAGCGGCGTTCTGCCGCATGGACGTGCAGCACGGCGTCCTCGTCAGTGCGGCGCAGCAGTCGTGGCACCGTCCCGTAGATGACCCACCCTAGGTCGGTCTTGGAGGCGGCAGGCTCGTTCCGTTGGCCGGTCCGCATCTGATGAGATACAATCAGGTGCCAGTGGTCGGCACCGATCAATATCTGGGGCTTCGCGTTCTCGAAGCCGTGGTCTTGCAGATGTCGCAGGTGGCGGTAGCGCAGCACATCCCGTGACACGCTCTGTTGCCGCAGGTCGAGGTTGCGGACGGTTCGGGCCGCTATCTCGTGGTGTGCGCGCTCCTGGTGCCCTCTGATCTGGACAGTGACTCGTCGACTGTCCGTGTGTGGCTGCACCCCGTTCACCCCGCGCAGGTTCAGTGGCGCGAGGTCTCCTGTGGCACCGACAGCGTCAGCGAGGTCCTTGCTGATCAGGGTGACGCTCGATCCCTCGTCCAGCAACGCGTAGGTTGACGTCTTCCCCGCAGGCCCAGTGACTTCAACTCTGCAGACCTTTAAAAGCACAGTATGGTCGTTAGTGTTCGCAATCGACATTACCGCTTCAGCTTCCTGGTCGGTGGCGGGCTCGGTGCTCACGGTCGGCGTCTCCTGGGCCTGGCGGCTGCTCTCCTCGTGCAGCAGCGGGTGGTGTGGACGGCGGCATCCGTTCGTGCCGCATCCCTTGGCTCTGCATACGTTGCGGCGGTGCCTGGACTCCATGCACTTGAAGCACAGGCGTTCTGACCTGGCCCACTCCCAGCGGGTATCGGTGGTCATGTTCAACAGCTTGCGGCATCTGTTGATTGGGTGCTCGTTGCCACCGCAGCAAAGACAGGTCCTGCGATCTGCAGGTCGTCGCTCCTCTTCCGCGGTGAGCACCTGGGCGGTGCGCGCTGTGGCGCGCGGCAGACGGGGGATGACTGGCTTGGCACCGGCGTACGTCTTCACTGGAGCGGGGGCCACGGGCGCGATCGACGGGCCTGCTGGGTGAACATATTTTACCATATCCCTCGCTGCTTCCTTCAGGAAGCGTGTCAGACGTACGAGCTCTGGTTCTCCCAGGTGCGCTGTCTGCCTCGCAGACGTAGCCCAGTTGCACTTCATGTAGTCGGGCAGCTTGTTCACCACCTCTCGTACCAGGAGAGGGTTCTCCAGCCATTTCTCGGCGTGCAGGTCTTCCAGCCCGAAGACCACGTTCTCCACCTGTGAGGCAAAGACACTCAAAGAATTAGTGTCATCCCGTCTGGGCGCCGGAATCTGGTGTAGCATCGTCAGGGAGTTGTCGATGAGCAGCTCTGGTCGGCCGTAGAGCTCCTCCAATGTCTGCATGATCCGATCTGGACGCCTTGCAGTCCCCAACTGGTTGATCACGCTGGCTCTCGCTTTCCCTTGCAGCGCGATTCGGAGCCGGTTCACGTTCTCCTCGGGGTCGATGTGGTATTTTCTCGTGGTGCTCTCCATCAAGGATTTGAACGATACCCAATCGCCCGGCTCGCCTGAGAAAATAGGTAAATTCAGGTTAGGTTTATACCGGTGAGGTCGATCCAACTTCTGCTCCATCCTCTCGAATCGCTCTGCGAGAAATCGTGCCGTCGGCGTGGGAGAGCGGGAGCGGCGCCGCGCTCCATACTCTCGCGGTGGCGCGTCCAGCTGCAGCTGCTCATGTCTGAAGGTGACATGAGGTCTCTCCCCCCGTCGTTCAGGCGGGGTATGGCGTAGCTCGGCTCCGGTCCCCGTAGCTGTAGTCGTTGCGGCGGTCGGGTAGCTCGTCGCCCGAGTGTCGGGGATGGGGTAGCTCGCAGTCCCGGCGGCGGCAGCAACTGGTCCCAGCCAGGCGCTCATCCGCTCATGATGAGAGCCGGACACGTGGCTCGCCTGTTCGTCGACAGTTACACTCTGCATCTGTAACTCAAGTAATTTTTGCGCGTTCTCGAGGTCGAGATCGACCTGCCTCTTCTCGAGCTCTAGGGCTCGACGTCGCATCTCGTTCATGCGGGTCTGGGCTTCGATCTGAAGCTGTATGCGCCTCTGTGTCACGGCGCTCGATGTCGATCGCACGGAGTTCGCTCGTCGCACGTTCTCCTCGGTCAGCGGAGCCAATCTCGGGCAGTGTGCTGGCAGCACCGATCCTGCCTGACCCATTGACGCTTGCTCCGACGGGGACCGGGGCGGCATGACGTGGTGTACGGTCTGTACAACGCTCCTTCCATCCTCGGTGTAGGCCCGGGCTTCGGCGCGGGCATTGGCGGCAGCAAGGGCTTCTGCAGCTTCGGCTGCGGCCGCTTCGGCGGCCTCCATGCGTGCACGCATCTCTGCTTGGGTGGACTCGACGACGGCGGCGGCGGCTTCAGCAGCCTCGACGCGGGCCAGCATCTCGGCTCGGGCAGCCTGGTCAGCGGCCGCGGCGGCGGCCGCAGCGGCGGCGTCTGCGTCTGCCTTCGTCACCATCTCGTACCGATCTGGCACGGTTCTATACTTCGAACGGAGTGACACTCGACGCTCTCAGTACTGGTACTTTCGAACGGAGTTGTCACTCAACGTTCTAGGTACGAATAATCGGAGTCAGACTCAACGATCCTTTCCACCCAACGGCACTGATCGGAGTTAAACTCAACGATCCGGCTCGGAGGACCAAAATGTTGGTAGTGGTAAAAGTGAAACGAAAGTTTACACTCCTTGATAGATCTTTATTGGACTGTGGTCGCAATAACACTACAATTTTGCTTTTTTTTTTTTTTTTTTGTGTGTGAGGGGATAAAAAAATCTTTTTAAAGATGCCCGGGAGTCAGACCTCCCTGCTATGTCCGATTCTCCACAATGAGGTCCGGATGAGGTCTCCACCGTGAGGCGGAGACTACATTGAGCGGAACACTCGTATGTGGCATACGGACTAAAAAAACCCCTGTGTGCTGTTGTTGCGTGCAGTTGCGCGTATGCATCACTGTTTCCATGGCCTCGGTTAGACGCAGAGGGCGTTCTACCTACAAGTTATATATAAGTTTCGATAATATATATGGGAGGGGTCTGCCTGCTTTCCCCAGCGACTGTGGCTACTCGAGCGGGCCTCGGCTCGTAGTCAGTGGGAAGCGGCATATCAGGGGGCAGATGGCCTCCGCTGCTATGAGATGATTATATAATGGTTAAACCTATCCTAATCCTAATCCTAAGCCTATCTGCCTAGTGTTGATCGGGGGGGCGGGGCGGGGGAGGGGGAGGTTGTCCGTCTGGCGGATCCAGACGGCGATCCCTTTGGATCCAAATTTGGTAGCGGAGGCGCTGGAGGGCTTCCGGGATAACGCCTTCGACGGGTTGGCGCGCCTGAGGGGCGTCGGGGGAGGGGGGAGGAGGTTCTGCCTTGAGAGCTATAGTAATATCATCGTCGGGTTCTAGGAGGACGTCTTTGGGGCGTCTTTTGTAGATATGTTTGGACTGAAGGTCTGGGGAGGGGTCGTAAGAGATGGCCTGAGTGACAAGAGGGTTGGGGTGAGCTGAGGCAGTTTGAAAGAAGCGTTCGGACGCTTCTTTCATAAACTGCTTGACTGTGGGGAGTCTAAAGTCACTATGGAGGTCTACGTTGCGCACGTACCACGGGGCACCCGCGGCTTTGCGCATGAATTTATTTTGGAGTGTCTGAAGGGTTTTTAAAGATGGTTTAGAGGAGTGAGCGAATACTGGGCTTGCATACGTGAAGACCGGACGAATGCAAGTCTTGTATAGATTTATTTTGCAGCGCAATGGGAGTTTGCTGTTACTTCTCAAGAGTGGGTGAAGCCTACTCAAGTAGAAGGCTGCTTTGTCGCGGACCGTTTTGATGTGTTTCCGAAAATTTAGTCGCGAGTCTAATGTCACGCCTAGGTACTTCACATCTTTCTCCCAGGGTATGGGTCGGTCAAAGAGTGTGATGGCGGGTTTGCGTTTATTTCTTTTCCTAGAGAAGAGTACAGCTGCACTCTTCTCAGGGTTCATCTCAATCCTCCATCTGAGAGCCCATTCGCCGAGATCGGTTACTGCTCTCTGGAGAACTTTGCAAACGCGCGCCTGCGTCCTACTGGTATAATAGAGGGCCGTATCGTCAGCGTAAAGGGCTAGCTCGACGTACGGAGAGCGGGGGACATCATGAATGTAAAGTGTGAATAGAGTGGGGGCGAGAACTGAGCCTTGCGGGACTCCTGCGGCTATGGGATGGGGCTGAGAAATGGATTTTTCTACTCGATAGCAAAAGTTACGCTCAGAGAGATAGTCCTTGATTATGAGTACTAGCCTATCGGGGAGATTGAGTCGGTAAAGTTTATAAATAAGACCATTGTGCCAGACTTTGTCAAATGCTTTCGCTACGTCAAAGAAAATGGCGCCGGTATCTTTGGACTTTGCCGTTGTTTGAAATCCTCTGTGTATATGCTCCGTTATGCGGTGCACTTGTTGTACACACGAGTGTTTGGATCTAAAGCCGAACTGCTCGTTTGGAATGAGGTTCCTAGCTGTGCAAATGTCTTGGAGACGGTTTAGAATAACCCGTTCGTAGACTTTGCCAATGCAGGCTAGTAAGCTAATGGGGCGGTAGCTGGTGGGGTCAGATCTATCTTTCCGAGGCTTGTGAAAGCCTATAACTACGGCTTCTTTCCAAGCGGTTGGAAAGACGCAGAGGCGGAGGGAGACATTGAATAAGACCGTAAGAGTGGTGAGAAGCCTAATGGGGAAGGATTTAATAGCCAAGTTGGTGATTTTATCAAGCCCCGGGGCTTTCCTAGGTTTGAGGTCTTTGATTAAAGTTTTCACTTCCTCGAGGGTGACCTCGGGAAGGGAGTCAGTGGGGGGGAGGGAGCTTCTGCTGTCTACTTCTGAGTTGACCATGTTAAGGTGGGCTGGGTCTATTGGTTGGGTGGATGGGGTACATTGGGATTCTAGGCTTTCGGCAAGACATTCGGCCTTTTCGTCGTCATCAAAAGCTGGGGGTTGGTTGACCCGATTCAAAGGGGGCATAGGAACTATTGTGTCGGATTTAAGATACTTAGTGAATTTATATATGGCTGTGTGATTGGGGGCTATGCTAGAGACAAAGTCATCCATGCGGGTGGCTCTGAGCTCTTTCATGCATCTATTGACCTCTCGTTGGAGGAAGCGCATTCGCTTTCTGGTTTGATCAGTGGGGCTGTAATCGTAATCTCTCTGGGCCGCATTCTTTGCACTAAGCAGCAGTCTCATGTCCTCGGGGAGCTCGATGCGATGATCGGGCTTGACCGGGACTTCGCGAGAGGCGCCGATTAGGGCTTCGTTGAGACTGCTGCCTATTTCAGAGATTTTGGCTTCTAATTGGGCTTTACTGTTAATTTCTGAGGTGATATCTAATCTTGAATCTGGTTTGCTGAGGGCTTGTCTGAATTTACGGTTATTGATGATGGTCTTCGTTTCAGTCGGTCGGTCGAAAGGCCTGCCGAGATGGTATAAGACTGGTCTGTGGTCCGAGTGAAGCTCGCTGAGGACGCTTATGTCCTTGACTGGTAGGCTAATGTTTTTGAAGATGCAGTAGGAGAGGATATCGGGTCTGTGGGCTACGTTGAAGGGATAGTGGGTGGGGGCAAATGGGGCTATGACTTCGCAGTCATCGAGGGATTCGAGAACTCTGTGAATGGTCAGTCCGTTACTGTTCGTCTCAGTACAGTTCCATTGCCGGTGCTTGCTATTGAAGTCACCGCCAATGATGACTGTATTACCTAGTCCTAAGAGGGTTTCTATATCTTGATCTATCATCCGCTGTCCGGCTGATAAATAAATTGAAGCTATAATTACGGGGTCATGGCCTGTTAGTGCAATGCGGATGATAGTTGCCTCGCAATTTACTAGTGTGGGGGTAACTATAGGAGATATATGGAGGGAACGTTTGTAATAGATGGCAGTACCGCCTCTACGGCCTAGGGGGTCATTGGAGCGATTCGGATCTGGCAAACGATCGTTCCGAAGAAGATTGTAACCGGCTATGTTAAACCGTCTATATTTGGGTTTGAGGCAAGATTCCTGGACCGCGAGTATATCTATCTGATGTCTTTTGAGAAGATCGGCTACTTCTTCTCTTTGACTTACTAAGCTGTTCGCGTTATAAAGTCCTAGGATAAAGTTGTGGGGCTTCGTCCGTCCGTTAGTTGAGTTCATTTGTACTGCCATAATGGGGTTGAATAGTTAAATTGTTTGGGGGAGGCGACCACGGAGGCATAAGACTGTCGGGAGAGATAGCAAGGGGGCTCAATTCGGGGGAGGTCTAAGAGGCTAGGAATGGATGGAAAGGGATTTTGAAGGTTGAATGAATAGCTATATTGCCGGCGCTGAATGTGCCGTTCGAGAGAAGGGGCGTGGGGGCGGGGTCCGTAACCTTGACCGAGGGGGTAGAGGGTGCGCTGTGATTGGGACTGGCCGAGCGTTCCCTGTTCCCACCTGCGATTCTTGCCCGGGGCCGCCGGACATCCGCCATAGCTGGCTGGGTGTCCGGTTTGTCCGCACAAAGCGCAGGTGGGAGGGGTCGACGCGTCCTTCTCACATAATGCGGTGGCATGGTTGCCAGCGCATTTTACGCAGCGGGAGGGGCCTAAACATCTAAGTTGCGAATGACCATACAACTGGCAGTTGTGACACTGCTGTGTGGTCGTTTTGGATTGGGGGGTTTCTACTTTAATATAAGAGAGGCCGCAGATTGAACTAAGGGACCTAAGCTGCCTCCCTGCTTCCGTTGGTTTGGTTGTCACCAGAACCATGCCGAAAGGCTTAGTGGGGTGGTTGGGGTGGGAACGTTCGCGATGTAGTCGATGAACTTCGACTACGGGAATATTCTTGGAGAGGAGGTCATCTTTAATGGCCGAGGTTGTGATATTTATTGGGACGGGACGGAGGATGAAGTGGTAGGACTTCTCCTCGGGAATTTGGTAAGTACTAAAGGCCAGGCGGTTAGACCTAAGGAATTTGGTTAGGGCTCTATAGGTATCGGGCCTTGCCACTTGGACGCGGGTTCCGGCTGGTGTTAGCGCGGAGCTGACGATAGATAAACCATTTTTCTGTAAATGGATGTTTGCCCGCGTCCAAGCGGTTTGGTCTCGAATGACGATGGGCGGTGGGGGACGTGTGAGCGATAGGGGTGCGGGCGTTCCGGTTGTCCCGGTCGGCGCAGTGGTGGCTGGGGGGGGCATAGCGGGGAGAGCGGGACTCTGGAGAGTCAGGGTTCGGGGCGCGGCGGTGGGTTGACTGCGCGGAGTCACTAATGGGGAGTGAGATGGTTTGCTCAGCTTAGCCTCGGGGCTAACCGGAGACTCGGAAGAGCGGTTCTTCCGTTTCTTGTTGTTTTTGACAACGGTGGCGAAGTGAGCTTCGTCATCGCTGTCACCAACAGCAAGGGAGGTCGTGGGGGAGGGCAGACTAAAGGCTGGGCCTGGGGTCAGTGGGCTAAAGGCTGGGCTGGGGGACGGGGAGCGATTTAGCGGAGTCGAACCGCCTAGAGCTACGGGGGATGCAGTGAGGGTCTGGTCGGGACTGGGGTTAGATGAGGTAGGGATTATGACCGGCGATTTCACTGGGAAATCAGCGGTCGAGCAGGAAGACGGGCTGGAAGGGGGGAACTTACGCACAATGGTGCAAACTAATGGGTTCGCGGGCGGGTTGGGGGCTAGAAGTTCATCTATATACATAGATAAGAGGGGATGAGCCTCGACCATCTCTTCTCTCCTCAATTTTCTGAAGAGAATCTCCGAAAAATACGGAGAGAAGACATGGCCGATGGTCTCGGCAAAGGAGGCCATGGAAAAAAAAAAAAAAAAACCTCCCTGTGGCTGTAAGCGCACAGGGAGAGGTGTGTTGAGTACCTGAATGTGGTGAGTACCTAAGTGAGTCTCTGACCGTCTCCGTCTCAGTCCAGACGGCCCGAGGTGAATAAACAAACACAAATAATATAAATAATAGGGAAGAAAACAGACAGTGGGGGACAAGGGGGACAAGTGAGACAGAATAAATAAATATACTATACGACCTGCCGGAACCAATCCAAAGGGAGGGCACTAAGCACAGTCACTTCACAGAACTCGCGGCGGTCGCTACTACCTGCCTCGACCGGGACGGTCTCGGCGGGTGTGCGAGGGAGAGAGAGAGCGGTCTCTCACGCGGGCGCGGGCGCGGACGCGGGAGAGGGAAAACTGGTTGCCGGGGTGGCAACGGGGGAGCGCGAGTGGAGACGACCGTACAGCTCGGCTGCCGGACGCGGAATCACTGTCGATTCCTACAATTTTTTTTTTTTTTTTTGCTTACAAACTAGCTTATATTTATACTCGGAGCTAGCGTCGGTCCATTGTTCTCTCCGTGTTCGTCGCAGGGATCGCCTCTCCGTTCATGCGGTCCTTGTCGGCGCGCTGCGCCGTCTCGCTCGCACCTCCAGCCAGTCAGTCGGCCGGCGTTCGTTGCGCCGGTAGGAGCTCGCTGTCCGTAACAACTACTTTGTTAAGTTCAATCTTATTTCTGAAGCGAACCGCCATTTTCATGACACGACTGCCTGAGATTTGGGATGCGACACAAAATATACTACTGAATAAAATGGTGTGTTTGAAAATGGAATCTGTGGGACCACCGCGCAAGAGCTGTCTGATTTAAGGTTAGTTCTTTAAGTTTAGTGGTTTTGCTCTTAAATAGCCCAAAAGAGATAATAGTACTCCGTACAGAACGGCCACTCCTTTCCCCGCGCGGATTCAGATACCGCGCCTCACCCCGGAGTCGGGGAGCCTCTTCGGGAGACACTTGGTTTAGGCGCTGAACGCACACATTCACAAACGAACGAGTTTACGCACACATTTGCACGTGTACAAATGTCATTAGGCTATGTAGTAGTAATAGGTGATTATTTTACGAGCGTTCTATGGAGTGTCCGAGGTGTGCCAAAAGTTATTTTAAGTCGCCAGTCGCCACGCAATTTTGTTATGGAAATCAGAGCCCAGATGAGTAAGTAAACGCGCGAACCACATCTCATAGCGCTACGAATATGTTTCATTTAACTTTTGAATTACGTTACGACACAACATATTTCCCTTTTTTAACCGACTTCCCAAAGGAGGAGGTTTACAATTCGTCCGTATGTTGTTGTTTTTTAATGTATGTGCCCCGATAGCGCCTAGACGGATGGACCGATTTGGAAAATTATTTTTTTGTTTGAAAGGGTTTACCTTTCCATTGGTCCCATTGATACCAAGTCAGGATCTGATGATGGGATCCTGGAGAAATCGAGGGAACTCTTCAAATATTACAGCTATAGTGATTTTTATGTTTTTCATAATAACTCGTGCAAATGCACATGGTAAGCATAATATTGTGATGCGGAACTGCTGATGAAGACCACATATGGCCACCAGATCTGCTCAATACTAGGTACAAATACAATGCGTGGCTGACGGGCAGGCAACGCATAGCCTAAATAGTAGCGTGGGGTAGCACTGAGATGGGATTTGACAAAATTAAGTCCCCAAGGGGGGGGGGGGATAAGGGGTTACAGTTTGTATTAAACTCAGTCTAATCAAATAGGGTTTGTGGAAGTTGGTTTTTTCTAAAGTTTACTTTTTGTTTCAATTATTATCGTTGAACGAAAGTATCTTTAAATGCAGGTTTTGTTTTGAAAACGAGTCAATCTTGTTTACCTTTTTGCTACAAGATCTCTAACTCGAGTTTACACCTTTAGGTCCCATCCCGTGTAGTAGGTATTTCCCAATTTCATCCTGATTTAAACGTAAATCAAATGTAATATTTTAGTTTGGAATTGGTTCGACAGGTGAGGTAATTAATTGTCCTATCTATATTTCAGTGCGGTGACGCTCAATAAATCTTCGTTTGGCCTAACGCTGGTAAACAGCTCAGATTATAGAAGTAAGGAGATATGCCTACAACACTATTTTTATTACCGACAATTGTCGCCACTTTAAAAAAATCGGTCAAGTGCGAGACGGACTCTCACACGAAGGGTCTCCGCTCCATCGTAAAGAAACAAGTGCCTGACATTTTATTACGAGATTAGCTTCAATCTTCATCTCGTAATTCTGCTATCCAAAAAATGTCAGGCGCTAATGACTTGACTTGAGGCTTATCAATTGACTTGTTTTTAGGGTACCGTTTCCGAAGGGTGCCAAACGGGACCCTATTACTAAGGCTCCGCTGTCCGTCTGTCCGTCCGTCCATCCGCCCATCCGTCCGTCCGTCAGCATCGGGTCCTAGAGCACAAACCGTAATAGCTAGAAAGTTGAAATTTTCACAGAATGTGTATATCTGTTGCCGCAACAAAAACAAATTAAATACGAGACAAATTAAAGTGGGTCTCTATACAAGAGACTTGTTTTGATACACCCACGCATTTTAATATGATGGTATTTTCGCGTCAACCCACATCGTTGTGGTACTCAGCCAGTATTTTGTAGGCCCTCAATCCGTAGGTCGTTAGTTCAAATCACCGTGAGAACATAATGCTTTTTAATTTTCTTTTTGTTGTTGTTTTATTTTTTTGAGTGTTTAAGTTTTGTTTTACAATGGTGCGGTACCCTTTGTGTGCGATTCCGACCCTCACTTGACCGATTTTTTTGAGATTGAGATTTGTTGCTGTAGCGGATATATATACGTTCTGTGAACATTTCAACTTTCTAGCTACAGTTCGTGCGATACGTATACAGCCCGCTGACGGACAGACAGACGGACAGCGGAGGCATACTAATAGGGTCCCGTTCGGCACCCTTCAGCTACGGAACCCCAAAAAACGTGTGCGTTACAAACAACTACACACACAATGATCATAAGGAAACACGGCCACTGGTATCTATTGCAAAGCCAATAAAGACTTCATTGCATTACAAATGGTATGAGCAATATGTAACGCCCCCTGAGGCATATCTCCTTACTTCTATGATCTAAGGAAGCAGAGTTCGATGAAAATATTTAGATTTAACCGCTCCGTCCGAAATGTCTGACGAAAATGCCTAGGCTGGGATTTTAACTCAGTTTATGTTGTGTTTTTATAATGATTTTAGGTACCGTATCTCTACACCATTCACAAAATAACAGGCCCGTTTTGAGAGTTCACGCCCATGAAGGTTTAACCCCTAATGCGTATGTGATAAAAGCCAACTGTTGCGTACAAGAAAAGCGTACAAGTTGCACCTAGAAAAACCGCTTCTATTCCTAGCCTAGGCATGGGCGTGAACTGTCAAAACGGGGCTTTTATTTTGTGAAGAGTTTAGTTTTGAGTTAGTAAAGATTTCCTTGTAAATTACCGTGCAATAAGGAATATAAATGATTATTGTCTTATCGTTAAACCCTGTAGAACAAGCATTTATGAGCAATTACTGATGCTGTGGCTTTGTGCACTTAGCTGAAATCAAGATCATCAGCAAAATCCTTTTTGATCCATTTCTCGACGTAGCCCCGGAGTATTATGGTTTTAAGTTGGATCAACGTGCATTTTGCTGATGGTTTATACTGCGTTGCATATCACATAATTTCAGAGTCTGACAGAACTGTGGCATGATTCTCGCGCCTTCGATATACGGATATCGAGACCTCATATTGACTGATTACAAAATCACTCGATATAGGTGTATTTATTTATTTAGTCGTATGGCTTAATTATAAGTACAGTCGTTTCATATTATTTAATTAAAAGTTTATGTCAAGGCTTTTATAGGTGTAGATGTCGTATATCGAATGCGCGAGAATCATGCCACGGATGTTCGAATGCATAGCTGTACTGTCGACTGTTTGAGTGAGTGTTACTTAAGTTTGTGATGTCATTCCTCACGATCTCCTCACAGCTTTCTAGCAGCAACATTTTGTAATCAGATCAATTTATTTAAATAAACGAACTAATCATGATGTTAGCAACAAATTATTACCTAGCTCGATTATGCCTACCATGCGAGAGGTCCCCGGGATCCCCCGGCTGGGGACAAAAACCCCGGGTCTTGGATGTTTACTCACACGTTTGTAATGTCGCTGTTTCTGATTCCCACGACACAGGGTATCCTAGTGCGGGGCCAGAAGCAATGTATGTGCCTGTATGTAAATGTTTATGTTTAAATGGGATCCCACGACACAGGATTTTCCTAGTGTGGGAACCATGGAAACGTACATAGATGTATTGTCTAAATGTATTGTGCTTACAATGATATTTCTATGGGCTAATAAATTATTCTTCTTCTTCTTCTTCTAAATATCTACTATATCAAAAAAACATGTAGGCATAATTTGGCATCGTAAAAAGGTTATAAATATTGTTTATTTGTATTTATGATTTAAGTCATTTATTTCAATCAAAATGTAATTAAGAGTGCACCGAGCTTCTAGCGCTAATCGATTTTGGGTATTCTTGCGCTTCGTGTATGTGTGCGTGAGGCAAACCGGCGGCGGCGGCGGCAAGAGCGAAAGCATGCGAAAGGCTAGCAAGAGCCCTGCGCCGCCGCCGCCGCGCGTGACGAGCCCTGCGCCGCCACCCCGTGTCGTCACTCGCGAGTTGGTTGGTTGGTATAGTAGAACCCACGAGTAGCGTCGTCGTTTGAAAAGCCGGCAAATTCAAAAAAAGTCTCGTCTCGTCATGGCAACTGTATGTTTACGACCTGAATTAAGGAGAACGCACACTTGACTATCACATCTTACACTAATCGCTCGGCACCGATGGGTCTGAGTTCACCTTTATTGGATTTTGACAGTTTTGACAACTTCGACTTTGTTGCTATCTAAAAAGCCCACTCTATGATCATGATCAAACTACAGGACTCGTGGGTTCTACTATACCTATCTATTACCAATACCTATTTACAAAATAAAACAAAAAATCGATTTCAAATAGTTTTATTACAAATATTTACGGTTAGAAACCTTTTTCCAGATTTTACACAATTTTATTTATTATGGAATATAGGAACATGATATTTTTTCTATAAAAAATATTGAGGTGTAATGGTCTATCTCCACCAAGCGGACGGCACGGCATCGGACGGAATCGGATTTTACAATTTTGTAACGAAAATAAATCTTGCATGCAGTGTTTACAGTCTATTATAGACTCTAAACACTGCATCCAAATCAATAACAGCAGCATATCGGCGGGCGCGTGCGGCGGCGGCGGCTGTTATTGATTTGGCAATATAGACTCTAAGAGCCCTCGCCCACGACGACTTTTTGCAGCGCTGCAGACGCGCGTTTCGTAAACGCGCGGCAGCATCGCTACTTACGCGCGTTAGTCGCATTTGCTACGCGTTTCAGAAGCGATGCTAACGCGCGGCAGCATCGCGACTGTAGCGATGCAAACGCGCGACAGCATCGCTACTAACGCGCGTTAGCATCGCGACTGAGTTTTGGTTACGTGGGCGAGGGTACACAGCTAGCGACCGCTTCGCGACTGTATCGATGCGAACGCGCGACAGCCGCGCGTCTGCAGCGCTGCAAAAAGTCGTCGTGGGCGAGGGCTCTAAACTATCTAAACACTGCATGCAAGATTTATTTTCGTTTCAAGATTGTAAAATCCGATTTAGTCAGATATGCCGTGCCGTCCGCTTGGTGGAGGTAGACCATAATTATCAGGGATCGGAACGAACGAAGGTGTGAATTTACCTAAAGTTTGTAGTCGGACATAACAAGGAGCAGTTACAACCACTTGAGTTGAACCGGTTTGAATTTAACCTGTTAAATTTCGGGTTTTTGTCTAACCAGTTAATTTTTGTTTTTATTAGTTTTACATGTTCCTTACATTTGAAACACCGAACTATAAACATTTTCAAACTGCTCATTCCCAAAAAAATATAACTTTTTTATTTTTAAATTTTTCGTAAAATTTACTGAGTAATGTACTTTACATCATTCAAGCGAGGTAAATAAAACATTCATACAGATTGTAATTGAAAGGTGCAGTCATTTTTTCAACTCAACTCAAGTGGTTGTAACTGCTCCTTGTCATGTCCGACTACAAACTTTAGGTAAATTCACACCTTCGATCCGATCCCTGATAATTATAAATTGAATAATACCTTATTACCTTTTATGATAATATTCTAAGTAACAGTAATTAGTGCAATAGAAACTCATAAAGTGAACTTAATAACGTAAAATAACATAACGGCTAAATAAGGTGAGAGTCCCAGTTATCGACCCTTTAATTTAAAATTCAAATGATTTATTCTTCAAAATAAATTCTGAATGACAATCAAGACTGAGTGATGTTGCATGATCAGGGGGCCTAGATAAGTGACATCGCTAGGTGACGTCACCTTAGTGATTCCAAATATCAAATCGCATACATAAAAAGTTATCGTTTCGACTCGCTATCCTTAGCGATGTCACTTGTCTACAGGCACAGGTAATTTGGTCTTATGGCAAGGAACACACGAAAAATTACCACACAAAACATGTTTTGACTTTAAAGCCTACAGCGCGACCGTGTCTAAATTTTTAGCGTTTAATTTTTCATCATCTGGATATTTTTACCTGTTACTTTAAGTAGTAAGTAAGTAATTTCATTGTCTATTTCTCCATCCACTGGAAGACAAGAATTTTGTTTCCACGTAATTGGTACCCTGTAATAAAACAGAATATTTTATTTAATTGTAATTACTTTATTTATCGACAAAATTGGTGTTCGGATGAAATTTGTAAGACTTATTTCATAAAAATAATTATTTTTTGAACTTACGATTCCAGAGTGTGATAAATTTTAGAATCGGTGTCATCCAAGGAATTTACCCTGTAAATCGAAAAATAGATATAGTGGTCATTCATACTTAATTTATTATAATGTTTTCCTATACACCCTACTATTTCTACGCTTACAGTTTATCCGATGACTCTTTGTTTTGTAGTGAAGTGCCAACAGCTGGTACATTTACCCTAAAAATAGAAAAAGATAAATAATTTTCCAGTATAAATATTTGTTCAAATATCGTAAGTAGGTAGATAGGTAAGTGCAAACCACTTTTAATAAGTAGGTATAATCGGAAGGTAGGAGGATTATACTTACGAAGCAACAGTATTCTCTTTGTCTTCAAAGTTCTGTATTAGTTGTCTTTCTCTCATCCCGTCAGCAGATGGTTCATAATTATTTTGCAGTGAAATGTCAACAACTGGTACATTTACCCTATAAAAGAAAAAGAATGACAGAGAATGGAATGTGAGAAAAAATGTGAAAAATATTAGTGGAATTAATTTAGTCAAACAAACCACAAACTACAAGTAGGTAGGTAGGTATTGAGTATACTTACGAAGCAACAGGTACATTCTGTTTTGTCTTCATAATTCTCGGCCTGTAAGCTGTAAGCGTCGTGCTCTAGAAGGATAAATTAAATTGTCGTTTAGGGTTCCGTGCCGAAGGGTGCCAAACGGGACCCTATAACTAAGCCTTGTTTCATATGAATTTCTTTATTGAAAACAGATAATTTACAGTGTTATTTACCACAATATTTTTAGGATTCCGTACCCGTATTGTGTGGTGGTACGGAACCCTCTGAGCGAGTACGAGTGCGACTCGCACTTGTCCAAATTATTTATATATATGCAAGTAGGTAGGTAGGTATACGAGTTACACTTACTTCATTTCCTCATGCAAGCGTTTAGCGTTCTTTTTTCGCCAACCCCTTCTTTCCTTTGATTTATTTACTTTGTTCCCCATCTCGAATGAAGTGATTTTTGACAAAACTCTTCGTACGTTTTCAAATCCGGGCGTCTCAGTGGAAGCGAAACAAGCTCCCCGTCCGACAGCTGAAGCACTACTAAAGCGGATATGGGGTAGTGTACGTTAAACATCGATAGACTATCGATAGTATCGATAGTAAATGGCTATCGATACTATCGATAGTTTTTCTAAACTATCGATCGATTGTTTACTTGAGTAATACTGTTATATCCCTAGAGGCGAGGCATGCAGGTTTGAGATTGTGTTCTATGGTAGGGGAATTACCGTACGTAAATCATTTATTTACACGAAAAAAGTCAGTTTGTGGATGTTTTCTCGCAACATTGAAGTTGTTATTTGTTATAACAACTTCAATGTTGCGAGAAAACATCCACAAACTGTTTAAAACGCAGAAATAGGTTAAAAGAAAAGAGATTAAACGAATTGTTGTTTAACCGGTTGAATGGAGCCATTTTTTTATATTTTTTGTAAAAAAAAAAAACATTAAAATTAGTTTGACAGTGGGTACCAACGTCAAAAATTAGACATTCATTGACGTCTTGGTACCAACTGTCAAAATAATTTTAATGTCATTTTTTTTTATAATTTTAATGTCAATATTGTTCCAAGGACTCTTTTGTCCTTACGCTACCCAGCGTGTTAAAAACAAAATAGCTGCTATTTTGATGATTGATTTTAGACTTTAATAATTAAAGTCACAAATCAATCATCAAAATAGCAACATAATTATTATGATGAATGCTGATTTTTTTTATTTCTATTTCGAATATATAAAAATAAAACTCCGTTTCGTGTAATTTTTTTTTGATATCACGCTTAGCCAAAAAAATGAAACTATCGATAGGCTATCGATACTATCGATAGTTTTTAGTAAAACTATCGATACTATCGAATTACCAAACTATCGATGTTTAACGTACACTAATATGGGGGAGGAGAGGCAGGTCGGGTTTAGGATGGCCGGAACGCGCATGAATTTAGGTATTTCCTTCGTATTGATAAACAAACCCACATTTTGAAAATGTAAAGTGTATACGTTATAGAAAACATGTAGTAGTTTGTTATTATTCAAAACTGACAACTTTCCGTAATTATTCAGGCCGTACTAAGGGTTTATTTTATTTTTTAGAGATAACTTTGCGAATTAATTCTATCGAGCCAACTTAATCAAATCGTGTTTCCATCGTATATACCGGCTGAGATATATCCCCAATAGTACTAATATATTTGGAAAAAATTTAATTTAACTGTTTATCACTTCAAACAAGGGTTATAAAAACGTGTTATTGTGAATAAAAAGCTCGGTGCAGGCTTAAGTAGTGCCAGTTATTAGATGGGCCTCTCAATCTCTCCATAGTAGATAACAATAATTTCTAAGTGTGCCTATTTATGCATAACACACTATGCCGAATTCACGCGACTGAAGATCCACGGGTGATTTTACGTTCCGACGTATTCGGCTGATATGACACACCATAAGTGCCGAACTTACCTAGTAGAGCTCGTCTAAGCTGAAATGACGCGCCCCACTCCTTGGTTTTGTACTTATTTGTCATACAAAACCCAATGAGTGGGGCACGTCATTTCAGCTTAGACGAGCTCTAGTTAGTTAGTTGCCGCTGAACTTACACCCGACCGAAGTTACCTACGCTGTACGCTATAACGCAACGCAATTTCGGCGTTATCAGTAATTCAAAAAGCATTGCAGGCGTAATCATGCCGAACTTCGGTTGCGTAATAGTGTGTTTAGACTTTAGACACCAAGGCCTCAAATCTTAGCCATAAATTCATTCACTACTACCTCTCAACTTGACTTACCACTAGATACTAGTGCCCCCAGATAAACTAACATAACATCGTCGCCTTTTCCCATATACTGGGTGGCAGAGGCACACAATTTTGCATTACCGGGGGCTAGCTCAGCAGCTATGAAGTAAAGAAGGTTTCCTCACGACGGCGTCCTTTTATGAAGTTTTTTAATCCCTTCTCTCAGAAGCACACCGTTCGAACGACCGAACAATGGCGAACTAATAAATAAGATGTGTCGGCCAGTTAAAAACATTTGGTTTTCATTTTACGGCCATTCCCGAATTAAGTATTTACGTTACGGCATCCTGTCGTGTAATACCGTCGTCCTATATTTATAGCCCTTCAGGTCTTTCGTAAGGTGATATATGGAGCCCGTTGATACGCGAGGCCGGTGCGAGGTGCTACAGGCTAAAGGAGGCTGAAATGGTATACATACACAGCATTGATTTATATTGACTGACAATGGGGGCTATTTGGGAGGTGTCAAAACCACTAGAGGAACTAAAGGCACTAAACTGACAACCTTCAAATCCGACAGAACTTGCGCGGCGGCCACAGATTCCATTTTCAAACACACCATTTTAATTAGTTTAGTTAGTATAGTTAGTGTTCAATCCCAAATCGCAGGTACTATTGCGCTATAGAGGCGCTATAATTATTGAACGATTGCATGTTTTAATTTTTAATTTAATTATTGTAATTCACACACAATGTACCTCCCTACCTAGCGCCTTGGGCACCCTCCCGCCCGGCAGCGAGCTGGGCGAAATTTTTGACATAGTTTAGTTGTAGTTAGTTTAGGTTTTACCTGTACTTTAGTTATAATTAATTATTTGTTACTGTATATAAACTGTTATTTTGTGATGTTAAATAAACATTTCCCATGTACCTACCTACATTATTTTTAGGGTACCGTACCCGAAGGGTGCCAAACGGGACCCTATTACTGAGACTTCGCTGTCCGTCTGTCCGTCCGTCCGTCCGTCCGTCCTGTCTGTCACCGGGTCCGTCTGCACGAACCGTAATAGCTAGAAAGCTGAATTTTTTACAGAATGTGTATATCTGTTGCCGCACCAACCACAAATACTGAAATACGAGAGATATTGCAAATTAAAGGGGGTCCCGATACAAGAGACGTGTTTAGATACACTTACGCATTTCAAAATGGAGATCTTGACTGAAACTGTTTATTTATTGTCATAGCAACCATGTCATAGACACATATACTACACATTTAAATATGATAGCATATTTCGCGTCAACCCACATGGTTGTGGTAGCTCAGCCGGTATGATGTAGACTCTCAATCCGGAGGTCGTCGGTTCAAATCTCGTGAAGGCATAAACTTTTTAAATTTTCTTTATGTTTATTTTTTTATTGTTTTGAGTGCTTTTGATTTGTTGTACGATGGTACGGTACCCTTCGTGTGCGATACCGACCCGCACTTAACCGATTTTTGAATAAATACTTACTTTCTTATTTACTTACTTACTTTTGGGAATAATAAGTACCAATCAATATGTACAACTTGATTAACAATTAATGGGCTACATTTAATTATGTGATATAAGTAAGTGTAGCCCATTAATTGTTACTTGAACAACTTGATTAACAATTAATGGGCTACATTTAATTATGTGCTATAAGTAAGTGTAGCCCATTAATTGTTAATCAATTTGTTCATATTGATTGTGTAGTAACCACAGATACAATAATATTATACTAATACAGATAGACCACCTAGAACAAAATATGACACCACCGGCGTAAAATGAGAAGCTTCTTTAGTTTGAGGCCATTATCGCTTGGTGCAGCACCATCGAAAAATTGCAAACACCACGAAATGGCGCTAAGATATAATAGGACTTATTCCAAGATTTGCGCCACCTAGAAGTATGTAAACTAAAACCATGGCGTTTAAATTACAAATCCTACTCCTCACGCCATGTCTGTTTTACGAAGGGTTACTAATTCTAATTTGTATGGGATGAGCACCCTGTGCTTACAGGTACTATCATTCCCCGTAAGGCAACAGAATGAAAAACAAAATAAAAATAGAAATAATTTTTTTTTTTTTTTGTTATTAGTTTATCGTGCAATCAGTCTTTGACTATGAGCAGATTTTTTGAGTGATGGTGTTATGTAGAGGTAATTCCCCTTTGGGATTACTCTTTAGTTATGCCCTAAAGGCTGTCCAGCTCTAATATGTTACGTCTCTTCAGGCGCCCCATGTAGGAGGGAATTGTCAGTTGGACTGCAAGTTGGTTGGGGTGTTTGGTAAGGCGGGATTTGTACTGTTTGCTGTAGTACTGTATCTCCTCCTTCACTGTGTTCATGTTTAGATGGTTGTGGACCTCTGCGTTTCTGATAAACCAGGGTGCGTTGGAGATTTGTTTCAGCATAGCATTCTGGGCTCTCTGTATTTTTTGTATGCTTGTGTCACAGGCGGATCCCCATAGTTGTATACCGTACGTCCAAATAGGTTTTAGGACGGATTTGTAAACAAGTAGTTTATTGTCCGTTGAGAGTTTAGAGTTTCTGCCTAGCAGCCAGTACAGCCCCTTATATTTGAGGTTAAGTTGGTCTCTCTTGGTTTGGATGTGTTTATTCCAGGTGAGCCTGCGGTCCAGGTGCATTCCGAGGTACTTTACTGAATCCCTGTGTGGTAGTTCGTTTTCACCTAGTTTCACTGGTGGACAGTTCCCTTTGCGCAGTGTGAATGTTACATGAACCGATTTGGATGCACTAGCACAGATTCTCCACTTTGTGAGCCAGCTTTGAACATCGTTTAGACTACGTTGCAGGATTTGTGATGCTTCTTGTTTACACCGGCTTGATGCTAGAATCGCTGTGTCATCAGCAAAGGTTGCCACAGTGACCCCTGGGCTCTGCGGTAGATCTGATGTGAATATTGTATATAGGATAGGCCCAAGCACCGAACCCTGGGGTACTCCGGCGTGTATGTCGTGGAATGCAGATGTGCTTTCACCTTCCCTGATTTGAAATATTCTATTGGATAGGTAGGATTCCAGTATGGCATAGAATGAGTGGGGTAAAAGGTGTTTTATCTTGCACAACAGTCCTCTGTGCCACACTCTATCAAATGCTTGCTGTATGTCAAGAAAGGATGAGGAACAGTATTCTTTTCTTTCCAGTGATTTTCTGATGACATCACACACTCTGTGGATTTGTTCAATAGTGGCATGTTCTTTCCTAAATCCAAATTGATGGTCTGGAATTGTAGATCCCTCTGCAAGTGCAGCTGCCAGTCTACGAAGTATGATTTTCTCGAAGACTTTGGAGAGAGTCGGTAGCAGGCTTATGGGTCTATACGAAGTGACGTCATGTGGTGGTTTTTCCGCTTTGTGTATCATAATTATTTGTGAGACCTTCCACAATGCAGGAAAGTATGATACTCTAAGCATGCAGTTAAACAGCGTGCTAAGAAATTTAATTGCTACATGTGGTAGTTCTTGTAACACTCTTTTGTCTATTAAGTCAAAACCCGGTGCTTTTTGGTCATCCATCCATCTAATGGTTATGTTGATTTCTTGATATGTTACCAATCTTAAGGGTACATCCAGCTGAAAATCTTGTGCCAAGATGTCATCAATATCGTCTTCATTTGTTCCAGCATGTTTCTCGTTGGGCGTGAAGATCTTTGCTAGATGGTTGGCAAAAGCATCCGCCTTCTCTTGTTCTGTCCTGGCCCAAGCATTACCCTGTAGTCTTATAGGAGGTTTAGATTTCTGCGGCTGGTTGAACTTTTTACAAGCCCGCCAGAGTGAGTAGTCAGTTTTTTTGGTTGCAGTAAGCGATTCCAGGTGTGCTTGAGCAGTCGCGTTGTTAGCTTCCGAAATTAGACTTTTTAGTTTCCAGATAGATCTGTTAAATGCGGCTTTGTCTTCTGGATGTCGACTGGTGTGCCAAACTCTACGGAGTCGTCTTTTCTCCCTTAGATGTTGTTTTATTTCGAATGGAACCTCGTTGTTTCTCGGCGATCGGGTAGGTGATTCCGGTGTGCTCCTCCAGCAGGCGGACTGAATTAAGGTCATTAGGTCCTTGGTAGCAGCTTCAATGTCTTCAGCTGTTTTAAGTTTCACTTTTGGGAGTAAAGTCTCTTCTACAATTTCCCGGAACGAGTCCCAGTCCGTGCGCTTATTGTAAAGTACTGCCCTTTTCTGATAGTAAAGCACTGTCGCACTGGCAGTCAGTATAACAGGAACATGGTTAGACGACGCATCCAGACAGGTCTCGATCTTAAAGAAGAGACGAGACAAACCTTTGGCTACGAAGAAGTCTATGATATCCGGTAGTTTGTGAGGATCAGTTGGCCAATGAGTAGGTTCACATGACGATAAGGTTTTGAGATGGTTTTGGTCCACAGTTTTCTTCAGTGTTCTTCCTCTAGTGGTAGTGAGCCTAGAGCCCCAGTATGTGTGTTTGGCATTCCAATCACCACCTGCTATGAATCGGTTGCCCAGGGTTTGGAAGTACTCTGTAAAGCGTTCTTCTGATATAGTATGTCTAGGGGGACAGTAAACAGACGAGACATTGAAGTCTCCATTTTTATCCTCTATACATATCGCGGTGCCCTGGATCTCTGGAGTTTGAAATTTAGGCAACTCAAAATGTCTTATGGAGGACCTTATGATAACCGCAGAACCACCATGTGCAGTCCCATCTGGATGGTTCGAGCTGTAGATATTATAATTCGGAATGTTAATTCTACTGTTTGATTTGAAGTGCGTCTCTGTAACCAGTAGAATGTCAATGTGATGAAGTTGTAGGAATGTTTCTACTTCGTCCTTATTCGGGGATAAACCATCGATGTTCCATGTTGCTATTAGTAGTGGAATCACGGTGAAATCTTGTTGACTAGGTTTGTGATGAGCATCATAAGCGTGCCCATTTGTTGAAGGATGAGGTCGAATTTCTCTGCCTGTTTTATAAGTAGGTATTCTATGGTTTGCCTTGTTGTTTGATTGTCTACTTCTGGTTCTGTGGTTACTTTATTTGGCGGCTTGAGTACCTCTGAGTATGATCGGTTGGTCTTGCTTGGTTTTGCATTGGTATTTCTTCCCTGTGGTTCTGTTTGTGATACTATGTCTACTTTTTTCTCGTTTGTTATATTTTTGACGGTTCTATGTTCTCTTCTTGATATGATTTCTTTGTATACTTCGCAGCCTTTGTAATTCGCCGGATGGGCACCTTGACATAACGCGCAAGTGGCAGGTGTGTTGCGATCGCGCTTTGGGCACTCCGATGTTTTATGCGGTTGTGCACATTTCACACATCTGTATGGTCTCATGCAGTAGTTTTTTGAATGGCCATATTGTTGGCATCTCTGACATTGGACAAGTGTCTTCTTTTTGCGAGGATCCTCAATAACTACTGCTTGGTGGTAGATGTATTTGATGTCTTTGGCAGCTTTGTTGTTCGTCCCAGGTAACAAGTTTACAAAAAATGTAGAGGTAGGCTTTTTATCCGGCCCAAACTTAACGTTTATAATTTCTCCAGTGACGATGTTTCCACTGGTTTCCATAGCATCTTTTATTGAGTCTAATGGAGTTGTGTGATGCAGGTTTCTGATGACCAGCCTGTAGCATCGCTGATCTTTTTGATTGAAGGTATGGCCTATGAGGTTGTGTTCTCTAACAACAGTTATGAGTTTTTTATAAACTGCAATATCGGTGGTGCTGATTCTGAGTTGGTTCCTGTTCACCACCTTGTAGGTGAAATCATTTGTTGTTGCCACAGTTTCTAAAAGTTCAGACAATTTATTTACATCATCTATGCCATAGAGAACAATTGGTGGAGGTTTGCTTGGTACTCGCTTGGCTTGCAGGTGTTTTCCATCATTGTTTGTGCATTCAATTTGTAGCCCGTCAAAACTATTGGATGTTGGGGTTCCTTGTGGGGGTGTGTTTACCCTTTTTCTTTTGTGAGATTGTTTAGAGATTGGTACTCGTTGCCAGGTGGGAGGTGCCCTTATATTCATATGATCACCATTATTGTTGGTTTGGTTATGGCCTGTATAATCTGTTGATAAGTCGATGACAGCAGGTTGTTGAGTATTGGCCCCAGTATTGTCAGTATTTGGTCTGCTACCAACAGAGTTACTTCGGCCTCTTTGTAAAAACAGACTAGGATGGAAGACTGTTTGCACGAGAGTCTTACTTCCAGTAATATCCAGGTTATGTTGTGTAGCCGGGTTGGATTCAGATGTGATGTCCGAATCGGTATCAGTCATCTTGTTTGATGTCATACAGTAGTTATTTTATTTCTGCACTATGGCAACACTTTTGTGCTCATGTCAATAGATGCCATGTTGGACAAGGCACTATTTGTATATTTTGAAACACATCCACAAAAATACAAATTGTTTGGTGGGTAAGTGCACAAAGTGTTCTGCGAACGATGTTTTTGATGCACTGATTGTAATTTTGTAGCTGGTTTTGCACTTGGATAACACTCCTACATGGTATTTAGCACTTCACCATCACTTTGAAGTATTATTTGGGAGCAAAACTGCGAATTTTGATGAAAAAAACTGTTAAATGTTTGGGAGCACAAGAGCACTGGTTGACAGTTGACAGCAGAAATAAATAACTGTGGCGATAGCCCATGTCACGGAAAATAGAAAATCGGAAATTGGAACATCTTGGTAATCATGGTTAGCAAGAATTTCCATTTTATTTTTTTTTTTTTATTGGTACACAAAACAGCAGTGGAGATAAAACATTAAAATAACAACAGAACATTTTAAAGAGCCCCGTCTCCAGCGCCAAAAGAATGTGCACGCAAGAATAAACAAAGATGCTATACAGCGAATGGATCACTTACTTAAATAAATAGAATTAAATAACTTAATAGTAAGAAAATATCTAAAAAATCATCAGCCTGTTATCAACTTTGCGCATATTTTGTTTAAAATATTAGGCATCGAGACGTGATAGATTTCAGGAACGCCATCTTCGCTGGTCGAAACTTCATTGTATCGGCGACACATGCGAGGTATGGGGTTATTGGCGCTGATGTTAGATCTGCACGATGGGATGTAGAAAGGACGCGGTATTCTGATAGACCTGCTTGGCACTTGAAAATTGATTTCTGAGAGAGCAGAGGTTGCGATGACTCCTTTTATAATTTTATGCAGATGGATCAAGTCCTAAAGTCTACGACGCGATTTTCCGTCACATAGTTGTGCCTCTGCCACCCTTTATGAGAAATAGTATGACATCTTATGTTCTAAATATATTTATTCAAGTGCTATCGTGTGTGAAGTCAACGCCGTTTCAAAGTAATTTAGTGTTTAAAACTAGGCACTTATATTTAAATGATAAGATAATAATGAAATTAAATGTCCTTATCTGATAGTCTAGATTTTTGAAGATTTATACAGATAATTAGAAATGCAGTGTTTAAAATAATTTGTCAAGAATGGTTGCGTGTTTTGACGTGTTGGATAGTTGTAGCATAAATGAGTCAAGTGTAAGAAGACAAGTGTTAGTAGCGGGATGCAGTAAGTCTTTTTGTGATCTTGCATTGGTTTTATTAACCGACTTCCCAAAGGAGGAGGTTTACAATTCGTCCGTATGTTTATTTATGTATGTGCCCCGATTGCGCCTAGACGGATAGACCGATTTGGAAAATTATTTTTTTGTTTGAAAGGGTTTACCATTGGTACTATGGACCACCAGGTCGGGATCTGATGATGGGATCCTGGAGAAATCGAGGGAACTCTTCAAATATTATACGGAGACCTATAGTGATTTTTGTGTTTTTAGTATTAAAGCTTAAATTTACTTACGGTAAGCATAATAATTGTGATGTGGAACTGCTGATGATGACCACATATGGCCACCAGAACTGCTCAATACTAGGTACAAATACAATGCGTGGCTGATAGGCAGGCAACGCATAGCCTAAACCTTGGACCTAGAGCCATGAAACTTTGTACAGAGGTTCCTTAGTAGCGTGGGGTAGCACTGAGATGGGATTTGACAAAATTAAGTACCCAAGGGGGGGGCATAAGGGGTTACAGTTTGTATTAAACTCAATCTAATCAAATAGTGTATGTGGAAGTCGGTTTTTTCTAAAGTTTACTTTTTTTCAATTATAGTGAAAGTTGCTGTTTAAAAAACTCAACCTCTTGCTCCGACGTCTATTGTTCTCCATTGTAAGTTATGAGTATATACCAATTACAATTATGACAGTTATTTAATTTACCTGTTTCGGTTTGAGCGAGGCTGAGTTATGTAAATATCTACAGAAGCCATGACACTTTGGCTCTGGCTCTGGCTCTAGCTCTGGCTCCCCTAGCCCTGGCTTTTGTCTGGTTCTGGCTTTGTCTTTGAGTTTGACCCTTGATTTCAGTATACATCGGTCAAATACTAGTAGGCTTCGGTATGGGCTGGTCCGCGCCAGTGGTTGTCAAACTTGAGGACCCGCTGTTGACCCCTCTACCTGAGGTGATATCTGCAGCGCAAGCGGGGAGGGTCGGCTCAATGCTGTATATTGGCACGATTATTGGTAAAGCATTATATATCATAAGTCTCATATTGTATTTCAATCGATACGGTCGAGCCAGTCCACTGACTCGCATACCCACGATTGCTCCATAGTATAATATAATCTCGTCGACACATCTTATCTATCTATTGTTCTTCGTTGTTCGTTTGTTGGACCGGTGTGCTTCTGAGAGTGAAGGGGGCTTGTATGATGATCACGCAGGAGTTGCTGGTTCAAATAGCTTGCTCATGCCTTGCTTTGTTCATGCCTTTTCTGTATTGTTTGTGTATTTTTCTGATATGTGCAATAAAATATTTACGAAATACGGGTGCTGTGCTGACCATATGAGATAATTAATTTATCAAGTTTATTTATCTGACTTTCAGTGTTTTGGATGACACGTTGCTATAGGTAGGTCCCGGCTAATATAGCTACACGGTAGCATGAAGTTATTATTTATTATTATGAGCCTGCAATATCCCACTGCTGGGCAAAGGCCTCTTTCCCCCTCTTCCACTCCATTCGATCCTGAGCGGTCTACTTCCACTCTTTATCCCATAGAGCCAACTCATCACTCCATCTCTTCTTGGGTCGGCCACGCTTTCTCTTTGCATTTACTGGGAGCCAGTCTGTGGTTCTCTTAGCCCAACGATTTGGCAGCATTCGAGCAACGTGACCGGCCCAGTCCCACTTTAATTGGGCAGCCTTCTGAGCTACCTCTATAATCTTTGTCCGGGAGCGCAGCTCGGCATGTAGTCGTACAAAAAAAACCCTCCACCAACCCGCACTGAGCCAGCTTGGTGGAATAAGGCAATCTTACCCGTTGGACTATATATTTTTTTTTTATTATGTTTATCGTACTGTCGGATTAATGTTCAATTAAAAAACATTGTTCTCGGTACTTTAGGTACCTACTCGAGGTTTACGTGCATTGAGTCGCCATCGTTCATCAGTATCGATTGGTTCAAATAATTAATACTTTGTTCAAAAGTATACAAATATTATGTTTTGCCTCTGTCTATTAACCATGCCCGGTTATAAGCAGAGGCAAAACAAACAACTAATTTACATAATAATCTAAGGTTTGTTTTACAAAGAATGTGGGCGATTTGCGTTTTTACAAAGAACGTGTGCGATTTGCGTTTTCACAGCCCCTTAAACCTACTTTGTCAAGAAATTCTATACAAATGGCAACATTTAAAGACAACTGCGTTTTATCTTTACATATTTGGTTTGTCAATCAAAACACCCAGTGGTGCCCTAATGTCACATACTATGTTGCCATTATTTTTTGCCTAGCATTTCATGACAAAGTATACCTTTGCCTTTGCATTTTCGCCGTAAATATTTAAGTGTCATTCGACAAAGCCACATCTGTTGCCGTATGCTCTCATCAGGCGAAGATAAAATTCCGCACACGTCTCTGTTAGGCGACGGGTACGAAAATACGGTGCGCTAGTTTGCGAATTTATGGAAATGATACGGCCTCTTTGAACGGAGTGTAGGATCTGCAGCTCTATTCTGTATCTGTGAAATTGATCCCTATGGATATAATTTGGAATATAATTTTATAAAGGAGTAAATTAAAAAATACCTAAATATAGCTTATTATTAATGTCCCCTCCGAGGGGCACAGGCCTTTACCCAGATACGATTATATAAATATTTCCGAACATAAATCTTTCCGTAGTAGGTCGGCTTAGATTATCTAAGTAGGTAGGTCCTTATCCCGTGCTACCCGAAGCCGTAGCACCTGTAGGTACTATAGGGACTCGCTAAACCCTATCGATCTTGTTTACAATTTATCGACATAAATATAATCTAATGGTTTTTTTTTTTCGTTAGATTATAATCTCATGTGTTCAATTTACGGTGATATTCATGGCAGTCTGATATAGCGACTCGGAATATGATTGCGCGTTTAAAATAACAACTTTCATTTAAATTCCGATCCCAAACTTAATCAAAACTGGTTGTAAAGGCGTCCATCATCCTTTATAATAACAACTGATTGCATTCCTGATTGATGGCGGAGATAGAGAGTAGGGCGACTGACTGAATACAGGGAGTGTATTGCTAAGTCCAGACTAGTAATCTAAGTCTTATCTACTTAGGTCTAATCTAGAATACTATTTAAGCTACAATCCAATTTCCGCTTTGGAATCGGAATTACGTTTGCCTGTACAACAACGAGGTCAGAGACGTTAACTTGTTTTTGATTTACACCCGCCAACCTTTGCAAGAATAAATGTTAGACGCTTAGGATCTGCTTCAACGTCTCAAGCGGTCTCGATACTCAGTATAATCCCTGTGGAACTAATTTTGCTATATAAAATTACAGATGAATATGTCACATGGAGCCACCATAGAGCATATCAATACTGCTTGAGGCTCTTGTGGTAAACCCGAAGCTTCTTTGAAGCGTTATTCCTAGTAAAGGAGACAAATTCTTAATCCTTATAAAATTGGGCGTCTCGGCTTGCAAATGATTTTGCTTTGGCTTAAGAGAGTATGGCAAACCTTGGCACAATACATTTTTAATCGTCATTGTTTCTATCGTATTTATATTGAACTAACGTATAACTCCTACATTTGTATTCCCAACAAGAATAAGGCCTTTGACATGATCGTTTCAACATTTATCACCCCAAAACTGGCAACGTACAGGTCCTCACATCTCCGGGGTCCTCTCGAACCAGGTCGGCAGGAAGCCAGCGCTGATGCTGGGCGGGATCCTGACCCTGATCTCTTTCATCCTGGTGATCACCACCAGAAACCTGGCCATGATTTATGCGCTAAGGATCGTGAATGGACTGGGCATTGGGATCATTGCTGTATTGAACCTGGTGTATATTGGTGAGATTGCGTAAGTAGTTTTTTTAGTCCTAGTTTAATGGTGCCAGCGGCCCTAATAGAGCAGCTAGATAACTTCTGGCAGTCGGGTAGGCCACTAGTCCGAGACTGCTCCATCAATCCGCAATGAGCCAGCGTGGTGGAGTATGGCTCAATCTTACTCGTTTCCGAGTAAAGCCCGTGCCCCTCGGTGGAGAAATAAATGAAAACGAGGTAAATTTTAACGACAACATTGGTGTGACTGTACCTTGCCTTAATCTAATCCAAAATGCTACATTTTATTTGTTTGTGTAATATCTTAGCATTCACATGCTGGATGGAAGAGGCACAATTGTGCCCATTTTCTGCCAATTCTTAACTCTATAAATATTTTGTATTATGTATTTCAGATCCACAAACATCCGAGGAGTCCTTCTAACCTGCATCGGTATATTTGGCACTTTAGGAACTCTGATCATCTATGCAGCAGGACCTTTTGTGTCATATGCAGCTACTGGCTACATTGGCGGAGCGATTACCTTAGTCTACTTGGTCTGTCTATTCTTCGTGCCTGAGACGCCTGTCTTCATGGTTTTGAAAGGTAAGGAGGATTTAGAGATTTCTAGAAAACAAACTGAGACACTGTGTTAGAGTTCGATTTTTGTCTACATATCGAGATTCTAGAACGGAAATGAGGATAGATTGAGTACACATTGCGACAAGAAGAGTTACTGGAGAGTCAGATCCGAAAAGCCCTTGTAATCTCCTGAAGAGAAACGTAAGAGATGGTGTCCAAAGTGTTCCTGGAGGCACAGATTAATAAAGAGCTGGAGGTGGAAAATTGCCGACGAAGTTTTAGTCAATTAAAATTAGCTGGCCAGGAATTTAGTTGAGGCAGTTTGGAAGGTTGTTAATGAGGCTCTAAGTATGCTCCGCAAAGAGTTTGAGGATCCAAGAAGAAGATGAAACTATATAAGGAAACCGTTGGCTTAACGAGATTCTTCTTGGCCTCATGGTATAAGATGCGTGTTTTGTAGGTCCGTCAAAACAGCTTACTTCTAAAGGTGCTCCTAAACGGGTCACATTTGCACTGCAATATGTGGCCGGCAACTATAATGGTGTCTTTCTCTAACATGTGAGTAAGAGAGGTACAACAATAGATGCCGGCCACATATTGCAGCAAAACCTGGCCCGTTTAGGAGCACCTTAAGAATTTAGTTTGAGAATTTCTAGTTTCACAACTCATTGTAACTTAATCTTTCTGTGTAGGAAAAGAAACAGAAGCGCAACAGATCCTCCATTCACTGGGGAGAGAGGACGAGATAAAAGATACCAAACAGGATTTAGAAGACAAACCAACAACATCAACAAACAAACTGGAGTGGATACAGATCTTCACAATAAAGAGCAACCGAAAAGCATTCATAATAACCCTAACATTGTCGATTCTACAACAACTCAGCGGTGTGGTGGCTGTGCTGTTTTATGTGACGAGTATCTTTGCACTGGCTAACTTCTCTAGGCCAGACCTAGCCACCATTGTCATTGGTGTGACGCAGTTGGGTGCTAGTTGCTTTACGCCTTGCTTCGTTGAACGAGGTGGGAGGAAGAGTCTGTTGATGTTTTCCACTGCTGGGTGTGCTGTTAGCTTGGTGAGTAATCTTTGCAGTATTTTTACCTAATTATAACTTAACATTGCTACTGGCCCTACAATAGCATACCCTGAGTCGTCGGAACCAGAAACTGCAACGTGGCAAACATATAAAAGTCTAAAACCTGGGGTAACGTTTTCTCCCTAGTCGGGATTGGAAACAGGGACCTCTAGCATGGGAAGTCTAGCCTCGACCGCAACACCACAGAGCTACTCATAAGTATAATATAATTTCAAAGCTGTATTTCGGAATAGGGGTAGCCAGGAACACATGATGCATAGTGATCTAACAGACAAGTTTAGCAAAACATGAGAAGTCATGATATTTGTTTCCCCACAGACTGCTCTTGGCGTATTCTTCGCCCTTCAGAATTCCGAGCACCACTCAACGGAAGAAATCGGTTGGATACCGCTAGCGGCATTAATATTTTTCTTCCTTAGCTATGATTTGGGTAAGAACACCATCCACTTTACCGATAAAGGGTGTAACTGAATGACAATTCATGATATATGGGGGCTCAGAGGAACAAAAATGCAAGTTATCACGTCGAATTAGGTCTACGACAGGATGTGACAGCAAGGTAAAGTTATTATTTTGAAGGCGAAATAAAAGACGTCATTCTAAACAACCGGCATGCACCGATTCGATACGATGGTTTAAAGACATCCCCTACTATCACCTTTTTTGATTGGGATATCATATTATTAGGTATATTATACCGAAGCGAGTAGAGTAGTAGACTTAACACATAACACGCACGTCACAATTTTTCCCACAGAAACACAGTTTTGTCCACTTTCAGCCATACTCCATTTTGTGCGATAGGGGGCCAGCCCATCGCCGTTATGGAGTTTTTTTTTTAAGACATTTATTTATCAGAAAACTTAAGACTATTACAATTTATTTTCTGCCAAACTGCGTAACAGTTTGTTGGCAGACGCTCTTAGTTCAATAACTAGTTATAGCCCATAGGCTTACATATTTTTTTAATTTAAGTATAATATATTTATAGTTGTGACGATTGCCTAACGATGTCGCGATATTGGTTTCCAGGCTTCGGCATAATCCCCAGCACGCTGCTAGGCGAGATGTTCACCCCGAATGTTCGGAGCATCGGCTCGGCGCTCGTCTCCACGCTTGCTTGGCTCGCCGGCTTCGGCGTCGCCTCGGTGTTCACTGTCATGCTGACGTCTCTCGGCCCTCATACTACTTTTTGGGTACGCGAAAATTTCGATACCTTTCAACGTCTAACCTAACCTAACTATCAAATTAATCGAATTAAAAGTATCAAAACTTAAAGAAGAGAACCTAGATCGTATGAAAATTAACGGCGCCAACCAACTAACTGTCGAATGAAAAGTATTGAAATCTACTTCAAATCGAATGAAAAGCATCGATATAAGAGATGATAATAATAATAATTTTGAGCTCATTTGATTTAAGAGCTCTTGCTTTTCCAAGAGTGTTTTTAGTTTTGAAACTACGATTATTATGTTTGTAACGTGGCTGTGGTTCCGACAACAAATGGCATCCTAGTGTAAGACCAGAGGCAATAAAAAAAAGTTAGTTTAGCCCATTAATGTCCCCAAAGAGTGGCACAGGCCTTTACCCGGATACGAGTAAGGTTGAGCCTTATTCCACCACGCTGGCTCAGTGCGGGTTGGTGGAGGGGTGTCGGGCTAGTGACCAATCCGACTCTATTAGGGCCTCTATTACAGTTTTATGACTACTAACCATCGACTAGCGATAGTAGCCGGGACCTACAGCTTAACGTGTCATCAGAAACACGGATGAACCCGAAACAAATGCCACATTGAAACGGGTGCCCATCCAGTATCCGTCTCGGTCAGATGTTGCTGTACCCGCACGATCGTTTCCGAGTCAATACAAATGTCACATTTATTCACCCGAATCGTTCCATCCGCAGATATGCGCGGGCGCGTGCGTGGTGGCCTTCCTGTTTACGCTACTGGCGGTCCCGGAAACTAAGGGGAAGAGCTTGGAAGAGATTCGGGAGATGCTAAGTTAGTTAAGTTTTGATGAAAAGTAAAGTTAGCCCATTAATGTCAGCATTGAGGGGCACAGATCATGTCACAAAGTTCGAATTACAAACTTGAAATAATGATGTACAACTTTACAAACGCAATACCGTAATCTAATTAATAATAATATTACAGGTTGTAACAGAAGGGTGTAGTCATATTTTAGGGGGTTGTAAGGGCATCATTCTGAGAAACTTACACTATGAAACCGATTTGATCAGAGCAACTGTGATAACAAATGCGCTGTGATATGCTGGTTTTGGCGGCAACAAAACGTCAACGTGACAACGTTTTGTAGCATAGCTCAATGTTCTACACTGATTTATGTGGAAATATCGTCGTGTTTTAACTTTGATTTTTGTATGAGAGACACATAAGTAATGACACTTAAGATTTTTGTATGAGAGACACTTAAGTATGAGTGTAGATAAAGTAGTGTATGAAACTGCACATAACTAGAAAGAAAGAAATGTTATGTTATGTTATCAAACAATAAAATTCAGACTATTATCAAGAATTTCATTCTCAAACTTTCCACTGTTCAGAGGAAATTCCAAAACAAAGGTCGCAGATCGAACAACGACCGAGGAAAATGCAACCTTATTACCGGAGCTTACCGGCTTACGATAGAGGAGTATCTGTTCAAAAGGTCCTATTTCCATTTTTAAAAATTTTGCAGGTAACGAAAAAAACTAATAAGAGTTTTGATCAAAACATGTTCTATTTAAAGAGAAATAAGCCCTTTTGTTCGGAACGTAAAAATTTAAGTTTTTTTTTATTTACGTGCTTTTTGCACAGAATTTTAACAGATATACTATGAGATTTAAGTTACAGTTTCAGAAAAAAAAATCTTGCCAAAGTGAAATAGGAACTTTTGAACAGACACTCCTCAATAATAAGATTCCAAAAAATACCGGCAATTGTCGGTACTAACGAATAAGTAAATGTAGCCCATTAATGTCCCCACCGAGGGGCACAGGCCTTTACTCGGATCCGGGTAAGATTGAGCCATACTCCACCACGCTGGCTCACTAACGAATATCTCAAAGAATTTTTAACGTCTATTCACAAGAAAAGTCGTATATGATAGATTTTTTATTCATAAGTTTGGTACTGTAAGATTTTTTGTTTTGTATAAACATTTTATATTGATATCGGGAAATATTTCCAAAGAAAAAGCGTGCAGGCAAAGAAAAACTCGAATAAAACAAACATTTATACAAATACTGTCTAGAAACAACCTCCATCTGATTATGTCAAATAAAAAAAATTACTCTGTCATGCCTTTGCATTTTTACTCGGATTATCAAAGAAGAATGTAATTTTAATTTCCAATAAATACAATATTTTATGTGGTGCGTAATGCCTTCCATAATAGTATAAAAAATGTAGTAAACTAAATGGTTTTCTTTGTTATTAAGAAGGTGGTTTTCATAGACGCGTTAGTGGGATGAGATATTATCCTGCCATTGTCCTTAAGAAGTCATGCAAAATAGCTTGTTTGTAAACAGCTAGCTGCCAACACTATTACAACAAACAAACAACAACAAAGTGATACAATAATAATAATAATAATTTTAATTCACGGTCACTTGATCGATCACCAGTGATACGCCTTTTAAATCCACTTCAAAAAAGGAGGGGGTACTCAATTTTCGGTTACCATTATTTATTTTTTATGTTTGTTACCTCAAAACTGGTATCAATGAGACAATTTCCAAAATTCTTTCTTTGTTTGAAAGGGTAACCTAGTAGAGTAGTTCGGTCCCATTTTTTGGAAATCATGACATGAATGAGATTCTGATTCTGACAGATTCTGTCCAGTGGTCACAAATTAATAAAGAGTTAGCCAGTGGTTGGGATTCCACTTGAAAAAAAAACTGTGAAACGTAATTAGATTGTTTCTGGGACAGTTTCCCTAAAAATCCAACAGAGGACTCTGAAAGTGAACAGATTTTTAGATTATCCTATACTCTGTGGTAATTGTCAAAGTCAGCTCTCTAATTGTTTCACTGCTCTGTGGTTCTTGTAACTAGAACCACAGAGCAGAGAAACAATCAGAGTCGCGTTCTGTGTCTCTGTTCTCTGTTTCACTGCTCTGTGGTTCTTGCTACAAGAACCACAGAGCAGTGAAACAATTAGAGAGCTGACATTGACAACTACCACAGAGTATAGGATATTCTAAAAATCTGTTCACTTTCAGAGTCCTCTGTTGGATTTTTAGGGAAACTGTTCCAGAAATAATCTAATAAGTTTTTACCTGCATGACATTATTCATACATTCACATACATCCATGACTGGATGACAATACAGATATTTCGGCTGTTGCAAAACCTGTCAGAATTAAAATCCATTCGTCGTGTTCATTTCAGGGTTTCGTGCTCGATCAAAGTGAAACCTTTGACGTGTTCTTTCCGTATTTTTACTCTTTAGAACCCTCCGTGTGTGTGATATTCCAGAATTCCAGATACAGAGTTATGAGACGTAAGCTTAAGCAATAGTTTAAGGGAGTGCGGGATAAAACCACGTACTACATAGCAAAGTAGACTTTCGTGACACTAATTTCACTCCATTCACTCACTGTGACCAACATACAATTTAGTAAGACGTGACCAAATGCACGATCAAGCTCAGCTACCCCAAGCAGGACGATAACAGTCCTTATAACTCACGTAATAAGTGCGGGGATTGAGGGCTAACGGAACGAGATTGCGACTACGTCCGGTTACCGCAAGGAAAGCGCATTAAGGCCTGTATTAATAAATATCTTTCAGCTCTGAGAGAAAATGATAATTTTCACGCATATTTCGCTTAACAACGATCTTTTGGTACGCGGTGGACAGGAGGAACGAACGCTTGATGACCAATGAGGAGTGAAAGGTCTGTATTGATGCCAAGTTCGTTGCACTAAGTTGCGTAGTGCTGGTGCCCCCCTATCAGCTAAAATATCGTTGGAAGACGGTATTATATTATTATTTTTATCACACACTACGCACCATTTATACTCTTTTATGTATATGTATATTCTTGTACCACTTATTAGTAAGTAATTTTATTTATTTCGGATTGTACCACGCCAGCCGCAGCCTGTGACGCTCGCGGGGCAACACCTGGCGCTGACTGAAAATCAGCGCTGAAGGCCTGGCCTTCAGCATATCGCTGAGTCAGTTGCCATTTATAATGACAGTGACACACCACGACCGTCATTTCATGTGTTTTCATCTATTGATGATTTTGTGTGTGTCTTAATTTCTGTTTTTGGTTTCTTTTGTCTAACTGTAATGTGTTCACTGTCCTTGTAATAAACTTTTCTTTCTTTCTTTCTTTCTGTATTCTAAAAACTGAAAAGTATTATGTCAGTCAATGGCGTCAAGTCTGCTAAACATGGTGCGGGGGGCAGAGGCGAAGCTACTATTGCTAGCCGCATAGCTCTGTCCCTGTCCAAGTGTCCACCGTCCCATGAATTTCACGTCGCGCGGTTGTGGGCAGTCCGGGGGTATAAGGAAAAAACATTCTTCCGCATACTCTTTCGTTCTCTACTACCGCATAAATTAAAAAGATTATATTAGGCTATCCTGTAATTGGCATTAATACTAAGTAAAATATTAACTCTGCGATAGATTAAGTAAATATGTATATGCTGTTGGATACTAATAAACAAATACAAATACAAACACATCGAATCATTGACTGTCCTTATTTTGACGTATTATGTACTGACAGAGACTATATATCCAATTGACTGCGCCTGCGGGGGAATGCGGCTCGCCAAACGTTTGTTGTATTCAACAAACGTTCGCATACGCAACCTATGTACGATGACGGGCCGCCAGACAGTTTCGCAGCGGCTGACCAATCACAGCTCCCTTACCTCGTCCCCCGCCGCCCGTAAATTGGTGAGTTGTGTTTCAAAGGAAAATGTATCCATGCGCTCTCCACTGGATAAGTGCTCCCTGTGTACTGACCTGACGGATGTGCTAAGAAAGGACTATGTTAATACAGATGCAGTACAGACGGTGTTGACTTTTACCAGACTTGTCACCCAGGTAAAACGTATTTTTGCTTTTCTATGACTTTGTGGTATTTGCGGTCACTATCATGAGATGAATCATTGATGTATGGTTCCCATATAAAGTATGTGTAATAATAATAATATTAGTCAGTCAGAACACAGAATTCGACGGACGGTTTTCAAGTTTACATTTATAGACGTCATTTGTTTCCCGCGGTAGGAAGTTAAGTAATACTTGAAATCGTTTTATTTTTAGATTTTACTTGGTGAATTCCGTCTGTTGCAAACGAGTTGGCTAATTCTATGTGTATGGACGACTACCCCAGACATGTACAAATACTTCTCAACAGCCAATAGCATTTAAATATTAATTCATAAATTACTGCGTCTGTATTTATTTTGTAGAACTTTTAGGAAATTATTAAATAATTAATAGTTGTTAATTTATTTCCGTCTTTTGACGTCGCTAGAGGAGGTGACGTAACGACAACAGTTAAGGCGTGTTTTCATTTTGATTAGTGTAAAGTGTAACTGTTAAGTGTGTCTGTAAAGTGTAAAGTGCGAGCAACGTCTGGAGCACGCTTGTAAGAAGTCTTTGTACATTGCTAGATCAGTCATTTAGCCATTTCCTTTCCACACTGTTGGAGATCACACCTTGACATCACAATCTCTGTCTCCAGTCTTCGGCAGTATATTCCTCTCCTCGCCGCGCAACGTGTCCTGTATCTCGGCGAAGGACTTGCCCCCTGTCTCGGGCAGACAGAATACTACGAACAGCAACAACATGGAGGCGTTGAAAGCGCAGATGTAGTATGTTGCTGCGGAGCCTGCGTGGAGACAAAAAAAAAGTTTATAGAAACAGACTGAACTATACTATCTATGGCACAATCTAACTGGTATCCGTAAAGTCCCGTGCCCCTCGGTGGAGACATAAATGGGCTACATATTATAACACTATCAGGTAATGTGGCAATTAGACATTAATGACCCGAAAAGAAAATGGTGATGGTGGAGGCAAACGTAAAATCGCGTAGGTACCTTTTATTAGCCGGTCAATGACCCTATTGCCATATTTTTTGGAGGACATTATATATAGCAGCGTCACACATTTTTGAATACGTGGTGGCAGAGGCACATTTGTCGGCACATTTAAAGTAATAATGAACCAATCTCAGCTCTAAGAGCTATCTCAAGCGCGTGAAAACTACATATTTAATAAAGCAAACCGTTATTGTAATAAACCTAGCTGATAAAGATCTTGGAGCTAAGGGCGGTCAATTATTATTAGGCATACATACATAATTTTGCTTAATATGGAGCCATAGCCGCATCTAGGGAGATCTAGGGATATAAGAGATATCTAGAGATATTAGAGATATCTAGAGATATGAGAGATATCTAGAGATATGAGAGATATTTAGAGATATGAGAGATTAGAGACTTTAGCCTAGGCATATACAATATTTACCAATAGCGTTGTTGAGCGCGGGAAAGAACATGATGGTGAGAACCATCGGCACCAGACCGGCCATTTGCCCACACGCCATGCCGAACGCGCGTGCGCGGCCGTCGAACAACTCCGATAGCAACGGCCATGTCAGAGAGCCGGGACCTGACCGAAACAGAGAAACAAATTATAACCTAACATAAAATGTATGCAGGATGTGTCACATGGATAAAACGATTAATTAACAGATTGTGGAGGCAAACGTAAAAAGATAGGTAACACGCCACTTTTTATCTGTAGAATGGAGCATAGCGCCACCGTCTACTCCAACTGAACAGCATACACTACAAACACTGACAGCGAAGTAACGTCAGTAATATTCCACTTTGGCCACTCTACAGATAACTATTGGTGGCTCTGTACCTACGTTTAAAGAATTTATGAACAAATGTGATCTTTCAAGTAAACAGACACTGACAAAATTAACCTCAAAAGGTTCATCATCATCGTCATCATACTCATCATAACTCATCCTGTCACCTCAGCAGGGGTATAGAGCTCTCAGTACAGATTTCATTTTATCCCGACCTTCGGACATCTGCTCCAGCTACTAATCTCACGCCCTAGCTCACAATGGAGGCTCCTTATTCTTTAAGTACTCATACGTCCAGTGTTCACAAATCTTTGGTTCTGTTTTTTCATTGGTTTTAAACTTAGGTAAGATCAAAATCGTGTGAACTTTGGACGGGCGAGCTAGTAGAAGAATGTAGTGTGTTTTACCTGCACTGTGGAAGAAGACAAACATTATGACGGAGATGAGAGGCACGTAGTTAGAGAACCCGTAGACATCCTGCGCCGAGTTAGTCACAACGAAGAAGGTCGCCAGAATGATCTGTAAGTTTTTAATGATGTAGCCCACCATTCCATGAAAAGGCCGCAGCCATATAATTAAATAGTCGGCTACATGATGAAATTATAAGTTTTACCGTACTACACAGATAGCGTCACGCCTTTTCCCAAAAAGGTTGGCAAAGGCACATATTATACTGCTGCATGTGGATTCCACGCTTGCTTTAAACGTAAAAAAATATGTCAAAAACGGTCTAATAAAGAAGTCTTATACACAGTGTAAAAGAATGTTTAGATGACAAAACTGCGTGGTCTTTACCATCTCAGCGCACAGAAAGACAAAGCAAGGATCGCAGGAAAAATATTTCCGCGGGTTGCACAGAACCAAGTTGAAACAATAATAAATGAGGAGGCCTAAACAAAACAGCTCCTAAATAAAACAAATAGTAATTATCCCAACTCACCAATCCTATTGTCATTCCAGCGATACAAAAACTCATAATAGGTTTCCTTCCAAATTTGTCAGCTATCACAACAGTACATAGACTGCCTGATAGTTGAATCACTCCAACGATAGCCGAAGAAATTTCCGAAGGAACACTTGTATTCGTCGACTGAAATATAGTCTGCAAGTATGTCGCCACTGATGCACTGCCAGTTAATATCGTTCCCATGGCTATAACAACAACTATAGCTATGGATTTGAGAACAGCTTTGGACTTGAGAACTTCGGAAAAGGTCATGTTGTCTTCTCGACCCTTCGTTGACTCATAGCCTTTCATCTCTTGAAGGGCTAAGAACGTGGAGCCCCGCAGCTCTATAAGTATTGCTTTAGCTTCGTCTTTACGCCCTGAAGATAAAGCAATTTAAAGGAAGTCAGAGTGATTGCCCACAGCTATCAGCTACATAAAGTTTCGGTACCATTTAGACTATTCACAAAGAATCTATTCCGTAAAAGAGGAAGAATAGAGATTCTTGTACGTTGCATTATCAACCACCTACATCATCATCATCATATCACATGTCATCCATTAGTAGGGGTATAGGGCTCTTAGTACAGATTTACAATTGTTCCGATCTTGGGCCATCTGCTTCTGCTCCACCCTATCTGAGCTTCAAATAGGGCTCTTTCTCCGTTGAACGTCGCCAAGTTGCTTTGGGACGTCCTTTCTTCCGTTTCCTCTTGAGAGCTACTTTCGACAGATGTTCATTGGGTCAACAAGAACAAGGTAGAATGTGCAATAAATGTTTGAACTTACCTTTATTATACAAATAGTAGGGGCTCTCAGGTATAAACATTAGAGGCGTAACCGATATGAGGATCGCACAGACCATGATGACGTTCATAGTGATGTAAGGTAGGAAGGGCCCGACACACAGCATGGTCACCACGCCAGAAGTGCCGAAGATGTGGTACATTGTACCTAACCTGCCTCGGATCTCCTTCTGTGGAATCGAGAAAGATATAATCAAGAACACGAAACGTAAATATTTAAACAACATAGCGTACCGCCTTTTCTCATGCGTGGTGGCAGAGGCACCACTGTGCCCACTTTTAACCAGTGATTCAATACTCCATTTTGCATGACAGGGGGCAAGCCCATCGCCGCAGCTATTTAGTAATGAAGGTTTCCTCGCTATTTAAATTAAATAGAAATATAGACTATCTACTGGTTGTGGGAGAGAGTATTGGGAACCACACCTTTCTGATTGATAATTATCTTTACATTTACTTCATACTGATGATGCCATTGTACTCACACTTGCTATTTCCGATGCATACATCGGCACCACAAATACTATAATAGCATCAGACAGTCCACTTAATGCTCTCCCAAGTATCAGTATCCAAGCCTTCATGCCGAATATCAACAGAAGATATCCTGTAATCTTTGGAATTGCGAACAGTCCTATGCAACGTTTTCTGCCGAACCTTTCCACGAGATAAGCTACTATGAAGACACCTGGAAAAACAGAGAAGATATTACTATTGTTTATGAAATCCTTTGGTGCCCCGCTCGGGAAAACGTGACTTCTGACAGTCGAGTCCACACACTGTACATAATCTATATATATAAAAATGAATTGCTGTTCGTTAGTCTCACTAAAACTCGAGAACGGCTGAACGGATTTATCTTATCTTTGTCTTGAAATGTTCGTGGAGGTCTAGGGAAGGTTTAAAAGGCGAAAAAAAATCGAATAATTACCGGGAAAACCCTAAAAACAGCCCTTTTCTATTTCCCATACAAACGTTTTCTAGAGTCAATTTGAACTTTATTGCTATTCAATAAAGTTCATATTAAATTGAGGCAGCACGAAGTCTGCCGGGTCAGCTAGTCTATCTATATATATAAAAATGAATTGCTGTTCGTTAGTCTCACTAAAACTCGAGAACGGCTGAACGGATTTATCTTATCTTAGTCTTGAAATGTTCATGGAGGTCTAGGGAAAGTTTAAAAGGCGAGAAAAAATCGAATATGTTCCGGGAAAACCCTAAAAACAGCCCTTTTCTATTTCCCATACAAACGTTTTCTAGAGTCAATCGTTTTCTAAAGTCAATTTTAACTTTATTGCTATTCAATAAAGTTCATATTAAATTTAGGCAGTACGAAGTCTGCCGGGTCAGCTAGTAATTACTATATTTGACGCCAGAAACCATCTGATGACCATGACCGTAAACACAAAAAAGTCACAGGACAACAAGAAAAGCGTTCGTAGGTATGGACTATGGTCCCTGTTGTATGCTCATCGATGATAAGTAAAACTTACTTAGGAATCCAGTGATATTGTTGACAGACACAATCCAGGACCCCTCGAAGTCCGTGATGGGTTCACCCAGCGGTGGGTTTGTTGGGTCACGCAGCTTCACCAGCATGGGTGACGCCCAGCCACCGTTCATCCCCAGACAGAACATGCTGAGGTTTGCTGAAAAGGAATAAAGGGTGAATAAACAAACATTTCGTGTAGGTACCTTTGTCTTTGGGTATTAAGTACTGGTGCCCTAAAGTGCTGTTCTGGAGACCCGTACAGGAAATAAATCATAAATGGTCATGTGCGAGTAGGATTCGCGCACCAAGGGTTCCGATCACACTTGCAGAGTGTAACATGTGTAATTAGGTTTTTTCTACATTAAAAAAAACTAATGTATTTTGTCATTCATGTAAACCAAATTATTTTTTATAGAATGACAGAAATTTGCAGTTTTCAGATTTTACTTGTAGGTACTATAAGACCTTGCTTCGTGGCAAATTTCATGATTGTAGGCCTACGGGAAGTACCCTATAGGTTTTGGGTCCATTGCAATTACCATGAAAATCCAACAATTTAACAGCATAAACGGTCGTATCGTTCGATTACATTGACGTAGAAGGTCGATTTTTTCACAACTTTATGCGACTACAGAGTCCACGCGTTCTTGGTGATATAAAGGTTGTGACACACGGACAGACAGACGGACGGACAACAAAGTGATCCTTCATAGAGTTTCATTTTTTCCTTTTAAGATTCGGAACCCTAAAAATAGAGTTGGAAGACCTGTGGCACGATGGTCCGATGACTTTCAAGGGCACAGCCGGCCCAACATGGACGAGAGAGGCCGCAGAGCGCAAGAAATGGCGGTCAATTGGGGAGGCATTTGGCCGAGCAGTGAACGAAAAAATGTTGAAGAAGAAAAAAATCGAAGTGTGCTTCGGAACATCAACGGCGAATCGGTAGGTAGCGAAACGGATGTCAAATACAGATAACTCTCACAGCCCGCAATTTTCAAACTACCCACATCGAGATAAAGTTCAAAACCTATGAAAAAATAGGACAATAGATTTAGGTCTTTTGGGGACGCTGGACGGTTGAGTGGCTAAAGGTGCAAACTGACCAATGTTACGCTACGTGTTACGTGTGCAACGAGTGTAAACTATACCTGGCTTTCTGCTCGATGCTCAACATGCTCGATGCGAATGTTACATCACACCTTGTAACGTTTTGGTCACTTTGCTCCTTTACACAGCGAGCATTCATGCAGTCAGTACGTAGTATTACGGGGAAACCAGCGAGCAACTAGCGTTAACTGTTCCTGGCTTCCTGATCTATGCTCAACATGCTCGATGCAAATGTTAACTACACCACAGGGTGCTCATCCCATACAAATTATAATTAGTAACCCTTCGTCAAAAAGAGATGCGTGAGGAGAAAGATTTGTACTTTAAACGCCATGGTTTCAGTTAACATACTTCTAAGTGGTGCTAATCTTAGAATAAATCCTGTATATCTTAGCGCCATATCGTGGTATTTGCAATTTTTCGATGGTGCTGCACCAAGCGATAAAACCCTCGAACTAAAGAAGCTTCCGTAACATCTCAGTTTACGCCGGTCACATATTTTGTTCTACGTGGTCTATCTGTATTAGTATAATATTATAGCATCTGTGACTAGTGGCTCTGTGAGCTGTAGACCTCGCAAGTATGTCGGTGGGAAAGCTGAACTGCTAACACACATAAAAAAAATAACCCAAATAATTTTCTTTCAATAACACATACAAACTTATGAATGTACCTGGTTACGTACATGCAGTATGAAAGTAGCCGCACCAATAACTTTGTAAACTACATTTCGCGATCTTTAATACAATCTATTGACTTTTTACTAAAATTATATAGTCTGTTTCACTCTCATGGTCTTTACGAATCCAACGACACCTCATTTGTTAATATCCATCGAGCCGTTTGGGTTGTAGCGATTTTTTTACATTTTAAAACCGCCATTAATTCTCCGCCATTTTGAAAAAAATCTAAAAACTGGCTCGAGTAAAAGATGCTATTTATTTTTCCAACCTGCTCACAAAATTTCACGAGAATCGGTTCATAAATGCGACCTGTAGAGGAGAACAACCGGACAGACATACGAAAGCATTTTTGCCCAAACCTGAAACGGAGACGCTTCGCTCGCTTCGCTCGCTCGGTCAATTACACTTTGTAACGTTGGTAAGGTTGCAACTTTAGAATAGGCGTTAACATAATTAGCGTGATCTCCTGATTTTTGTCATTTTGCATTAGGGATATAGTCCTCAAACTGAACAAGCTTCGTAGCATCACTGGTTACACGCCGGCACACCTCGGACACACCATAGAACGCTCGTAAAATAATCACCTATTACTATTACTACTACATAGCCTAATGACATGTACTCGTGCAAATGTGTGCGTAAACTCGTTCGTTTGTGAATGTGTGCGTTCAGCGCCTAAACAAAGTGTCTCCCGAAGAGGCTCCCCGACTCCGGGGTGAGGTGCGGTATCTGAATCCGCGCGGGGAAGGGAGTGGCCGTTCTTTACGTAGTACTATTATCTCTTCTGTGACGCCGGTGTACTTTTGTTCTCTCGCGTGATTTTATCTCTTCCTACAGTATAATATCTGTGCCTGCATGTTATGTCAGTTGTTATCTTATTCGTATTTTTATCTTAAACTTCATAATTCGGGATTGAAGAGTGGAATTCAGATAAGCTTGCAGTCGGTTCTTTCTTTTTATTTTTATCATCTCAACATGCAAGCAACATAAACTGATAAGATAAGAATGAAACTAGTATTTTGAATATTTGAACGAAGCTATTTGTGACACCTGACAAAAATAATGCTCCAAAGCCATTCAGTCATCCAACGATCTTTTGGTTAATTACGTTTACAGGGGGCGCCACTTCTACGCATCTTAATGCAACAAACCTGTCGTAAACACCGATCTTTCATTCCCATAGAGTTTGCATCCTCCTTTCTTTGTTGAATACAACAAACGTTTGGCGAGCCGCATTCCCCCGCAGGCGCAGTCAATTGGAATTTGGATATACATATAGTCTCTGGTATAAGTCTTTGCGAATTTAATAAACGGTCAAGTGCGAGTAGGACTCGCGGACCAATGGTTTCGATCACACTTGCACGTGGGCTATTCTTGAGGTGTCAAAACCACTAAACGAGAGGAACTAAAGGCACTAAACTGACAACCTTCAAATCCGACAGCTCTTGCGCGGTGGCCACAGATTCCATTTTCAAACACACTATTTTAATTAGTTTAGTTAGTATAGTTCGTGTCGCCTTCGGAATCGCAGGCATAAAAAATATTTCGTAAGTATATGTATGAGGGATTTAAAAAAAAACACTTCAGTAGTTCCAAATTCATCATTAGATGTCGTTGGCGAGAGAGGGTTTTCATGCCACTATAAAATGTGGTCACAGATCACTCTTTCAGACCCCTGGAGAGTGAAACTGGAGTAATTAGGTTTCTACATAAAAAAATGATGTCATCCATGTAAACAAAATTACATAGTTTTGCATGAAGATAAAAAAAATCAGTTTTCACATTTTTCCCTTTACTTGTGCTAATAAGACCATGCTTTGTGCCAAATTTTATTAACCGACTTCCCAAAGGAGGAGGTTTACAATTCGTCCGGATATTTGTTTTTTTTTTTTTTTTTTTTATGTATGTGCCCCGATAGCGCCTAAACGGGTGGACCGATTTGGAAAATTATTTTTTTGTTTGAACAGGTCAGGATCTGATGATGGGATCCTGGAGAAATCGAGGGAACTCTTCAAATATTATAGGCAGACCTATAGTGATTTTTGTGTTTTTCATAATAACTCGTGCAAATGCACATGGTAAGCATAATATTGTGATGCGGAACTGCTGATGAAGACCACATATGGCCACCAGATCTGCTCAATACTAGGTACAAATACAATACGTGGCTGACGGGCAGGCAACGCATAGCCTAAACCGGTGGACCTAGAGCCATGAAACTTTGTACAGGGGTTCCTTAGTAGCGTGGGGTAGCACTGATGTGGGATTTGACAAAATTAATTCCCCAAGGGGGGGGGGGGACAAGGGGTTACAGTTTGTATTAAACTCAATGTAATCAAATAGGGTTTGTGGAAGTCGGTTTTTTCTAAAGTTTACTTTTTGTTTCAATTATTATTGTAGGCCTACGGGAAGTACCTAAAAGTATATTATAAAAAAGTTATTTACTTTATTTCAGAAAATCTTGGATGTCAATGGGGCGGGGATCCACAGGCAAAACGAATCCGCCGATGGCGCTAGTAGCGGTCCGGCCATGTCAATGTCAAACTTTGCAGTTAATTTTAAACAGATTTGTAGTTAATTTTAGTTTTATAGGGGTTTAATTTTAGTTTTATTGGTCTCTGCATATCCTCAAATGCATTGTTGCAACGAAGTTTTTTCTTCGAATTGGTTTTTCCCATCGCTATTTCAGGTCGGGATTTTTGGGAAATAGATGAACCCCATTTTTATCTCATCCTGGTACGGCACAAAGAGGCATATTAGTGAAATCTATTGAAAATTTATCAAAAACCACAGAAAACGGATCAATTGTACGGGAATGACAGTTGATGACAGTTCAGTCTGGCCATACCGATGATGCGCCCTCTACAGGGATAAAGTGGCAGTGTGGATCCCCATTGCAGTGTCGGTAACTCGATACCTATCCAAAGACAGAATCGTTTGGATACCGATTGGACCGACCTATACAGGGTGTAACAGAAAGGGGTGTACAAGCCGAAAGAGGGTTGTTAGGGACACCATTCTGAACAACTTTCACTATGGGACCGATTTGATCAGAGCAACTTTATTTTTGTTAACTCAGTACATTTCGGGCCTAGCGCTCAGCTGATCTGTATGGTGGAGTAAAAAATAAAGTTGCTCTGATCAAGTCGGTCCCATAGTGAAAGTGGTTCAGAATGATGTCCCTAATAACCCTCTTTCGGCATGTAAACCCCTTGCTGTTACAACCTGTATTTGTATGTGTACCGAAATCCAACCCTAGCGTATATATTGAGCACTGCGCAGCTGCGCACCGTTTCATAATACATTTTATTATCACACCCTGGTTTGCTGGCAGTAATATTTTTTTACAGATAGGCACTCGTTTGTACATATGTTTGATTTTATGTTGTTTAAATATTTGTGTAAAAAACTTGTTCTTGAATATCTCAATAATTAATGCATGTACTTACCAATTACAACAATAACATATTGACGGAGTTGTGGTCCGATAAACGCCATTATTAAAGTTTTGTAACAGTAACTCTTCAAATAAAGTTTCCAAATACCTACTCGGTTTGGTACACAACAATTTTTTTATAAAACCTAATTTTATTTTGCATTTATATACACTCTAGATTTAGCTATCAATATTAAAAATAATATATTGCTTACTTAATCCAATAAGTCATAATATAAGTTAGTACTAGCCGTTGCAAAGGCCGCACCTGCCCGAGGTCGAATAATTATGCATCAAGATTTTGTATCATATTTATCTACTTATCTGATAACCACAGCATCTCTGGCAATGTCGAAAAAACACGTTTCTTAGTAGTTTACTGGTAATTTCCTGTTTGTAGCCCCCTCCTTAAATTTCTTTTGATTTTTAGTATTTCTTGTTATAGCGGCAACAGAAATACATCATCTGTGAAAATTTCAACTGTCTAGCTACCACGGTTCATGACGTAAAGGGAGTATAGTATAGAGATGGCACATCGTCAGAAAAAAAAGAAAAGAACGAGATGACATAATACGAATCATTTTTGTGTAAGCGAGAAACAATAACGATCACCTGTCCCTTACCCGCGTATGCGTTTTTGTTGTTGGCCATAGCATTGTCAAATGCTTGTTTGCTCTTGTTTTGACAGATGAGTGGCAGAAAATCTCTGATTTTGAACCTTATGCTTATTGAGAACCAACTCTATCTCCATCTCAAAGGTGTACGCATGCACTCCGTCTATTCCTTTCTCTGTCTACGGTTCATGAGATACAGCCTGGTGACAGATAGACGGACAGACAGCGAAGTCTCAGTAATAGGGTCCCGAACATACTGTGCCATTTTTATAATGATTAGATAAATTAATAACAAGAACACAAATGCAGATGCGGTGCGAAATTGTAAAATAAAACCTTTAGTAGTAATAGGTGATTATTTTATGAGCGTTCTATGGAGTGTCCGAGGTGTGGCCATACCTTACATACCACTGAGAGAGGCAGATGTGGTGAAATAGATGTCCGCAGGGCGTTAAGTCGTAGGCTGAAGGTAGGCACAATTTTATTGTGAACTGCCACCCCGTATGGGAAAAGCCGTGACGCTATCCCTGAGTTAAGGTTGTCCTTACTAATTTAAAGACCAGAATCTCATAGTATTGTCGCGTATTAGGCAAAAACAGCCTTTAGTAAAAAACAAACCACTCGGAATCATGCTGAGTATGGTATTACTGTTCGTTTTTTCACTAGCTTGTTTATCATGAGTGTCAGCGTAACTTTGCTTGCCCATATACGTTATTTTATTAATTTTGCTCGATAGAAAGGTGTCCTGAAGTTGCCAGAGAATCTGTCTGTCGCATTGTTTATTTTTACAATTTTGCACCGGATCTGAATTTGTGTTCTTATTATTCATCTAATCATTATAAAAATGGCTCAGTATGTTCTTCAGTTAGACTTGCTTAGCTTGGCATTCACTGTTTTTATTTTTTTATTTTATTGCGACGACGCGTGATCGCATAAAAATAAACTTCTCGGCTCAATGAACCCGTTAGGCCGATGCCTACATTATCGAGCCGTACAAAGCTGAAAAAAAAACAAGATAATGAAAAAACATCTCTTAAAGCTTTTTTTGAAAAATGGTCTAGGTATTAAAGAAAGGGTTCCGTACCTTTTGTAGAGGTTTTCTTAAAAAAAATCTCGACATAAAACACGTCTTAATTATTTCAATGAAGTTAAGTAAATTAATAGGTATTTAAGTAATTTAAATTGCGTGTATTTCATTGTTTGATGCTGTGACAGCATCAAGCAGCATTGCTGTTGGCAACAAAAATAAAGATTCTGTGTAAATTTCGAATATCTGCCTCAACGGTTCACGGCATTCAGCCGGCTTACAAACTGTCAGACATAACTATGATGATCCCGTGTGGCACACTTCTGAACCCTAAAATTACCTCGTCAAGCCTTTCCGTCAGAATAATCTCATTTAAAAACCGATATAAAAAGATACAAAGAATGTTCTAATAATTTCAACCCTATACCTTTGCGTGAGGGTTTCTAATGCATTGTAGATTAGCGAATCTGTTGTGCGTGGGTGTGCTATTGCAATCCATCATGGAAATGACGCCGCCATTATGAGAAAGGCTTTATTCTTTCCGCCTGGATCGTGGAATCCATTGAAAATAACGTGACGTAGGTATGTCGGGTGCCTCGATGACTTTGTAACAAAGGTATTTTTACGCGACTGAGTGCCGATCTTTCATTCCTTAGAAAGCGTTTACCTGACTGTTTATCTACGGCATTTGACATTTGATACGTACATGAAGTTGAAAATAAAATTATCTGACTGTTTATCCGTCTTTTAAAAGAACGGGCCTAAGGCAAGTCTGAAATAAAGGATTATTTTGACCGGATATGTATTGAAATCAACAACCTTTCATTTTCTAGTATGAGACGCGATCACACTTCACACAAAATGTTTAAATGTATTGTAAAAAAACTGTAGATAACATCAAATCGTGAGAAAACCTTCATTAAGGCTAGATTCGATTCGATTCGATAAGATTCTAAAGCTCAAATGCCTATCTTTAAAAAGTTTTCCAGCAGAGTAAGACACTTCCAGACACCAGAAAAAAAAAATGTTATAAAACCGTCCCTTGGCAAAAAAAAAGTATTTGAAAACATCATAATGCCATTGGAAATGATATGAAAAAACAAACTAATGCATAAGTAGTTGTTTTTTAACCTAATTTAAAACGAGTTATTCCAGGAGTTCTACAAGAAACGCTGATATGGTTCTTATGTCTAAAAATCGGTAATCGAAATATCTAGAAATTTTGTGTTTAACATTTTAGAAATCACCAGCGGTTTTTGTGTAATTTGCACAAAAACAAATTTTTGCACATTTCTGTCGCAATTTTTGCACATTTCAGAAGAGGGAGCGAACACAGACAGACGGACTAACGGACAGAAAAGGTACAAGGGTACTGTTTGGGATTTTTCGGTTGCGGGACCCTAAAAAGTATTTATCTCTATTAAGTTACGCAGTGCCGTTCTCTCATTCCTCATTTAGCGTCTATCTGTCTGTTTGTCTGGGGCTTTTGACATTTCACACGTACAAAGTGTCAAAAAAAGTTATCTACTGTTTATCCGTCTCTTGAGAGACCCGGGCCCAGTCAAATAACGTATTGTAAATAGTCACTGGGCAAAATGGGCTACACCTTGCATAACCATTTGTTTCGTTTGATCTTCTAGTCAGACAGTACATTTCTCTAAGGGAGGGTCCTTTGACAGGTCTTAAACGAAAACAAGTCGGAAAAATTAGATAGTTACAATGGAAATGGTTTAACCCTTAATCCGCTGTGCACTGTACTCCTTGCAATAGATAGAATGGTGACAGAAAGGTCAGTCGCTGCGGCAGGACCACTCGAAAAAAAAACAGATTAATTTGTATAATTTAAACAATACTTATAAAACGTCTGATATTTTGAGCACCTATTTTTTTATGTGAGAGCCACTCACATTTATATACAGGGTGACATTTAATTAGCTGACCATATTTTGGGGAATGACAGTACCCATCATTATGAACAACTTTCCCTAAGAAACATATAGTCGCTGATAAAAAAAAATTTCGTCCCCCAGTACATTGCCCCGACCTTTCCCCGACCTGGTCAGCTGATTTCAAGTTACTATGGGAGACCCAAAATTTATCCTTTGCGAGCATATGTTCCATTGGGACAGTTCTTCATAATGATGGGTACCATCATTCCCCAAAATATGGTCAGCTAATTAAATGTCACCCTGTATTTCCTTTCGATTTCCAGGATTAACACGTTTCAGGTAAAAAAAAAACCCATTCAAGAATGAATCAATGCAAATCTATTTCCTTTTAGTTTTTCTCCTTATAGATTCCAATGAAATCATGATGATTTCAAACACTAAAATTGTAGGTAAGGGATGTCCCTAGAACATATTATTTTGTCTGTACTTAGGAAATATATACTTTAGTTGGAATAAATAACGCTTTAAATCACTTTATTTATTTATTTTTATTTTATTTTATTTGGCACATCAACAGCACATTAAATAAATGAGTTACAATGGTAAAGTAGTTTAAAAGTTAGTAAACGTCGGGTAAGAATTGAGCTAGCGAATTTAAGCACCTTCGGCAAAGGGTTAAACCTAAAGATAATAAAAAGGTAAAGCTCCTTCCGAATACAAATCGGCTGAAAAAAGTCCTGAGGGCACCGTCGGAGTGGATCTTATTAGAGAGAACGTGTTCCTTGGCCTCAATGACCCCTAGACATTTCACGAGTCTGTGAGGTGCAGGCGAGGTGATTCTACGACTTCCTATTTACTTTGACAGCTTGAATCAAAGTCAAAGTAAAATAAATATACTGTTTATCAGAAGAGAGTTGTTGAACGCCGTAATAAGGACAATATCGACTGTGCGCTAGTTGTTGAACGCCACATTCCGGTTAGGCGTTTCCGACTCTTTACTTTGATGAAACGCGTCGTTAAATAGCGAGCTAGTTGTTTCTAACCTACTGAAATTGTTGCCGGTGAAACAAGACAGCTAGCAAGCGTAAATTTGAATGCTTATCCATAGAGAAATTGAGAAATAACGTCAGTTCAAAATGCTTGCCTGCCTGCCTGCCTGCCTGTCTGTCTGTCTGTCTCATGAAGACAGTTGAAATTTTCACAGATGATGTATTTCTGTTGCCGCTATAACAACAAATACTAAAAAACTAAAAAAAATAACATTAAGGGATGCTCCCATACAACAAACGTGATTTTTTTGCTCATTTTTGCTCGATATTGGTAGCAGCTAAGACGCTTAAAATGTTCACAATATATATTATTTTTTTTAAAAATAAATAAATAAATAAAAATTAAATTAATATTTAGGGGGGCTCCCATACAACATGTGTTGTTTTTTTTGCGGTTTTTTTATAGATAATGGTACGGAACCCTTTGTGCACGAGTCCGACTCGCACTTGGCCGGTTATTATATTACATACACATATTTTTGATTAGATAGGATAGGTCTTGTTTGACCAAAGTAGGTAGGGTCCGATTTTAGTAAAACCATTGCTTTGTAGGATTCTCACCGTTTCTGCCTTCTTGATTTTACCGTTTAGTTTAGATCCTGCGTTATAGAGCGATTCCGCGAAAATTTGAGCCTATTTGAAAACGTCTTTATTTTTTTCTACAACTTTGCAACGTGCTCCTTGTCCATATATATTTTTGTTTCCACTTAGTAGGGAACTATCATACAAATCATCTGGAAAATCGTGACGAAACAGGAAAAAATATTGTGACATGTTTTTTCTCCATCATAGGGGTGAGAAGGGCTCGTGATTCTGAATAGAAATCACGTAAAAGTTGCAGAAAATGAGCCTTTTTCAAATAGGCTAAAACTTTCGCGGAATCGCTTTAATAACTTGTTAGTCAGTCAGGACTTGGTATTTTATAGGTAGGTATGTAATATGAATTGCAATAAAAAATAAATTACTTATTTTATAAGTATGGAATATTAATAAACATGGAACGTCCATGGTCAAAACCTGCTCAAAGCGTATGTATTCCTTTTCAAGGCGTTAGAAGCAGAATAACCATCCCGTTAGTTTGAGAGACGCTTGCAGACTGGAGTAGAAAAATAATAAGTGTGAAGGGGTAATAATAATAATAATAAGGGGTAAGGGGCTACCACAGTTTGCAAAACTGCGCAGATAATTAAGTATCTTGTAATATAAGTATGCACGTACCGTACGTAACGTGTCTGCAGAACAAGATTGATAAACAGATGATAATAAAGGTTTTTGTGGAGTTATAGCCGCTAACTCAAGACTAAAGATATATTTTTTCTCGTGTAACTCCTGAGTGAAATTGCAAATCAAGTTATTTCATTAATTACTCAGTTAGATCACAGATACTAAGTATATATGTTAGATGATTTGAGCTGACACATTTTCGACACTGACGTCTTTTGATTATAACTTTATTAGCTAATATTATTGCCTAGTGTTCCATTCCACTCCATTCTAAGCTACTGATACTATTAATTGGCATAGAACCATAAAGTCAGACCAATTATTCTATGAGCATAAAATAATACCACTAACGGCGAGTTTCCGACAAGCTGTTCCAAGAACGTTAAGCTAATCAATGGTTAATTCAAAATAGCGGCACGTGATTCCATGATATTGACACGTGATTGGCTGAAATTAGCTAATTGCTTTGTTAGATAATCGTAACGTTTGAACAGTGTCTCGGGAACTGGCCATATAGGTAGGTATGTAAGTATGTAGAGCCAATCAAAGCGATTTCCAATTCAAATGCTTGAATACCACAAAAACGCCTGTGGTATAGCGGCGAGCGGCATTTTTTGTTTGTAACACCACTGTTACAAAAAGTCGAACTTTGCGCGTCACAAATTGGCAGGCGCTAACAAGCGCAACTCGTTAGTTCCACAGCGGTTGCTGTATTTTACTGTTGTCAATCAAAGTAACTTTATAACAATGTTGAGAACAATTCTCTGAACGTGACACTCTGATTTTTAGAGCGATTTGTTACAAAAATCAGAATGTTAGGTTATTATTAGGGATCATTCAACAATTACGTGATCACCGGAAGGGGGGGGGGGGGGGTCGGGTGCTTGTATATACATCGGATTATTTGGGGGGGGGGAAGAATCCATGATTACGTCATCTGCGCTTCGTTTCCGAAAATAAATTATATTTCAATATTTACGTCCAATTTTGAAGTTTATTACTGGTAACACTTACTATTACATAGATGAAACGGGATTTCCCCTGCTATAGACAAACTGTGGAACAGTGTGACCAGATTCAGTATTTTTATACTTTTTCGGCATATTTTATCGACTTTTCCGAGCATCAGTATTGTTATAGGTATATTGGAGGAAGTAAGTAAGTATTTTGGGTATATTTTAGGTAAAAAGTTATCAAAACTGTAACTTTATAGTTCTTACCTAGCATTTTGACAAAATGACACACCCTCTTCCCAAATTTAGGTCATTTAAGACCCATAGAAACGTGTCAGTGCTAATAAACAGCAAAATTTTAAGCACGGACGAAGATGACGTAATCAACGCGAGGGGGGGGGGGGTTAAAAACAAAAGATTACGCTGTGATCACATAGGGGGGGGGGGGTTAAAAAAACGGCCAAAAATGATCACGTAATTGTTGAACGATCCCTTAGTTAGATGCGCGAGTTTTAGCTTTCCATGCTTCTCACACTACACTTAGCGCCTCTGTGTAGTGTGCGAATTAAAACGCGATAGCAATCCTCTTTGTGAGACGGTAAACATCGTACTCAGGGGCGCCAGTGAAGTATTCATAATTCATATTCATATTATTTATTGCACAGTAACTTAAGTAGAGCTCGTCTAAGCTGAAATGACGCGCCCCACTCCTTGGTTTTGTATGACAAGTAAATACAAAACCAAGGAGTGGGGCGCGTCATTTCAGCTTAGAGTCAAGTCTAAGCTGAAATGACGCGCCCCACTCCTTGGTTTTGTATGACAAGTAAATACAAAACCAAGGAGTGGGGCGCGTCATTTCAGCTTAGACGAGCTCTACTTGTATGAATTTAAACATCACAGGCCTTGTGTGTTTAGCTGTTTAGTTCAGCCTGTCTTCGAACTTGTGCAAAAAAAAATATAATCACATAACATACATAGCGTCACGACTTTTCCCATACGGGGTGGCAGAGGCACAACTGTGCCCACTTTTAGCCAGTGATTCATTACTCCATTTTGCGTGACAGGGGGCAAATCCATCGCCGCAGAGCTATGGAGTGATGAAGGTTCCCTCACGATGTTTTTCCATCACCGTTAGAACGGCCGTATAACGTAAGAAAAAAATATTTATCTGATTGGTACATGGTCAACACTGGGATTCGAACCTGCATCTCCTGCGTAAGAAGCAAGCATGAAACCCACTAGACCACGGGGCTCCCTGTAGTCACTTAGTAGGCGATATAGGAACTAGTAGTAGTAGTAGGTAGTAGTAAGTAGATAGTAGGTAGTAGTAATCATTTAGGTCTATTAAGGTCCTCTAGGGCACAACGATACTTAATCTAGCCCGTACAAACATAGATACCCTAGTGATGTTAATTTCAACAAAATATATGGATTATGCCTTTATGAATATCGTAAAGTTTAAGTGCGTGTTTCGTATGTATCGCACCAGAATTATGATAATATTATACGCATTTCGAGGAAACATGCTATTCATGAATAAGTACTATAATTTTTGATATTGTGTAAATTTCAATGAGAAAAGGCTTAATCTTGATATAAATCTTGATTGGAATATTACACCATCGACGAATAATAAATCCAGCAAATAGTAATGGCCGCTGTAGACTCTCGCCGAGTGGTCTCGTGATGTCTCGGGCGAAAGCTCTCGCCCGAGAGGCCTGCCACGAGAGGTACCCTCTACACTCTCACCGCTTCAGTTGCGGTTGCGAACGCCGAGAGGATGGACACGTTAGAAGTCGCTTGCGCTCTTACGCTATGTGCTATCCATTATTATAACTATGTACACACATGTCACACAAAAAAAATTGTGTCGTGTCGCCTCAGTAGGCACCGATCCATACAAATTACGAGATACTTTTAGCAGGTTATTTTCTGCATTTTTGAAGTAAAACTTCTTGGGGCACGGGGGTAAAATTTATTTAACCTCTCAACTGTGGGTTATTCATACATTTGCTTTTCACTTGCTACTAGCCGGGTGCTATCACGAGTGGCTAAGAAATGTAACGGAAATTGGAATCGGTGACGTCAGGGTCGGCTGAAGACTTTTAAAACCGCAACTATTTTCAATACGGTTTTTAACTAATCAGATAAGATAATAATACATTCGTACAATAAAGAATGTTAATTAGTGAGAGAAAAACCTGATGAAACGTTAACAAATAAAAATTATTTTAAGCATTCTTCCACGAGTTCTTGATTTCCGGTATGGCCAAGATGGCGCCGCCGCCGCTGGCTGGGGCAAACCTCGGGCAAACACTGGCAAACAAAACCAGTGACGTGACCAAAAACTACTTCGTTCAACCTAGGTTGAACGAAGTAGTTTTTGGTCACGAACCGGAACATAAGTTCCGGTTCCAACAAAGAGCTCTTTGTTGGAACCGGAACTTATGTTTGACCATGGACTTAGTAAGTTTGACAGCTGTGCGATGCGATCCATACAGTTTGTAAGAAAAGAGTTTCATCAATGTCACATACGGGTCGATATGGATTTCTAAAATGATGAACGAATCGTTTTGTGGCCGGTAACTATGGAATAGGTACTTAAAACGCGCTGCGTAGTCGCGCAACGGGCAGCTAGTAATCGCATAAAGTCACTTAGAATCATCCAAATGTGATATTTAGTTTTCAAGCAAATTCCGATGTGATGGATGGCTGCATTAAGACTTCTTGAAAACAATAAGTAGGTAGGTACCTAGAACTGTTCTAAAGCCACTTTTTATTATATAGTGCAGTTCAAGTCACAAATTAGCAGTTTAGCTACTAAGTACGTGTTATACCTACCTATTTAATGTTTATCTGTAGTAAACGGCCAAAGCGAGGTCTACAGCTTACAGAGCCATAAGTTTAATGGCTTATTGTTTCGCTTATTTGTTTGTATGTAATTTTTGTAATACATATTTTAAAGTTGAATTGTTGTTATAACTGTTGAAATTATACGATTTTGATTTTAATAAGCTTTTGTAATTTTAAAGTTAATGCTTCATGCCAGTCAATAATGTTGAAGTAAAATATAAAAATCGAGGTATGTCGTATGGCGGACTAAGGAAATGTCAAGAATAAAATTAAATAAGAGTTCTTCGCGATGAAGTAACCCTAAAAAATCCTAGCAAAGTAGGTATGTATAGGTTAGCGGGGGTAGCATAAGGCACGCCAGTCACCCCAGCCACGCATTTTGTCACAATTTAATGTCATATCATAATGAATGCGCGCTATTTTATGGAGAAACATCATTGAGACGCGAAAGGAGTTGGCAATTTGGCAAAATGACTGCCCCAGATATGTACAAAGACTTCTCAACAGCCAATTAATAGCATTTAAATATTCTCTCATAAATTACTGCGTCTTTAGTTAGTTTGTAGAACTTGAAGGAAATGATTAAATAATTATGAGTTGTCACTTCATACTCTATGATTCCGCCATTGATTAGTGACTTTTGCCATCGTTAAAAATAACATGCAACATAATTGCCAACTAGCAAAACTGTTGAAAACAGGAGGTTTCCAGAGGAGTGGCTAGATGGCGTTATGTTGCATGTTATTGCAAAATGGTGCTTATTTCTAGCGACGGCAAAGGTCACGGAATCATATTGGAATCACGGAGTATTGAGTAACAACTCTTATTTACCTATATTTGAAGCAGAGATTGGATCTCAAAATTGGAAATTTAAATCTCTTTTAGTATAGGTAGGTATAGGTGTATAGTATAGGTACCACTTAATGATCTAGCTACAGAAGTTTTACTTCTAACACGTGTACGGTGCTACACGCGTATTTTTGTTTATTTAATATACCACCCATAAAGACAAGTCTAAGCAATACATAACAGGTGTCCCGTAACTCATCATTAAGCGAGTAGGTACCCCAGGAGACACACGATATTTTAATTACAATGTATTACAAAATTTTAAAATATATGACATGGTATTTAAAAAAAAATGGTTGCCTGTAAAGTCGGTATACGGGCGAAAGTTTTACGTGACAACGACTTTGAGTGGTAAAATAATTTTAATGTGAATATTCATTCGTATAGTAGGAAGAAGGATGAAATAATAGTAACAATTTAAAACATTTATTTATACAAAGAATTATATTTAAAACATTAATTTATACAAAGAATCTCGCACTGAATTTCATATTAAACCGGTGTGTATGCCTATCTCTCTCACTCTCTCTGTCTCGCTCTGTCTCTCTCGCTCTTAGGCGGGCTAACTGTGCTCGAGTGGAAAGGACGCGTGCCTTTCACTTTTTATGTCTGTCTCTCTCGCTCTTAGGCGGGCTAACCATGCCCGAGTGGAAGGGACGCGTGCCTCTCACTCGCTCTCATTGTGAGCGCATAACGTGAGCGGAGCGTAACGCAGTTTCTTGAAGTGTCACCCGGCAAACCAATTTATAAGACGTTGTCACGTCAAAAACAAAATGTGTAAAGGGCTAACGCAGTGCAAGCCCAGAAATTTTCTAGTAATTTTGAGAGCAAATTATCGATAAACAGTGACATAGGTCTTTTTTCTCGTAGCGTAGGTTATCCTAGCAATACGTGCGCTCCGTACGGTTGCTCGCTGTGCACTGACAGTGAGCGAGAGTCTACTGCAATGCTCTCGGGCTCCTCGCGAGACATGGCGAGACCCTTTGACTCGGGCCCAAAAACCGCCACCGGAGCGAGAGCAGGCGAGACAACACGAGACACCCCGAGCGCGGCGAGAGGTACCCTCTACATTCTCCGTCTCGGCATGTCTCGTGATGTCTCGGCGAGAGTCTACAGCGGCCATAACGTAAACTAGTTATTCAGAGATAAGCTTGCATTTGTACCTACATAGCATCTCTATATTTTTTGTTTTTAGTCTGTTATTTATGTGCAATAAATACTTATTGTATTATCGTGATGGCTGAAAGGATCTAAACTCTGTGCGCGGAGCAGATAGACTAACATGACAGTTGGTGGGTTGCCGCTAAGGGTATAAAAATAGTGTTGTAGTCACAGTTGCCAATTCATTCGTTACGATTATTCAAATAATAATTCGAGTCTTTTAATTATTATTATATTTTTACAACACTAGGAGTATAGAGCGGGCAACATTAAAATTAAAAAGAGCGAATCCAACTGTCATAATAATAATGTGTTATCTATACTGCGTTTCACCGAATAGTTCCTTTGGATCAAGGCATTTTTGTACTTAACGTATTGACAATAAAGACTTAACGTATTGACAATAAAGACTTCGACAAAGGAACAATTTGATGAGAGGCATTCTAGTCTATCTGCTCCGCGCACAGAGTATACTTTGATTCTTCCAACAAGTTTCCACACGAGAAGAAGAAGAATACCTACTGTCTAAAGTCTAAAACGTGACACAACTCTGCGTCTGCCACCCCATATGGAAAATGACGTGACGCTATGTTTACAAGAGTCGAGACACAATTCACTTTGTCTCCATACAAACCAACTTGAACCTATTTCGCATTCGCTCTTTGTATAATTTTGCTCACAAGCCAACAATATCACGAGTGTATCGTTTTCACCCCAAATAAATGAATTTTCCTCTCCATTGAATTTATTCTGCCGTTTACACGAAGTCGGTGTATTATTAGGGATGCCCGGTCTTTCCTTTTCAATCGATTGAGCAAGATCGAAGCAATAATCGGATCGTGTATAATAAATAATAATAATTATTATTATTTATTATGCACAAGCAGCTTGAAGCTGATGCGTGCATATCAGTTCACATTTCACTGCACTTGTTTTATAAAATTGTCAAGTCTATTTTTAAAACCGTTCACTGATGGTGCACTAATAACCAGTTTCTGGAAGTCTGTTCCACTCGCGGACCACTCGGTTTGACAGAAGGTGCTTGCGTGGGTTACTTGGTAAACGAGAGCCCTTGGAGTTTCAGTGAATGTCCTCTGAGGTGGTGGTTCTGGTTCATTGTAAACATGTCTGTCATAGTTGTTACGGAAATAATATAGGAAAATATGGGATGAAAAACGGAAAAAATATTTACTAAATTAACTTTGCACGTTTTATAAAGTATTCAGGCAGAACACATTTTGATAAAATGAACATCTTCATATCCTTGATTGATTGTCTGGCTAGGGCAAGTAATGCAATGATGATGCGTGAATAAAACCATTGCGATAGCGACCTCTTCATCAATCGTTGAGGCAATCGATTTGAAAAGATCGTGTTTAGGAGGTCTGAAATCCATCTTCGATTAAATCGTATGATCTTGATGATGATCTTCAATTGAATCGCTTCATTGGTCGATAGCTGTGGCAATGGGTTTGCTTTTTGTGACGAAAAATTTGGTATTAATTAAATTGGCAAACTCGCTAAAAAGTGCCCACAGCTGTGTCTCTGCCACGCCGTAGTGGGAATATGGCATGAAGCTATAATAAGTGTGTACAAAATCGATAATACGGTATTGGCCTAATTTTGAAAGTAGTTTTGAAAAAAATATTATTACATTTTAAGCGCACTAGATCAATATTTCCGGGATATCTTCTGTAGTTTTAATAAAAATTAATAATATAGTTGAATTTGAAAAAACCGTGCCAAAAACGCTGTATTTCTAATGACGCCGGCCACATGATTCGCGTGACGTCACATGCTCGTGAGTTAACGTCCGCCATCAGTATGATTCAGTCAAGCAAGATTTCAGAGACGAGCGTGTGGCGTCACAAGAGATAAACGTCAGACAGAGCGTTTTCAACACAGATTATATTTCGATAAGTTTATACATTTTAATTCCTGGAATCCGCAAAAAATAAACACATTTTACTCTAAAATATAATAGAATAAAGATTTCTACGCTTTTATCTGATAGGATTGCCACATTTTGTCGAATATTTTTTATGTTGTCCAATACCGTATCGCGCATCCCTAAGTGTCATTCCGCCATCTTGTTTCGCGATGAAATGACGCGCGGAATGAGCTTCGCGAACGTTCGTGATTGACACTTTGTTTTATTAAGTTCTCTGACTTTACTTCGCAGATGCGTTTGTTTCTTTTGTTGGTTTATTTTTTAGGCTTACGTTGCCGAAGGGTGCCAAACGGGACATTGACCTTGTTTAACTCGTATACTTGACCGTTTATTTACTGTACCTTTACAGGGTGTTATGGATTTTAGGGCTTGTAAGTTTTAAGCAAGGGCCAAACCGGTTGGCTATATCCTGTTGTTGGATACTGATTGGACCAACCAACCGCTATATGAATGTGTCCCAAAATACAACCGTAAGGAAATCTACACGTATTTTATACTTACTACTAGTAAAACCAACCTTTACACCCTGTAAATACTCCACCAACGAACCCATGATACCCCTAACAAGACTAACAACATCTCAAAATACAACCCACAACACATTTCCGTGACAGTGACGGAAGACTCAGAGTTAATAATAACTTGTTTGCTATCACCCGGTTCCCGAGACGCTGTTTAGAGGTTACGGTTAGCTTACAGAGCAATCAACTAATTTCAGTTAATATCGCGCCGCTAACAGCCAATGATGTGCCTCTATTTTGAATTAACCATCGATTAGTTAATCGTAGCCTTTTGTCAGCGATTCGGATACCGGGGGTAAGACTCATAGTATAACCCCAACGGACTCTCCAAGGTGATCCGAAACCTATTGTCCCCCCCCTCCCTTCTAACCCCCCCCCCCCCTGGGAGGTCACGTGATAACCGGACATCCGATACTCCTGGGCCCGCACGTGTGAGACATCCGAGAGAGGTCACTGCTACAAACAAGAAATCCGAGACTGGCGCACCTCGGGTTCCGCAGAAAACGCATTTTTAGGGTTCCGATCCTTTAGAGGAACAAAAAATAAGTCTTATAGGATCACTTTGTTGTCCGTCTGTCTGTCTGTCCGTCTGTCGAGACCTTTCTTATCAGGAAAGCGTGGAGGTACCAAGCTGAAAATATCAATACGGTATTGGACAACATTAAAAATATTCGACAAAATATGGTAATCCTATCAGATAGTAGCGTAGAAATCTACTATATTTCATTATATTTTAGAAAATTGTTTTCAACATAACACATAATACCGAGGATGTTGATGTTTTTGACTTAATTTTGACATCTTTGCTGTGTAGATGTTTCTTATTCAAGATCTTTAAGTTCCTTTTTCCTTTTAAGGTACGGAACCCTAAAAAGTTAGACTTCTGAGAGTACGTAGATTTATCGACACGCAAGAACCTCTTTTGTTGAAATCTTTCAGCCCTATTACACTGCGCTGTTGACCGTGCCCTGCCTCTCGGGTGTCCCTGTCTGAGTGACCGTCAAGCTATGGATAATAATCCTCACTTTTGAAAACTGCATGAAAATGAATTCTGACCATGCCAATAATAAGAGCCTAATTAGTGCCAATTAGTGCCTTCGACGTGCCAAATCTCAGAAATATTGATGAAAAGATCTCGAAGTTCTAAAAGGACTTTTGTGAGGATTACAGCTTGACGTTACGATATTATGGAATAACTCCGGAATGCGCATGACTATCAGTTTGATATTTATGCCCAAAATTAGTGCCTTAATAGACTTGTGGTCAAGGTAATCCAATAAATCTAGGAACAAGTCTTAAGTTGAAGCATTATGTACAAAATGGCATGACATTCTCAGAATTGTATATTTCCAGCAAATTGTATATATTTAATTATGTAATTTTTTTGCAAAAAAAGACAGCATTTGATGGCACTTTTACATGACGTCATTCTGTTGTTAATTCATAGAACTCGGGAACAAAAGCTCCGTTTTGAAAGTTCATAAAAAGTAATATCTATTTTGACTTGACAGGCCGCAAGCCTATTGTTGCTGCCAATAATAATCATTTCGAGCTGGATAACTTTTGAAGAGAGAGAGAGAGAGATAGATATAAGCTCGCCTTTGTACATTGTTATTCTTTCAATGTATTTTCTGTATATCTGTTTTGTGGAGTACAACAAAGAAATTACGAAATTACGAACTTTGAAGAAGAACGTAAAAAACCAATGTGTTTTTTTCCCATACATTTCAACAAGAGACTATATATCCAATTGACTGCGCCTGCGGGGGAATGCGGCTCACCAAACGTTTGTTGTATTCAACCAACGTTCGCATACGCAACCTATGTACGATGACGGGCCGCCAGACAGTTTCGCAGCGGCTGACCAATCACAGCTCTCTTACCTCGTCCCCCGCCGCCCGTAAATGGTGAGTTGTATTTCAATGGAAATGTATCTATGCGCTCTCCCCTGGATAAGTGCTCCCTGATTTCAAAACTACAGTCGCGTACATGATTCTCAGTGTCATGCCTTTCAAAGTGTCGTGTCCCCTTACCTATTGTCCCCAGTTCCAGTTCTTTATCCCCAGCCGGGAATCGAACCCGGGACCTCTCGGATGGTAGGCAGAGCCACAACCGCTGTGCCACAGAAGTCGTCGAGTGTAGTGTAGTGTATCCCTTTAGGTAATCTGCAGAAATTCAATGAGAATGTGCTCAGTTACAAATGGCCCTCGTCGACCCAGAGTCAATAATCGTGTCAACAAAACTACTCGATTACTAAACGCTCACGAAATCGATACTCAATAAATACCCCACATTCAAGTATCATCGACGGAAACGCTAAATCTACGTTTTTAGGGTTCCGTAGAGAAACAAGGAGCCTTTATAGTTTCGTCGAGTCTGTCTGTCTGTCCGTCTGTCCATCCGTCCGTCCGTCCGTGTGTCTGTCACCAGGCTGTATCTCATAAACCGTGGTAGCTAGACAGTTGAAATTTTCATAGATTATGTATTTCTGTTGCCGCTATAACAACAAATACTAAAAAATAAAAGAAATTGAATATTAAGGGGGCTCCCATACAACAAACGTGATTTTTTTTGCTCATTTTTGCTCGATATTGATAATTCGATTCGACTCGAATCTGTTTCTGTTCTCTATCATCATGGGTGAGAGTCGATTTTCGAGTTGAGATGTAAATCCTCGGGTCGGCGGACTATACCAACATAGCAATTTCAGATTTTTTACACATTTAAATTGTTTAACTGAAAGAAAATGTGTGATAGAAAGGTTTAGGCTTTGGTACACCAGCTATGGCCCGCGCCCATAGCGGGTCAGTCAGTAGCGGGTTTCACGAAACTCTTTGAAGCACGTCATGACGTCACAGCACCGCGTGGTTCGAAAGCAGACTCGCACTGTTGTGTTCTTGTTGCGGCCATTTGACCAAACATTTGACGATGTTGCGTATGTGTGGCGGTTATTTGACCAAACATTTGACGATGTTGCGTCATGTGTGGCGGTTATTTGACCAAACATTTGACGATGTTGCGCATTGTGTGGCGGTTATTTGACCAAACATTTGACGATGTTGCGTATGTGTGGCGGTTATTTGACCAAACATTTGACGATGTTGCGTCATGTGTGGCGGTTATTTGACCAAACATTTGATGATGTTGCGTCATGTGTGGCGATTATTTGCCCAAACATTTCATAATCATAATCATAATAAACGTTTATTGCCAAGAAAATACAGGATAGTAACTAATATTACATTGAATAATTTTGCTGGGGCAATAGGAAGTGGCTCAGCCTTGCTGACACAGAGCCGGGACTCTGTGTAGCGCTGATTTTCAGCCTCTCCCTCTTAGATTTGGAGCGGGGTAAAATGTCATAGAGGGTCACCAGGAGATGTTGCGTCATGTGTGACGGTTATTTGACCAAACATTTGACGATGTTGCGTCATGTGTGGCGGTTATTTGACCAAACATTTGACGATGTTGCGTCATGTGTGGCGGTTATTTGCCCAAACATTTGACGCTATTGTGTCCGTGTGGCGGCCATTTGCCCAAACATTTGACAACATTGACAACCGCCGCATGTCCAGGAGCCCTATTTTTGAAATCGCTCGTGTGATATAATTTAAAAAAACGAATGATTTTCGTTCGTTATATTCAATTCGCTCTGCAACGATTGGTCAGAACCACTCGTTGCGCAAGTCATACGAGCGATTATATCACACGAGCGATTTCAAAAATAGGGCTCCAGGGCTTGTTAGAGACATGATTCTAAACAACTTTCAGTAGGAACTCAATTTGATGAGATCTAGAGAGAGCAGATAGGATGACATGTTAGAATTTGCCCCCCCCCCCCCCCCCCCGCGTATACGTCACTCAGACGCAGAGACTATATATTCAATTGACGGCGCCTGCGGGAGAATGCGGCTCGCCAAACATTTCTTGTATTCAACAAACGTTCGCATACGCAACCTATGTACGATGACGGGCCGCCAGACAGGTTCGCAGCGGCTGACCAATCACAGCTCTCTTACCTCTTCCCCCGTCGCCCGTAAATTGGTGAGTTGTGTTTCAAAGGAAAATGTATCTATGCGCTATCCACTGGATAAGTGCTCCCTGCTCAGACGCCACAAGATCATTGGAGGACTGTTATGCGCCTGTAGGTATATGAAAGCTTATGAAAGTATAGTCATAGAGTCTAGCTAGAACATCAATAAATACCCATGTCAATAGACCGAGACTGGAAAACGAGTATAATATAAATATAAGAAGAACGATACCCAACATTGTATTTTTTCTTTGTGTTGAGAGAATTCGAAATGGGTCGGCTCTTTGAAGTCGGATGATTTAGGTCCTCACAAGAAGGCGTGATATTAGAGTATCTGGATATCCGAAATCCGATATCCGACATATTTTTACTATCTAAACATAGTGTGATTTCGTGGCTTTTGTTGATATAATTAGCAGGGGTGTAACAGTGCCATTGTCGTCCTGTATTGAAAATGACGTAATAACACGAATAGAAAATCCGGAAGATTTACTATCCGTAATAGAAGTTAAGTAAGATCAGATAAGATAAGTTAAGATAAGATAAGATAACATAATTTATTTAACAAAAGAATACAGAGTTTCACTTATTAAGTACGTATTTGCTAAGGAATTACGTAGATTACCGGCGGCCCTCACACTAGGTTAGACCTGAATCGTGAGGCCCAGTTCTTTGACATAAGAATTACAACTTAAGTTTTACCACAGAAGAGATAATAGTGTTTTACTTACGGCAAGAGGTGTACATTGTAATTATGCTGTTTGTTTAATAAACAATGGAAGTATGATATGGAGATAAGATCATTAAATGTAATTAAAAGTAAACTCTCACTTTTTGTTCCAACGGTAATGGAAATCATCGGTAATAGAAAGATTAATATCTATATAGCTGGGGCGATGGGCTAGCTCCTTGTCACACAAAATGTAAAATTGAATAACTGGATAAACTTGGGCACAACTGTGCCTCTGCCACCCCGTATTGTATGGGAAAAGGCGAGACGCTTTTTGTTTTAATAAACATAGTCTAATGTCGAGTTGTCGATCAATCTATCTAGTTTATATCACTTGGGGGAATTCCATTACACAAAATATCCGAAATACTTATATTCGTGTCCTATCCATTCACTATTCGAAAGGCGATCACAAATTCACACCAGCCGGGCAGCCCTATAAATATAAATGACCCTTTTAATCAATTTCCGTAGAAAAAGTCCAAATCTTTTTGCTGAAAGCGTGGAAGAAATGGTTACAATACATTTAGATACGCTTTGAAATATATAGAGTATCGAGAACTTACGACGTGCAGAAAGCTTCTAAAAGGGGTTACTACACAGAACTTACGACGTGCAGAAAGCTTCTAAAAGGGGTTACTAGACAGACCTATTTCGATATTGGACATGATAGTCAAATAAATGAAGGAACATGTGTGATGTTGAACAGTACAAAATGGCTTACGTCTTGACAATATCAGAATAATTATCACAACTGTATCTCTAATGTAAAAAAAAACCTAACATTGCCTCGCCTTTTCCCATATGGGGTGGCTAAGGCACAACTGTGTCCACTTTTGTATTTGTATTTGTTTATTAGTATCCAACAGCATATATTTACTTAATCTATTGCAGAGTTAATATTTTACTTAGTATTAATGGCCATTACAGGATAGCCTAATATAATCTTTTTAATTTAGGTAGTGGAGAACGAAATGTATGAGTAGGAGTATGCGGAAGATTTTTTTTTCCTTATACCCCCCGGACTGCCCACATGCGCGCGCGCGACGACGATTCATGGGACGGGGGACAGGGACAGAGACAGCCTGTGATTCAATCAATACTCCATTTTGCGTGACAGGGAACTTGCCCGTCGCCGCAACTATGGGGTAATGAAGGTTTCCTTTTCCGTTTCCGGACATGTGTGAAGTTGAAAGATTGTGTACAGAATACAGGATGGCTTAGGGTTTGACAATATCAGAATTCTATGTTTTCAATGTTGTTTTTTATAATTTTGTTTATTAAGAAAGCATTTTGGCATAATTTTGGGAACATACCTAACAACGACAGAAAATATCTCAATCAGTTCATTTAAACAACGTGTTTTGTTTGTGAATTAAAGCAAAATGAGAAACTACTTTGTTAAGGACATCATTCTAAGCAACTTTCATTATGAAACCGATTTGATCAGAGCAACTTTAATTTTCACTTCCCAGTAAATTTTAGCCTGAGTGGGTCAGCCGATTTGTATTGTGAAAAATAAAGTTGCTCTGATCAAATCGGGTTCATAATGATGTTCTCAGAATGATGTCCCTAACAAAGTAGTTTCTCATTTTGCGTTAATTCGTTTATACCTTGTATAGGTGTTAATCCCCAACAGAATGCTTCGATAACAAATTACTTAATTAATGTTATTAGGCCCTAATCGATTCTGTCATACTTTACTCGTGTAGACACGAGCCGAATTGGGTCATCGAAATTCGATGGTTATTTTCCTCACAATTCGGGATCGGAGTATCAATTCCATACATACAGATCTGGGGCCTGATGCTGCTCTGAGAAACGCACTTATATTGGATCGCTATCGCATCGTAAACACCCAAAATGGCGTCATTTGGTATGCTCCTAAAGAATCGCAAATAGATCGTAAATAGATTGCAAACAAATCGTATACGGCTTAAAAATTGCCTATTGCTCAATTCAGATGTCACCACTGTAGACTGGTCCATTTTGACAGTTCTCCATAGTTTATCTGTTCTTGGGTCACTCCACAGTGCTGCTACTATACCCTATCCAATACAACAGACAACTTGACAGCTAACCTAAAAAAAATCCATAAAATCATAAAATCCACTTTTTAAACACTAGAGATGTTACCAAAACTTATTCAGTTAAACAAACAGAAGAATTTTCATCGCCAGTGCTATATTTTATGAAGTTTTAGGTTAGCTGTCAAGTTGCCTGCTGTAGTGGATAGGGTATATAGGGGATTGATAAGATACTACGACGAGCTTTCATTTTCAGAGCTCATCAAAGCTCATTGTACCCTGCCACTGTATTATTGTTTGTTGTAATTGTAAGTAATTGTATCCTTTGTGTATATCTATTAGTATTCAGTATACTTGTATAGCAATAAAGTCGAGCAGAAATAAGAGCCCTGGTATTAGGCACTTAATTAAAAGTAAGCACAATTAGCAATCTAGGCCGCAATTCACATCTATGTATCGACGTGATCTGGAGAATTAAAATAATAAGATAACTATTTTACTCCCAAGGCACGTATGCCTTCTGTAGTTGGAAAAATAATAGATCTAATTCGACATCTTTCGGTGCACGCATGGAAAATTACATCTGGATTATAAACTAAAATATCATCATCATATACTAAAATATTATCAATCACACACAAACAATGTAAAAATATTACACGCAATTATTCGTAACGGGTTTCGTAGCTTGATACGCGTAGCAAGCATCTGCTACGCGTAGCGCTACGAAATGTTTAATATTCTATATTCTGTCCAGTATGTAAGGTATGACAGAAGAATTATTTTTAGTAAAGTTTTGTCTCGGAGCAAAATAATGAAAAGTGATGTTTAGTTTTTGAATATTCATCCAAGCTCGGTTTTGTATTTTAATTAGTCTAAGTGCCGATCTTTCCATCCTCACATAGAAGTTATCTGTCCGTTAATCTGACGCATTTGACATTTCGCACGTACACGAAGTGTCAAATAAAGTGTGACACTCAGACAGCCAGTGTGTTGCCGGCCAGTGTGTTGCAGCCACATATTGCAGCAAAATATTGCCCGTTTAGGAGCTCCTTAAGGATATGCGTTCTTTGTTTCGTGCGACCATAGAGTAGGTATTAGACACTAGTAATTGCTCTATGGTGCGACTCGGGCGATAGTATAATGTTTTACGGATAATAATATCTATGTGTAAAATGAGGTCGTGATGTGAGGGTAAATCGAACACGTCAGTTGCACAGGATGCCGCCATCAATTCACCTCGTCTCCGTAACCGAGGCCTCGATAATTTTGAACTAGCGCAAACAAACCAATTATCCGAAATTGACTTATTTACACAACCTTGATTCAAATTGAACCTCACACTCCCGCTTGGGAAAGTTCGCGGGTACTCGTAGAGCGGACGCTGACGCACAGTTTGATGTAAATTTTTAGGGTATTTATTGTTTAGCCGTTTGGTCTCCCACTACTAGGCAAAGGCCTGCCCATGTGACAGCTACAATAATTGTGTCTCTAGATTTAAAAACCAGCTATTTACGCCCTCTTATTTTCAACTGTAATAAAGTCCAAAACCAATTAAAAGTGAGGTGGTTTGGCTGTTTTTGAAATCTAGCGATGCAATCCTCACCCTACAAGACACTTATCGAAGTCGTCTCGCCTCGGCCTGCCCCTACCCTGCCCCGGCGTCCGTTTTGTGGCACCCAGTCACTGACGATTACGCCCATCGTCATCTGTCTGGGTGCATGTGACAGACATGGCCAGCCCAGTTCCACTACAGCTTAGCGTTCTGTACCTACGTCAATAAAATTTAAATATAATATTATATTATAATATCTAGACAAAAATCTAATAAAAGTACTCTCGTCCTTTCTCGCGATCTACGGCTCGCGATTTTGGACCATGAGGTTGAGGACCATTTTGGAAAGTTCAAACCTATAAAAACAGAACAAATGAACTAGGTCTTTTCGACCATGGGACGAGCTATAAGATAAGAATCGATTGTTTTGCCCGAAACGAGATATTGTTATTAATACCGCATATTTCTATCGAAAACGATCTCGATTCATATTTATTTTGATTAAAAACGGGTCGAGAAATCTCGTTCGGTTGTTGGCGGGTTGTGAGAATAGTTTTCTTGTTTCCGGTATCTCGAATCGATATTTCAATCATGGAAATGATCAATATAGCAGCGCGAGAATTGCCCCAGTACATGTACTATGCGAAAGGGTAAAATGACATTGTATGACAGTACGACAGTACAGTTTTTTATTTCCATAAATGTTACATGAGAACAATATTGAAATTTTATGTCCCAAATTAAAATAAAATAAATAAATAAAATGACATTTATGGCAATAAAATATATTTATATACATGTAATCTGTGAATATATTGAAATACTGAAAAAAATACTGAAACAGTCCGCAGCGTCTGCACTACCAGTATCTCGGCAGACGTCACAAACCAAGATGCTCCCCCACATTTGTATGACAATCGTGTGTTCAGTAAACTTTGTCCGTAGTTTGATTGGCTATCGTGAGTTGTTGAGCGCGCAGCCATGGAGATAGGAATAGAAGCTGCCAGAGAATATGAAATCCTAGATTTGCTGGAAGAAATCTCTTTACCCCAACCACCTAAAATTGCTAAACACCTCCCTGGTGCCATAAAATTTTATTGTTGAATTAGATAGAAAATTATAAACTCACTCATGATTTACTGATTGATAAAATTACGAATTTTGGCTAATTATCGCCACGTGTGCGTTGGTGGCACAGGCTATCACTTTTTATTGACCAATGCCCTTCAACGCAATGAATGTGTTCAGTGTGGATAATATTATATGCAAGACGCACTGGCGTGACTAATCACCCCGACGCACGACAGTTTGTTCTAAGCCTTTCGGACCACAAAGTTGAATTCCTATAATGTTGAATTCACAAAATGTTGAATTCACAAAATGTTGAATTCCTATAATGTTGAATTCACAAAATGTTGAATTCCTATAATGTTGAATCCCAAAATGTTGAATTCCTTTAATGTTGAATTTGCAATTCCTGTAATGTTGAATTTTCACATACAACTTCCACTAGTAACCGATCTAATCTTATCCGTGATGAACCTGTGTCGTGCTTCCCGCCCAAATGTTTTCGAACCGAGAATATCTCTATATGGTCAGATTTTACGCCATATCTGGCAACAATGTACTTGGAGCAGGAAGGCTTTACGCTGCGCCGGATCACATGTTTACGCAGGTCAGGAATCCACAACCCAAAAACGGTTCCGCACAAAAACGGTGAACCAAAAAGGGTTCCATAGCCAAAATAATTCGGGAACCGCTGCTATACGATATGGGGAGATGGTGACAACGACACGGAAAAAATGGCGTTTCGTTGTCCCCACCTCACCTGGGGGACAGACAGGGGGTGGACAACGGGACTACAGGCAGATCTTTATGATCACCCTGGCTGCTCTTATATTTATGACGAATTGGATGTTCTGATGTTTTAGTTGATATAGTGTGCCGAATTAATTGAAATTTAATGCTGCTCAGAAACAGTTGATTGAGTACTTCCACCGCTGCGAATGTCTGCTGGTGACCTGTACATGGTCAGCACCGGGATTCGAACCTGAATCTCCTGCGAGAAGCAAGCGTGCATGCGACCCACTAGAACACGGAGTTCTTGGAAAAGTTTTAATAGTAAAACATAATGGACACCTTTTAAGTTGAAGTATATTTAGGAAAAGCGGAATAATGAGCGCAAAGTAAAACAATTAACTACTTATTCATTTTTGGACCTCACTACGCGATGATCGAAGAAATATACAGCGCGACTAAATATCTACACGGTGCAGTGAATCATGATAGCTACATTAAGAATCATAAAATGTAATCATTTTCTTCAACTATTTCTTTGAACAGCATGGATTGGTACATGTTTTAGTATTCTCATCGTCCGCATTATAGTCATCATCACACAAAGGCTCCGGCGAATCAGACTCCACGCACGACATAGAAGAAGCTTTGATCTTTTGCACCAATGCACTTATTTCATTCTCCAACGCAAACACTGTTTTACTGATCCGCCTCAACTGATCCATCGGATCACAGCCGCCGTCAGGTAACTTTTGAAAGCTTGCTATCGGTGATAATTTTGGTGAACAACCTTTTACAGGTGAATTTGAATATGAGTTTGAGCACGGTGGCGGGGCGCATCCAGCCAGGCATAATTTTTTGGGAACAAGGTTAGTTTCAGAGTATTTCCTGCATTCGCTCTTAGTACACCGAGCCAAGGGCCAGACCAAACTCTCTTCTGAATTGTTCTTGTTGGAGGGGCATTGCTTGTCTGGGCATCTTGGTTTTTGGTTAGCAGGACATGCCAAATTTGAGCAGCTGAATCTCTTCGCTTTATCTGTCAGATACTCCTTGGGTTCGGTGCTGCAGCAATTTGGACATGGACAGGTAACAACGATGTACTCGTTTTTTATGTCTGATAGTTTACCTGGCGTAGCGTCGAGGCAGTTGTAGTGAACCCAAGAACCACAGCGCCCTTTGCATTGGATACCAGTGTTGCACGATACCTCGTGAAGACAGACTTTGCATGGGTTTTGGGTGTTGCATTTATTTTGAGTAGGCCCTGACATTGTGCATGATGGCAGTGGGGTATTAGCAAATTATTCAGGACCACTCCATGACTTTGGTTGAATATATTTGTATATATTTGTGGACAATTCGTGGATTGTGCGTGGATTTTCGATTACCAATATTTTTTATGTTTTTGTTTTTGTTATTCCTTCGGCTTTTGTTCTGAGGGCTTCATCGCTTCATCCTTCATCCCTTCATTGGACAGGCAAAGGTTGTGAGACCATACAGCCAATTCTTTTTTACCCATTTTTTTTTTTTTTTTTTTATTCCTTCGTCCCTTCATTGGACAGGCAAAGGTTGTGAGACCATACAGCCAATTCTTCTTTCAATTTTTTTCCCATTTTTATCCAGGAAATCTCAGGAAATATATTTTTTCGTCAATGGCAATGTCCACAGACTACAATGTATATGAATACCCCAGTCGGCAGAGATTTCCGTCCATACAAAATTCAAGAAAATTCCGAATTCAACGAAACTTATGTATGTTGTTTGTGGACTTTCAGTATTTTTGTGGCCGGCATACACCATCAAGCCTATCGTCAAATCGGCATGGCGCTGCAGGCTTGATCAAATCTGCAGTTCGTCCATATACACCTCAAACGATCAGTTTGTTTGTCAAATCGGCATGACAGCGTTCAGTTGAAGCCATGGGGTAAGACGTCAAATCGGCATGATCCACCAATACACGGTCAAATCGGCTTGATCAAATCGGCATGATCCACCAATACACGGTCAAATCGGCTTGATCAAATCGGCATGATCCACCAATACACGGTCAAATCGGCATGATCAAGCCTCATCGAAATTCGATTTTGCCATCAAATCTAACTGTCAAGCCAAATTCATTCATACCATTGACCTCATGATTCATACACACTGTAACGTCCGTATTTTGGGAGATAAAATAATACAAATATATTGCGACACAGACACACACAACGCCCGAACGCCAGCCGGTCGAGTAATGACAGGTAGCACCCCGCTCCCCTCTCCTTACCCCGCGCCGCCGTCCGTGCATTATGTATATATTTATTTAGATGTCGTCATCACATCTCTCTTTTATCAAAAAGATTGAAAATCAAAATATAATCACTGATCAAGCAGAGTATTTTAAATGTTATCTCATCTGCAATTACTTTAATTTAAATTAGGTTCTATGAGTTTATTATTTTCTATCATATTTAGTACTTATTATTATATTATATTAATTATATTATTTATTTACTTATAATTATTATCACGTTCATACGTGTGGGCTCCTTGAAGGCTGCGTTGCTAGGCAACGAAAATAACTTTGCTGTCAGCTTACTTACATCACTATTGTTGATTGCATTCCAAAGCTCTTGGAAATTGTGTATATATTATAAATAGCTATCTACCAGTTCTACGTTGTTTCTCTGCAATAGCCTAGCACCCTACTTCCCATACTGGTGACCACCAACATCAAAACACGCACGCGCATTAAAAAAATATCCAATCAACTAACTTCGCCATGCCAAATGACACCGCTGATCCGTCCGTAGGGGACCCGGCCCCTGCTACGCTAACCCCGGAGTTGTGCAAGATCGCCGTGAAGGTGCCGGAATTTTGGCCGGATGACCCGGAGTGCTGGTTCGCCCAGTTGGAGGCGCAGTTTGTCATTTGCGGTATCAAGCAAGAGGATACGAAGTTCTATTACGTAATATCATTCATGGGAAAGGAGTACTCGGCCCAACTGAGAGACATTATTATTTCGCCCCCAAAGGAGGGCAAGTACGAAAAGCTCAAAGCCGAGTTGATCAAACGGGTTTCGGCGTCTAAAGAGAAGAAGACAAGGCAACTTCTGACGCACGAGGAGTTGGGCGACCGGAAGCCTTCGCAGTTTCTGCGCCACTTACAAAATTTAGCCGGTCCTTCAGTTCCCGAAGACTTCGTCAAGACGATATGGTGCAGTAGGCTGCCCAATAACATACAAACCTGCCTCGCCACCGACGCCGAGTCCTCACTCGAGAAAATGTCTGATTTAGCCGACCGTATTCATGAGATAGCCCCGGCCTCACCTCAAGTGGCTGCAGCAAGCGCCCCAACCAATATGCTGGAGGAGTTGTCGAAGCAGGTGGTGGAATTGACTCGGCAGGTGGCCGCACTATCAGCCCAGGCCAGCCGAGCACGCTCCCGCTCTAGCTCTCGCCGCACGTCAAGGAGCAGCTCCCAGGCCAGCCGCGGGGAGCGTTTGTGCTGGTACCACTATAAGTTTGGGACCAAAGCAGTGAGGTGCGAGAAGCCTTGCGCATTCGGAGCGGAAAACGCAGCGGGCAGTCAGCAGTAGCGGCCAGCGATTGCCCTCACCCCACAGGCCGTATATTCATACTGGACAAGACAACCAAGATGCAGTTCCTCATTGATACTGGCTCGGATCTTTGCGTCTTTCCCCTTTCGGCCTGCAAAGGAAAACGCACCAAAACGGACTACGACCTGTATGCAGCCAATGGCACTACCATCAGCACGTATGGATTTGCCCAGCTTTCGCTTAATTTCGGATTAAGACGGGATTTTACTTGGCGATTTGTCGTTGCCGACGTTACCAAAGCCATAATAGGCATCGATTTCCTCGCGCACTTCAACCTCCTTGTGGATGCGAGACGTCATCGCCTTGTCGACGGGTTAACTTCATTATCATCCTCGGCTACACCTGTGAAGGACACCGATACAATTTCATCCGTCAAGACCTTCTGCGAGGGCAGCGGGTTTCAAAACATCCTCAAGGAGTTCCCCGACATCACCCGTCCAGCTGGCTCCCCCGGTCCAAGAAAACATAACACCCTTCACTACATCAAAACCACCCCTGGACCACCCGTTACAACCCGCCCTAGGCGCCTGGCTCCTGACAAACTTGCCATTGCTAAAAAGGAGTTCGACGACATGTTGAAGATTGGTACCGCCCGTCCATCTGACAGTCCTTGGTCATCGGCTCTGCACCTGGTATCGAAGAAGGATAACGGTTGGCGGCCATGCGGTGACTACCGCGCACTCAACAACAGGACTATTCCAGATAAGTACCCTATAAAGCACATCCATGACTTTAATCTCAGCATCTCGGGCTGCACCATCTTTTCAAAGGTTGACCTGGTGAAAGCTTACAATCAGATCAGAGTTTATCCGCCCGATATTTCAAAAACAGCCATATCAACACCTTTTGGGCTATACGAGTTCCCATACATGACCTTTGGCCTACGAAATGCCGCCCAGACGTTCCAAAGATTTATTGACGAAGTCACTAGAGGCCTGGATTTCGCTTATGGTTATCTTGATGATGTCCTGATATATTCTCCTGACCAAGGAACACACGAGCGCCATCTGCGTCAACTTTTCCAGCGCTTTACGGACTACGGAATATTGTTAAACTCAGGCAAATGTGTTTTCGGCGTTTCAGAAATAACGTTCCTGGGCTACAACCTCTCGGCGGAAGGTGTCAGGCCACTTGAGGAGAAGGTCGAGGCCATCAAAAGCTTCCCAACACCCAGAACGGTTAAGGAGCTACGCAGATTTCTTGGTATGATGAATTTTTACCATCGGTTTATACCAAGATCCGCCGAGATACAAGCACCTCTGAACGCCCTACTGAAAGGCCCGGTCAAAAACTCGCAACCCGTCGATGTTACCGAAGATCGCCTTCAAGCGTTCGATAACTGCAAGTCGGCCCTTTGTGAATCCACCATGTTGTCACATCCAGATTGTAATGCCGACTTCGCTGTCGTCACTGATGCATCCAACACGGCGATCGGAGCGGTATTACAGCAAAAGAAGGATAACCAATGGCAACCTCTAGCGTTTTTCTCGCGAAAATTAACGTCAACGCAAGTCAAATACAGTCCCTACGACAGGGAATTACTGGCGATTTACGAAGCAATCAAATACTTCCGTCACATGCTGGAGGCACGAGTTTTCACCGTCTACACCGATCACCGTCCGCTGACACATGCCTTCACTACTAGAAGGGACAACTGTTCTCCAAGGCAATTCCGTCATTTGGACTTCATATCACAGTTCACTACGGATATTCAACACATCTCTGGGAAAGATAATGTAGTTGCTGACACCTTGTCTAGGATTGAAGAGATCGCTACGTCAATAGACTTTGGACTACTCGCTCAACTACAAAGTAATGATCACGAGCTAAAGCAACTATTGCAATCTGGTTGTGCTCTCGATTTAAAACAGGTCAAATTACCTGCATCTTCAGCGTTTCTTTACTGCGATGTTAGTACTCCTTCTCCGAGGCCGTTCATTGTTGAGTCTATGAGGCGCCAGACATTCAACTCACTTCATTCCCTCAGTCACCCAGGAGCCAACGCGAGCATAAAACTCGTCTCTCAGCGCTTCGTGTGGCCGGGGCTAAAGAAGAACTGCCGCGATTGGAGCCGTGCTTGCCTACACTGCCAGCGAGCAAAAGTCACTCGGCACGTTTCATCACCTTTAGGCACATTCACCCTACCTCCGGCAAGATTTTTGCAAGTTCACATCGACCTCGTCGGACCATTACCTGTTTCAAACGGTTTTAGGTACTGCCTCACAGTCATCGACAGATTTACGCGTTGGCCTGAGGTAATCCCACTAACCGACATCACGGCAGAGTCTACGGCAAAGGCGTTCCTATTCGGCTGGATCGCAAGGTTCGGTTGCCCCGCTAGCGTGACCTCCGACAGAGGAAAGCAGTTTGAGGCATCACTTTTCAAGGCCCTCACTAAATTAACTGGCACGCAACACAAGACTACGACGGCTTACCATCCAGCAGCGAATGGCATCATCGAGAGATTCCACAGGCAGCTGAAATCAGCAATTATGTGTCATGCTGACCAACACTGGACCGAATCGTTGCCGTTGGTACTTCTTGGAATAAGAAACGCGTGGAAAGCTGATCTACAGACCTCGTCGGCAGAACTTGTATACGGCGAACCACTGCGTCTTCCAGGGGATTTTTTCGATCATAACACAGAAGCTGTTGTTGACGTTTCCGATTACGCTTCACGTCTACGCGCTTTCGCATCAAAAATAAAGCCTACGCCTGCGTCGCATCATACACTGAAGTCTGTCTTCGTTTTTAAGGATCTGGCAACAACTGAATATGTGTTCCTGCGGCAAGATGCTCTGCGTGGCGCATTGCAGCCACCATTCGCGGGCCCATTCAAAGTTGTTGGAAGAGGACCGAAAGTTTTTAAGATACTGGTGAAAGGGAAAGAAAGAACAGTCTCAATTGATCGCATCAAGCCTGCCTACCAGCTACAAGATTCCCAGCCTTCCAAAACCACATTGGTCCAACCAATCAAGCCGATCAAACCAACCCTTACTTCGCCCACAGAGACTACAAGATCGGGCCGTCGAGTGCGTTTCCCGGATTATCTTCGCCCGTAGTCACGGTCTCGGTGGGGGAATAGTGTGGGCTCCTTGAAGGCTGCGTTGCTAGGCAACGAAAATAACTTTGCTGTCAGCTTACTTACATCACTATTGTTGATTGCATTCCAAAGCTCTTGGAAATCTACTATATAAAAATAAGTCGGGTTTTCCTTCCTGACGCTATAACTCCAGAACGCACGAACCGATTTCCACGGTTTTGCATTCGTTGGAAAGGGCTCGGGCTCCGTGAGGTTTATAGCAAAAAAAAATTATGAAAAATTTCAACAGAAAAGCGGGAAAATCTTTTTTCACATACAACGCCATCTCTGATACATAGCATGTACTACAAACCAATATTTTAAGTAGATGTGCGCCGGTGCGTGATACATTGTTTGACAGCTACTCATTATTCTCTGCTCAGTTAATTTCATGTGACAAACCGGTATTGTGTTCACTGTGAAATTGTGAAAAAAAAAGTAAAAAAAATAAGTTATTTGCTTCAAAATCGATTTCTGAGGATGCGGTTGGAGTCCAATCATGTTCATGATTCTGAAGTCAAATATTAAAAAAAGTCGCCGCCATCTTGAACTTTTTTGTTACCGAACCGATTTGCTTCAAAATCGAAATCTGAGGATGGGGTTGGAGTACACTCATGATTCTGAAGTCAAATATTTAAAAAAGTCGCCGCCATCTTTAACTTTTTTGTTACTCAACCGATTCGCTTCAAAATCAAAATCTGAAGATGGGGTTGGAGTCCAATCATGATTCTGAAGTCAAATATGAAAAAAAGTCGCCGCCATCTTGAACTTTTTTGTTACTGAACCGATTTGCTTCAAAATCGATATCTGAGGATCCGGTTGGAGTACACTCATGATTCTGAAGTCAAATATTAAAAAAAGTCGCCGCCATCTTGAACTTTTTTGTTACTGAACCGATTTGCTTCAAAATCGATATCTGAGGATGCGGTTGGAGTCTAATCATGATTCTGAAGTCAAATATTAAAAAAGTGGCCGCCATCTTGAATTTTTTTCTTTCTGACCCGATTTGCTTCAAACTCGATATCTGAGGATGCGGTTGGAGTCCAATCATGATTCTGAAGCCAAATAGTAAAAAAGTCACTGCCATCTTGAACTTTTTTGTTACCAAACCTATTTGCTTCAAAATCGATATCTGAGGATGCGGTTGGAGTACACTCATGATTCTGAAGTCAAATATTAAAAAAGTCGCCGCCATCTTGAACTTTTTTGTTAATGATACGATTTGCTTCAAAATCGATTTCTGAGGATGCGGTTGAAGTCCAATCATGATTCTGAAGTCAAATATTAAAAAAGTCGCCGCCATCTTGAACTTTTTTGTTACCGAACCGATTTGCTTCAAATTCGATATCTGAGGATGCGGTTGGAGTACACTCATGATTCTGAAGTCAAATATTAAAAAAGTCACCGCCATCTTGAATTTTTTTGTTACTCAACCGATTTGCTTCAAAATCGAAATCTGACGATGCGGTTGGAGTCCAATCATGATTCTGAAGTCAAATATTAAAAAAATTGGCCGCCATCTTGAATTTTTTTGTTACTGAACCGATTTGCTTCAAACTCGATATCTGAGGATCCGGTTGGAGTACACTCATGATTCTGAAGTCAAATATTAAAAAAGTCACCACCGTCTTGAACGTTACCAAACCGATTTGCATCAAAATCGATATCTGAGGATGCGGTTGGAGTACAATCATGATTCTGAAGTCAAATATTAAAAAATGTCGCCGCCATCTTGAACTTTTTTGTTACTCAACCGATTTGCTTTAAAATCGATATCTGAGGATGCGGTTGGAGTCCAATCATGATTCTGAAATCAAATAGTAAAAAAAGTGGCCGCCATCTTGATTTTTTTTGTTACTGAACCGATTTGCTTCAAACTCGATATCTGAAAATGCGGTTGGAGTCTAATCATGATTCTGAAGCCAAATAGTAAAAAAGTCACCGCCATCTTGAACTTTTTTGTTACCAAACCGATTTGCATCAAAATCGATATCTGATGATTCGGTTGGAGTACAATCATGATTGTGAAGTCAAATATTTAAAATGTCGCCGCCATCTTGAACTTTTTTGTTACTCAACCGATTTGCTTTAAAATCGATATCTGAGGATGCGGTTGGAGTCCAATCATGATTCTGAAGTCAAATAGTAAAAAAAGTGGCCGCCATCTTGAACTTTTTTGTAACCGAACCGATTTGCATCAATATATTTCAAAAGATGATTGGAGGCTTTAGACAGAACATTAAAAGATATACGGAGCAATCATAACCAATTTGGTGGTGCAATGATTTTATTAGCAGGAGATTTTCATCAAACATTGCCAGTGATTCCACGATCAACACCAGCTGATGAACTCAATGCATGTCTAAAGTCCTCCAATTTGTGGAAATATGTCAAAGTACTTCATTTAAGCAAGAATATGCGTGTCGAGTTACAAAATTACCAATCTGGAAAGATATTCTCTAAACAACTCATTGACATTGGTAATGGTAAATTTCCTATAGACATGTTGATTGGCTGCATTAACATTCCTCAAACTTTTTGTCAGTTAACTCGATCAAAAGATGAACTTATTCAGATGGTGTTTCCAGATGTTTCTCAAAATTACAGAAACCATGATTGGTTGAGCGAACGAGCTATATTGGCTGCAAAAAACATAGATGTAAATGAATTAAATTTAAAAATACAAGAACATTCATATGATTAACATTAAACAGATTACTTATTTTTAAATGCTTATATGTTTAATTTAATTATATTTCTTATTCACAACGCCCTATCACCAGGGTGACGGTTCTGTTCAGGAGAATTTTTTGCCCGGACTATAAAATATGTAGGAACAAAAAAATGACACATTACAAATCATTTTGACAGACTATATTTGGCAGTACGAAGTCTGCCGGGTCAGCTAGTTGTGTATATATTATAAATAGCTATCTACCAGTTCTACGTTGTTTCTCTGCAATAGCCTAGCACCCTACTTCCCATATACGTATACATTCTAATATGAACTACCTACTACTCAAAAGATGGATCGTAACGGCCGATCAGCTGTGGTGCGTCGCGTCCACTGAGTGACGCGGAGAAAAACTATAACTAAGTAATCTATATTTTATGGCGTACAAAAACATCGTCAATATTTATATGCTAGACAGTTTATACTCAAAACGGATCATAAACCGTTAGGTATCATATTTATTTGGACCTAAAGGTGGTATTCCCCAAACGGCGGCGAGTCGGCTGCAGAGGTGGGCGGCGAATTTGGCTGCATACGATTTCAGAGTGGAGTTTGTAACTTCAAATAAATATAGTTTAAAAAAAACAAAAAAAACACGCTTTTAAAGAACATCGAACTAAAAAGTTAAAAATAATTTTTAAAATAAGCTTAAAACAATAATGAACGAAAAATACTAGTATTATTGTGAAAAAAGCGTGGGCGCTTTGTAATATATTTTTCGTATATCGAGCGCCCACGCTTTTTAGGGTTCCGTACCCGAAGGGTGCCAAACGGGACCCTATTACTGAGACTTCGCTGTCCGTCTGTCCGTCCGTCCGTCCGTCTGTCACCAGGCTGTATCTCATGAACCATGGTAGCTAGACAGTTGAAATTTTCACAGATGATGTATTTCTGTTGCCGCTATAAGAACAAATACTAAAAATCAAAAGAAATTTAATATTAAGGGGGGCTCCCATACAACAAACGTGATTATTTTGCTCATTTTTGCTCGATATTGATAATGGTAGCAGGTAGACGCTTAAAATATTCACAATATATTGAGTATATTATTTACTTAAAAAATAAATAATTAAATTAAAATTAAATTAATATTTAGGGGGGGCTCCCATACATTTTTTTTGCGGTTTTTTATAGATAATGGCACGGAACCCTTCGTGCGCGAGTCGCACTCGCACTCGCACGAGTCCGACTCGCACTTGGCCGGTTATTTCATAATAATACTAGTATTTTTCGTTCATTATTGTTTTAAGCTTATTTTAAAAATTATTTTTAACTTTTTAGTTCGATGTTCTTTAAAAGCGTGTTTTTTAGTTTTTTTTTTAAATATATTTACTTTTTAGTTTAATGTTCTTTCTTAAGAAACGGCTACCATATCTGTAGATGACCGACGACGTGCTGAAAACACCTGAAAAATGGAATGGAAAATTTTCATCGAATTATTGCATTGTCATCGGTCCTAGTGACGTGTGCAAAGTTTCAAGTTGATCAGACTTCTAGAAACCGGTGAAAATTAAGCGCAAAGATTCCGTTACATACATACATACAATACATACATACATACATACAACCCAAGCTAATAAAAGCGTGTTAAAAACAATGGCAATGCCGACGCATTGTCTAGGTTGCCGTTAGGTAGCAAGGAGGAGAGGCGAGTAGGGGTCACGCACACTGGGGGACACTCCTATTTGTTGTACTTGAATGAGTCATTACCAGTGAAGTACCAACAGATGGCGGATGGAACAAAGACATTTACCTTATGTTTTAGAATGGATAAGTTTTTAGTGTTTTGAATGTAACGCACACAGAATACAATCCGTGTTAGGTATGTATGTACTAGCAGTGTTGAACGGGAGTTTATTTTATTTTTAATTTTTGTAGAAAGGCACATTATGCTGACAAACCTTAATTACAACTTTAAAGGGTTACAGGCCATTGTTTTTATTGTTGGGCCATGATGTAGGGTATCAATGTAAGAGCAGGCCTGAGAGATGTTAATTTAATTAAGTGTTATTTAGTATATATTTTCAAATTATTTTTGGTCAAGGGGAAGAGATGTAGGGTAGCAATGAAAGCAATAAACGCCAGTTAGCAATCGATCGCTGTGTTTGTCTGACGCTCCAGATTCATGATCTTGTAATAAGGTTGCCTTTTTTTCTATTCTAGTATACTGTGTTATCCCACATTCTAAGCCAGATTCGCTGAGTTGAGGTAACTGTTTGTTATTGGTAATTAATGTTATTTATATCTCCTATTATGAAAAGGTTGTTTTTTTTGGGTATTGATTTAGTAAAAGAGATAGCTCTTCGACAAATCTGGCTTTATGCAGGTGGTCTATAGACTGCACATAAACCTATTTTAATATTACTTCTTGTTTGTATTTCTCCCATTATATATTCAAAGTTTTTTGTACAGATTTTGCTAACAGAACTATGAGAGCGTTTGGGGACGATTTACTTTGGGAGTGAAGACTACCATATCACTGTTGTTTTTTGTTTTTCAGAATTCATTCATTAACTTGAAATAATTACAAACGATAAAGGTAACTAGACTAAGCAATTTTACAGCTAGTTATTCGTTAACAATAATGAACGATGATATTTTTACCAGACTAAATGTCTACAAAAAAATTATATCTTAATTAATGGTGCTATGTGATCTGTGATGGAATTTATATGATAACCTAAAAAAGCTATGTCCAAATTGTATGGGACGATTGTAATTTGTCACATTTATCACAGGAACACTGATAACACTCGTACACGATTATAACTTGGTACATAACACATTCCACGAACTAATGAGCGGTTATATTGAAAATTTGTTCACTGGAATTCTTTTGTTTGCGAATGCACTAGTGGAAAAAGGTGCTACTTGTTCCATAAAGGAACTAGGCAATGGAACTAAAGAGAATGAAGGAATTTTAGTATTCGCAGTAGTTCCATCATTAGGATTCTATGCTAGAATGGAACTAGTGCGAAAATAAATTCGCAGTAGTTCATTCATGGGAACTGAGCAATGGAACTACTGCGAACGAAGGGATCTTTCTCATAGTTTCTCATCTCTTTTCTGTTTGATGAAGAGGTATGAGAAATTATAAGACAAAAGGACAAACTGTTGTCCCATGATAATTGATTTCTTTGATTATTTCGCTATTGCTGAAGTAGTTAACTAACAACTAACTTCAACTAGTCAACTAACTTCATTAAGGATATAGTACGTAACTAACCTTGACCTAATACTGCAGCACTACCTCTCATCTGCAGGATAGTTTTACTGTAATACAATCAATAAAACGAAATTTGAAAATGTAAGAATCTGTCATTATTCTGTAACACAATCTGATTCAGTATATTGAATAATCAACTCCTTTAATTTGGTAGTCATATCATCAACTGCTTTGCAAAGATGCTGGATTGCCGGACTTGTGGTTGGTTTTAGATTTTCTTCATTTGATTTGTCACATCGTTTGTTACGTGTCAATTTAATCTTTGTAGTACATACTTTCCTGTCCTTGGCATCATTTTCTTCGCATCTTTGTGTATCGATGTCACTTTCAGATTTACAACATTTGGTAGATGTTTTTTCGCATTTGGAAACCTTCACGGGAATATTTTTAGCAGCGGACATAGTCAAACGAATTCCATTGAATGATTTAGTATTATCTTCAGGACAGCAGTCTGTCCTGCATGGATTGCACACCAAGATGTTTGATTGTGAAATTGCGCTTGCTTGGGTTGAAACATCATCCGGGCCTACCTGCTCATCAAGGCACATTTCCAATTGTTTCTTGGCTAAGGCAGCACAATCCAATTTCCTTTTATCGGGACAACAAGCACAAACTGGCTTTTCTTTCTTGGCTGGGACATTAGAAACCGATATTTTTCTGGCTAAACATTGACAACCCTTTTTTTCCCTAGGTTTAAAATTTTCACAATGCAGCTTTGTTATCTTGTCTAAGGTTTCACGTTTTAGCTTTTCTTTCTTGGCTAAGAGTTCACTTTCTATCTGTGCTTTCTTGTTACTGTGCTTACAATCCAGCTTTTCTTTCTCAGCAAAGTGTTTACGTTTTATATTATTTTGCTTGGCCAAACAATCTAAAAAATGCTTAGCTTGCTCGTATGAGCTACCACAAAACTTTTTAGGTTTTTTGGCTGCGATAAGACAGTTCGTTTGATAAGTTTTCGCAGATTTCGATTCTGTATTCAAATCTTGTAGGTCTGTTTGAGAAACTGCAGTTGATGGTCCAGGTGTTGACATCTGGCAACAACATTGGCCACATGTTTTTTCATCTCTCACGAAATTTGTTATAATAGGTTCAGCTTTAGTTTTGACTTCTGAGTTTGAAACGCACCCAACGATCATATCGGAATTGCATGCAACGTCATTATATTTGTTATTGTCAATTTTACAATTGCATGGTTCATTATCTGCAATAAAAATGACAGAATTACTTAAACAGGGTGTCCCAAAAGGTCACAGCGACACCGAAGGTAGGCCTGCCTTTTCAAATTTCCTATTTTAACACTGTTAGTGCCAGCCATTTTAAGGGTTCCGATCCTTAAAGGAAAAAAGGAACCCTTATAGTAGTCCATCCATCTGTCCAAGCACTGTTTATATTAAGGTCTCCAAGAATTATTAAGGTTCCGTTAAGTTTCGACATGTTCTCTGCTGTTTTGTTGAACCACCCGAGGTACTGCGCATCCTTTTCGGCCTGTGTAATTCTCCTTTTATTGTTATTCTTGCTGGGGTCCACATAGACGACACAGACTGTGAATTGGGGCCCATCAAGAGAAAACGTTGCCCAGAGATCTTCCCCCTCCTCCGTCTCGAGGTCGCGGCGTCGGCGTAGTGTGATGCCCGGGCGGGCGGCGAGCAGCACGCCTCCGCACGCGGTGCGGCGGTCTCAGCGCAGGACGCTCCAGCCCCCCGCCGTCACCTCAGCATCACCGATGGAAGAATCCAGAAAAGTCTCTGTTGTGGCAACGAGGTCTTGATCTGAAAGAACGATCGAATTTCGCCAAAACTCCAACCGGCTCTTTATTCCTCGGACGTTTTGATACAGTATACCAAGTGTTTTATTGTTTGGTTGTAGTTGCCCCTTTCTCGGCGCGGGATAAGGTACTAAGGTATTCTCGAAAGGGCAACCATTCCCTCACCCTAGCGTTATCGGGCCAGACATCCACACTAAAAAATGTGTCGAAGCAGTTGACGGGAACTCCTATTTTATATGACTTGTAGTCCCCTCTTGGTGGGGGAGGTTTCTTGCCCTTCTTTGCTCCATGCCTAAGCCCACAACTTCCGAACGGGCGGAAGTATACAAAAATATTAATATTATATTGACGTTGACTAAGTAATATGTATGATTTTATGGTCAATGAAATTTTTGAATTGAATTGAATTGAACTGTGAGAGCTGCTCCACACTGACCGCGCCAGGCGCACACAGCTGCTCTAGATAGGCCTTAACATCCTCCAAACCCGACAGCATGTTCCAGAGATGGAAGAACTTTTAACGCTCCACAGCTTTCAGGGTCGCCCTGGGTAACACTTGGCCCCGCCGTGCAGCGCAGAGATTGTGGACGTCGGCGTGACTTCTTTGTGACTTCAGTCCAGCCCTCCTCAGCCTCGCCGGTAGAAGCCTCTTGTATAAGCTCCTTGGATGGGGTGTGTTCAGAGCCCCGTTGAACTGTAGGGTTTGGCAGACTTGGCTGACAGAAATTGGCTGGTGAATTATCTTATGTGGTATCCTTGGGGTAAGTCAGAAGACTAAAATCGCTGGTACATTTAGTTTAGTTGTGACGCGTCTAGAATCAGTCCCACTCGTTAAATTAATTGATCTTTTCATTCCTTTGCTCGAAAACGTCTTACAAGTAATAAGTCTGTAGAAAATGACTAAACATGTGTTGTTCAACTTTCTTACTAGGTGGTGCCCCGGTTGCATGAGTAAAGCACTCGCCATTATTTCCTCTTTCATGATATAATGATACAAGTGTTGTACCATTCTTGAATCAGCATGGCATTAGCAAGTTTTAAAACTATTATCTCGAATACTGTTTGTAGTAAAAATTATTCATAGCAATGGCGAACTAATGTTATTGCCCTCGATTTAAGTTAACTGGTTCGCCGACAAATCTTATATAACAATAGTTCGCCATTGTTCGGTTGTTCGAGCGGTATGCTTCTGAGAGTGAAGGGCTTATTAAGACTATGTTATCAATTTCTCGAACTCTAAGTTAGGTATCGACAAAATAAAAATTGTGTCGTGTGAAATAACTATTTAGGTGTTGGCGTGAAGAAAACCTTAAAGAAAGGGCTATTCCAAAATGGCTGGCACTAACAGTGTAAAAACGGTAAATAAAAAAAACTGTAACTAAAAATAATGTCGAATAAATAATGTCGGTTAATAATAAGTACATCCTACTTTTACTGGGATCATGTTAGGCTATTTAGATGCATCTAAGGTAGGCCTGCCTTCGGTGCCGCTGTGACAGGTCACTTTTGGGACACCCTGTATAAATTGAACAGTTTTACAATACTTTTAAATGCCCCTTTCGCATCATAATTGATATACGGCGATAGGGGTTTAACATGGGTTTAACCAAAACCTTTACCTTCTTTGCTTCCAGTCTCATTTACTCCGACACAAGAGGCAGCACGTATAGTCGTGAGTGTATCAGTCTTAACTAATTTAGATTTTATTTTCAATACGCAGTTACATGCCAGTTTCATTGTACATGATTCGCATCTCAATAGTTCCTCCTTCTCGGTAGTATTATCCTCATTTACTTGCTCTTGGAGGACGCAGTATTCTTGTTCTTTTTTTTCTTCTTCTAAACTTGTCTTTGCTGGTTCAACATTACTTTCATCTGTGCGTTTTTCTGCTTCATTATTTCCTTTTTTAGGAATATTATTATATTCATCTGTGCGTTTTTCTGCTTCATTATTTCCTTTTTTAGGAATATTATTATATACATATGTGTGTTTTTCTGCTTCATTATTTCCTTTTTTAGGAATATTATTAAATTCATCTGTGCGTTTTTTTGCTTCATTGTTTCTTTTAGGAATATTCGTCGGTTTCGGCGGCTTCTCAAAAATTTCGTCTAGGCAACTGTAGGTGTGTATAAAAGATGATTTCTTCGGCAGAATAACAAAGCTGTATTTGCTTCTGCATTGACCATTTTTGTCTTCAACACATTGGACTATTTTATCATCAAAAACAGTACTTTCATGTGGCATTGGTGCAGGATAAACATCGGTTGTGGTTACAGATTCTTCTTCAAAATCCAGAGTCTTGGACGGCTTAGTGATAACTGTTTCAATTTCCTCCGATTTAGGGCAGTTATTTACTTCGTTAGGCTGGTCGTCGCGTGGGCATGCCGGGCACGGGCATTTGACTATTAGAGCCCCATCTTTAATCTCGTGTACTTTTTCTGGGCTGTATTGGAGGCAGGTGTAATGTGCCCATTGCTTGCAAGCACCCTTGCACTGAATACCATTTTTTTTAGAAACATTTTCGTTGCATATCTGGCAGATTTTTCTGGGCATTTTGTTGGTTGGCTGGTTCTTGTTTTTGGGTGGTTAGTTATGTTGTTGGGTTATGCCATGGTTAAGCCAGAGATTGTTGTGATTGAAGGATGGGACGCTCGTTGCTCAATGCATGCTCAAATCCTCAGACTCAAATCTGTCAAATGACAGCAGTCAAAACCTCATGGCTTGGCCACACTATCGCGATAACGCGATATTTTCCGTTGTCGCGACAAGTCTAGTCAAGTAGATCGTCCTAGCGCGACGTTCATAGTGATGGGAATCTATCCGGATAAATAGCCGTTTTGGATATTTATTCGGAATGAATCAGGATAAATACCCAATATGTAGATAAAAATACGTTTTACCGGGATTCAAGTCTGCAAATGTATAGAAGATATGTCATAAATATTCTCGAGAACACGTTACTTTAGGTTACTGACACTTTGTTTGTTTAGGTCTCCTCTATCCACATCCACACACATTGTGTGCGAAAGTTAAATCACTAAAAAACTTATTTATCCGCATAAACATCAATTTTCGAATTTTGACCGTAAGCACTTTTACCCACGGGTAGATAGAATAAAAGCTTTATTTTGCATCTCAACAGGTTTAATTAAATAAGATACTTAATCCTAAATTTTCAAATTCACTAATACAGTTACATAAACTTTAATAAGTGAAGAGTGTGCTGAAATAATTTCTTAAGGATCTGGACCTTAAATACTACATAAATTGATATCTTGCGACAACGGCAGTTAACAGTACCTAATAGTGACACACACGGATCCCCCAGGGAGCGTACGACAGCGACACGCCGCCTATTGGCACTGGAGTGACGCAGTGAGTTAGCGCCTACTACATAGTTGCAGCGTTTTGTGGAGCGAGAGAAAGACCTAAAATCTAGATTTCATCACGAACTACGCCATTTATCGGCCGTGGACTATTAGACATAGACGACTAGATTGGCTAACAGGCGCCATCTAGATCATATCGTTGCAACTCAATTATCGACCGTAGGTATTTGCCGAGCAATAAAGTGTGGAGGTTGCGGACAGTATATCGCGGCATCGTCGCGTCGTCGCCAGGACGTGGCGTTTACTGTACAGAATGCAGAGGCATCTGTAGGTGACTCGTTATATTTAAACTTATGTTTAGTTTATTGTAATAATTTATTTATACTGTACATAAAATTTATTATTATTATTTTCTTACTTATTTACGTATTCTATTTACTCACACTAATACATTCATTACTCTCATACTTGTACTTTCATCTCATAAAAAACTAAATATTATTAAATTAGCAAGCGAACCCACGTGCGATCATCTGTATGGCCGGTCCGGTTGATGACACTACTAGGACTAGGAGAAGCCGCGCGCGCGCCGCCCGCCAGTCAGAATCTAACCTCAGACGCGAAGCCTGTGTCGGTTTTACGCTTGCGCTCCACTCGCTGCCGCTCGCGATCTATATAATTTTGCTTGTACTGCTTTTGCCTGCTTTCTCTTTGAACTTTACTTCCTTCCTTGTGATTATTACCATCTGCGTCTACGCTATCCGCATCGTTCTGTATATAAAGGATAGGTCTATGTGGCCAAATAAACCGTTTATAGTAAACAGTGATTTATCGTGTTACTAGCTTTTACCCGCTGCTTCGCCCACGTCTGGCCACGTTGAAGGGTTCATTGGATGAAAAAAATCGAATAGTTAATCATAACAGTAACTTGCTCTGACCCCAAGCCCTCGTCATCCATCGATCTTCGAGTACCACAAAGCCACTCGGTATATTTTTCCAACTACACTATCTACTACATATCTATATACTACATATCTCTATCATAACATAACCCCTTAAAAATTTGTTCTCCATGCACCAGAAAACTTTCGATGTATTTTACAACTACGCTTTTATTTCTCTTCTAATGGGTGGTGGGTCTTCCCTTCCCAAAATTCCGTCGTAAAAGTAGTTCTCCAGACATCACCACGCCAATCGGCACCCCCGACCCCCGGTTTTAAATAGCTCAATAGTTATTTATCCAACAAGTGAGGAAAGTTCGTTTTTCCTATGAGTTTTGATTTTGAGTCTTGAGCGAACGAAGGATTGAAAAATAGAATCACGAGCGCAGCGAGTGATTATAAAATTCAATCCTGAGTAAGCGAAAGACTCAACAAAACGAATAGCAAATGAACTTGCTCACATGTTGCATACAAAACTTTTCACCACTCCCAGCAAGAAAGTATTCAGTCTAGAATCACTCATTTTTTTAGTATAATCAAAATCGCAAGTAAACAAAACTTAGAATTTTCGCGCTTCTAATGTACTTCTTTCACATGCTTCTTTCACAGGCTTCTTTCTTTGAGTGCGTTCTAAAATTATAATCCTAAATTTGACGATGTAATTTTTACAATATTTTATTTAACGTTTTTAATGTTTCTGAACTTACAATAATTTGATAAATTTTATAAAAAACATTAATCTTAACTTATAAGTATTTCTATTCTAAGTATAAAATTATTTATTTTATAAAGTATCTTTAAAACTTAACATGAAAATCAGGCAAGGTTAGTTTCTGAACGGGATCATTACTTTCCTCACTGTTCAAACAGTGAGGAAAAACTAACTTTCCTCACTGTTTTCGTAGAGGAAAGACACTTCTTTCGTGCGGGAGTGGTGAAAAATACATTTGCCTATAGCTACCTATTAAAATATTGGAATGAGAAAGTACACGAAATTAAACACACTATTAGTGCATGCAATATTTGTCAAGTATACATAGTATCATTAATAAGGAAAAAATGTCAACGATACAATACAATTATCGAAAAGAAAAATGATTTCTGGAATATTTAAGCTTCCCTTTCTAAGGAACCCAGGAAAGGAAATAACTTTTAATGCAAATTTTACCCCCTTGATGGTTGAAATTCCAACAACATCGATATGTTTTGCGTTGTGTTAGTTTCCAACGATTAAAATTAATAACTATGGTAATTGACGCCCACAGCGTTGGATTTTGAAATCGTTGTTGATTTCATAAATTATACAAACGATACCCATGTTGATTTTCATACTTGGTCACCCCAATTCCCACACTTGTTTACTTATTTATCTTAAGTAGTACGTCTGCGAAATTTCGAATTAAATAGTCCAACTAATCTTGTTTCCCCACCCCATACAAACTCTGGTCTCCCGTTTCATCCCATCAGGGGGTAAATTTTCAAAAATATTTTCAGAGTGTACCTCTTTACCTTAGGAACCCACATGTCTTTTAATTGAATCCAGCGGTTTTGGCTCCGCGTTGAAAACTAAAGACTTTCTATACACTAATTCATCCCAATTTTACACATGTCCATTAAGTTTCAATCGTCAGCCTAAATACAATATTTGAAGATTCCAACTTCAAAACTGACGGACTTTCATATAAACTTTCACACCCTTTTTTGCCTCTTAGGGGCGGAATTTCCAAAAAAACTTTTTTAGTGGAAGCCTACACTATGTAAGGCATCTATGTGCAAAATTTCAAGTCTCTAGTAGGCTCTGCGTTGATAGCAGTCAAACTTTGGACTCCGGTTTTACCCCTTGCGGAGGTGAATTTTGAAAATTCCTTTCTTAGTATACTTCTTGACCTACTAAGGAACATACATGTCTTTTATTTGATCCAGAAGTTTTGGCTTTGCGTTGAAAATGAAAGAATTTGTAGACACAACTTCATCCCCATTTCACCCTTTTAGAGGTTGAATTTTCAAAAACGCTGATATAGGTGTCCATTAATTTTTAATCTTCAGTCCGAATACCAGAAGATCTTAACTTTAAAACTGACGGACTTTCATACAAACTTTGACCCACTATTTTACCCTTTTAGGGTCGGAATTTTCAAAGATCCTTCCTTAGTAAATGCTTACACTATTCAAGGTATCTATGTGCAAAATTTCGAGTCTCTAGCTTCAGCGGTTTGGCCTCTGCGTTGATACGATAGCAGTCACACTTTGAACTCCCGTTTCAGCCCCTCAGGGGGTGAATATTGAAAAAAAACTCTCTTGACGTAGGTATCTCTAGACCTCATAAATAACCTACATGTCTTTTTATTTGATCGAGAAGTTTTGGCCCTGCGTTAAAAATGAAAGAATTTGTACACACAATTTCATCCCCATTTTCACCCTTTTAGGGGTTTAGTTTTCAAAAACACTGATACATATTTCCATTAAATATCAATCTTCAGCTCAAATACAAAATTTGAAGATCCTAACTTCAAAACTGTCGGACTTTCATACAAACTTTCACCCCCTATTTTACCCCCTTAGGGGAAGAATTTCCGAAAATCCCTCCTTAGTGGATGCCTACACTATGCAAGGTATCTATGTGCAAAATTTCAAGTTTCTAGCTCCAGCTGTTTGGGCCCTGCGTTGATCGTAGTCAGTCATTTCACGATTTTATATTACAGATAAATTAAATGAATCACCAATTACAAGGGTACAGTCGATACCCGACCTAGTTGTCATTTTGGACTGCAAGCTGACTTTTCAGGAACACATTGAACATGTCACAAAGAAAGCCTTCAGAAATCTAGGTTTTATTTTAAGAGTGGGTAAGACATTTACTGACCTTAGCTGTATCCGTGTACTGTACGTTGCGTATGTAAGAAGAATTCTTGAATATTGCTGCATGGTATGGAATCCTCAATACGAGATTTACATAAACATGGTTGAGCCTCTTCAGATAAAGTTTCTGCGCCATCACGGACGTCATCATTCCGTGACGGATATCATGCCGATGACTACCTACGCAGCAGAATGCCGACATCACAACGTCCTGAGCCTTGAGTCCCGCCGAGGCATGATGGGCATGAGGCTGCTATTTACAACGTTTGCCATGGTGTGACTGTCCGGATCTGGTTGAGGCTCTGATCAGACTGGAAGCACCGTCGACACGTACCCGCCACACCAGACTTTTCAATGTGCCGCTATCCCGTACAAACTACGCTGCCAATTCTATCAGCCGCCGCCGCCGCCTGCCTCGCACATATACAATCAAAAGTTTTCCGGTCTAGTCTAGACATATTCCATCACTCTCCTGGCCTCTTTCAAAAGAATATGAGGTTGATATTTGTACCACCACTAAATCAATGTAAATAAATTTTAAAAAATAATTAATTTTCTCTCTATTATTAATACCACACACACATCCACACATGCAAACGCACATACACCCTCACACACACTTCACACCTCACCCTCCCTCTGTAACTTCTAGATATAATATTGTTAGGAGTTTGGGTCTAGTGTCCGAATACGAACGTGCCGTCGAGGTACAGCCCGGTGTATAAAAGGCGGTGGGAGCGGTGGTGCCGCCATTTTGCCCGCTGCGCTCGCCGAGGAAACGTCAGGCTGTATCTCTGCGTCGTTAGTTTTGATCTTCGGTCACGTGAGCCATTTTGTTATCATTTATTCGAGGGATATTTAGTTCTAAATCAATTAATTTGTATGTGTCTTGCTAGTTCAGGTTAAGGTTGATTTTGTTCCAATAATTGATGAGATTTTAATAAGAATAAACTGTTAGGTTTTCTTTGTATTTCTTTTTTTAATTTTTATCACACTTCTGCCCCTAAAATCAGAAGTGGGATAAAGATCAAGTTATTACTAACTCGCCCACTGAGTAAAGGAACAAAATCTACCTGACTTAAACTTTTTTTTGTAAATTTTGTTTTTGTGCTTGTACAAATGACGCGAAGTAGGTCAAGTTCACGCGGCCGATCGAGGCATCGTTCACAGAATGGCTCGCGTGTCCGACGGGCTAGATCCCGTTCTCGTAGTCGTTTGCGCCGTCAAACGAGATCCATATCTCGTTCTCGTTCCCGAGATACACCGCGCGGTCGTTCGCGCTCCCGTGATTTATTCCGGCGCAGATCGCGACGTCATCGTTCGAGAAGTAATCGAAATCATCGTCGATCCCGTGTAGATTCGCCTTCTCCTGCTAGGCGCCGTGAGCGATCGCGTTCCTACCGTTCTCGTGAACAGTCGCGCTCCCCATCGCGTGATCGCATAAGGAGACAGTACCAGTCCCGTAGTAAATCTCCAAGGCGTAATTACAAATCAAAATCCTCGTTCACGCCGCCTAGACCCATACATTTGACCAATTCTGCAAGTATCCGCCAAAACAAGTCGAGTTTACAACCCTCGCTAACGCCACCGCGGCAAACCATAACTACCACCACTACTGTTAACCAGAATACGGATGCTCGCGGTCCATCTATCGATTCAGCCGCTCGCTGCTCTGAGACATCTACCCTCGCACACGCTATTGTTGAAGCGATCAAATCCGCACAACCTGTCAGATCAAACAAATATTTTGTATCCAATTTTGACCCTACCATCAATAGTATTGACGCGTGGTGTGATGAGGTGGAACGAGCCAGAACCGCGAACGGTTGGAGTGACCATGAGTGTCTATCTCGTGTTGCCTTGTGTCTCAAGGGTGACGCCAAGGTATGGTTAACAGAATGGATCACCAATGATCGTACATGGTCTAATTTTAAGCGGGAATTCAAACCACTCTGTCCCGGTAAGCTGGATTACGCTAATATTCTTTTAGATGCCATGAAAGCTACATCCGATCAGTACACCACGTACGCTGAGTATGCCCGTCGCACTTTGTTACGCTTGAGGATAGTTCAGGGCCTTAGCGACGAGCTGAGAACTCTTATCGTTATTCGTGGGATTGATAGCCCACAAGTTCGCGCCGCGGCTGCCAATGCAGCGTTGACATCCGAGACCTTGGTTTCTTTCTTATCTATTTACGTCAAAAGTAAACTAAATAAGCCTAAACAAGACAATCGTTCTCAGTCCGGACCTAAGAGTAGCTTCCAACGCAAACAGTCAAGGCATCCCGAAATCAAGTGTTTTTCCTGCGGGCAGATGGGTCATTTCGGTCGGGATTGTAAAAACAAAAAAACACAAAATTTTCCGCAGTCAAAAGTTAACACCAATGCAGCTAATTGTTCGTTTTGCAAAAAGCCCGGTCACACTGAGGCGGTCTGTTTTTCCAAAGCACGTTCAGAAACCCGCAACCAACGAAGCGTAAACCTGTGTACCGATCGGACTTTTTGTACTGAGAAAAATAGCGATATTACAACAGCTGTAGTTGAAGGTATTCCCATGGACGTTCTCATTGACAGTGGGGCATTGAACGTATCTTTGATTTCATCAGACGTATTGAAATACCTCCCGTGCCAACCAAAGCATACCCACTGTACATTAAAAGGTATTAGTGATAACGAGATAGTGGCCACGTCATACGTGACTGTTGTAATCGAGTTCAGTAAAATTTCAATCGAGGCTGATTTGATCGTTGTGCCAGCAGCATGCATGAATACTCCGATTATAATTGGCACAGATATACTAAATCGCGATGGCGTGACGTATGTACGAACAAAACACGCGCAGTACCTTACTCGGGACCCAGATTTCCATCTACCAGCAAATATTCACACCATCCAGGCTAACCGCCCTGAGATAAATACACCACTTCTTGGTATAGAGCGTGAGGCTTTAATGTCAGTCATTGGCGAATTTTCAGAATTCCTAATAACCGGCACGGCTGCTAGCACAGTAAAAACCGGCCAAATGGAGATTAAACTAACAAGTCCTACACCAGTAGTTTACAGGCCATATAAGCTTTCCTATCAGGAAAAACTGAAAGTTCGCGAGATGACTAACGACCTTTTAGATAAAGGGATCATAAAAAAATCGCAGTCCGAGTATGCGAGCCCCATCATATTAGTTAAGAAACGAGATGGTTCCGATAGGCTTTGCGTAGATTACAGGGCGCTCAATAGGATAACTGTAAAAGAGAGGTATCCTCTTCCTTTGATTGATGACCAGATTGACCGGCTGGGAAACTTTGAGTACTTTACGAGTCTTGACATGGCTACGGGCTTTCATCAAATCCCTATCAAGGAGGAGTGTATCCGTTTCACAGGTTTTGTGACCCCTGAGGAGCATTTTGAGTACGTTAAAATGCCCTTTGGCCTAGCAAATTCACCGATAGTTTATCAGCGTATAATAAACGACACATTGCGCAGCCATCTAAATGATGGGAACGTATTGGTATATGTTGATGACGTGCTCTTGCTCAGCAATGCTATAGCTGATGGCCTTGAATTGCTGCGCAAAGTATTGTTCACCCTCACCTCAGCTGGATTTTCAATAAATCTCCGCAAATGTTCATTCCTCACGACAGAGATCGAATATTTAGGCAGGGTTATAAGTAGGGGTCAGGTAAAGCCGAGCCCTCGGAAGGTAGAAGCCCTCACCAACACTTCACCACCAACTACTGTGAAGCAAGTTCGCCAATTTCTCGGACTTGCTGGTTACTTCAGGCGCTACATACAGGGTTATGCCATCAAAACTGCCTGTATCGCTCATCTAACTAGAAAAGGGACAGACTTTAACTGGGGACCCGAACAGGAGCAGGTGCGTCAAGACCTAATCCAACAGCTGACGAGCGAGCCGGTACTTTGTATTTTCGACCCCCAGTTCCCTACGGAAGTGCATACGGACGCGAGTAGTGCAGGATATGGGGCTGTACTTCTGCAGACCCGCCCAGATGGTAAAAAACACGCTGTGGCCTATTTCAGCAAGGTAACTCAGGGCGCTGAAAGCAAATATCACTCCTACGAGCTTGAAACGCTTGCGGTGGTGAAAGCCCTTCAACATTTCCGCCATTACCTCGTGGGGCTCAAATTCCTTGTCGTTACTGACTGCAACGCCCTGAAATCAACAGAAAAGAAGAAAGATCTCCTGCCACGAGTTGCGCGCTGGTGGATGTATTTGCAGGACTTTGATTTCACAATCGAGTATCGTAAGGGCGCTATGATGCAGCACGCAGACTACCTCAGCCGAAACCCTCCGCTCCAAGTAAACCAAATCTCTAGACCTCGCAACTGGGCACAAATTGCTCAAGCAGCGGACAACGAGACTCAAGACCTGCTGCAAAAATTACAGGAGGGTAACCTTGATTCAGCTCGCTATGTCTCGAGGAACGACCTACTTTACTACAAGTACACCCCTGTTGGCGAAGAACCGAGGTTGCTGTGCTTCATTCCCAAGGGCCATCGGCTAAGTCTTCTCAGAGTCTTCCACGACGAACACGAACACATAGGAGCTGAAAAGACAATGGACCTTATTTTAAAACACTTCTGGTTCCCAGGACTTCGGCATTTTGTCCGAAAGTATGTAGCCCACTGTCTTATATGTCTGTCCCACAAGCGAGTTCCTCGGGCACCCCTCCAAAACATCACATCATGGGAAAAACCTGACACTCCCTTCAACACCGTACATGTGGACGCATTGGGACCATTACCACTGTCAGAAAGTTTTAAATTTGTGCTAATAATAGTTGACGGGTTCTCCAAGTTCACCCTACTATATCCCATATGCCGGCAGGACGTCTCCGAGCTCAAACGAGTTATGACACAAGCTGTCGCACTGTTTGGTGTGCCCAAGGTAATGGTAACAGATAAAGGTCGCATGTTCGAATCGAACGAGTTTATCGCCTGGACCAACGGCCTTGGCTGTGAGATGCACTTCATAACACCAGAGATGCATCATGCCAATGGGCAAGTTGAACGGTATGTGCGAACTGTACTCAACATGATCCGCGTAGAAGCCAACCACAAAAAAGCATCGTGGTCGGAGTCTCTATGGAAGCTTCAACTAGTTCTAAATATTACGACACAAAAGACAACTCAAACCTCTGCACTTAATCTTCTAATTGGCACAGATGCGACTACACCATTGATTCGTGCTCTAGTGCGCGACGTGGCTGTTGATGATGCTAGACCAAATCGCGACACTGTCCGCGAGTTGTCTCGAGACCGGGCCCGACAGTTGCTCAGGAAAAATCAAACGAGTCAAGACGCATCTGCAAACCGACACAGGGAACCACCTCGCCAGTTCCGCATTGGTGATCTTGTCTTTGTAATAAAGATATCTCAGTCAACAGGCAAGCTGGACTCGGGCATGCGCGGCCCGTACAAGGTGATCAACGTGTTACCGAGCGGACGGTACACGCTGAAGCTGTTGGCTGGAGGCTACGGCAAAACGTCACAAGCGGCTGCCCAGTTCATGGTGCCGTGGAGAGGCGAATGGTGCCCGGAGACTTGCGCTGCTTTCTTCGGCGGTGAGTTTTGCTAAACATATCCTTATTCAAGAAAAGCGTTTCTGTATTGCTTGTTGCCATTCTCAAATCATAAGCTATAGCTTCACACACATTGCTCTCAATTCAAGTTACCGACTGCTTTGCTCTTTTGCGATTAAACCTCCTTTATTTACATTTTACTAGCTCATCTCTTCGCTTCCCCTTAGCTGGCCCATTCTCTTTAAAACTTGAAATAGGTACTCAGGCTACGTTAGGTAAAGAACGGCAACAAACGGTGCAGTGCGTATTGAGTAAGATGTGTGTGAATGTGTAAAAGCCCCGTTTCTGCATAATTGCATAGTCGGGCCGGCGTGAGTAATATCGCCGTGGCGTGAGTAATATCGCCCTGGCGTGAGTAATATCGCCCTGGCGTGAGTAATATCGCCCTGGCGTGAGTAATATCGCCCTGGCGTGAGTAATATCGCCCTGGCGTGAGTAATATCGCCCTGGCGTGAGTAATATCGCCCTGGCGTGAGTAATATCGCCATACAGGCGAATGCGTGAAGCGTAGTCCTGTGGTCTGTTTGTGCGTGAGTCATATCGCACAGACAGGCGGCCCGTTGCGTTGGTTCGCGAAAAGGGCAGGTGCGTGTGTCGCACCATGTTGCAGGTGGAGTGTTCCTGTGCTGCAATACGCTGCGGCTGTGCTGCTGTCGCGCAAGAAAACTGAAAACTTGAAGAAAAGGCCTAAGGTTTACGAAGCTAACACTGAGACGTCTCATTAGGTGTTGATGGATGAGTTAAGGAGATGAAAATTGATGAATGCTATGGAGGAATGAATTAAGTGAATGACAGTATGAAAGTAATGTAAGACGAAGGATGCATTAAGTTTGCAGGATCGTTTTCTTATACTGATATTTGTTCCAGACGATGACTCTGATGATGACTCCTCAGCAGGACCGTCGGCTCCGCCACCAAAAGCCAACGCGGGAGCATCGCTAGAAGTTGATCCTGAGGAAGGATCGGCATCAGTCGAGGGCGACTGAATATCAGGAGAGGCCGTGTTAGGAGTTTGGGTCTAGTGTCCGAATACGAACGTGCCGTCGAGGTACAGCCCGGTGTATAAAAGGCGGTGGGAGCGGTGGTGCCGCCATTTTGCCCGCTGCGCTCGCCGAGGAAACGTCAGGCTGTATCTCTGCGTCGTTAGTTTTGATCTTCGGTCACGTGAGCCATTTTGTTATCATTTATTCGAGGGATATTTAGTTCTAAATCAATTAATTTGTATGTGTCTTGCTAGTTCAGGTTAAGGTTGATTTTGTTCCAATAATTGATGAGATTTTAATAAGAATAAACTGTTAGGTTTTCTTTGTATTTCTTTTTTTAATTTTTATCACACTTCTGCCCCTAAAAATATAATATCACTTAAAACTTTTACTAAAATAAAAACTTAAAAATGTATTTGCAAAATGTTAAATGTAATAGGAGCATAATAAGAGCCCCTAATTGGCCTAGGTATAAGTTATTTATTGTGCTGTAATTTTTTATATTGTGCTGTGCTGTGGGCTCAGTTCCCAAATAAACAAGTATATTTATCCGGTTATTTATCCGCAACCCATCAAATACGCTACGCCATGCACTATAGTCTTCGTCAAAACGTCAAATTTTATCGCGACATCGGACTATGAATATTATCGCGATAGTGTAGCCAAGCCAAGCCATCAATTGGAGGCGTAAAGGGAGTATAGTATAGAGATGGCACATCGTCAGAAAAAGAAAGAAAAGAAAGAGATGACATAATACGAATCATTCTTGTGTAAGCGAGAAACAATAACGATCACCATCACCTGTCCCTTACCCGCGTATGCGTTTTTGTTGTTGGCCACAGTATTGTCAAATGCTTGTTTGTGTTTGTACTTGTTTTGACAGATGTGTGGCAGAAAAATCTCTGATTTTGAACCTTATGCTTATTGAGAACCAACTCTATCTCCATCTCAAAGGTGTACGCATGCACTCCGTCTATTCCTTTCTCTGTCTACGATTGGAGGCTCATTGGAGGAGAGTTCTATTGATCTGTGACAACAACCACCATGATCTATGCTATGGCAAAGTACAAATGAGGTTGATTTTCAATGAAGCGCAAAACTGCAAATTTCTCACGCTAGGTGGCGCATCTGGAACGATACTCTAAAAAAGACGGACAACGTTTTGAAACTTTTCAACTGTAATACCTCAATGCACCGGCCAAGTGCGAGTAGGACTCGCGCAACAAGGGTTCCGATCACACTTGGAGAGCGTAACACGTATAATTAGGTTTCCACGTACAAAACTAAAGTGTGATGTCATCCATATAAACCAAATTGAATATTTATTCAGAAAGACAGAAATTTGCAGTTTTCAGATTTTTCCCTTTACTTGTGCTATAAGACCTACCTTCATTCCAAATTTCATGACCCCAGGGCAACCGGATGTACCCTATAGGTTTTGATTCCCTTGCGAGTTCCACGCGAGTTCATACGAATTCAGCAAAATCAGCAAAATTATGACATAATATCGCGGTATCTTTTGATTGCGTGGACCTAGAAGTTTAATTTTTTCACGCTCCAAGGGAACATATATAGACCTGAGTAATCGATATTAATTTTAACATGATACCTCCACGCGTTCCTGAGAAAAGGAGTCGTGACGTGACAGACGGACATACAGACAGACAGACGGACAACAAAGTGATCCTAAGTATAAGGGTTCCTTTTTTCCTTTTAAGGATAGGAACCCTAAAAATAATGAAATAGAAAGACTGGCTATATTCCGTACATTTTATATATTTTTTACATACATGAAAAACCCAGCGAAATGCGAGTGGAACCCCGCACCCAAACATTTTACAAACACGATAAAATACGAAATACAAGGCGAGCTTATCTCTTTCCAAGAGATTTACTCGATCGATATCGAAGTTTATTTGCAAACTGCTTATTGTCGGTGTGTGAGCAATGCGATTAAAATGCGGAGCCATATCCCGCGCTCCATTCGATCTTTACGATGTTTCATGGTGGGCTTACATGCCCGCGTTCAAAACGACATTCAACGGGCGCGGGCACGGGGCGCGGGCGTGTGAGTGAACAGCTGAATGTGCACGCGCATATATGATCGAAGGCACGCGCCCGTGCTTGTGCTCGTGAATGCCGGATCGGGCCGACCTCGGGCTGACTGTCATTTATTCGATATTTAAGACACTGGTTCCACCAAGAGCGAGGAAGCGATGAGTACCACCGTGGTGCATCCAGGTTACGCAATCGTGCACCAACCTATTGTGATCGTGCAGGACGTTTTGTATTTTCAGGACAGTCGCTCGTTCAACTCCATGAATATTTTTACACCGTCCATCAGTTTCCGCCTCGTCATCTCCCATGAAGTTTTGCAAAATTGTGCTTGACCGTTGGGTGGAGGTAAAAGTGACCCTATTTTATGGTGCACTTGCCCCTGCACCGTCAAGGTCGGTGAAGATTGCTATCTGCCCCAAAGTAGGTCATGTGAAAACATAAAAGTAAAGTAAATGTAGCCCATTAATGTCTCCACCGAGGAGCACTGGCCTTTACCCGGATCCAAGTAAGATTGAGCCATACTCCACCACGCTGTCTCAGTGCGGGTTGGTGCAGGTTTTCTTTTTTGAAAACATTGTTTATATTTTTTGATTCGGTTTAGGAAGCAACGTAACTCATCGGTCTCGCCCAAAAATAATACCCGTAAATGATCGACCGGCTCCGCTACTGTAAGAATTATTTCTAAATGACCCCAGAGCAACATATTCCCGCTATTTCCTCCTTCCATTTCAGTGTCTCACAGAATCTGCAATTTGTTCATACGGTCAGTTTTAATGAGCCTATGGTGACTTTAACCGCCTCCTCTGGTGTTTCAGAGGCTCGTTGAAAAGCCATCGTACGTAAGTACTTACTCATGCGAAGTTTTGAATAAAGTAGTCTCCCCCGATTTAGTTTTAAGAATCCTTTCTTGGTGCACCCCTAGACCTACCTCATAAGGAACCTATGTGCCAAATTCTCTAAACCCAGCGGTTTGGGTTTCTCCATATAAACTTGGGAGCCTGTTTCGTTTATTCCCTTTTAGGGGTTGAATTTTGAAAAATCCTGAAACACGTGCTTACTCATTTACCGCCAGGAGTACTCTTGCTAAGTTTTTAATAAAATGGTTTAACTAATCTTGTTTCTCATACAAACTTCGGAACCCCGTTTTTGAAAAAAAACCTTTCTTTCTCCAAGATCTTATAAGGAACCTATGTGCCAAATTTGGAGTCTCCAGACCCAGCGGTTTGCGCTGTACGTTGACTTTGTATACACAACTTCATCCCCCTTTTCACCCCTTAGGGGGTAGAATTTTCAAAAACGCTGAGACAAGTGTTCATAAGTTTTTAATCGTCATCTTAGACACAAAATTTGAAGACTTGACTTCAAAACTGACAGACTTTCATACAAACTTTGGACCCCCGCCGTGGATGGGATCAAAGATTATTTTTCGGGATAAAATATAGCCTATTATTTAAGTCAGGGTATGATCTATATACAATAAATATATCGCATGAACTGAAAGAAATAATAATAATATAATAAAATAAAAATTATAAAAAAAAATACATTAAAATTAGTTTGACAGTGGGTACCAACGTCAAAAAATAGACTTTCATTGACGTCTTGGTACACACTGTCAAAATAATTTTAATGTCATTTTTTTTTATAATTTTAATGTCAATATTGTTCCAAGGACTCTTTTGTCCTTACGCTACAGTGGGTGTTAATAATTATTGGTAATAAAATATAGGTCACAATAATGAATTAATATAATAGCATGCAATGTAAAACTTATTTAACTTAAGTATGTAATATCCACTAAAACAAGCTATGAACTATATACATTTCAAAATTAATTCAAATCAATCCAGCCGTTTCAGCGTAGAAGACACGCAAACAAAAGTTGAGGGTTAGCTGTCAAGTCGCTTCTAGGCATGAATAGAGTATACATGCATGTAGGTACCATTCTATTTTACACAGAAAAAAATAATTAAAACAGCCCCACCGCGAAAATTTTCTTCTGGGAAATTCACTCTATTGCGGAATAATAATAATATCCTTATTACGTAACAACCTTGACCTAATACTGCATCATAACCTCTCATCTGCACTGGATAGTTCTACTACAATCAATAAAACGAAAGATAAAAATGTAAGAATCTTTTATTATTCTCTACTACGGCCTGATGCAGTATGCAGTATATTCAACGATCAACTCCTTTAATTTGGTAGTCATATCATCAACTTCTTCGCAAATTTGCTGGAGTGTCGGAAATGTGGCTGGTTTTGGATCATCTTCATTTGATTTGTCACACTCACATCGTTTGGGTCCTGTCAAATAAATTAATTAATTAAACTGTGAGGCTGGGTAAACCTAGGTTTACCCGTGTAAACCTAGAACTACCCAAGCCTCTTGGGTAAAGTCCGAAATTTAAATCAACTTCAATTTGACTTCGGGCTTTACCCGGATAAACCTAGGTTTACCCAACACTGGCTGAGTAATGTCAGAATAATTTGTAAAATGAAAAACCAACTACTTTACATTGATATTTGACTTTTGATCACATCTATTCAAAAAGAGCTACTTTAGTCCAGGTAAACAGGGACTAAAAGTAACTTTTTAATTTTGTTGCCAGTACAAAGGAAAAAGTTTCTGTCACTATTGAGTGTCACAGAGATCGATTTTGTAAAACAGCCAATAAAAAAAAAAGTTTTTACTAAAACGCGTACTCGACACAGATTAGATAATCCGATCGGCCGAATCGATTAACATCGATTGCTGACATCAAAGACATAACCTTACAGAGATTGATATCGAAACAGAGACCAAATCATTAAAAAGTTGTGGATTTGTGAAGAATGAGGGCAATTGCCCATACTAACGAATATCTCGAGGGAATTTGTAACGTCTTTTCACAAGAAAACTCACATTTGATAGATTTTTTAATAATAACTGTAAGATATTTTGCTGTTTTGTCGCCAATTTTATAAAATTAATAAATGTTTATTTATTTTGAGGTTATGTTAACTTTCTTTTTTTATGCCCCTAAACTCTAGTAAGTTTATAAATTCTTTGCTAAACTCAGACGGGGACTTCCGTCAGGCCTCCGTCACTGAATGTATATTACCTACCGCCCGCCCGACATCTCGGGCAGCACGGGTATGGCCCGGCTGCCCAAGTCAGTATGGTTGTCGCAAGCCAAGCGCACGCACGTTTTGAACTGTGTTCGTATCGTACGTATTTTTATCGAAGAGGCAGCCCTGCGATTAGTGTGAGATCGCGCGGTGCGAGGCGATCACAACTGTACGCTTTAGGCACATTTTAGCATGCAGCAGTTGCTGACGCAACGGAGTAGGCTATTATAGCAGTAGGTATTGGAAATTTCCTACTGAGTGAAGTATCTGTTACGTAGTAACTATTTAGTAATCTGTGCTTCCGTGGGGACAGCCATGTGACAGCCTATAGTTGTAATCGATTATGGCTTATGGCCTATGGCCGTAGACAGAGAAAGGATTACGGATTACTCCCTTTACGATTATGGCGCTGACGGCGATGTCACGGAACTCGACTAGAATTTGGATCTGTGTGACGACAGGAAGCCAATAAAAACAAATAAGCAGGATTTCTTTTTGCAATTTTCTTTCCGTGTTCCAAATAAATTGTGAAAAATGAGTTCTACAAGCAAAGAATCCTCTAATTCAGTGTGTTTAACACCGCCGGAGATTAATATGGAAGCGGAATTAGTGATAGAAAATTTTCCGCCGAAGTCAAAGGAAAAATAAAAACTTGCATACGAAAAGTTCGTGCGGTGGAAAATGGACAGAAAATGAAAGTCTCTGGTGGAAAACGATTTCCTAGCCTGTTTTAGCTAACTTTTAAAGATAAAGAAGCCCTAATCTCTCTGGAATACTAAATCCATGCTGAAGAGTACGGTTTTGTTTTGATGAAGCACAAACGGAATGGAATTTTAGTAACTGTACATTTACTCATTGTTATTTTTATTAAATTATTATTATTAAGTATCTTTATTAAGCTGGTTTTATTTCATTAGCATTGTCTTTCATATTACTAGCATTGTTTGAGTAAAGCACTATACAAGCCTTGGTCCGCAATGACTGCACTGCTGGCCACGCTATGATGGCCTCGAGCTTAGCTTAACTACTATCTCGGCCTTGCTTGGTCAGCATTGCAACCTTTTATGTCCGCGCTATAAAAGCCTCGACCTTCGGTCTCGGCCTTTATTCTAGCTTGTCCATCGAAGATTTTAATGCTGACCGCGCTGTATATAGGCCTTGAGCTGCGCTTTCGGCCACCAGCAGCGCGACCAGCAACGCCGCCATTACAAACCGCGGCAGTAATGTTTTATTAAACATGTATTTTATTGAGTAAGTAGGTATTTACTATATTATATTTTTATACTCCTTTTCTCATAGAGGGTGATTGATAAGTAGAGTGTCCACCTCAGGAGTAAAAACTATTTTTGGCCCGAGTGATGTAAGTACTTTGAAACCCTCTCGCCTTATAAATAGTTCTTTACTCTTTTGGCAAACAATCTACTATTTATTCAATAACAATCATAAATCTTGATATGTTAAAATCAAGAACCTCTAGAGAAAGTCTAAATATGAAGCCATACATACAGTAGGTAATGTAAGTAGTTAATTTATCAAATATCTGGGAACCGAGCTTTGCTCGATGGTTGCTGGTACAAACACAATAAAACATCATATTCATATCATCAGACTGCATTAACGTCGATTAATATGCTGCTCTGTTTTTTTACAGTTGCAAACGAGAAGCAAACAGGCATTTTGTTTTCTTCGTGAGTTTTAGGCTCAGATATTCAATCTTTGTGTGAAAGATCAAAGTGCCTGTTTGCTTAATACAGACCGTTCACCATAACTTGTCCCCTGCCGTTAAGTTGGCACTATTGCTTGTCAATCTGTTGTTGTCACAGTTGTCAGATTGTTTTTTTGTGAAGTGATCCACGCGATTTTGTGTTAGTATTCAATATTTTTCGAATTAATCATGCCAAAGCCATTGAAAAGCAGTGCAAGAGAGATTGTGTTGAAGGTGCGTGACTTTTGTGCGAGAGAAAATGCAAACCTAGCTCCGATAATACCACTCAATCAAGTTCGATCTCGCGTTGCCGCCATTACAGGTAAGTAAAATAGAGATACCAGCATCAAACACAATGCCTTTTATATGGGTAATAAGAATTTACTGAGTTTAAGAATTAATTTTGTCTTTCAGGCATATCGGATAAAACCGTGAGTAGAATATGTAAAGAAGGTAAAGTTGCTGCCTCTATGTCTCAAAAACTCAACTCTCCTGAAAAACATCGTCAAAAACGAAAAACGGTGGATCTTGATGATTTCGATTTATCGAATAAGAAATAAAATCCATACAGATTCGAATACGATAGTTGATTATTCAAGTGACAGTGATATGTCTGAAATCGTTTCTTTCGACCATAACTCCTGTCAAAAATAAAATCAATAAATTATTTCAAATTTTAATTGTATCATCATTTACAACTTCCTTTATACATAAACTGTATATTATTAAAAAAAATGCAAGTAAAACATATTGATCCGTGGACATACAAGTTTAGATAATGGGGTAAAAGGTACATATATTGTTGGCAACACCGTAGGCAGTGAAGCCAACTCCCAAGTCAGGGGACAAGTTACAGTGAACGGTCTGTAGCAAGCAAGAAGGTTAAATAACAGATGATGAACTTAGATTCAACCTTATTTGAATGAAACTTTTTTGTATGAATTTTCCGAAGACACGAAAAGAATGAAAACTCGTAAATAACTAAATTTTTCAGTTATGAGACCTAGGTCGATCGATTTTTTACCCCCAAAAACCTACATTGCTAATTTAATGGAAAACTACAGCGCCTTTTTCTAGAACTCAAAACAATATCGTTACATACAAATATTCCTCGTTTAAAGGTCAAGGGTACCGCTCGGCTTCGCCTCGCCTCCAATTGGGGATGTGGTTGATTTTTCATTTTACAAATTATTTTTACATTACTCAGCCAGTGTTGGGTAAACTTAGGTTTATCCGGGTAAAGCCCGAAGACAAAATTAAGTTAATTGAAATTTCGGACTTTACACAAGGGGCTTGGATAATGCTAGGTTTACCCGGCCTCCTAGCTTTACCAGTAACATATCGATATCACTCTCGGATTTAGAACACTTGGTAGATGGTTTTTCGCATCTGGAAATCTTCCCGGGAATATTTTTAGCAGCGGACATACTCAAACGAATTCCAGTAAATATTGTATTATGTTCAGAAATTACTTTCTGTACTGCATGGAATGCCCTCCGTTTCAAAACATTTGCATGCTTGGCTTGAAGAAATTACCGAGCAGGTCGATATTTTATCAAATATCGGTTGAAGTATCTTTATTTTTTTCTTGGCTAAAGCAGCAACTTCCGACATTGTATAATTGGCGATGGCAGCACAATCTGGCTTTTTTTTCTTGACTGAGCCAGTACAAACCAGCTTTTCTATTCTGGCTAAGCATTGACAACACGGCTTTTTTTCCCGAAGAGAAATATCCGAGCAGGACCTGGAATTTCTGATCGATTTTTCATCAAGGCCGATCGTCATTTCTATACTGCCTAAGGTAGCACAAACCGAGTTTCTATTATTGGCGGAGGCAGCACAATCTGGCTTTTCTTTCTTGGCTGAGCCAGAAGAAACCGGCTTTTCTTTTCTGGCTAAGCATTTACAACACGGCTTATTTTCCGGAAAAGAAATATTGGTGGAGGCAGCACAAAGGAACTTTTCATCGTTGGCTAACCATTGACGCGGGTTTTCTTTATTAGCGTTGGAGTCATTCCAATTCAGCTTTGCTATTTCGGCTAAGGATTTATTATTCAGCTTTTCTCGCTTGATTGCGGCTTCACATTCCAGCCTTGCTTTCTTGTTTAAAATCTTATTAACCAGCTTTTCTTCCTTGGCTAAGTGTTCACGCTTTATCTTATTTTGCTTGGCCAAGCATTTTAAATAAGGCTTTACTTTCTTGTATGAGACCTTACAATCCTTCTTAGTTTTCTTAGCTGCGACATCAAAGTCCGATTCTGTATACCAATCTTGTAGGTCTGTTTGAGAAACTTTAGTTGATTGTCCAGGTGTTGATGTCTGGCAACAACATTGGCCACATAGTTTTTCATCACTCAGGAAGTTTGTTATTATGACAGGTTCAGCTTTAGTTTTGACACCTGAGTTTGAAAAAAATAATTTGACACAATTAAAACTATTGGCACTACCGTTTTCAGCCCCGCCGCGAAAATTTTATTCTGGGAAATTCACTCTATTGCTTAAGGAATAATAAGGATATTATTACGTAAATAACCTTGACCTTATACTGCAGCATAACCTCTCATCTGCACTGGATAGTTCTACTACAATCAATAAAACGGAAGCCCTTCTGCTTGTTCTCCTGGCCGGAAAAGAAAAATATTTGACATTAAAATTAGGGGAAGTTATGTTTTCATGCCTTACAATAGATGTACCCTATGGGGGATGTCTTACTGCTAGGCAAGGGGTTAAAAATGTAAGAATCTGTTATTATTCTCTAATAGGCCTGATGCAGTATGCAGTATATTTAACGAGCAACTCCTTTAATTTGGTAGTCATATCATCAACTGCTTCGCAAAGTTGCTGGAGTGTCGGAAATGTGGCTGGTTTTGGATCATCTTCATTTGATTTGTCACACTTACATCGTTTGGGACCTGTCAAATAAATAAATTAATTAATTAATTAAACTGTGTTAAACCTAGCACTACCCAAGCCTCTTAGGTAAAGTCCGAAATTTAAATCAACTTCAATTTGACTTCGGGCTTTACCCGGATAAACCTAGGTTTACCCAACACTGGCTGAGTAATGTCAGAATAATTTGTAAAATGAAAAACCAACTACATTGATATTTGACTTTTGATCACATCTATTCAAAAAGAGCTACTTTAGTCCAGGTAAACAGGGACTAAAAGTAACTTTTTAATTTTGTTTCCAGTACAAAGGAAAAAGTTTCTGTCACTATTGAGTGTCACAGAGATCGATTTTGTAAAACAGCCAATAAAAAAAAAAACGTTTTTACTAAAACGCGTACTCGACAGATAATCCGATCGGCCGAATCGATTAACATCGATTGCTGACATCGAGATCGGAGACATAACCTTACATAGATTGATATCGAAACAGAGACCAAATCATTAAAAAGTTGTGGATTTGTGAAGAATGAGGGCAATTGCTCATACTAACGAATATCTCGAGGGAATTTGTAACGTCTTTTTACAAGAAAACTCACATTTGATAGATTTTTTTAATAATAACTGTAAGATTTTTTGCTGTTTTGTCGCCAATTTTATAAAATTAATAAATGTTTATTTATTTTGAGGTTATGTTTACAAACTACTCATTCCTCCAATTGGGGTTGTGGTTGATTTTTCATTTTACAAATTATTTTGACATTACCCAGCCAGTGTTGGGTAAACTTAGGTTTATCCGGGTAAAGCCCGAAGACAAAATTAACTTAATTGAAGTTTCGGACTTTAATCAAGAGGCTTGGATAATGCTAGGTTTACCCGGGTAAACCTAGGTTTACCCGGCCTCCTAGCTTTACCCGTAACATATCGATATCACTCTCGGATTTAGAACATTTGGTAGATGGTTTTTCGCATCTGGAAATCTTCCCGGGAATATTTTTACCTTTGCTTGCTTGGCTGTCGATTGAAGAAATATCCGAGCAGTTTGATAGTTTATCAAGGATCTGTTGAAGTAGCTTTATTTTTTTCTCGGCTAAAGCAGCACAATCTGGCTTTTTTTTCTTGCCTGAGCCAGGACAAACCAGCTTTTCTTTTTTGGCTAAGCATTGACATTGAAGAGAAATATCCGAGCAGGTCGATTTTTCATCAAGGGAGTTTCTATTATTGGCGGAGGCAGCACAACATGGCTTTTCTTTCTTGGCTGAGTCAGTACAAACCGGCTTTTCTTTTCTGTCTAAGCATTGACACGTCTTTTCTTTATTAGCGTTAAAGTCATCGCAATGCAGTTTTGCTATCTTGGCTAAGGTTTCATTTTTCAGCTTTTCTCTCTTGATTGCGGCTTCACATTCCAGTCTTGCTTTCTTGTTTAAGTTCTCATTAACCAACTTTTCTTCCTTGGCTGAGTGTTCACGCTTTATCTTATTTTCCTTGGCCAAGCAATCTAAATAAGGCTTTACTTTCTCGTATGTCACATTACATTCCTTCTTAGTTTTCTTAGCTGCGACATCAGGGTTCGATTCTGTATACCAATCTTGTATATCTGTTTGAGAAACTTTAGTTGATTGTCCAGGTGTTGATGTCTGGCAACAACATTGGCCACATAGTTTTTCATCACTCAGGAAATTTGTTATATAGACAGGTTCAGCTTTAGTTTTGACACCCGAGTTAGATACGCACCCAACGATAATATCGGAATTGCATGCAGAATTATATTTTCTTGTAACATTATTTTGATTGCATTTTGGTTTACCTGCAACGTCATTATATTTGTTATTGTTAGTTTTACAATTGCGTGTTCCATTATCTGCAATTAAAATTACAGAATTACCAGGCTTACCCTAAAGTGACCCATTACAGCGACACCGAAGGTAGGCCTGCCTTAGATGCATCTAATAAGCCTAACATGACGTTTGCGAAAGTCTCATGTAATTTGAGATATATATCTTCGATTCAAAGTATATTTTTCATTTTTTATACCGTTAGGGACAGCCAATTTTTAATAGCCCATTTTTTTAAAGTTTTCTTAACGTCTATACTTTCACTACACTATTATTATGTTGTAGATACCTATAGTCCAGAAATAAGATAAAATAAGATAAGAATTCGTTTGTTCACTGATAAGATACACACAGATACAGTTCACAGACAGTTAAAGAAATTATATTATTATTTAGTTAACTATACATACATGTGTATATTTCATAGTGAATAGGACCTGGCTCGGCATATTATGTTGCAAATAAATTATCTGCAACGCTGGTAATTCTGCCAGGACCCGTTTCATGGTATGAGTGGAAGCTTACAATAATTATATTTCGCCATTTTCTCTTCAGATATAAGTATATTTACAAAAGTAGTAGTCCAGCTTGTCCGTCAGCTTCTCTGGCATAGGGGCACAGAAGAGATAATAGTACTCCGTACAGAACGGCCACTCCCTTCCCCGCGCTGATTCAGATACCGTACCCCACCCCTGGCGTCAAAGGATTAGTCAAAGGATCAATAGACAGAGCTGAACGCCGGACGAGTGACGACGCGTATACTTTAATATCGCTGCATTTGCCGCGCCACCAGCCCTAGCAAAGTTTACGCACACATTTGCAGGTATACAAACATCATTTGGTTATGTAGTAGTAATAGGTGATTATTTTACGAGCGTTCTATGGAGTGTCCGAGGTGTGATAGGGGAAAGGCCCAAGGGGTAGTCTAGCCCGAAACCGTAGTTTCATTCTGTGTACCGTTATCTCATTGAGTAGGGATTTATTCCGCGCCGTAACGCCGTTCGTCCGTCAGCTTCTCTGGCATAGGAGATAGGCCTAAGGGGTAGGCTAGGCCAAGACCGTAGCTTTCCATAGGGATAGATATTTAGCGAGTAACGTCCATCGCTGTAATTAATTAAGGATTAGCATAGTAGCATTGTCTCTGGTCAATCAATAAATTGTACGGCACCTAGTTAGAATTACCGTATTGGTAAATCCGTGTTTCCCTGAATCATCTCCCATCATAGGAAGCTTAGTTAGTTCCCTAATATTGAGTTAAATCAGACCCATTGTAGACTGACAAAGGTCCTCGTGGACGAGATAGCCCGGCTGAGCTGGCCTGAAGGGTTGACCCGTCACAATTGTTATTTTCAACTACTTGAATAAATACTTTGAATACTTAGAATTGAAAAATAACTATTTAGGACATTGAACTACTATTACTAGCGTAGTAATGGTAGCTCAATGATTTAGGAATAGGTGTTGGCTAAATTGAATTGAAAAGTGAGGGTTTATTTACTTTCCTATGGTTATTTTTATGGGTCTGTTCGATGGGTTGATGCCTGTGGGGGTGTTATACAGATAAGTTACATAGTTATAGAGTAAATTGAAAAGAACACCAACGGGAAAGATAGAAAGGATGATGGACTCACGTAATAATGATGGATGAGGAGGCTGGTAATTCACTTTCTCACACGGTTTCTTCTTGTTGTATTTGTAAGATTGTCTCTTGCGCGATATTGACGAGGTAGCGAGCGTCACGTCATGTGCACATGTTCAGTAGTTGCAAAGTAACGTTGGATGATTGAATGGATCAAGGAATGAACGGGAAGTGAATGGGAATGAATTAAGGAATGACAGGAAGAAAGGATATGGTTAATACAATAACTAAAACGTTTTGATAATAAATTAATGAATACTGAACATTGGCGTTAAGAAATACAAAAATGACTGGCACTAACAGTGCAAAAATGGGAAATCTGGGGTCATGTTAGGCTTATTAAATGCATATAAGGCAGGCCTACCTTCAGTGTCACTGTAACAGGTCACTTTTGGGACATCCTGAATAAATTGAACAGTACACTTTTTGATTCGCCTTTCGCATAATTTTTGATATACAGGACTTTAGGATTGGGTTTTGATCACGGACACCTGATTTTTTAAAGGAAAAGGGGCAGAGGGGCTAGGGGGGTGGACGGAACCTCCCCCTAAAGTTTCGGTTATCACAAAGCAGGGATTTTTTTGTTATGAATTTTTAAAAACCGTATTTTGTGGTTAGTTTTTATACCATCGGTTTTTACTACATGTCATTGTTTAGATAGTTTTGCAGGTTTCGTTGTTCAAAATTTGTTAGTAAGTTTACATATTTAGGAACATTTGGAACCTTTTAGTCTAGTTGTTAAAATGTCAGAAACTAGTTTTGAATTTATAACAAAATATGGAAGGGAGGCCTTTGCCCAGCAGCGGAACACTGTATACAAAGGCTAAAAAATAATATTGTATGCCTGAAATGGAACAAAATTTTTACCTTTCCCCATAAATTTAATTTATGCTCTTCCCTCAATATCAGGGCACCCCACTCACTGGGCAGTCCTTCCTAGGCAGTCTAGTGGCTGAGCTCTAGAAAGTTTTTATTAGCCGTAGAAGCTGACGCTAAGGCGATTTTGAATAAAATACCTGCAAAACTTCCTAAACAATTACTTTTTGTATAAATCCTATACTAAAAACTTACCTCAAAATATGATTTTTTTAAAATCATAACAAATAACCGCTAGTTTGCGACAACCGAAACTTTAGGCCCCCGCTCCTAACCCCTCTGCCCCCTTCCTCCCTAAAAATCAGGTGTCCGTGATCAAAACTTTTACCTTCTTCGCTTCCAGTCTCATTTACTCTGACACAAGAGGCAGCACGTATGGTCGTGAGTGTATCAGTCCTAACTAATTTAGATGTTATTTTCAATACGCAGTTACATGGCAGTATCGTTGTATATGATTCGCATTTCAATAGTTCCTCCTTCTCGGTAGTATTATCGTCATTTACTTGCTCTTGGATGTCGCCACATTCTTGTTCTTTTTCTTTATCTTTTAAAAATGTATATACTGTTTCAACATCAATTTCAGGCGTGCATTTTTCTGATTTTGCATCAACACAATTTCCCTTTTTAGGAGGTTTACAAAATTTCAGCGGTTTCGCCAGCTTATTAGAAGTCTCGTCTAGGTGATTGTAGGTTTGTAAACTAAATGATTTCTTCAGTTGAGTAACTAAGCTGTGTTTGCTGCTGCATTGACCATTTTTTTCTTCAACACATTGGACTATTTTGTCATCAAAAACAGTGCTTTCGTGTGGCATTGGTGCAAGATAAACATCGGTTGTGGTTACGGATTCTACTCCAAAATCCAGAGTCTTGGACGGCTTAGTGATAACTGTGTCAATTTCCTCCGATTTAGGGCAGTTATTTACTTCGTTAGGCTGGTCGTCGCGTGGGCATGCCGGGCACGGGCATTGGACTATTAGAGCCCCATCTTTAATCTCTTGTACTTTTTCTGGGCTGTATTGGAGGCAGGTGTAATGTGCCCATTGCTTGCAAGCACCCTTGCACTGAATACCATTTTTTTTAGAAACATTTTCGTTGCATATCTGGCAGATTTTTCTGGGCATTTTGTTGGTTGGAAGGTTCTTGTTTTTGGGTGGTTAGATATGTTGTTGGGTTATGCCATGGTTAAGCCAGAGATTGTTGTGATTGAAGGATAGGACATTGGACATTGGACGCTCGATGCTCAATGCAATCACATATTATTAATCTGTGAATGCAATGCTCAAGCTCAAATGTAAAAATATGCTTGAGGCCATATACATTATAATATATGGTGGCCATGCTTCCATCCACAGAGAAAGGAGAAGTGCCACCAACATAGCTGTTCAGTTGATAGCGGTCGCTAGTGTCATAGAGACTTCATAGCTGACATAGTAAAGTAGGTATAATGCTCTTTGATGGCGGATGACAAAGTCCGTAGTACCAATTTTTCCCACCTGAACAGCTAAGTTGGTGGCTCTGTATTGTTTTGTGTTATAGTTATATAAAAATAACCGGCCAAGTGCGACTCGGACTCGCGCACGAAGGGTTCCGTGCCATTATCTATAAAAAACCGCAAAAAATAATAATATTTGTATGGGAGCCCCCCTAAATATTAATTTAATTATTTATTTTTTAAGTAAATAATATACTCAATATATTGTGAACATTTTAAGCGTCTACTTGCTACCATTATCAATATCGAGCAAAAATGAGCAAAAAAACATGTTTGTTGTATGGGAGCCCCCCTTAATATTAAATTTCTTTTGATTTTTAGTATTTGTTGTTATAGCGGCAACAGAAATACATCATCAGCTGTCTAGCTACCACGGTTCATGAGATCCAGCCTGGTGACAGACAGACGGACGGACGGACGGACGGACGGACAGGCAGTGAAGTCTCAGTAATAGGGTCCCGTTTGGCACCCTTCGGGTACGGAACCCTAAAAAACAACAATATTATACCAACTTATCTGTGAAATGACAGACGTCAAAACTACAGTTCTCATGGATGTTTTGTTTGGCTCGTGGCCATGGTTCGGGTCGGACAGGGTCGGACGGAACACGGAACTAACGCAATCAATCCAATCATTCAATCAATCAATGTTGCAGTGGTGCCCCCTGTCAGTGTCATCTAAATACCAAAACATCCATGTAGCACAGCGGGTCTAGAAAGAGAAACGATTCGCTCTCAATCGCCCCGTCTTTAGCTGTCAAACGAACAATTTGACGGGTTTGACCTGAGGGTTTGACAGTCGAATTCGTTCGTTTGACAGTCAAAGACGGGACGATCAACGGCATAGTTGCCACATCCAAGAATTGATTGATTGAGTGAATCGTTTCTCTTTCTAGACCCGCTGTACGACCGCTATCATTGAATTGATTGATTGAGTGAATCGTTTCTCTTTCTAGACCCGCTGTACGACCGCTATCATTGAATTGATTGATTGAGTGAATCGTTTCTCTTTCTAGACCCGCTGTACGACCGCTATCATTGAATTGATTGATTGAGTGAATCGTTTCTCTTTCTAGACCCGCTGTACGACCGCTATCATTGAATTGATTGATTGAGTGAATCGTTTCTCTTTCTAGACCCGCTGTACGACCGCTATCATTGAATTGATTGATTGAGTGAATCGTTTCTCTTTCTAGACCCGCTGTACGACCGCTATCATTGAATTGATTGATTGAGTGAATCGTTTCTCTTTCTAGACCCGCTGTACGACCGCTATCATTGAATTGATTGATTGAGTGAATCGTTTCTCTTTCTAGACCCGCTGTACGACCGCTATCATTGAATTGATTGATTGAGTGAATCGTTTCTCTTTCTAGACCCGCTGTACGACCGCTATCATTGAATTGATTGATTGAGTGAATCGTTTCTCTTTCTAGACCCGCTCTGTACGACCGCTATCATTGAATTGCCATTCTATGCTCGGTACAATTCCCCAAATATGGCAAAGTAGAAATGAGGTTAGTTATCAATTCGATCCTTACGTATTGATTTACAATGTTTATTGATGAATCTGTATTCGAAAAGTCGAAGTGGACATATAAACAGATGTGCCAAATTTGAGCAGAGTGCTCGCGCAGTAGTCTGCATTTAGGTTATGTATGGCATGCCATTGCCATTCTATTATTATTATTATTAATCATTTATTGCAGGTATACATAGCTATCGTAGCATCTTTAAGATATCATTCTATTTTGAGACTATTATTATATTTAGGTAACCTACCAATTGAAAATACGAGCCTTAACCTTTGGCAGATGACAAATGTAATATGGAAATGATTTTGCAGCCAGCACGTGGGAGACAGAGAGCTTAGAGACAGTAGCGTAGCCACAGCGTAGCGTAGCGCCCCTCACTGACAGCGTACCTACGACACCTACGTACAACCACAGATTACTAAATAGTTACTACGTAACAGATACTTCACTCAGTAGGAAATTTCCAATACCTACTGCTATAATAGCCTACTCCGTCGCGTCAGCAACTGCTGCATGCTAAAATGTGCCTAAATGCCCAAGCGTGCTCACTCGTGTCGTAAACTCGTAACGTAACTATTTGTATTCGAATTATTATCATAACTGGCCACCGCCGATGAAACCGGCAGGCTCGTTTGGGGATATCGTAATTTTACCTTATGTGAAATTAAAACGCTCAAATCATTATGTAATTTGTAACATAACATAGATAATGTAAAGTAATATTAGAACATATATACCAGTTTTTCATCCTATCTAGAATGAATGAGAACATCACTAGCAAACTGTAGATGGCAACATTATTTCGAGAATTGATGTTTGAAGCTGTCAGCGCCCTCCATTTCTTCTTCTTCTTCTTTTTAATAATGGCGTCCTAACCTCTTTCGAGGTTAATTTTGCCAGTGTCAAGTGGTCAGGTTCTCATTTGAGAACCTGGAAATTATAATGTGTTGAGACGATGTTAAGGTGATGATGATGATTTGTCGCTCGTTAGCACTACCCAGGGAGGACGTGAAGGGCTTTGGGTTCCAAGTAATTCCTTCGGACGTGAGCGACTGCATCCCCTCCCTTTGTTTATCAATTAGACTACCTGTCATCGCACGCCAAAAGATCGTTGGACAGATCTGCTGTACTTGCCCGCTCGTACTAACTTTCTCTGTGGCTCGGACGTTTGGTATTTTTAGGGTTGCGATCCTTAAAAGGAAAAAGGAACCCTTACATTACAGGATCACTTTGTTGTTGACCTGTTTTTTCTTTCTCCCATCAGGAATTCGGACCCAGGACCTTCTAGCTGGGTCATCTAGACTACTAGGGGACCCCTAAATTTAAGAGGCTAGCCTCCGAAACAATCGCTACACAGCTAAGAAAAAGAGCTAAGTGACCCCTAACTGTTGGTGAAATCGGGCATCAGTATAATATTATAGTACATATCTGTGCTTAGATTATATGTCTGAGTATCTGTGGTACATATATCTATTTTGACCTTTTTTTTAGGGTACCGTACCCGAAGGGTGCCTAACGGGCCCCTATTACTAAGGCTCCGCTTTCCGTCTGTCCGTCCGTCCGTCAGCGGGTCCTAGAGCACGAACCGTAATAGCTAGAAAGATGAAATTTTCACAGAATTTGTGTATCTGTTGCCGCAAAAATAACAATTACTGAAATACGAGAGATATTACAAATTAAAGATAGATAGATAAATAGATAGATAAATTCATTTATTCATTGAAATGTACACACACAGACACATAATAAAAATACAAAATATAATAAAACCTGGATTAACATAGGAAGAAAAACACATTTAAAGGGGGTCCCCATACAAAAGACGCACGCATTACAATATGATGGTATATTTTGCGTCAACCCACATCGTTGTGGTAGCTCAGCCGGTAGGTATGTTGTAGGCACTCAATCCGTAGGTCGTGAGTTCAAATCACCGTGAGGGCATAATCTTTTAAAAATTTCTTTTTCTTTTATTGTTTTGAGTGCTTAAGTATCGTTGTACGATAGTACGGTACCCTTCGTGTGCGATTCCGACCCGCACTTGACCGATTTTTATTGACCAAATAAGTGCTTAAAATGTAAATATTTGTTAAAAATTCAAGCAAAATCATTCTTACTGTATCACTATCGTTTCTATATACCCAAACCAATATCCACCATGAAGTGGGCGACTGTCTTTCGATTAAATACTTGCAGGAAAATGAGCTTTTTTAGTTGTAGGTAAGTAAAGAATTTATGACCATCATCGCCGGTATCAACCAGAATATTAGGGTCCTTCCTCGTGAAGCGATATCGCAGGTTCTGCATCGATTCAACTGCGGATATTATAATTACTACATCCGAATCGATTACCTACCTATACGACGACACGTCTAAATTCACACCAGCAGCACATAGATTGATTAGGTACCTATTTAGGTATTATCACATGTAGTATGGGTAATTGGGTACGTTGTCTAGAGAGTGGATGGGGGAGGCTCAGGACCTTAGTAGATTGCGTATAGTTATTAGAGAAGGCCTCCGTAACCCAGCAGTGGATGAATGTGGTGTGATTCATGATTGACAACCGTCAATTATTGAAAACCTGGATTCGATTGGCACAGGACCGGTTGGAATAAAAAGGAGGGCTTATACCCAGCAGGGGCGGAAACAAGCTTCCGATGATGATGATGAATTATTGAATTATACGAATTATTGAAACATTGATTGACAGTAAACCATGTAAGCCCGTGCACTTGATCTGCTTCAAACAATGGACGCCAGAAATGGTGCTTGACGTCATAAGAAGTGCAATGCATCTGAAGACGAAGTACCCTGACACCAGTTGCCTCCGATTGGTAATTCTTGACCATTCTAAGTGTCGCACACGGGCCACTGGCCGCAGCCACAAAGGCCGCCACGAGAAGCTAGAAGCGGCCACAAAGGAAGTTGAAGCGCTCGTCAGCTATTTGTGGCCGGTGGCTACTACTTTTTGGGGTTCCGAAGGAACCCTTATAGGAACCTTGTCTATCTGTCTGTCTGTCTGTCCGTCTGTCACGACCCCTTTTCTCAGGAACGCGTGGAGGTATCATGTTGAAATTAATTTCGATTACTCAAGTCTATGGTCCCTTGGAGCTGTGAAAAAATTAAACTTCTAGGTCCACGCAATCAAAAGATACCGCAAAATTATGTCATAATTTTGATGATTTTGCTGAATTTCTATGAACTCGCGTGGAACTCGCAAGGGAATCAAAACCTATAGGGTATTTCCGGTCATGAAATTTGGAATGAAGGAAGGTTTTATAGCACAAGTAAAGGGAAAAATCCGAAAACTGTAAATTTCTGTCTGTCTGTCTCACCGTCTGTTAAGACTTTTTTAACCGACTTCCCAAAGGAGGAGGTTTTCAATAGCGCCTAAACGGATGGACCGATTTAGAAAATTATTTTTTTGTTTGAAAGGGTTTACCTTCCCATTGGTCCCATTGACACCAGGTCAGGATCTGATGATGGGATCCTGGAGAAATCGAGGGAACTCTTCAAATATTATAGGCAGACCTATAGTGATTTTTGTGTTTTTCATAATAACTCGTGCAAATGCACATGGTAAGCATAATATTGTGATGCGGAACTGCTGATGAAGACCACATATGGCCACCAGATCTGCTCAATACTAGGTACAAATACAATGCGTGGCTGACGGGCAGGCAACGCATAGCCTAAACCGGTGGACCTAGAGCCATGAAACTTTGTACAGAGGTTCCTTAGTAGCGTGGGGTAGCACTGAGATGGGATTTGACAAAATTAATTCCCCAAGGGTGGGGGGATAAGGGGTTACAGTTTGTATTAAACTCAATCTAATCAAATAGGGTTTGTGGAAGTCGGTTTTTTCTAAAGTTTACTTTTTGTTTCAATTATCTCAGAAACGCATGGAGGCATAAAGTTTAAATTAATATCGATTACTCAAGTCTGTGGTCTCTTAAAATTGTGAAAAAATTTAACTCATAGGTCAACGCAATCAAAAGATACCGCATATGTCTAAATTTTGCTGAAATTGCTTGATATGCGCAAGGAAATCAAAACCTAGAGGGTACTTCCCGTTGACCTAGAATCATGAAATTTGGCACGAAGCAAGGTCTTAAAGCACAAGTAAAGGGAAAATATGAAAACTGCAAATTTCTGTCTTTCTAAAAAAATATTCAATTTGGTTTACATGGATGACATCACACTTTAGTTTTTTATGTGGAAACCTAATAACACGTGTTATGCTCTCCAAGTGTGATCGGAACCCTTGGTGCACGAGTCCTACTCGCTTTTGGCCGGTTATTTTAACACATGCACGCCGTATCATAATGAACTAAGGTGAATTAAGGTGGGGAATCGCGCAAGTGACGTGTGTTGGCATTTTGTGGCCGGTGCAGGCCACAAGAAGCGAGCAGCGACGATTTGTAGCGTGTGGCGGCCACCGGCGTCAACCGTGTGTGGCAAGTCCTTATAAAATGTATGAAACCTACAGAAAATATACGCCAGAAGCGGCGTTTTGTGGCTGTGGCCGGTGGCCGGAGTGCGGGGACTCTACCTCATCCATCATCCATCCATCAACTTAACAATGTACCCATAGGCCCATGAGCATCGACGCAGTTATGCAGTACCCAATGAAGATTTACACATAGCTACATAGTATCACATCTTTGCCATTTTAGCCAGATCTTCAATAGATACCTACTCCATTTAAGGGCGGCCCTAGGCAATCAGAACTTAGAATTTCATCCTTAACTTATTTTTAGAGGAAACTAAATAAAAAAAGGTTAAAGCCAAGCTAAGCAAGTCTAACTGAGGAACATACTGTGCCATTTTTATAATGATTAGATAAATAACAAGAACACAAATTCAGATGCGGTGCCAAATTGTAAATTAAAACATTGTGACAGACAGATTTTCTGGCAAATTCAGGAGACTTTTCTATCGAGCAAAATTAATAAAATAACGTTTATGGGAAAGAGAAGTCACGCTGACACTTGTGATAAACAAGCTAGTGTAAAAACGTACAGCAATAATACTCATCATTCCGAGCGATTTGTGTTTTGCTAAAAACAGTTTTTGCCTAGGGCGCCGTCTTAACGTGACTGCTAGCATCTTGCATTGATTATGGAGAAGTCCAACCTACCATTTATACCTAATTGGTGGATTCGAAGGGCCAGTCGAAGGCTGACGTGGTCAGAGGCCACCATGTCATAATACTTACGAGGAATACTTGTATGTAACAATGTTTTATGTTCTAGAAAAAGGTGCTGTAGTTTTTGATGTTTGCAATATAGGGGTTTTTAACCGACTTCCCAAAGGAGGAGGTTTACAATTCGTCCAGATGTTTTTTTTTATGTATGTGCCTTGATAGTGCCTAGACGGATGGACCGAATTGGAAAAAAACAATTTTTGTTTGAAAGGGTTTACCTTCCCATTGACCCCTTTGACACGAGGTCAGGATCTGATGATGGGATCCTGGAGAAATCGAGGGAACTCTTCAAATATTATAGGCAGACCTATAGTGATTTTTGTGTTTTTCATAATAACTCGTGCAAATGCACATGGTAAGCATAATATTGTGATGCGGAACTGCTGATGAAGACCACATATGGCCACCAGAACTGCTCAATACTAGGTACAAATACAATGCGTGGCTGACGGGCAGGCAACGCATAGCCTAAACCGGTGGACCTAGAGCCATGAAACTTTATACAGGGGTTCCTTAGTAGCGTGGGGTAGCACTGAGATGGGATTTGATCAAATAAAGTCCCCAAGGGGGGAGGGGATAAGGGGTTACAGTTTGTATTAAACTCAATGTAATCAAATAGGGTTTGTGGAAGTCGGTTTTTTCTAAAGTTTACTTTTTGTTTCAATTATTGGGGGTAAACAATCGATCGAGCTATATAGGTAGGTGACATAACTGAAAAATTGTGTACTATATTAATCTGCTATTCATCCTCCTTGCTTGCTGTAAGCAAACAGGCATATTGTTTTCCTCATGAGTTTTAGGCCGGCCACATACGGAATTATCCCGAACGCAATAAATTCATACAAATCTATGGATCTACCACACACATACGGAAGTTTTCCGTTCGGAATTTTCGCGGATTTGTATAGGGTTGAATCCCGTTTCGGAATTCCGAATCGGAATAATTCCGATTATTTAATCTTTCAGCCTACACATCGTTTGTGCATTCATTCAATATGCTTCTCGTTTGCATATAGGCTGTTTTAAAACAGAGCAGCATTTTTATTGATGATAGGTACTTATATTCAGTCTGATGAATATGAAATACCTATTTTATTGTGTTTGTACCACAAACCGCTGAGCAAAGGTCGGGTCCCAGATATTTTCATTTAAAACTAGCTGACCCGGCAGACTTCGTACTGCCTCAATCGATAAATAAAAGACCTAAACTTCTGTATAAATTAATTTCAAAACTGACTACCAGCTGATTGATTTACTATGGGAGGGCCAAATTCTTTTTTCATATTTCGACCTATGTTCTTTGGGGAAACTTGTTGAGTTTCATGAGCACATTCACCTCCTTCCGTTACACTCTGTATATATATTTTAGTACAACTTTGAACTTTATGCAGCGGTAATAAATTGCAAATTTTCTCTTTGACGTTACGAACACACCTAAATTGCTCAGACAACAGTGAGTGATTATAATTTAATATGAACTTTATTGAATAGCAATAAAGTTCAAATTGACTCCAGAAAACGATTGACTCTAGAAAACGTTTGTATGGGAAATAGAAAAGGGCTGTTTTTAGGGTTTTCCCGGAAATTATTCGATTTTTTCTCGCCTTTTAAACCTTCCCTAGACCTCCACGAACATTTCAAGACTAAGATAAGATAAATCCGTTCAGCCGTTCTCGAGTTTTAGTGAGACTAACGAACAGCAATTCATTTTTATATATATAGACTAGCTGACCCGGCAGACTTCGTACTGCCTCAATCGATAAATAAAAGACCTAAACTTTTGTATAAATTAATTTCAAAACTGACTACCAGCTGATTGATTTACTATGGGAGGGCCAAATTTTTTTTTCATATTTCGACCTATGTTCTTCGGGGAAAGTTGTTGAGTTTCATGAGCACATTCACCTCCTTCAGGGTTGATACCCCCTTCCGTTACACTCTGTATATATATTTTAGTACAACTTTGAACTTTATGCAGCGGTAATTAATTGCAAATTGACTCTTTGACGTTACGAACACACCTAAATTGCTCAGACAACAGAGTGATTATAATTTAATATGAACTTTATTGAATAGCAATAAAGTTCAAATTGACTCTAGAAAACGATTGACTCGAGAAAACGTTTGTATGGGAAATAGAAAAGGGCTATTTTTAGGGTTTTCCCGGAAACTATTCGATTTTTTCTCGCCTTTTAAACCTTCCCTAGACCTCCACGAACATTTCAAGACTAAGATAAGATAAATCCGTTCAGCCGTTCTCGAGTTTTAGTGAGACTAACGAACAGCAATTCATTTTTATATATATAGATAGATAATAGATAACAAGCAAAATCTCCGAAAAACATACTATACTACCAACCGAAAATATCTTGAGCAACCAATCAATCAATGCAATCTTGAGAAAGTTAGTACTTTAGTCGAAGAGTCGTAATATTTTTATTTATTTTTTAATTTTCCTTTTTAACATATTCATAATCATTAATCACTTGCAGACATGCTTAGATGGCCGGAAGGTAACAATTCTCAATGAGTTCAATGAGCCGATCCTAAACCTGGCTGTCACCAAGGCAGCGTCCTTCCTCGGAGCTCAACACGTCATTGTGTACAATAAGCTGATTTGGGATAACGGCTACATTGGAAAGTAAGCTAATAACACCAGTACTATGGTCTCGTCCAGATTGAGGCGCTTGCGCGGTGGCTGAAGCTGGGTCCAGACCAGATATCCGTTCCGTACCTCCGTATCGTATCAGGTCGCGATCCAATAGGTCTGAACGCGTAGAAAATAACCCGTACCTACCTCCATTCCGTATCTCCGTATTGCTCCCGTCGCTGCGATCATCGCGTGTTCATGACACATGCCTGCCTATGCGCATGCCGCGCCGGGGCGTACTTCTCTCCGATCAAGTTGCTGTACCACCGTTCCGAACCGAACAGACGTCCAAACTAGCGTTTTTTGATCGCGACCTGATACGATACAGAGGTACGGAACGGATATCTGGACCCAGCTTTAGGCCCAAGTCATCGCGCATTCACTCTGGACGAGGCCAATGTGTTTTTCATTGTGAAAGTTACCGTTAGTTTGCTTTGGCCGCTACATAAGTTCGCTTTCAATTTATGCGTTTTGTGCCGTCCTGCTGCGGTGCCGCAGCGGTGTGGGACTTGGCCCTATCACCACGGGTACGGCACCGCCACTGTATGTACCTTTTTACACACACACTGGTTCCCGGATAGCCAGCGCCGGCTACCCGGCGATGAATGGCCTACGCACACTGGGACGGCATGGCAAGGGATTTTAAGTTTTTACCAATGGACATTCAAACGTATCCCTATAGAAATAAGACATAAATTGATATGCTTTCAAATAATGCTGAAGCATCCCGCGGAATGCTTCGGAATGCTTCGGAATGCTTCGGCATTATTTTAAACCATAGCAATTTATGTTTTATTTCTATATCGATACGTTTGAATGTCCTTTGGTAAAAACTTTCACCAACAGCGAAAAGGACAGGGATAGGAACAGGGTAAAGGACAGGACAGGAACGGGGACAGCGAAAGACACAGGGTAATGGACAGGAAAAGGGAAAGGGGGCAATTCTCGCGCTATCGATATCATCTCCATGGTCAAAATATCAATTTGAGATACCAAATATCTCCATCGAAATAAAAAATAAGCTATTCTTAGGATCCGCCTTACGTACGACCAAATGAGATATCTCAACCCTTTTTCTAAATAAAAATTAATCGAGATCTGTTTTGACGGTTATATGCGGTATCAAAACCGATATCTGGACAAACGAGATGATCACTATTACTATCGCATTTATTACTATCGCATATTTTCCAGAATATTCTCCTCAATGACGGACATAATATTCGTGAGCACAGCAACGCACATGTGCGTTCAACGCTTCTCCGAGCACTCTACTGTACCCGTCATATCTACCAAATCGCGCGCGCACGCAAGCATACAGTCTATGGCGACCGTTATGTCTATCATGGTATGGCTTTATAATCTAAAGTTATCATATTAATCATTTCTCTGCTTAGAAATCTAGCTTTGGCTTACGATATCGACATGGCTATTTCGTTATTAATGTTACCCCGCTTTATAGGCCAGTCATTATCAATGTCAATGAAATTTGTCTCTCAAACTAATAGTATTCTTAACGCTCTGGGGTTGTTGATGCCTATAGTACAGGTTCTACCTATGGAGGCCAGCTCCACGAATGTAGGGCTGATGAGGATGTTGAGATGATGGATGACGAGAAAATGGAATGTAGGTCAATGAGAGGTTAGGAATGTCGGAGAAATGGGTACCTGGTGGCCTCCGTCGTCGGCCGTTGAGCTGGATGGCACGTAGGAGTCACGGGCAGACCCTCGCTTGGGTCCTGGCCTCGTGGCGATGAGTAGGAAATATGGGCTGAATGTTTGTGGTGGAAGCGTGCACTATGTTTCACTCGCGAACGCGACGGCTAGCTAGCTTTGGGTTGTGCGATAACTGTGCTGTTGGATGAGCTTCTCGAGCTGATATGAGACACGTGGGTTTCGTAAAGTGTGCGATGGGCGGGAACCCGAGAGCCGTCGCGCGCGTGGCTGCTGTGGTCGAGTCTCCGGACGCAATGTGGTGAGAAAAATTGACGAGGCGCCCCGCGCTCGCGTCGCTCGGAGGCCTCGGCTTCTTTCCGTCGTCACGTCACTAGCTGGCGTGAACACTACCTAGTTTAAGTGTCAACAGAAAGAAAATAAGAACTCTAGATATGACAAAATGTACCACTACAAATGAGTCCAATAAACACTTTTTACTTTACTTTACTTTAAATTTAAGAACCCCAACGAAAGGCACAGGCAACTCTCATACGACAATATTGTGATTTTGGCATTTTGGAGAATTCTTATAAATTTTTCGTCGAAATCATTTCAGGAGGAATTTGGCACGATGAACCTCAACATTAGTTACGTCGGCCCCGCCCATCCGGTACTCAACTCCTATCTATTGCTGTGTCCAATGCTGGGAGCGAATATACGCTTCAAATGCAGTTGTGACGTAAGTTGATAAAATAATACAAGCAAACAGTGATGTCGTGATTTTTGCGTTTAATCTTCTCGATTGTGCGGATCCCTCTACTGTCTGCTTCCCATCATAGGAAAAAGCGACTAAAGGCGTAGATATTTTAGCGTTGCCAATTTAGCGACTTTGTGGCTAATAATTTTTACCAAGTTAAAAACTTAAAAAAAACCGACCTCATCTTCCTTACCCCCAGTTTCTGAGCCGCTGATCACGATTAACTAATCGGTGGTTAATTGAAAATGGCGGCACACGAGTGGCTGATGGATGCACGTGATTTGCTGAAATCAGTTAATCGCTCTGTTAGCTAATCGTAACGTTTAATCACGTCTCAGAAACCGGGGGATAGTCCTGTGGAATGCGAATGAGGTCTTACTATTCACAATATTACACAAAATAAACGAAATCGGTCCTTACAGCCAGAATTCATCTACACCACACATAGTCACAGAAAGGCGAAAATATGTAATTCTGGATACCTGGATGACAGTATTTTCTATGTAAAAACCTAAATGGGACAAATGGGACCAACCGGCAACCTGAAGGTTCATTCTTTCACATAAAAAAATGATAATTACTTTTTGACCGACTTCCCAAATGAGGAGGTTTACAATTCGTCCGGATGTTTTTTTTTTTTTATGTATGTGCCCCGATTGCGCCTAGACGGATGAACCGATTTGGAAAATTATTTTTTTGTTTGAAAGGGTTTACTTTCCCATTGGTCCCATTGACACCAGGTCAGGATCTGATGATGGGATCCTGGAGAAATCGAGGGAACTCTTCAAATATTATAGGCAGACCTATAGTGATTTTTGTGTTTTTCATAATAACTCGTGCAAATGCACATGATAAGCATAATATTGTGATGCGGAACTGCTGATGAAGACCACATATGGCCACCAGAACTGCTCAATACTAGGTACAAATACAATGCGTGGCTGATGGGCAGGCAACGCATAGCCTAAACCGGTGGACCTTGAGCCATGAAACTTTGTACAGAGGTTCCTTAGTAGCGTGGGGTAGCATTGAGATGGGATTTGACAAAATTAAGTCCCCAAGGGGGGGGGGGGGAGAAGGGGTTACAGTTTGTATTAAACTCAATCTAATCAAATAGGGTTTGTGGAAGTCGGTTTTTTCTTTCAACTTTTTATTTCAATTATTTGAAGTCGGTTAAAAATGATGACTTTCTTCTGTCTGCTTCCCATTATAGGAACAAGGGTTGCCAATTTAGCTTACCTTACGCCCTTGTTGTTCAGTTATGGAATGACAGCAGTCATTTGCATTTCCAGAAAATCCCAGTCAGCCCGATCCTCTACAAAGCGGGTGAGGAATTAGCCATACAAAACAACATGGAAGTGAAACAGTGTACGTGTACAAACGACGTGTTGGACTGTGCGAATGTGATCATCGCTGGGCCGACCGCTCTGAAGAAAGAGAATATAGAGAAGTTTGTTCTCACTAGTGAGGTGAATAGTTCGGCATATTAGGAGGAGACCTTCAGGGGCCGGATTCTCTACGCGATCGCATGGCAATATCGCTAAATAGGTACTGATTTTTGCAGCCAGCGCAGCGCCAGCGGCACGCCAAAAACCGGGCCGCGAATCGACGACCTCTGTGCGCAGCGGTTGCACATCTGCCTACCATGCGGGAGGTCCCGGGTTCGAATCCCGGCTGTGTACTAAAAAATAACCCCAGGGTGATGTTCACATGTTTGTGATGTCGCTGTTTCTGGTTCCCACGACACAGGGTATCCTAGTATGGGGCCAGAAGCAATGAAAATGTATGCCCTCTCGTCGACACATCTTGTCTATCTATTGTTCTCCATTGTTCGTTTGTTCGATCGGTGTTCTTCTGGGAGTAAAACAGTTACTGAAAAAATATAATTAGTCGCGTACACAATAACATGGCTGGCAGTGGCTAAAGCGAGGGCGCAGAATCCCGGTTTGTTTGTAGCTCGCGCGGCGCGTCTCAGCACCGCCTGCCGCCGCCGCCGCAAAGACAAATTATAAATCAGTGTCAGTGTGTATGCAACTCTCACCAAAGCAACTCGCCTTTCATTCAACCATATCACATCACTCATACCATCAGCCATCAACCCTCCTCATCATCTAAACCAAAGTCATATCCTAAACTATGTTATTTACGAATTTAGAGGGGTGTAAGTACAAATACAAAATCTTTATTTACCTGATTGCGTTGAAATATACAAGTTGCTTGTGGACCCCACACTAGGTTCAACCTGTCACGTGGGGTCCATGGTTGAAATATCGATTTTTAGATACCGAAACCTCCATCAAAAACAAGAAAAAGCCATTCTCACGACCAGCCTTACGACCAACCGAGATATTTCGACCCGTTTTCGATCGAAATATATATAAATCGAGAACGTTTTCGACGGATTTAGGCCGTATCAAAAATTCAAAACCGATATCTCGACTGGGGAGATGATCTCGATAGCGCGAGAATCGGGGGCCTGGCCGATCTGTCTGCACACTAACTACTCATATAAGTGAAATCTTTCGATTTTACACTTTCTGGCTAGGATCATGTTTCACAAACGTGATTCTAGCTGGAAGTGTTTTTGTGAGATATTTCAGCCCCCGTGTACAAAGAAATGCTGAAATTTCAGTCACATTTATTACTAACAACACACTTAACATCTGCATACTCAAAATCTCTCCAAGCCATACTTTCTGGCTAGGATCACGTTCTCTTAGTTTTCAATTACTGTCCGCATTAACTCGTATTGTGCGATGCGTTAGTTTATGCATGTTTAAGTAAGTTGAATGCACCGATAGTGTATTTCTTTTGATTAAAATGATTAAAGCACATTAAAGACTTAGACATATTAAAAACTTCCGAACGGGCGGTAGTATACAAAAATATTAATATTATATTGACGTTGACTAAGTAATATGTATGATTTTATGGTCAATAAAAATTTTGAACTGAACTAAAGCACAATGCAAAATTAAGTAAAAATTAAATGTAGCCCATTAATGTCCCCACCGAGGGGCACAGGCCTTTACCCCGATCCGAGTAAGATTGAGCCATACTCCACCACGCTGGCTCAGTGCGGGTTGGTGGAGGGGTTTTACGACTAGGTACCTACCTACATACTACGACACGAAGTAGTGATAGTAGCCGAGAACTACAGCTTAACGTGCCATCCGAAACACGGAACGAAAAATATTAAGTATGTATTTAAAAGTTTTAAGACGTGTCTAGCCTGAGAAACAGTGTAACTCATGAGTATATGTGTGTTCATAACGTGTGTGTCTTGTGTTATCATGTTGTAATTGATTTATCATATAAAGAACTTTGAAAAACAAAAAAAAAACAATATTAAATAAACGGAACGACTCGAGTTGTCATTGGGAACGCGCGTAACGACCGCGCCACGTCTATGACACGAAAATAATGACTCTGACTCTAAATATTTTAAGAAAGCAAATCCTGTCTTACTCTGATTTGCTGGAAGAGATTTCTTGTGAGAGATAATGATAGTTATAGTATGCGCGCGATAACATGGCAATAGCGGTCATTGACTCGCTAAGAAAATGTATTCGATTTGATGCAGCCGGTGGCAGCAAACGTCAAATCGCATACATTTTCTTAGCGGGTCAATAAACGCTATTGCCATGTTATCACGCGCAAAATATAGGTACCTAGTTGATCTTGTAAGAATTCAGTATAAATTTTTAAGTAGAGCTTGTCCAAACTAAAATGACGCGCCCCACTACCGCATTTACACACAACAAGAATACCGGAAATGAAGGAGTGGGGCACATTTTTTTGGTTTAACAAGTACTACTATACTACATTACTACCGTCTTAAAATTATTCTGCAGAACATATCAAAAGCAACGGACACTCAATGGATCTTCTACCACACATGTCCGCGTGGCGAGGAGGTCGACGACCCATTGTTCTGGCATAGCAACTCTCGGACGTTCGATGCATTTTGCAACATGCAGTATATTGCAGCAGCTTTGATGTACTATGGTATAACACATTCACACTTTGGTAGATAGGTACTAGATGTTTTGTGAAATAAAATATTGTTCTCGTTTTGGCTTGTTTTTAAGTTTATTTTATGTAGCTATTGTAAAATTTTATTCTATGTTTTATCTACAGTTCTTAAATTTAAGATTTGAAAAGATTAAACACTGATGTAGATACTACTACATCAGGGTTTGTTGACTCATCTATACTTTTCCAATTCTTTATACATTTGACTTTTCATAGTGCAAACATATAAAGCAATATTTATCACTGCACATGATTACAACTAAGCCATAAATGTATGACATCTTCAAACACAAACTAAGCCGCGTTGCATTAACAGACAAGAGAGAGGCAACAAATAGGGCTTGCATGGCCAGTCCTTTTGTGCTTAAAATCCAATTGTTTAATCGGTTCGCTCACATTAAGGCACATGCGGGCCAATTTGGCCCGGCCAAACTAACAATACCGAACAATAGATGTGCAAGCAAGAGTTAAGAAAATGCTATGCAAGGTGACCAAGGTGTAGCCTATATTGCGTTGTCTGACTTATTTGTTCAGTGGGTACAGCTCCTAAGTTTAAACTACACTACAGTCTTCACAAAATAAAAGGCCCGTTTTGACAGCTCACGCCCATAAAGTTTTAACCCCTAATGCGTAGGTAATAAAAGCCAACTGTTGCGTACATGCAAAGCGTACAAGTTGCACCTAAAAACCGCTTCTATTACCTACGCGTTAGGGGTTAAAACTTCATGGGCGTGAACTGTCAAAACGGGCCTTTTGTTTTGTGAAGACTTTAATTACTAGCATTCTTGTACTTTCCCCTCATAAACTTTGGTAAAGGCACAACACCGGGACAAGGCACTTGGCCATATACCTCACAAATGCATGGTCGTTCACAACCAACACCAAAGTTCGCTGGGTTATCTTTTTTCTCCATCGCCACAGCCTCAGCCTCCAACACTTTCTTAGATTTACCAATAGTATTGACTAGATGCTCCAGAATGTCTTCTTTTGACTTGTTATCGATGTCGACTAAAATCTGTCGGCCGTCATCGAAGTAGCATTTTATGAATGGCGACGGTGTTAGGTTCTTCATCGTGGCAATTTGCACGTCTGGGTTTTTGTACTGGATCTGGGGCAGATACCAGAAAACAAACTCTTTGGCCCCTATGTTGTTTTTGCCGACGATGTTGTATGCGATGGACATTATCTTGATTTTTTCTTTGAGCACGAGATTCCCCGCGTTGAGGTAGTTGAGGGTGCGTCGGATAGGAGCTCTTCCTTTCATGAACGGCATTTTTGAGCGGTTTTATTGATGTTTATTAGGATTTTAGGTGCGGTTCCCAGGGGAATTTATTTTTTAACCTCAAAAAGAACCAAGTTTGACATTGACATCTGAGTGAGTGATGCCATTGGTTAGTAGTATTTTTTCTACCACACCAACTTGAGTTTTTTTTTCAAAATCCAATATATGGCGCTACCTTTTTAAGAAAGTATTATTTTCGAAAAAAATGGTAATATCTACAGAAAAAAATTGGGTACTGAGTAATGAGGTCATTTGTCGGGGAGGGAGGGGACAACAATAATAATTGATTGATGAATAAAAATCGGTAATTATGCAAAGCATAATTTAATGCATTTAATTGGTTAAGTCAAACAAAGTGACATTGCAATTAAATATCATAAAATAAATAAAAAATCTTAAAATAAAATACATCACAGACCGATTCTATAGTAATTCGCTAGCATGTTATGAGGCTGAGCATGGAAATTTACTGGAAATCTTATCCGAAATATAAATTGCCTTACGCAGCCTCTGTCAGATACATCAAATAATTATATAATTAACTAGGTACACATTTGGAAATTAACGTCTATGCGTCTAGTCTAAAAATTATATCGTATAGTTTCAAACCATGCTAAAAGCGGCCCCTTATTTTCAACCTTATGCCTTGGTAATAAAGTCCAAAAATCAATGAAAATTTCGGGTGTCTTTTAGAGGGTTTTGAAACTAGACCACTAATAAATCAATCTCTGTACACGTGTGGTCTATGGGTTAGTTATACGCAGCGGGCCCTCAGCGCCCTCCGAGTACAATATAATAATGTCTTCAGGATGTTGTTGGGGCTGCTGCCGCGATACTGCAGTGCGTCGGGAATGTTTGCCGAAGCCAGGGTTGACGGTTTCGCTGCAACCATTCGAAATCGCGTGGCTTCTTTGATGCGCAGAACCCGCGACAGTCCCAACAGCATCTTGAGGGTGTTAAGTGCCAGGATGGACAGCTCGTTTTTGAGGCACCATTGTATGGTACACATTAATTAATAATAAAATAAATGTAAATAGTTAGCAAGTAAGTAAAATGTATGGATTTTTTATCTGAAATAAAGTATTAATAATAATAAATAATAAATCAATATTTGAGAAATTGAAATAAACAAGAACGTTTTCATTCATTGTCACGTTGACTATATGTAGCCATAATAATGCCGTTTTTTCTGATCGCTCTAGGTTAATCTACATTAAATAAACAAGCTTTCAAAAACAGCATTTTATCTACTAAATACACTCTATAAATACGACTAATGATATCCTTTTTCGTGAAGATATAGGATATTACCATAAATATGTTCGTTACAAAGCTATTAAAATCTAAACAATCAGGCCTCTATACACAATATATAAATTTTTAACATTTTAATTCTAACATGAGCTATATTCATTATTCTATATTCATTACAATTAATAATTGAATAGGTACATTTGATTCATCACGTATTAGCTGAACTGTCATTAAATCCTTGTACATTAAATGCGCATATGAAAATACCACCGACATTGTGCTGTTTTGCTCGATACTTACTTGACAGCTTACCAAGGTAAAACAAACTCGTAAACGGTATTGGCTTGTTTCGCTGTGCCTCTCACCATATTTTTCACGTTTGTTGGGACCTGTCCTGAGACTTGTGGCTCGCGGGAGATTGAAAATGCTTGGCAGGCATATGAATCAAGCAAAAGATTAATCGTCTTTTGTTTGTGGTTTTATCGAACATGATTTTTAGGGTTCCGTACCCGAAAGCTGCCAAACGGGACCCTATTACAATGCCTCCGTTGTCCGTCTGTCCGTCAGCGGGCTCTCGGGGCGAACCGTAATAGGTAGAATTTTCACTCTATTGCAGCTACAGATTTAAATAATGAACTACACGACATAAAAATAACCGGCCAAGTGCGAGTCGGACTCGCGCACGATGGGTTCCGTCCGTACTATTATCTATAAAAAACCGCAAAAAAAAAAACGTTAGTTGTATGGGAGCCCCCCTTAATATTAAATTTCTTTTGTTTTTCAGTATTTGTTGTTATAGCGGCAACAGAAATACATCATCTGTGAAAATTTTAACTGTCTAGCTACCACGGTTCATTAGATACAGCCTGGTTACAGACAGACAGACAGACAGACAGACGGACGGACGGAAAGCGAAGTCTCAGTAATAGGGTCCCGTTTGGCACCCTTCGGGTACGGAACCCTAAAAAGGGGTCCCAACCCCATACACGAGAAGTTTTTTGATACACCCTGCATTAAAATAATAAATATCAATATTTCAATATGATCGTCGCGACTTCCCACATCGTTGTGATAGCGCACCGTTAAGGTGTAGGTCTCGCTATCCATAGGTCCCGGGTTCAAATCCTCGTGAGATCATTAATTATTATTAGTCATTAGTTGGTTTTATTTTTAATGTTTTATTGTTTTGAGTGCTTAAGTTTTTTGTACGATGGTACGGATACCCTTCCAGTGCGAGTACGACCTCCACTTGACCGAATTTTTGACTTCCTATTTAATAACTCTAGAAAGAAGGTTGGCTCTTCTACTTCTAAGGAGCATTATAATGATATTGTGGTCGATTCTCTAGGTTACACTGACTAAAATTACTTGACAATATTAAGTTTGACAGCTCTTATGCGGACGCCATGGATTCCATTTTCGAACTGACTTTTGAATTATTTTAATGTACTGATGAACTAATTCAAAAGTGAGTTCGAAAATGGAATCTATGGCAACCGCGTAAGAGCTTCGGAGCTAATATTGTCAAGTAATTTTAGTGAGTGTGTCCTAGAGAATTGGCCCCATTGTGCATCTATTATATCGTTTTTAGAATACTGATTCGATGAGGTAATTTGCCCAGCAGATTATAATCTAATCTAAATAATGTAAAAAAAACAACATGAAAATACCTATGAATATGATAACAATCATTTGAATAATTTTTATATCAATGCTTTAGAGGCTAATTTCATCAAGATTTTAAGATACGTTTTGGTGATTTGTTTTGATCAGAGCAAGTTTGAGGCTGATCGAAGATGGTATTTAAAATTAAGTAATTTACCAAAGTAACACACACACACACACACATACGTCACTAATAATCTTGACATTGCTTTTCGTAGGTAACTACTAAAATATTACACAGGTCAAAGACTCGATTACATACTCCGAGTCGTTAATCTATAGGTCTCTGATAGTTTACTAATAATACAATGGTGCCTGCGTGTCCAAAAGCCAGGAACATTAAATATTATTTAATTATTGTTTTATAGAAATACTTTGTAGTAAATCATATTTATTTATTTTAAGTCTAATATAAATAATATAATTATATCCTACTAAATTAAAGCTAAGCACACAGGGAAAACTGTCTTGTATTGGAATGTATTTGATTTCATTTGTATTTGATTTATAAATTATACTTTGTAATACGTATGTATATAAATACTAGAATACGGGTAGTTTACACGCTCTACCATACCAATATTTTTACCAAAATACTACCATCCTATTTCTATTTTTTGTAAGCTGGCAACATCGTATTTACCATTCCGCCCCCTGTTCAGAGTCACGCCAAAATCGATTACAGCGTCTACGAAGCCGTTGCGAGTCAGTTTTGGCGATACAAAACGATGGCATCGTAGACGCTGTAATCGATGATTGCGCTGACGGCGATGTCACGGAACGCGACTCCGGTCTATTGCAAAAAGCAAAGAATATTCAACAATCTTCGTGAAAATTAGGTCATATCTATAATGGAAAGTTGTTCAGAACTGTTATGAAACTCTATTCAGCAAACTAACCAAAATTAAAAAGCCAGGCATTTTATTAAAAGCCAGGCATTTCATTTAAAACTAAACCTTTTACGTTACTACTAAATCTTCTAACAGCAGTTGCTATCAACACAAGCCATTTGGGCAATATAGATTCTATTTCAGAGAGCAAGAGGGGATACATTACAGTGCGATTAGTCTAGTATTGCAGTCCCGCCATTTTTCTTGCAGATTTTTGTGTTCTTCATATTGTTGCTCAGTTATATGCTTTACTGTTGGAGTGCTCTGAAACCAAATATTATAATACTTAGTACCTAATTCTTCTTATTATAGTGCCTCTCCAACACGAGTTAATTATAGTAGCAAAAAAAAACTAAAAACACCCTTTCTAATTCAAGAGGTCTTTAAGACAAATTAAATGTGCCCAAGGGAGATTGGTTTACAAGTAAGGATCCCACAGGGTTCCGTCTACCATCATTCTTTTCCATCATCAGACCAACTCATTGGTACCATATTGTTGCTATGTATTCTCATCTGAACTATTATATTGACGTTGACTAAGCAATATGTATGATTTTATGGTCAATAAAAAAATGACTTTGACTTTGACTAACAATAATTAATTAATAATAATAATTTAATGTCACCCTGTATATTTGTTGATAGACGAAAAAAATCTAGAAGTTGTCGCTATTTCCAAATTTGTTGTACGATATTATTTAGTTATAATTCCCAAAGTCAAAGTCACCCGGAGTGTAACTTGGCCAGCATTTGCTTTGTGTCTGTGTCTTTGTGAGAGAGCGAGACACACCAGCAAATGCTGGCCAAGTTACAGTCCGGGAGTTAAACATAAGCAAACATAAACATTTACATACAGGCACATACATTGCTTCTGGCCCCACACTAGGAACAAGAAACAGCTACATCACAAACATGTAAACACCTGGGGTTTTTTTTTTGTTCCCAGCCGGGATTCGAACCGGGACCTCTGGCATAGTAGGCAGATGCGCAACCGCTGCGCCACGGAGGTCGTCAATTGTCGGACTAGCACCTCAACAGCCGGTTTCCGAGACGCTTTACGATACAATTAGCTAACAGAGCAATTAACAAACAGCCAACCAAGTGACGCTATCAGCCAATCACGCTTTTTTAGGGTACTAACTATCCTATCACTAAGGCTCCGCTGTCCGTCCGTCCGTCCATCTGTCCGTCCGTCCGTCCGTCAGCGGGTCCTAGAGCACGAACCGTAATAGCTAGAAAGTTGAAATTTTCACAGAATGTGTATATCTGTTGCCGCAACAACAACAAATGCTGAAATACGAGATATATACAAATTAAAGGGGGTCCCCATACAACAGACGTGTTTTTAATTATTATTATTTTTATGTGCCTAGTTGTGTTGTACGATGGTATGCTAAGAACCCTTCTTGTGCGATTCCGACTCGCACTTAACCGATTTTTTTTTCTTTAATTAATCATAGATTAGCCGTCACCTTTGAACGTCTCGTAAACCGACTGTAATTCCAATACAAAAAAGAATACTATACCCCAACCAACCTTAATCTTCCTCGGGTCGAGATTAGCACTCAAACTCTGAACTCCCTTCGCTAGCATGGTGAACGGCGACATCACCATTTCCTTTGTACTTGACGGACTCGCCACACTCATTAATTGCCTCAACGCAGATTCACTGTGCGACTGACTTATATTCAACGCCACGTCATGCTGAGAGTTAGACCGATGAAAATTCGCGTTCTGACTCTCTGATAAATCGCTGGAGCTGTGAGATAGCTTTTGATTCAGAATCAGGGATAGCGGTTTTTGCAGCAGATTCTCGTTTTCGATCTGAATTTGCGGCGTTTCTTCCGAGTCGAACGGGTTTCTTTTGTTGGACACGGGAGTTTTTGTTGATGTTTGAGCCGTAGCGACAGTTATCAACGATTCGGTGTCCGCTGCGTCTTGCGACTCGTGGGGTTCGATTTTCGAGGAGTAGAGCGGGTTTTGGATTAGTTCGCAGTCGTCGTCGGTTTTGGGTAGCGGGCCTTTTCCGATATACACTTGGTTGTTTTCGAAGTTGTCTAAGGTCGGCTCGAAGATGTTCGTTCGGGTCTCGTCGTCGGAGGAATAGTCGGAACTCATTCCATCGGAGAAACTGCCCTTTTTCTTGGACCCTGAAATAACATAACATGATACATATTTCTGGCCCCACACTAGGATACCCTGCCTGTGTCGTGGGAACAAGTAACAGCGACATCATAAACATGTAAATATTTAAGACCCCGCTTCTCGCGCTATCGAGATCATCTCCCCAGTCGAGATATCGGTTATTAATTAATTATGATTGGTTTTAATATTGGTTACGGGGCGTGGCTGAGCCGCCGGACAGTGATGACTTTACTGCATTCTTTTCACGAATAGACTATAGTGTCTTTCTTGTCAAGGCGTAAGGAGCTTTTCTAAATGAGCCAAGAATAAACAAATTGACTCTATACAAATCAGCTGACAGCCCGGACTAAAACGTATGGAGCAATGAAAAATAAAGTTGCTCTGATCAAGTCGGTCCCATAGTGAAAGTTGTTCAGAATGATGTCCCTAACAACCCTCTTTCGGCTTGTACACCCCTTTCTGTTACACCCTGTAAAAGAAGCCGTTCGGACTTTGGAACAAACTTCCCAGTGCTATCAGGGACAGTCCTTCACTCAACATTTTTAAAAAACGCTTGTAGGAACACTATCTTTCTCTACCTTAATATACCTTAGTATCTATGTATTTATCTATTTATTAGTAAGTAGTACATTATTTTAATATTTATCGTTGTGCACTTATGTAGGTCTACCTTTTATTAAATTATCCTCTCCATCCTAGGTTCGCTGGAAGAGATCTCTTATTAGAGATAAGCTCGCCTTTGTACATAATTTTTCTAATAGTAAGTGTCTGTATTATGTTTTCTGTGCAATAAACTATAAAGTATAAGCAACTTGTGGCGGTGTTACCTGTGTCGAACCGGTTGGATAGTGTAAAGGCGGGTTTACACCGCGACGCGTGCTGGTCGAACCGGAGTTCCAAACTCGGCTTGGCCCTCGATCCGAACCGGTTCAGTTTACTGAACTGCTCCGACATGTTGCTCAGCGCTTTGGATCCTGTTGATTTAAACATGGGCTGTTTTTAAAAGAGTTCTATTATATTCTTCTTTAAGGGGGATTGAAGCGTTTGCACCTGGCCCACGTGAGCGAGGCCTCTGTGCGTATCCCCTTCGCTGCTCATCTAATTTAGCGATCCTAGCTCCTGCACCACGTATGATTAGGCTTGTGGCCAAGGTAATCCAATAAATCTGGGAACAATTCTTAAGTTGAAGCATTATGTACAAAATGGCTTGACATTCTCAGAAATGTATATTTCCAGCAGATATATTTAATAAAGTGCATTTTGTGCAAAAAAGACAGCGTTTGATGACACATTTAAATGACGTCATTCTGTAGTTATTTCATAGAACTCAGGAACAAAAGTTCCGTTTTGACAGTAACTACAAAATAAATTTGCAATTTAAACCATAATTAACAACGTATAATCACCGCGAACGCAACAGTGCCTCAGCCACCGCGTATGGGAAAAAGCGTGTCGTTCTGTTGTTACGTAAACGCTTCGAAATGGCTTTAAGGTAGTCCAGAAATGCAGTAAGACTAACAGTTTGTGTGCCACATTCCGACCGCCGTCGTCGCATCTTGAAGAGGCCTTGCAACGCCTCTAGCGGCTGACGGAGAATGGCCGAGTGGTGAGTGCCTTGAAGCAGGGAATAATTACGCGATGTAGACTTGTATGTAAACTCAAAATAAAACAGCAACGCCATCTATTGGCGATTGAACTCAACAATTAATACAATTTTGCGCGATGCACAAATGTATGTTAAATTGTAAACTCAAATAACTACAGCAACGCCATCTTTTACCTATTTATCTAAAGCACTCGATGTATATCGGCTACTGATTACGCGATTTAGGAATGTTCGTAAACTTAAAATACCTAACCAATGCCATCTATCGACGCCAGCAGTCAACACTCACCAACGCTGCGTATGTCGGCCACCAGTTGCGTCTCGCTGACATTCTTGGTTAGCGTCGGCAGCCGCGCTATGCCGAGGTACATTGAAGACCGGCTGGAGCCCGACTGGCCTTCTGTCGGGTGCACCTGTGAGCATCAAACATCATCATCATCATGAATAATACCAATGCAGTCACGGAGTGGTGGCGACAAGGAATAGGCTTGTGGCCAAGGTAATCCAATAAATCTAGGAACAAGTTTTAAGTTAAAGCATTATGTACAAAATGGCTTCACATTCTCAGAATTGTATATTTCCAGCAGATATATTTTATAAAGTCAATTTTGTGCAAAAAAAAAGACAGCATTTGATGGCACTTTTACATGACGTCATTGTTGTTATTTCATAGAACTCAGGAACAAAAGTTCCGTTTTGACAGTTCATAAAAAGTATCTATTTTGACTTGACAGGCCGCAAGCCTATTGTTAACCAATTCTCGTGTTTTGTGAACAGGTTCGAGAATCATACAGTTTTCATTTGTTTTGGACAGAGCCATATAACTAGATGACGTCACAGTACCTTAGACTTCTTCTTCTCCAGCCTGATTCCGTCGTGGAAGGGTATCGGCGGCAGTTTGGCAACGTCGCGCGCCACTAGTATCGACTCGCAGATCGAATGCAGCGACTCTGTTAAACACATGGAGATTTGGCAACAAGCGACGGCGTAATGTCACTACTAGAAATAGGCCTCTTCTCTATTGCTTTAATAGAAACACATAGCATAACATAGCATCACTTTTCCTCATAGTAAACCTATTGTGGCGCCACCTATCAGGCGATCCGCATACTGACATACAGTTGGCAGAAGTCACGACAGATGTCATAGCAGTCGATCCTGCATCGCGCAAGAGAAGTTTCTTTGGTTGCAGACTATTTAAAGAACGTCCGAGCAGAAGCTGTCGGTTCAGTGTGGTCCCCAGGTGTCATAACCTGGGGCGGAGATACAGCCTGGTGACAGAAAGACGGACGGACGGACGGACGGACGGACGGACGGACGGAGTCTCAGTAATAGGGTCCCGTTTGGCCACCCTTCGGGTACGGAACCCTAAAAAATGAATGCAGTATACCCAACCCACCAATCATCTCGTCCCTCGTCTGTATCATCACAGCCATATTGTTGAAGAACCTCAGGCCGGTGGAGCGGAACATGTGGTAGTATCCCGGTTCCCCGCTGACGGCGTAGTTCAGACGGATGCAGTGCACGGGGTCTGGGTCCGCCTTGCGGCCGACGCCAAACAGCGACTGGAAATGACGGTTTAACTTTAGTCACTTCGTTAGCATATTTTCATTGTGGTGTGCGACGCAGGAAAATGTAGGCTTCTCTTTCTATCTACAACAGGTGGTTCGGATATGCGCCGAATGGATTCTTATAAGGGATGGATAGGGAGTCCAACTCGAACTACAGCAGCGACTCACCACGGCGCTTCTGTCGCACGAGTCGTCGCGCGTCGTAGTCCGCCAGTAGGTGACCTACGCGGAGTGAGTCAATAGTACAGCACCGCCATCTAGGGAAATAAACTCGAACTACGACAGCAACTGTCGCGCGTGCCGAACTCGATGCGCGTGACGTCAGACAACGGCTTTCGCCGCACCGCCGTCCACACCGGTCACACGCGTCGTAGTCTATAGCAGTGTTCTATACATAGCTCCACCATCTAGGGAGTCCAACTCGAACAACAACAGCGACTCACCGCGGCGCCACTATTACACGAGTCTTCATAGCGTCAATACACCTAGGATAGGAAGTCCAACTCGAACTACGACAGCGACTCTCCGCGTCAATATCAGCGTTCTATACACAACACTGCCATCTAGGAGTACAACTCGAACTACAGCGACTCACCGCGGCGCCACTGTCGCGCGTGCCGAGCTCGATCCGCGTGATGTCACACAGCGGCACTCGCCGCACCGCCGTCCACCGGTCGCAAGAGTCGTCGTAGTCCGCCACAAGGTACGCGGAGTGCGTCAATAGCAGCACGCTGTCTAGCTCCGTCTCGTGTGGGTCGCCGGTGCTGTAAAACAATAATAAAACTGTCCCAATAGTCGTATCATCTACAGGAGTAATCCCATAGACATTACACACTAGTCTTAAATCACTCAATATACACATATCCAAAAACATTCTTCTCCAAAAAGCGACCATACTGAATACTTGCAGAATAGTAAGAAAATTCATGGTCAAGGACCATGATCTATAAATAGTATCACTCATAGCACTTGGCGTAAGCCCGTGTGTCAGAAACCTCTATAAAAAGAGTGAAATGAAAAATTTCTTAAACAGATATTAACAAATAAGAATCTGACTCCTAACGGTGAAGTCCAAACGTATTACACAATATAAACGAATATACGATCCTAACAGCCAGTATTTATCTCGTGACAATGACTATAAACACCGAAAAGTCACAAAAAGTCATCCAGGTAAAACCAAATTAAACTTTAAAGTTTTATCATGTAGGAACCTAACTACTGAACCGATTCCTGATTTTCAAAAAATGAGACCAAACAATTGGATTGAACATTCGAAAGAAGAAAGAATTTTCGAAATCGGTTTATAAATAACCAGTTTCGAAGAAACAAACATAAAAAAAAAAAACAAAACCAAATAATTGATAACCCCCTCCTTTTTAATTAAGTTAAAAAGATGAATTGACAACTTACTAAGGGTCAGCGTCGATGAGCCCCCACGCTCCCAGCACTGGTTCGGTGTCAACTAACAGCTTCTTGCAGTCATCGATCAGCGACTTGACGTGGGACACCATCGCAGTCGTGTCTTGTGCCGACTGCTCCTGAGACTGAAACAGAGTGCGTCTTATGTGATGCACGACTCACCCGAAGGTTCAATTATGACTCACCCGAAGGTTCAATTATGTCTCACCCGAAGGTTCAATTATGACTCACCCGAAGGTTCAATTATGACTCACCCGAAGGTTCAATTATGACTCACTCGAAGGTTCAATTATGACTCACCCGAAGGTTCAATTATGACTCACCCGAAGGTTCAATTATGACTCACTCGAAGGTTCAATTATGACTCACTCAACTATGTTTATGACACACTCAAGAGAAATAAGACTCTTGGGTCAATTTAGAAACAGTCAGATCAGTGTACATAATGTCCGCTCAACACAAAAGTTCCACTCGGCCCTATTAATAGATCATTAATAGATCAGTCAAAAGAAGTCTTATTACAGTGCAAAAGAATATTTAGGTGACAAAACTGCGTGGTCTTACCATCTCGGCTCACAGAAAACCAAAGAGGGGCGATGGACTGAGTCAGTACGTCTCTCTTCGGTGTATTTCCTAAGACTTAAGTAGAAACACATAAAATTATATTTTTTAAGGCCCTCCATATTTTAAAAGAGGTACGGGGGAGTTTCTTGCCCTTCTTTGCTCCATCCCTAAGCCCACAAGTTCCGAACGGGCGGGAGTATACAAAAATATTAATATTATATTGTCGTTGACTTTGATCCTACCAAGCAATGGTACCTAGTGAACGAAGGGATTATGACGTACTCGAAGGTTTAATTATGGTAAGGTAAAGTTTAAAGACTCTCGGGTCAGTCAAGTCGGTTGAAAAGGGCCACTCGGCCCCATTGATGGATCCTACCAATGGTACTTGACGTAGGAACTTTCGATTCACAAGAGGTAAGTTTACACACTCACGTGGAAGATAACTACCTTCATGTGCGCACAGTTAACATCCGGCACAATCAGCTGTTCTGGGATGGAGCGCGATTCGCCCGTCATGACGTCCACGGCTACCTGGCGAAGGGCGTCCTTGAACGTCGAGAGGTAGTATCTGGAACAAATAGCTGGGTTATAAGCAGTGATCGGAGAAGGTAGAGTGATTTGGGGTGAGTGACCTCAAACGTATATGTTAACATGGATATGCCTCAGAGATTCCGGGATTTTTAGTTTAAAAAAAGGATTTTAAGAAATTTTAGGTTGGCTATCAAGTTGCTTCTAAGCATAAGCATGGATAGAGTATAGTGTATTCACTCTGGACGAGTTTGCTCATGTTCGATTGTAGTGCACCGTTTATTTTAGTTTGTGTTGTGAATTTTATTTATTGTGTAACAGCTGTAACCTATGGAGCTATTTAAATAAAACCAACAATTTATTCATCCCAGAAAAATCTATCCTCAGGTAATTAACGCGCCCAAATAAAGTCAGGCCCAAATGAAGAGATACAGTAATACTATGCCCAAATGCATTACAAATGTTTGATACTCTATCTGTGCAATTCAGAAGTGCGTAACCCTTGACTTTAGAATCCCCGGGGCCAGCAAATGTTTTGTTCATATATTTGCAGCTTTATTACCGAGTCATTAGATTGAAAAACGAGGACCATGTTATATTGAAATCTGACCCTCTTGTCCAGTTGCCTTAAACAGCAGATTGATTTTAAATCTGAAGGCGTCTACCATCCTTAAAAAATTACAAGGTGGAAGACGCCTTCCGAGCCTTCAATGTGATTGCGACTTCCTTTCAAATGATGAGCGGTCTACCCTAACACAGGTTTTTATTAACTTAAAAGGGGAGTCCCACGACCTGTGCTGCTGTACTTACTGAAATAAACTAATTTTGAATTTGAATTGAATTTTGAATTCCAAATAGCCCCCACTGTCTTTGATCTGAATAAACATAATCGCAAGTGTAACAGATCTGTGTTATACAGGGTGACATTTAATTAGCTGACCATATTTTGGGGAATGATAGTACCCATCATTATGAACAACTTTCCCCAAAAAACATATAGTCGCAAATGAAAAAAAAAATTCGTCCCTCAGTACATTGCCCCTATGAGCTGATTTCAAGTTACTATGGGAGACCCAAATTTTTTTTTCGGTTGCGATATGTTCCATGGGGAAAGTTCTTCATAATGATGGGTACTATCATTCCCCAAAATATGGTCAGCTAATTAAATGTCTCCCTGTATAACATTTCGAAATTGCAATGGTCATATTTCAGATTTAATTTATTTGCGTAAATGTGGTTTCAATGTGGTCGTTTTAATTAGTTTAGTTGTTTTACCTCTGATCCGACAATAAATTGATCTGAGTCTTGATTAATATGTACATACATACTTATCTATTTAGTAATGAGTTCGAAGCACACCCAAACTGAGTATCATGGCCCGAGACATACAGGCTCTTACCTAGTTCGCGACTCATTTTAATTAATATAATGCAATCAAGAAGCCTACTCTAACACAATAATATAATTTGTTAAAAGATATTCTTTGGCTCAATAAATCATTTTCATTTTCAAATTACTTTGGTAATATCACCTGTTAGCGGAAGCGACGCCATCTTTCATCATTCCCGTGAACTTCCTCTCGCCTGTCCGTGTGTAGTCACCCTGCAAATAATAATAAACGGTCAAGTGCGAGTAGAACTCGCGCACCAAGGGTTCCGATCACACTTGGAGAGTGTTACAAGAAACGAACGAATGAAACGAAAACTCAAAATGTATGCGATTTGACATTTGGTGACGAGCGTAGCGTGACTAATTTGTCAAATCGCAGACATATTCTTAGCGTTTCGTGCGAACGATAATAGCGTTTTGCATCTTGTCTAGGGGGGCTGATATAGCTGTACGACTACTACCACCGACTATTGTCCCTAAAAACCCCCTAAAATATGACTACACCTTTCTGTTACACCCTGTATAATATCACAGGGTGCTCATCCCATACAAATTAGAATTAGTAACCCTTCGTAAAAAAGAGATGGCGTGAGGAGTAAGATTTTTACTTTAATCGCCATGGTTTCAGTTAACATACTTCTAGGTGGCGCTAATCTTAGGATAAATCCTATATATCTTAGCGCCATCTCGTGGTATTTTTTCGATGGTGCTGCACCAAGCGATAATGGCCTCGAACTAAAGAAGCTTCCGTAGCATCTCATTTTACGCCGGTGTCATATTTTGTTCTAGGTGGTCATCTGTATTAGCATAATATTATAGTTTCTGTGGTGATTCTTATTCTTTATGACATAAAACATAATTTCCTGCGTTCTCGAAAACTTTTTACGGTCTCGAAGACATTCGTGATCTAGGCTCTGATCTCCAAAGCTGCTTCGTTTACCACATACCTTGAGCGCCCTAGTCCCGGCATACTGCCTCGATATGACGTCTCCGTTGTCCGCCCATGCAGTGAGGAACGCCTGCCGCAGCGACGGCGGCAATCCCAGTCCCGGCGCGCCGAGACCCAGCCGACACAGTTGCAGTTCAAGTACAAACTTTGCTATCGCCGTCTGTGGAGTGGGGGTCACTTTTATAGGCAGGTATTATACAGGGTGTAACAGAAGGGTGTAGTCATATTTTAGGGCGTCGTTAGGGAGACAATTCTGAGCAACTTTCACTGTGAAACCGATTTGATCAGAGCAAATTTATTTTTCATTTCTCCATGCGCTTTGGTCCGGGCGGTCAGCTGATTTGTATAGAGAAGAGAAAATCAAAGTTGCTCTGATCAAATCGGTTTCATAGTGAAAGTTGCTCAGAATTATGTCCCTAAAAGCCCCTAAAATATGACTACACCTTTCTGTTATACCCTGTACATTCATTGCTATACTTTGGCCGCTGAGATAATGCGATCCTGACACATGTCCATGTCCCTGTCTGTCCCGTGCTACTTTTCACTGTATATCTCACTCCCACAAAGGGGATTGCATCCCAAACTGACGTGTGTCAGGATCGCATACTCTCCGCGGCTAGAGTATAAGGGCGCAAAATTGCGTTTGGCGCAGCCGATAGAATTACGTTTGGCGCAGCCGATAGAATTACGTTTAGCGCTGCTGATATGTGAATTACGTTTGGCGTAACCATGAGGATCTTCTTTGGTGCAGCCAGAACGAATATGTTTGGCCAAACCAGGATACCTTATGGCAAATCAAGTTACATACAAAGTCCAGTAATTTTTGGCGCAGGCGATAGAATCTCACTCAGCTCAATCGGTTCGGTTTAGAATCACGTTTGCGCAACCGATAGAATCTTGGAGCAACCAATAGAAACTTGGCGCAACCGGTTGAAACTTGACGCAACCGATAGTTTGGCGCAACCCATAGAAACTTGGCGTAACCGATGGAAACTGCAATGGTTGACTTATCCACTCGCCTGCGCAACAGTGGTATATACAGACATAAACATAGCTACTAGACTATAATAACGTTTGGCGCATCGGATAGAATTACATTTGGCGCAAACGATAGAATCATATTTGGCGCAATCACTAGGCTACTCGCCTGCACAACATTGGTCCGGTCGAGGCAGTCGATGCAGTTCACCCGAAACACCCCCCCCTGGCTGCAGATGAGCCCGCGGTTGTCGCGCCAGCAGAAACGCATCTCGGAAATAATCTCTGAGAGTGCGCTGACGAGGATGTTCACATTCTCGTAGTGCATGCCGCGGCTGTGGTCGGAAACATGGGTATGAATAAACAACTTTTTTCGGTATAAGAATGGTTCGGTCTCAGTATACTAAGTTTCACTTTAGCATATTGTAACACGTACACTATACGTACACATCGACCCCCCACTTCTTTTTCAGGTATAAGATCTATTCGGTCGCAGTATCATTCGGTCCAAGGATCATTCGGTCCCAGTAAGTAGCATTTGGTTCAAGTATAATTCGGTCCAAGTCTCATTGTGTTCAAGTGTCATTCAGTCCAAGTCTCATTCGGTCCAAATCTCATTCGAACCAAGTCTCATTCGGTCCAAGTCTCATTCGGACCAAGTCTCATTCAGTCCCAGTATCATGTCTCATTCGGTCCCAGAATAATTTGGTCCAAGTGTCATTCGATCCAAGTATCATTTGATCTAAGTATCATTTATTCCTAGTAGCAGTCAGTCCAACTATCGTCCAGTCCAAAGTGTGTTCGGTGCGGGCCTCCCCGCTTCACTGCGCGCCACCCGACAAGCTGCTCTCACCAGTAATCATGGAAGTCGAAGCTCGCGTACACCAGGTCGGGGCTGTTGTACTGCAGCACGCGGCCGCCGTAAGCCTCCCATATGACCCGCTCGCGACCCTGCTGCTCCACCAGGTTCACGATGCAGACCCGCTTGTGGAGAGAGATCTCTTCTTCGAAGTGTTTCTTGAAGGCTGCCTCGTTTTCTTCGTCGGCTGTAATGTAATCGGTAAGTTTTTAGTGCTGGGGGTTGCCACAGTATTTATTAGGGTTCCGTACACGAAGGGTGCCAAACGGGACCCTATTATTTCGCTGTCCGTCTGTCTGTCTGTCTGTCTGTAAGCAGTCAATTTGAATATTATAGCGCCTGACTCTCTTGGATAGCAAAACATGACATGCAATTTGACAACATGGACAACTGCCCATTGCAGCCCCGCTGCCAATGATGTGGTTTTAGCCATAGCTTTAACCCCTTTTCTCGCAGAAGCACACCGCTCGAACGACCGAACAATGGCGAACTATTGTATATAAGATGTGTCGGCGAACCAGTTAAGCTTACATATAAACATCGTGTTAGGTTGACATTTTACAACAAAAACGATAACGCCAAACTCACTTCGATCCAGTCTTGGCGGAGGTCGAAACTTAGTGTCTGGTTGGCTCCAAAATATAGGGGCAGAGCCGCGCACCTAAAAAAACAAACAGCATCGTAACATCCATACCGTGTAGGTGGAATAGATAGAAGACAGACATAAAAATCTTAATGAAATATCAACAAATAATAACTGGTTGATATTTTATTGTATTTCGTAAGATATTTAAAACTAAAGTACTTATAGAAAGTAAAGTTTTATGTTTAGAAACAGGCGGTATCTGAGTCTAATTAAATACATCAAAATTAAGAAAGCAAAATTTAGCGGCGCGTAACTTCATATTTTAATTATCGTGTTCACATGCGCTTTCTCTTGCAAATTGTTCATTATAATGTATAGTATTAATTTTAGTAGCGAGTGGGCTGACATTACTACACTAACTTGTTTACCTTTAAGCAACGGGATTATTGATTCGATATACGTGATAGTAGTTAGCACAGTTTTTTTTTTGTTTTACGGCCCTGGAATCTAATCCTTTTGAGCCTCTAACAGCATATGATTACCTGTAGGAACGAAGCCCTGTGTATGCTGTCCGAGCAAATAATAGAGACAATTTGTTCAGTCTCCACATAGTTCGCCACTTTCCCGCTAGCGTCGATACCTCGCCTGTTGTATCTGAAACAGTACAGCGTTCGTAGTCAGAAACTTTTTTTTTTTATTGGGTTTTACTGGCCTGGAAACAAGTCCTTTTGAGCCATTATCTCGATCAATATCTATGTTAAATTGCCGAAAAAAGTTACACCAAATTGACTGAAACACATGGTCACTGACTAGCAGGATTGGGCCTCAGCGCCGTGAGTCACGTACAGAATCGCATAGCAATAGCAAGAGCGCCAAATTCCGGTTCGCGTCTCGGCAACGTCGACAAGCCAAAACCGGCTTTTTGCGCCCTCGCTATAGCTATTTATTGAGATGAGATGACGAATAATTTATTGTTCTCAAAAGACATTTCGGTACATAATAAAAACACAGGATAGTTCGTAAAACAATTTAGTAGCTTAGTTTGTGTTAGTTTACCTGTTCCCCACGCTAGGTGGATACCTGTGTTGTGGGGAGACAGTAGTATGAGTTATTAATTACCATGCAATAGGCTTGTGGCCTGTCAAGTCATAATAGATATAACAACAGAATGACGTCAAGAGTGACATCAAATGTCTTTTTTGCACAACAATGACTTTAATAATATACCTGCTGGAAATATAGAATTCTGAGGATGTCAAGCCATTTTGTACATAATGCTTCAACTTAAGACTTGTTCCTAGATTTATTGGATTACCTTGGCCACAAGCTTATTCTGTACGCGTCTCCCTCTATTTATAGTGTTGCAGCTATACAATAACAGTGGTTTCCTTACCTGGTCCCAGCCATATGCCTCGACCTTCTGGAGATCAGGCCAAGAGTGAAGGTCTCATCACAACTGCTGCTACTCGACAGCGACTCTGTGTTGAGAGGGTTGGCCTCCGCTGGCTCCACCGCTATGACTGCTAGTTGGACGTAGCCCTGGATGATGGGGAGGACCCACTGGTCGCAGTCGGGGCTCTGGGGGTGACATGTTAAACATAAGGCCAGATGCACATAAAAGAAATAAAAAATAAGGCCAACACCAGTAGCAGGGCAAATTTTGTCGCGAAAAAGAAAGGCACAGATCTATAAAGATAAGCTCGCCTTTGCACACTTTTACTATGTATTTTTGTCCTGTGTAGTTTTCTTTTGTGTGCAATAAATAAATTAGGAAATTATTGTCTATGTGCTCTAAATAGCTCAGCGGGGCATGAGGCACGCCACTCATCTCAGTCGCGCAAATAAAAATTTCAAATTTCGCGACTCAATCACGTTTCTCCATACTTGCGAGCATTGATTTTGACATTAAATTGTGACAAAATGCGCTGACCCAGGTGAGTGGCGTGTCTTATGGTAGCTCTGCTGGTCAAGGTAAAAGATGGTAAAAGTCAACATAAGGCTGATTTCAAGAGTGGCAGCAGACCGCAAACAGTGGAAAGATTAGGAGGAGGCACACCGAGATTAGGGACATTTTATAAGATAAGCATAAGCATGCAAAACCAATTTGTTAACTTTCGGAAATAAAAGGCTTTTATTATTATTATTTGATTATACTCAAAGGGTTATATTTAACTCTTTATTAATCTGTATATTTAGCAAACAATAATTTATAAGTATGTCACATAAGGCGTACCTACATGGTATTCAAGTAATATCAAGAACGCAATAAACATTTGAGTTTGAGTTTGAGTTGGAAGCATCATTGGATTGAGGAAATTATCTTGTAATAAGTAGCATTAGCCCCAGGTCTTCCGTATATCTAAACTAGTGGTTTTATTAAATATTATTATTATTATTATTATGAGCCTGCAATATCCCACTGCTGGGCAAAGGCCTCTCTCCCCCTCTTCCACTCCATTCGATCCTGAGCGGTCTACTTCCACTCTTTATCCTTATTAAATAAGTGTTATTTGTTTTTTGTAATAATATACTGAATCTCACCCCCAAAGCAATAATATCCTTCAGCATATGCTTGTTCCAGAAGAACCGATCATCCACATGCTTCCACCACCTTGTTATATCCGACACCGGCTTCCCGGTCCCCTTTTCTGATTCCAGCAGTTTCTCCACATTATACTGCCTCTGGAGGCTGTTCGTTAAGTCTAGGGTCCGGGAGTAGTAGAAGCTGTTGGAGTCATCAAATATCTTGTGAAGTTCGTCGGTGAGGCGTTTCTCGAAGCGCTCAGCTAGTTTTGGATCGCGCTGCTTCTTGACTGTTTGTTTTACCTGGAGGTTTTGGTGTGTTGGTTAGTTAATTGATAAAAGGAATATTAATTAGATATTCATAAAATGTTTTGAATACAGAGCATTTTCAAATATTTGTTAATTCTTCATGACATTTTCAAGTGCAAGATGCACTTTTATTCATAGGAAGTTTATTCATAACAATTATTTTTAATAGGACCCAGGCAAACTGGCCAACTAATAATAAAATTCCTATATTAGGAAACATTCAAAGTGGGAAAATTAAACCAGCACTTTTTCCAGATGAATCACAAAAACATAACGAACCTGTGTGGCAGCTTGTTGAGTTGTACTTTTGATGGTGTTGCTAACATTCTTCACAGCCCCTACTGTCTTCAAAAAGGCCGCATTCTCAAACAGCCGACCACCCATCTTCCTGGACGACCGACTTGCATCCAGACCCGCATGAGATGACCCATGCTTCGTGCACTGACACAGATCTAAATCTTGATTTGCCACACCCATATTTAGGAACAATATCGATTTAATCTTGTGTATTGTATGGTGGAAGTAGATTTGGCCGACGGGAACACTCTCCTTAATGATCATGAGGCGCGGTTCATAAATATTGGTGTGCTCTACTACTCCTATGATACCTTCGGTGATGCCTAAGCATTCTATATCCTCCGTGTCTGACAGGTCCCATGCTGAAATCGGTAAATTAGTTTTATCTATTACCTATGTGAGTTATTGTATGGATATTTAAAATGTAACTACAGCTAAGCAGTAACAGTTAAATTAAACTCGGATGATTGGTAGAAAAACTTATTTTTCTGTCATTTTTAGCCCCATTTGTAGGCCATCATCCATGATCATGTATCCAGTTTCAGTGATGTTAATCAGTTGTTACGATCGACACAGTCGATGCTTGATGGCATGACACGAAAAATATGTAGGTACTATAGCCATGTAAATACTTGGTACAAGCTGAAATACACATCATTATGCGGGATTTAGGAAGTATTTGAGTTGATATGTGGAAAATTACAGGAAATATTACTTATGTACCTGATCTGACTGAAAACGCCCCTGTTTGTCGATGCCACCACAGGCTTGCTTCGTTTCTAACAAATATGTAATAGAGTTCAGATCTAAATACTTCCATTTTTAATGATTTTGAATTAGATTTCCTTGCAGTTTCTAATAATTTTCATTGTTGATGTTGTTGAAAAAAGTTGCAATATTTTTGTTTGACGTTTGGTTTCAGCAGATTCAGTCAGACAGAACAGAAAGATTCATAATTTCATTCTTTGCATTTCTTTCATTCATTTCAGTCATTTATCTATGTTTTGGCACGTGGCCAAGGGTGGAACTGGAAACCTCAGGTGGAAACTAACGCAATCAATCTCAGAACAATAACTAACAATCAATCCAATCAATGAATCAATCAATGTAGCAGTGGTGCCCCCCTGTCAGTGTCATTTAAGTGCAAAAACCGCCAAAACATCCATGTTGTAGAACTGTACAGTGTTACATGGATGTTTTGGCACGTGGCCAAGGGTCGGAACTAACGCAATCAATCCAATCATTCAATCGATAAATTTTACAGTGGCGCCCCCCTGTCAGTGTCATCTATAAGTGCCAAAAACATCCATGTAGGACTGTATAGCCGTATAGCCTCTGAGCTTAGCCGAGGTTTATTTTTTAATGGCTGGATTGGATAGTTCATGTGGTTCGTTCCAATTTATTTTCAAGGCCTTTGATATTTCTAGAATGATTATTACCGAATTTCTGTGAATAGTGATCAATGGGTACTAAAAAGATGCAGCAGTGTACTTAGTAACTATAAACTAACTAACAGTAGTGATTAATCGCGAAAAATAACCGGCCAAGTGCGAGTAGGACTCGCGCACCAAGGGTTCCGATCACACTTGGAGAGCGTAACACGTGTAATTAGGTTTCCACATAAAAAACTAAAGTGTGATGTCATCCATGTAAACGAAATTGAATATTTTTTAGAAAGACAGAAATTTGCAGTTTTCAGATTTTTCCCTTTATTTGTGCTATAAGACCTTGCTTCGTGCCAAATTTCATGATTCTAGGTCAACGTAAAGTACCCTCTAGGTTTTGATTCCCTTGCGAATATCAGCAATTTCAGCAAAATTGAGACATATGCGGTATCTTTTGATTGCGTTGACCTTTAAGTTTGATTTTTCACAACTTTAAGAGTTCACAGACTTTAGTAATCGATATTAATTTCAACTTAACCGGTTGGCGCGAGCCATTTTTTTTATTTTTTTAGTAAAAAAAAATACTTTAAAATTAGTTTGACAGTGGGTACCAACGTCAAAAATTAGACATTCATTGACGTCTTGGTACCCACTGTCAAAATAATTTAAATGTCATTTTTTTTTTATATAATTTTAATGTCAATATTGTTCCAAGGACTGGATTGTCCTTACGCTACCCAGCGTGTTTCCATGCGTTTCTGAGAAAAAGTCTTAACAGACGGTGAGACAGACAGACAGACAGACAGACAGACAGAAATTTACAGTTTTCGGATTTCTTCCTTAACTTGTGCTATAAGACCTTCCTACATTCCAAATTTCATGACCCTAGGCCAACCGGAAGTACCCTATAGGTTTTGATTCCCTTGCGAGTTCCACGCGAGTTCATACAAATCCAGCAAAATTATGACATAATATCGCGGTATGTTTTGATTGCGTGGACCTAGAAGTTTAATTTTTTCACAGCTCCAAGGGACCATAGACCTGAGTAATCGATATTAATTTCAACATTATACCTCCACGCGTTCCTGAGAAAAGGGGTCGTGACAGACGGACGGACAGACAGACAGACAGACAGGCAGACAGACAGACAGACGGACAACAAAGTGATCCTATAAGGGTTCCTTTTTTCCTTTTAAGGATCGGAACCCTAAAAACTAGGTCTAATATCATTCCACTCCTCTTCCAAACTACCAACTAGTAGCTTTAGGGCCAATTATCTCTTAAATACCTAACTTAACCAGAAAACAAATTTAACTGTGCCATGGAGAATCTAATATAGATCAATACTTTAAAGCCCTTTTATCTATAATAAAGTAGTAAGAACCCTGAAAGAACGGACTTATTAATTTTGTCAAGCAAAAACCGTCATTGCTATCCGCCTCAACGGAAACTGAATCTATGGCTCTACCCGTCCTCGCACGTTGACAACACTAGCCCCCCCACCCCGCTTGTCTAACAGTCTCTGTCTGAACTCGTGAGGAGGCGGACGTGCGTCGCTGTGTACCTTTCGAAAAGTACTTTGTCACGGGTCGTCCATCATTACTATCCAGCCTTTTTCAAGGAAATTAAGAGTTTCCTATTCGTGACAGTTACCTGCTCTATTTTATTACCTAAATATTTTATTTCCATATTCTGCGTATTTATTTGTTGTTGAAATGTCATAATTTTAGTTTTGTCAAGATTAATTATTAATTTATTATGGTTCAACCAGTCAATAATGTCAGATAATGAATTATTTATGTCATTTTCAAAATTATCTAAGTCATTACAGGCTATAGTAACTGTGCTGTCATCAGCAAACAGTACCATTGGATGTTCTACTGCGCTCGGAAGGTCTTTTATATAAGTAAGAAAGAGTAATGGCCCCATTATGCTTCCCTGGGGCACACCTCGCGTAGTTCTCATTTTTATTGATAAGTGTTTTTGTTCCATTAGAGTTTTTGTACATATTCTGTCTATTTATGTGATTTTTTCCTATTTTCTAAGTATGATTTTATGAGTTTTATTGATCGTACAACACAATTAAGCACTCAACAAAACAATAAAACAAAAAGAAAATCAATAACAGGTCTCTTGTATGGGGACACCCTATAATTTTTTATATCTCTCGTATTTCAGTATTTGTTGTTGTTTTGGGAACAGATACACATTCTGTGAAAATTTCAACTTTCTAGCTATTACGGTTTGTGCTCTAGGACCCGCTGACGGATGAACGGACGGACGGATGGACGGACGAACAGACAGACGGACAGCGGAGTCTTAGTAATAGGGTCTCGTTTGGCACCCTTCGGGTACGATACCCTAAAAACTGACAAAAAGAAGAGAACTAGCCAAAGATAGATTAGGAAAACTCCTACTGCTACTCGGCAATACACCTGTCTCATCCTTATTTGGTTTGCTGGAAGAGATCTCTTATTAGAGATAAACTCGCCTTTGTACACGTTTTCTATGTTTTATATTTTCTTATGTGCAATAAAGAAATTATGAATTATGAAAACAAAAAAATATCAAGAAATTGAGACAAATGCTGAGTATTAGTTAATAATAATTGTATTTGTATTGATTGTTTTTGTTTAATTTTAATTTTATGTCACCTACTAAAACCCTTTATTGATTTAGTAGCATATAGGTAGTCCCTGAATCTCGGATTATTGAAGTAGTGAGTGAAATAAATGAGGGTGGAAGAGTTCAGCTTCGATGGTTTTACAAACTTAAATTAAATTGAGCAATTAAAATGTTATTTGATATAGAATATCTGTCTCCCTTTTTGATGATGCTTATTGACCGAGCGAGCGAAGCGAGCGAAGCGAGCGAAGCGTCTCTGTTTCAGGTTTGGGCAAAAATGCTTTCGTATGTCCGGTTGTTCTCCTCTACAGGTCGCATTTATGAACCGATTCTCGTGCAATTTTGTGAGCAGGTTGGAAAAATAAATAGAATTTTTTACTCGAGCCAGTTTTTAGATTTTTTTCAAAATGGCGGAGATATGGGGTTTGAAAATGTAAAAAAATCGCTACAACCCAAACGGCTCGATGGATATTAACAAATGAGGTGTCGTTGGATTCGTAAAGACCATGAGAGTGAAACAGACTATATAATTTTAGTAAAAAATCAATAGGTTGTATTAAGATCGCGAAATGTAGTTTACAAAGTTATTGGTGCGGCTACTTTCATACTGCATGTACGTAACCAGGTACATTCATAAGTTTGTATGTGTTATTGAAAGAAAATTATTTGGGTTATTTTTTTATGTGTGTTAGCAGTTCAGCTTTCCCACCGACATACTCGCGAGGTCTACAGCTCACAGAGCCACTAGTAATTATAATCATAAACCCAATAAACGAAGGCATAACTATTTATGAATGTATTTTATCAGGTTTATAATTATTATCAATAATTCACCAAGTTAAAAACTAAAAAAAATGACTTCATAGAATAGAATAGAATCTAACGTTTATTGCGTTATAATCTTACAGGCTGTATATGTCGTATTATTTAGAGACTGTATCTCATGAACCGTGATAGCTAGACAGTTAAAATTTTCACAGATGATATATTTCTGTTGCCGCTATAACAAAAAATAGCTATTAAAAAAAAACTAGAAATAAATTCAGGTAGGTACCTACAAATGTTTAACAAGGATCTCTAGGCACTTGACCGAAATTAGAACTATCAACTTAACCTTGTGACTCGTTGAAAAAAATGTATACTTAGCGTCACTTTCACATTACACCAAGGTTCTCATTTGAAGCTTTCACAATGCTTTCAATCATATTATTTTCAAATAGTTCGTCATCGCTATCCATTGTGTATCATTACCATCCATGCAGTTATCATCGCTATCCACCCCGCCATTTCTCTCCGTCCATTTACAAAATACACTTATCCTAGTAAGTACCTAATACACATTATAATTAATAACTCAAAGGTCAAACAATTAGAAAAAAAAACCTTGCTGACCGGCTGTTTGTTTCTTTTGGAAGAACAACTTTGCCAGCATCCGGTAGGTACCTACAGTGCCACATGGATGTTTTGGCCTCAGAACATTAACTAGTTATTGTTCTGAGGTTTTGGCACGTGGCCAAGGTTCGGAACTAACGCAATCAATCCAATCATTCCGTCCCTTCGAACTTCGAATCATTCCATCGATTCCGAGGATTCCATCGATCAATGTTGCAGTGGCGCCCCCCTGTCAGTGTCATTGAAGTGCCAAAACGCAAAACTCGGAGGCTCAGGTTTTTTTTTTTTTTTGAACTGGTTGTACGGCCCTAGAATCAAATCCTGAGTCGAAGGAACGGAACGGAACGGGCAATTTGATTTTGATATTTTAAGCACTAAGCACTGATTTTATAGAAAAATGGCCAAAATACTGCCGAAATACTTGAAATATAGTCTACTTGAACACTAGCATGGAAGGTTATTATGTACGTACGTTATTATTACCTTGTTATTACCTATTACCTCAGGTTATTACAATCAACGCTTTTGCTCCAATATTATTGTTCTGTATGAGGCTTGTATGAGACTAATAAAGGATATAAAAAACAACGTATAACCCTTTTTAAAAAACTAAATCCATAAATAAGTACCTAAACCTAAATAAAATTAAATGGTCTGCGTACTTCGGAACACACGAAGACGCCATTTTCAGATTTTGTTGGTTGGCTAATCTGATTTCCGGTTTAGAAAATGTAGATTTTTACTGAAATTTGGTACGTTTCTGAGTCTTACGTTGCATTTTTGCTATACAATGGATTGGCAATTAACGTGCCGAGTATGTCTGGAGACGGGGGACATGGTTTCCCTGTTCGATTGGGATGAAAACAACGAACAACTCGCTGACAAGTACACTTATTGCTGCGGAGTTCAGGTACGGATGATTTTCTCTGACAAAATGGTTGCGCGTTGGCCACCCCATGCATTTTTCCCACGAATGTTGCTATTTTGCTTTGTTTTGATAGATAGATTCATTACCTACTTTTTATAGCAGCTGACATCCCTGAAGAAATAAACACAAAAAAATTCTGCCTGTCGCTGTTGATTGATTCACCCTCCCTTGCGTTTTTATCTTTGTAGGTGGACAAAAGCGATACCTTGCCAACGCTAATATGCCTGAATTGCGTGGACCGGCTGACATTCTCGTACCAGTTCAAACAGCAATGTCTTTCATCCAACGACACCTTGAAAGAATGTCTGGACGAATACGCAAAGAGCTCTGCTGCGGTTTCGAAGGGAGAATCTTCCAAAGGTCAGTTTAGTCCGAAAACTCATAACCTACCTACCTTCCGTTATCGTCATGAGATGAAGTTTCTCTACAGATGAAGTCGTGACAGTCCCAAAAACTGTCCTGCTGCCCTTACCACTAATCTTTCAGGGCTCTACTCACGGACCAATCTGTCTTGCAACTTGTTGCATGCAACCTCATGATGCAATCTCGATGCAATAAATTGCATGCAACCTGCAACCTGCCTACTCACGATGCAAGCTGCCTGCAATCTGTTACAAGACAACAAGTTGCAGCAACAAATCACGAGACAGATTGCATCGTGAGTAGAGCCCATTACTTGCCTCGAGTCTCCGCTAACCTCAAAATGTATATGATATACCCTGAAATACTCGCCCAAGTTCTTCTTTTCATGAAAATTTTTCAACATCAACCACCCGGCCTGGGTTGAATAAAATAACCTTACAAAGCAGTTTGAATCTTACAAAATCTTCAATTTGTCTGTTTTGATTTTTTCTTTCATTTTATCTTTTCAGCTTCAGAAACAGAGATGATTACGATAAAGCAAGAAAACGGTGTGCTACTCCAATATGAGCTGCCCGTAGAACACGAGCCGACGTGGATGCGAACACTGAGCAAGTCGGCAGACAAGGCTGTTATTACAAAGGCACCGGAGCCAAAGAAGAAAGGACGTCCGAGGAAATACCCAAATCAACAAGGCCATATTGGTAAATGACATAGTTCTAATAATTTTATCAGAACCTCTATCTCTGCTATCAGCTTGGATGATAAAACTGATACTTTCCACTTTGGTTGATGACTCTAGAGCATATTTTTATTGTGGTAGTATTTTTACGTTTTGAATGCAATAAAATACTAGTTTGTTGCTAGTTGTCATTTAAAAAACTTACATCAAAATCTGAGATGCAATTCTAGTCAGGTATAGAGAATCGAGTTCCTACTGTACATAATGCATAAACATGGACATAACAGTGCCTCTGCCAATACATAGGAAAAATTTGTGACAGTTTTCTTTGCTTTGCATATGGCTGGTGTTTACCCCAGGCCAATTGTATTTTAAGTTGTAAGCAACAAAACTGTGTTGTGAAGTTTACTAAAATAGCAACACTTGTATACAGAAATCTCACCATATCAATGGAAGAAGCCGAAGAAGGTGAAACCGGAGCCTCCATCATTGACCTCGCTGCTGAACGACCCCAACACCATGAAGACAGAGCCGCTAGACGGAGAAGAAAACCCTGAGGATGAAGATCATTTTGCTGACAATGGTAAGAATGAGAACAGAATGCTTTCGACACTTTGCACACAACCATCCGTCCAAAGTCCACGGCACGCAATTTTCAACATTGAGATAAAGTTCAAGACCTATGAAAAATCCTCGAACATCCAGGCCTCCAACTTCAGCTTGTGCTGGAGTCGGGATGGCTGAACTATTAGAGTGCAGGTGCAGGGTACATGCACAAAGGCCCCGCTCTCGTGGGCCAGGTGCAGGCACAACATTCCCCTGATAGAAGAAGAAGAAGAAGGAAGACCTATGAAAAACCAGAACAAATGATCTGGGTCTTTTGTGGACATTGCACAAGCTAATAGTTATAGCAACTATATTTTTTACCATCGACGTCTAAAATGCCGGGTGAAGTGTCTAGAATAATGCTCTGTGTGTATATTGGCACACTTGCACTCAAACGTGCGCAAAAAGTGTATCATCTACCAAACTACCCATCTTGTATCTTCTGTATCTTCTGTAAGGGGGCTGAAGTGCCTGCACGTGGCCCACATGTGCGGGGCCTTTCAACTTTCAACTACCCATGTTTTAGACCGAGTTCTATATCATAGCATAGCACATTATACGTAAAAACTGGAGAAATCAAGTTCATCTATTCATTTCAGACTACCCTGATGATGACCCTGACTTCGTCTTGAACGATGGAGAAACTTCGGACGTTGAGAAATTAGCTGAGGTAAGTTTCGGAGTTGTAAATATATTTTTTCTTCAAGAGACAACAAGTGAACGCACACAGTCAGAAGCAAGGGTGAGAGAGATGGACGGGGATAGGATGACGGCACTACACTGCCGTTTAGCAAACATTTTGTGATCAATTAAGCTTGTTTTAATTTGTCTACTGGGTGTAACAGAAAGGTGTAGTCATATTTTAGGGGGTTGTTAGCACAGGGTGCTCATCCCATACAAATTAGAATTAGTAACCCTTCGTAAAAAAGAGATGGCGTGAGCAGTAAGATTTGTACTTTAAAAGCCATTGTTTCAGTTAACATACTTCTAGGTGGCGCTAATTTTAGAATAAATCCTATCCTAGCGCCATCTCGTGGTATTTGCAATTTTTCGATGGTGCTGCACCAAGCGATAATGGCCTCGAACTAAAGAAGCTTCCGTAGCATCTCATTTTACGCCGGTGTCATATTTTGTTCTAGGTGGTCTATCTGTATTAGTATAATATTATAGTATCTGTGGTTGTTAGGGACATCATTCTGAGCAACTTTCACTATGAAACTGATTTGATCAGAGCAACTTCAATTTTCACTTCTCTATGGACCACCTTCAGCTGACCACCCGGACCAAAACATATGGAGCACATCAAATGAAGAATGGTCTCCCTAACAACCCCCTAAAATATGACCACACCCTTCTGTTACACCCTATATTTTACGTCTCGTATATTTGTCTCGGGCGCTTCCGTGTGAAGCTGTGCCAGAGGCCATAATAGGGCAGCTTGACAACTGCTGACAGTTGGGCTGGCTACTAGCCCGACACCCCTCCACCGACCCGCACTGAGCCAGCGTGCTGGAGTATCGCTCGCTAAAGGCCCGTGCTCCTCGGTGGGGACATTTATGGGCTACAATTATACTTATACCAGGGGGGTGTTTCACTTCGCTGAGTAGGTATCTACGGCCGGGTAAACGCGCCAGTCGGTCTTTGTCACACGGTTGTCGCTGAAAACAATGTCGCCGGAAACGAGCAAACACGGTCACTCAACATACATACACACACACACTCACACGCACCGTTCAACACGCAGTTCACCACTCAACTCACTCATTCATTAACGTAATCTTTATTCATAATTGTTTGCTTTGTATTCTACCTAATGGTTAACGACACTTTATTTTAAGTTTTTGAAGGGTCTTGTTTCGTTATTGGCATTTCACAATTTGTTTTAATATGTTTTCATTTTACGTTGTAAACTGCTGTGAAACAACAAATAATATATAAATAAATAAATAAATAAAACAACTGAGTGCGATTCGCAACCCTGCGTGATCGGCATCGTCTCAGCGGTGTCTAATGGAATATGAACGCTCGTGTCTTATGATAAGTTTCAATTTCGCATGCGAGCATAGGCAAATATTTTTTGACGTGACAACGTCTTATAAATTGGTTTGCCGGGTGACACTTCAAGAAACTGCGTTACGCTCCGCTCACGTTATGCGCTCACAATGAGAGCGAGTGAGAGGCACGCGTCCCTTCCACTCGGGCATGGTTAGCCCGCCTAAGAGCGAGAGAGACAGACATAAAAAGTGAAAGGCACGCGTCCCTTCCACTCGTTCCCTCCCTAAAATTATTTTACCACTCAAAGTCGTTGTCACGTAAAACTTTCGCCCGTATACCGACTTTACAGGCAACCAATTTTTTGCACCTAACTTGACTTTTGTTCTGGAGTGAACCTTCTCCACGTAGTACTACTAGTTATTCTGTGCTTATACTTACTCACGCCTCGATTGATCCTGCAGACCCCCCGCAAGCGCGGCCGCCCCCGCAAAGGCAGCTCAGTCCTAACTACCGTCACACCAAAAAAGACCAAAAAGCAACCGGACGACGGAGAAGACGTCCTGCTGAAGGAGACGATCCTGGCGTTCTCGGAGCCGATCCCGGAGCACATCCTCAACCCGAAGCCGCGGGAGAAGAAGAAGTACCAGAGCAAGTCGAGAAGTCGCTCGGAGAAGACGTGAGTGGCGGGAAAATACCGTCAAATTCTGGGGGGGGGGCAATTCTGGCGCTAGCGAGATCATGTCCATGGTTGAAATATTGATTTTGAGATACCGAAATCTATCGAAAACAAGAAAAAGCTATTCTTACGACTAGCCTTTCGACCAACCGAGGTATCTCGACTCGTTTTCGATCGAAATAAATATAAATCGAGATCGTTTTCGACGGATGTAGGCGGTATCAAAACCGATATCTCGAGTAGGGAGATGATCTTGATAGCGCGAGAATCGGGGGCCTGCCTCCCGATTCTCGCGCTGTCGAGATCATTATCTTAATTTCTTTGTTGCACACAAAAAACGAGCATATCTCCAGCATGATATCACCTCATATCATCGGTTTCGATAGCGAATATTTCCGTCGAAAACGTACTCGATTCGATCGATAACGGTCGGAATGATCTCGATAGCGCGAGAATTGCCCCCCTGCTGGTGTTTTAAAGGAGATGCAGGTTCGAATCTCGATGCTAACCATATACAATTGTACAAGTCATTTATCGTAACTGTATTATGCTGCATTAAATACTAACCAAACTGCATTAGCTGGGAAACGTTGTAAGGAAACTTTCATTACTCCTAGCCTAGCAGTGTATTCAAACCCAAGGAAAATAAGAACTTCCTGAGGTGAAGAATAACTAAAAGAAATTAAAAAACTTCGTAACCTGCGTTGCATGCTTTACATTTGATATAATAACAAAACTGCGTTTGATTCAAGATCCAGCAATCATTCAAAAATAAATGTTGTCTATAAGGAACCAGACTTAATCTTACTCGTATCAGGGTCAAGGCATGCCCCGCGGTGGGGACATAAAAGGGCTTTTATTTCATTCCTAGTCTTTCATATTCTTTATTACACAGTAACTTAATTATAAAACTTAAATAACATATAGTGCGCAAAGACGAGCTTATCTCTTAAGAGAGATTTCTACCAGCAAACCTAGGCAGGACAGGAAAGATAATATTATTTTAAGTTGTCTATATGTTACAGGCACACATGCGAGACCTGCGGGTCTTCGTTCACCTCCAACGCGTCCCTGCAGGCGCACATTCGCCGGCATCTCGGCATCAAACCCTTCGTGTGCAGGTAAACCAACTGCCTAGGCTACCTAGGACTATACACTAGCCCTAAGCTGGCTCTCCATGGCCGGGATGTCGGTCGGGGAACCGAATATCTTCGTTGTAAACGGCTTCGATTCATGTTTATATCGATCGAAAATGGGTCGAAATATCTCGGTTGGTCGTAAGGCGGATCGAGGGAATGAATTCGTTATTTGGATATTGATATTTCGACCGTGGAGATGATCTCGATAGCGCGAGATTTACCCCACTGGCACTGGCCCCTGATTGTCGCGCTATCGAGAAATCTCCATAGCCGAAATATCGGTTTTGAAACCGCATGTCTCCGTCAAAAACGATTTCGATTCATATTTATTTCGATCAAAAGCGGTTCGAGATATATCTCGGTTGGTCGTAGGCGTTCGTGAGAAATAGCTTCTTTTCGTTTTCGATAGATATTCGGTATCTCGGATCGATATTTCGACAATAGAGATTAACTCGATAGCGCGAGAATTGCCCCCCTGGATCTTAATATGTGCTTTTGTCCAGACAAACCGGTTTGTACCTCCGTTCTGTATCAGCATCGCGATCCAAAATCTCTGGACGCTCGCTCCGATCACGCTTATGCCGCAAGCAGGTCCAGACTGTATCGTATCGCCATTGAACGGGGCGAACGAATCAGCGATTCGCACCGAACGCCGAACATGTCCGAACATCTCCGAACTGATACGAAACGGAGGTACGGAACGGACAAATGAACATTTTGGACGAAGCTTTAGAGCGCGTTCTTATTATGTCGTAACGGTTAATCTATCGTTGGACGACTATCGTCTGTAGCTGCCCATTATCGGCTGTTCTATGTAATTTGTCGTTGTAACGACTATCTGTCGTTCGTTACGGCATAGTGGGAACGCGCTTTTATTTATTTATTTATTTATTTATTTATCAAAAAGGTTACAGATTCACTTAAAATAATTAATCATTTGATACCTACTTACTAATCATGGATCATGTGTTACACAATTTGTTACAAATTTCTTATTTCTTAATTATATTACCAGCGGCCATTTTAGTCTGGAAGTATGCTGAGGCTGTGGCGCAGTTCACGGCGCAGAAAAGATTTTTGTTATGTGATGATACTCATGATGCCGCAAATGTTTGCACATGTGAATGCCTATTGTGATTTCATTTAACTTCTAAAAACACATAACTTGGGTTCAAATATGCAATCATTTTCCCAAATTCAAAAAGAGTCTTCGTGCACAATACAATTCCAACAGTCGCAATCCTCACTGGACAGACAAGTGACACGACACGAGACAGACGATAAACACATGGAATAGAACGAGAGAGAAACAATACATACAGGCATGCTTTCTCGTTCTGTGTTTGTGCCTTCTGTTTCTATCTCGTGTCTTCTCTTTGTCTTTCCATCCAGTAAGGATTACGCCTTAGAGACATTTGATACAGAGTCTACGATCGTTATTTGCAATAAAAGGGCCATATCTCATTAGGACACCAGTCGCGCAACCAGTGACTCGCTACCAACAAAATGTATTAGAGCTCGTCTAAGCTGAAATGACGCGCCCCACTCCTTGGTTATATGACAGGTAAATATGAAACCAAGTAGTGGGGCGCATCATTTCAGCTTAGACGAACAACCATGGTTTCCTAATGAAATAGGGTAATAATAATATGAAAAAATTGTCTGTGTTTATGAATACGGTGTAAAAGCCAGCCATGTTCCGAATGGGTGCGGGTGGGTTTAAATACCTCGCGAAAGAACGCAATAAACGTTTCTTTTTGAGTTTGAGTTTGAAAATAAAGCAATCCAAATTAGCCGGACAATAATTAAAAAAAAAATATTTTGTTGCACACCCGTGCTCATTTTTCACGCGTTCGATGCCCGCATAAGCTGTTTTGGTCACTGTCGCGAAACGAATAAAGACTTGTTTTGGACGCACCCGCACCCGTGCTTTTGATAAAATAGTTTAAATTAGATGAAGTTATTTACTATCGCGGATTTGGAAGGTACCGTCTTCAGGCTCTGAAAATGAAGAAAATGAGAAAAGACTGATCTCAATTTTCAATATTTCAATATACTTTATTGCACACAAATCAATACATTATAACAATTAAAAATGGAAATAACATGTCCAAAGGCGAGCTTATCTCTATCAAGAGATTTCTTCCAGCAAACCCAGGATAACCAATTTTCTAACTGAGATGATTTTGGTGAAGTAGCAAAGAATGATTTTGGTAAAGTTGCAATGAAAAATAGTTGTCACATAATATGGAAAATCATGGCTATTTATTATAAAACGCTCCGTGATTTGCAGCTCACCAGGACAATAGAGCGCTTCAAGTAACTATCGCACAAAACCTAAGTTAAAAAACCACGAGTCTCCTAAACCGAAGAGTATGTTCCGATGAGCCGAAGCTGTGATGTGCCCAAGCCTTGAATTTCAAATCCTAAGGGGGGCTTCACAAGTTGCTAGTACGGTATTTAACTAGGTAGTCAAATAAATGTAGGAACATGTTTGAAGTTGAAGTATGTACAAATAGCTTGACAATATCACAATTGTATATTTCTATAGCCATTGTATTTTGTGAAGTCAATTTTGTGCAAAAAAGACAGCATTTGATGCTACTCGCCACGTGACGTCACGTAGTGCTATTTTATAGAACTCAGGAATAAACGTACCGTTTTGACAGTTCCCAAACAGTATATATTGTGGTTAGCAGGACGCAAGCCTATTGCATCTTGTCAACCTAATGTTGATTGCCAAATAGACAATGCTCACTCGGAACCCCGAAGACGGTACCACGAAACTACGCGTCACACACAAATCAAGCCCAAGTTCCTTGACAACAATTCAAACAAATTAAACAGCATTTGCGGGTACGCGTGCGTCGTGAACATGGAGCTGCGCCGGCACATGATCCGGCACACCGGCGCCAAGCCGTACAAGTGCCGGATCTGTGACAGGCGCTTCGGAGACTTTGGCAGCCGGCAGAAGCATGAGAGGCGAGTGTGTAGTGGGGGGTGGTAGACGCGGGTGTGAGCCGCAGCCGGGACTCATGTGAGGTGTAGTAGAGTTGTGGCGACATTAGACGCGGGTGTGCGTTTAGTTGGCTAGCAAGTTTCTTGGCATGTGGAGGGGCTAGCGGCGTGGGTATAAGGCTCCTCTACACAATGACCCGCGATGGGCGTTTGTGTAGAGGGACCATGAGGTTCAATGGGGCTGCTTGTACAAGTACCGTATAGTTGTCGCCTAAGCTACAAATATACGGTACGTTATTTTCGTTCTGAATGAAAACGACTTTCCGATTTTTAAATAGAGTTCAGAAAAGTGGCAGTGTAAAACTAAAACAGCACACACTACGTTTACCACCACACCCCACGCCCCATACCAAGCCGAATGCCACATACGTATCCCCCTAAACAGCTTATGCGGCCGAACGTTCACCTGGCGAATGGGGCTGAAGCGGCACATGGCGTGGCATGTAGGCGACCGCCGCTACGAGTGCCGGTTTTGCGATAAAACATTTGTGGAAAGCGGCGATAAGAAAAAACATGAGAGGTGATCTCGGTGTGGGCGCGTGCGTGTGAAGTGGATTCGAGGTTTGATGTTAGTGTTGTTTTTAGTCAGGAGACCGCGTCTCTCGTCTCTTGTGAAATACGATTAGTGATAGGGGCGATCCGAAGGGCGCAAAATGTCTGGCTGTCGGTTTCAAAACAAAATAAGCTCCGCCGACATGGTATTTTGCGCCTTTTCAAGCAACCGATACACTGTCGCTATTCGTGTTTCATAAGAGAATCAAGCCCCAGAAGACACTTGTAAAAGATGACGCCAAAATTATAATGGTAGTTTAGGCGCTGTGACTCTTGATTTGATGTAATCACTTCGTTATCCGCTTCACCGCCCGCGCCTGTACCTTGTTGTTTTAAATTTATGACATCTAAACTCTAGAATTTGTACTTGCCTTACAAGTCTGGGTGACATTAAGAACCGACAGAAGTAACGCGAGATACCACTACTCTCGAGTTATATTGTACAATGTTATACAAAATATCTCTGTTGAACTCGCATTTCATCTGTCGAGCCTTAAACAGCGCTTTATATGTGCAGCAGTCTGTTCAGCTATTATGAACACTTGCAACTTTGCCGAAACTAAAGACGGCCTTCATACAAACTCAAGAGTTCTAGATATCATTCATGTCATGACATACCTAACGTAGTGTATGTCAATTTCTGCAACAACAATTACACCTAGCATCTGCGGGCATTCCTTCGTGGACCGTGAGCCGCTCAAGCGGCACATGTTGAAACATACGGGCGAGAAGCCTTACAAGTGCCGGTTATGCGAACGTCGATATACGGACTTCGGCACTCGGCAGAAACACGAGAGGTAAGGTTCTGATCTGACACCCGCATGCTTACGGCCAGTTCCTGGAAGAGTCGTCAAATGTAACAGGCGATTACTATACAATCTTTAAACAAGGTGTAAATGTTACTTTGTTAGGAACATCATTCTGAGCAACTTTCATTATACAAATACAAAATCATTTATTAAATAAAATTCTTTCCATTAAAAAATATAAATGTATTATATTAAAATATAAATATATTTTGTATTTACTTGTCATACAAAACCAAGGAGTGGGGCGCGTCATTTCAGCTTAGAAGAGCTCTACTAGATTTATACAAATCTGTATTACAAGAACCCCGCAATTCCCTGTGTGATATACTTTAATTGATTAAATAATGACAAGTACATTTTGGCCTGAGTGAATCAGGTGATTTGTATGGAGAAGTGAAAAAAAAGTTGCTGTGATCAAATCGGTTTCATTATAAAAATTGCTTAGAATGATGTTCCTAACAAAGTAGTTTCTCATTTTGCGTTAATTCATTTACACCTTGCATATGCTCACGACTTTTTCCCGGAAGGAGGGATAGGCAGAGACTAAAGAACTCCACTTGCTACGATCCTAACAATCAAGGATTAACTCAAAATGCCGGATGAAATTAGTTAAAATAACGTTTTACAAGTTCTTACAGCTAATTTCAGTCATTAGTCGTTTCCTCTAATCGATTTATCCTCGACTTAACTTAACAAAACTGCATGGTCTTTACCATCTCAGCGCACAGAAATCCAAAGAGGGGCGATGGACTGAGTCAGTACGTCTCTCCTCGGTGTATTTCCTTAGACTTAAGTAGAAATACATAACATTGTATTTTTAAGGCTCTGATATTTTAAAAACGGGCGAGGTTTCTTGCCCTTCTTTGCTCCATCCCTAAGCCCACAACTTCCGAACGGGCGGTAGTATACAAAAATATTAATATTATATTGACGTTGACTAAGTAATATGTATGATTTTATGGTCAATAAAAATTTTGAACTGAACTGAACTGAACTCGATTGTTACTCGATTGCTGTAAAAAAATGTATTCAAATCCAATTCTTTGAGGACGGCTTGAGATATGACCAAGTTTAGGAACTGTCACGAAAACGACGGCATTGTAGGCATACGGGTGTGAGTGTAAAGTATAGCATAATACATTCGCATGAAGATGGACATCGTTACATAACAAGGATAGCAGGAAAAACGCGCGAGTTGCACAAGACCGAGTTGAATGGCGTGTACATGAGGAGGCCTATACTCAACAGTGGGTTCACTGGCTGATGTCGAGAGGTGGTGAAACTGGTAAGGATATACAGTCACACGGTGGTGGTCGACGTGAAATTGTCAGGTACGTATTGTTGCTATGTATGTATGTAATGGTGTATTTTTTACCCCAAATGTACTAGACTGAAACTGGGTCGCAATAAAAGATTCAGTAGGACCTAAAGTACACAGTGCAGTATATCCAACGCTCAAAAACTTATAAACCAGTGGTATCGGGTTCGAATCCCGCTTGAGATGAAAAGACGCCGAGTCACAGATTAATAAAGAGGCCGAGTCAAGGATGATTTTGACTAAGTAATTTTGTAATTTCTTTATTGTACTCACATGACAATAAAAATTGCTTAAGATAGAAAAAAAATGTACAAAGGCGAGCTTATCTCTATTAAGAGATTTCTTCCACCAAACCATATTTCTACTTGTAGTCCCAACGACATCGGTCTACCGTGACCCCAGAGGCTTTTGCGTTACAAATAAACGTAATTTTCGTCGAAATCGTTTCACTACACCTACAGTTCTCGTCTTAAAAAGGACACAGCGACAGGGATGGCATGTATGTAATAATAGTTTTAAGCGCGAATTTAGCCATCGCATCTATTTACGTGACGGGAACTGTACGTATAAACTGACGACCTCTGTGGCGCAGCGGTTGCGCATCTGCCTACCACGCGAGAGGTCCCGGGTTCGAATCCCGGCTGGGGACAAAAAAAAAACCCAGGTCTTGGATGTTTACATGTTTGTGATGTCGCTGTTTCTGGTTGCCACGACACAGGGTATCCTAGTGTGGGGCCAGAAGCAATGTATGTGCCTGTGTGTCAGGGAGCACTTATGCAGTGGTGAGCGCGTAGATAAATTTTCCTTTGAAACACAACTCTCCAATTTACGGGCGGCGGGGGACGAGGTAAGAGAGCTGTGATTGGTCAGCCGCTGCGAAACTGTCTGGCGGCCCGTCATCGTACATAGGTTGCGTATGCGAACGTTTGTTGAATACAACAAACGTTTGGCGAGCCGCATTCCCCCGCAGGCGCAGTCAATAGGTTGTGGCCAAGGTAATCCAATAAATCTAGGAACAAGTCTTAAGTTGAAGCATTATGTACAAAATGGCTTGACATTCTCAGAATTGTATATTTCCAGCAGATATATTTTATAAAGACAATTTTGTGCAAAAAAAGACAGCATTTGATGGCACTTTTACATGACGTCATTCCGTTGCTATTTCATAGAACTCAGGAACAAAAGTTCCGTTTTGACAGTTCATAAAATGTATCTATTTTGACTTGACAGGCCACAAGCCTATTGGATATATAGTTTCTGCTGTACGTAAATGTTTATGTTATGTCTAAATGTTTGTTTCTAACGCACTCTCTGTCACACAGGTTGCACATGGGCGTCCGTCCGTACCAGTGCTCGGTGTGCGGTAAAGCATTCACCTACTCGTATGTGCTGGCCAACCACATGCTGACTCACACGGGGGAGAAGAAGTTCTCGTGAGTATCCGTCTAGTGCTGGCTGGAGAGCGTGGGTTAACACGAGCAACATCGACGGAAGAACATCGAACCTTTCTGGGTTACCTATAGTTGAAATAGTTTAAAATGTCGCATTTTTCGTGTAATAGCTATAAAACATATGTCTATCGATTGAGAATTTGTTTGCAAACAACAAATTCTTTGATAGTTTCTGAGATAATTCAGTTTGATTGAATGTGAACGTAAATTACTTTAGGTATCCCGGATAGGTTCGATGTTCTTTGACAACCCTACCAAATAGACTACCCTACAAATAGTTGTTCGTGAGGAAACCTTACTCATAGGAAGTTCATTACTCGTATACTTCGTATGTATTTATTGCACAAAACAGAACAGAGAATATTTCTGGTGTATTATATAATCAAAGATGGTTTAGTCCGCCCCCTTATTTTCAAACTTACGCCATGGTATTAGAGATTAAACAAAAAATTAGGGGTGGACTTAACCGTCTTCAATTATATACCCTGATTTGTACAAAGGCAAGCTTACCTGAATATAATGTCACCGTTATCTAATGTCCACTTGCGCTCCCCAGCTGCGCGCCGTGCAACAAGAAGTTCACCAAGGCCCACCACCTCAAGTACCACAACAAGGTGCACCACAAGGACCTCTACACGCAGCAGCAGCTGGAGCAGGAGGCCAAGAAGGTGAGCCACGAGGACCACCACGGCAATGTTTAGTTCAAATGCTTTACGATTAGCTATAGTTGAATTTCTAATTCAGTGCCAAAAAGTTTACCAAGTGCAATAAAGTATAAAGTATAAGTAAGTATAAATACTAAAAAAACAAAAGAAAGGAGATGTATTTTTCCGGTACTGATTTTTGAACCATAATCATATGCGGTTTTCTGGTAGGGAAACGAATATGAATAAAGCCTACGAAAATTGATTTTTTATTAAAGCCGCCATTTTTTATTAATTTTGGAAAAAATATTTGTGGGTAGGATTTATATCCTGTGTCCTTTGTTTAGCTCTTGGACGAACTATAGTTCATCCAAGGTTTAGCTAAGCAGCAAAAAAAACATTCATTCATTCAGTTGTCATTTTTGAAACTTTCCACATGTTCCGAGTCACGCCACGAATCGATGCCATCGTTTTGTAGCGCCAAAGCTGACTCGGAACGTCTTCGTAGACGCTGTTATCGATTGTGCCGTGACTCGGAACAGGGGGCTGTTGACATTGACGGGACAGAACAGTGTTGCCATAATAAATTATTGTTCTGGGTGGCAGTTTTATTTCAAAATAATAATTATTTTAAAATCACAAAAACAAAAAAACTTTAAAAAAATAATATAAATATCATGATATATATTTAGAATCCATAAATTATATTCTTTCATATAAGTATGACTATCATGACTATTTCGAATAAAGTAACAACTGTCTAAGAAAAAGTACACATCTCCTTTAATATTAAGGGGGGCTCCCATACAACTAACGTGTTTTCTTTTTTTGCTGTTTTTTATAGATGGTACGGAACCCTTCGTGCGCGAGTCCGACTCGCACTTGGCCGGTTATTGTGTTATTCATGTCAAACGAACACGAAGACTATTCGGGGGCTTCGCTGCGCTCGCCCCCTTTAGTCTTCACCTAACCTACCGCAGTGTTTGCCTTAGATTTCATCGTTCCATGATATTTCACATCTGGGGCCCGATGCTGCTCTGAGAAACGCACTTATATTGGATCGCCAAATGACGCCATTTTTGGTGTTTTAGAAGCGGTAGCGATCCAATATAAGTGCGTTTCTCAGAACAGCATCGGGCCCCAGATGAGCCCAATTCTACGGTCGGCCGCCGACATACACAATAAGCAATATTTATTATCACAGATGTAAAAAATCTGTGGGTTTTGATATGTTGAAAGGTATTGTGTCGGTGTAATTGTTATATTGAGCTAACATTCGTTCTGCAGGTCCGGCAACAGATCAACGTGACGGGCCTGTCGGGCGTCATCAGCGGACAGATCGTGGACGGGAAGCTGCAGCTCGTGCAGATGCCGGCGGAAGGTGCGCACGGACAGACATACACACAGACATACATCGACAGGCCTTACAGGCGTTCGGGGTAGACCTGCACCGTAGCATGAACAGCGCGGCGCGGCTTTTGTCGCGGGAAGCTGAGAGACAGGGCTATGTGTTAACGGGCTACCATGAGGCACGCCACTCACCTCAGTCGCGCATTTTGACACAATTAAATGTCAAAATCAATGCTCGCAAGTAAGGAGGAACTCCATTGAGTCGCAAAATTTGACCTTTATACAGGGTGCAATAAAACGATGTCAACTAACGCCGCGCCGTTATAAAGTTCAAGTTCAAAGTAAAAAAAAAATTGACCATAAAATTATACAGATTACTTAGTCAACGTCAAATATATATTTTCATCACATCTATTCAAAAAGATCTACTTTAGTCCCGGCAAACAGGGACTAAAGTAGGTCATTTAGTCCCTAGGGACTAAAAGTAACTTTTTAATTTTGTTGCCAGTACAAAGGAAAAAAATGCTGTCACTAATCAGTTTCACTACCACTCAGGCTGACAGACCCAATTAAAAGAGAGATCGATTCTAAACGCCGCCAATAAAAAAATAAGTTTGTACTAAAACGCGTACTCGACACAGATTAGATAATCCGATCGACCGAATCGATTAACACCGATTGGTGACAATAGAGAAACAACCTTACAGAATTGATATCGAAACACGGACCAAATAATTTAAAAAGTTGTGGAAAATTTGTAAACAAAGCGCGCCAAATCTGAATGCTGTAATTATTTCAATTTCGTTTGCGGATATGAGTAAATAATATGAGTGAATGTGAGTGTCTAACTCCAGATGATAACAACAAACGCGAATGACAAATACAAGATCTGTTACCAATAAAATCACGAGAAATATAGGTATGTAAAAACTAGTGGTTATTTGAAAATGCTTTTTGAACCAATTTTCAAGATTTAGCCAATACTAAACAATCTTTAACTATGTGGAGGACATATTTGTAATTCGTAATTTCTTTATTGTACTAAGACAAGAATGACATACAGAAAACTTATAATAGATAACAAGAGATTTCTTCCAACAAACCATTACACACAACATATCACGACATTTGTGTAAATAAATATAGGGTCTAACAGAAAGGGGTGTACAAGCCGAAAGAAGGTTGTTAGGGACATCATTTTGAACAACTTTCACAATTGGACCGACTTGATCAGAGCAACTTTATTTTTCACTCCACCATACAGATCAGCTGAGCGCTAGGCCCGAAATGTACTGAGTTAAAAATAAAGTTGCTCAGATCAAGTCGATCCCATAGTGAAAGTTGTTCAGAATGATGTCCCTCTTTCCGCTTGTACACCCCTTTCTGTTACACCCTGTATAGGTACATGTGTGTTATTTCATTGATTACTTACTACTTTTCTCATAGAGGGTGATGAAAAGTAGAGTGTCCACCTCAGGAGTAAAAACTATTTTTGGCTCGAGTGATGTACTTTGAATCCCTCGCTCCCTCAGGATTCTACTTTTGAGTCCCTCGTTACACTCGGGACTCAACTCTAGAATCCCTCGGTCGCTCAGGAGTCAAAAAATACTCTCGCCCTAAAAATAGTTCTTTACTCCCTTGGTAAACAATCTACTATTTTTGTATACTACCGCCCGTTCGGAAGTTGTGGGCTTAGGTTAGGCTTAGGCTTATATTTTAAGCCTGCCGTCGACTTCTGCCGACGCACAGTCTGAGATAACTCAACTACAGGGTGTAACAGAAAAGTGTAAGTCATATTTTAGGGGGTTGTTAGGGACATCATTATGAGCAACTTTCATTAAGAAACCGATTTGATCAGAGCAACTTTAATGTTCACTTCTCTATACAAATCAGCTGACCGCCCGGACCAAAACGTATGGATAGAGCAATGAAAAATTAAGTTGCTCTGATCAAATCGGTTTCATAGTAAACATTGCTCAGAATTATTGATGTCCCGTTCCCGGCAATATTGCCATTATTGCCTCATACTTTCCCAAAAAGGACAATATTATTGTCATTAACGGCACATCTATACTCAGAATGGTCTCCGTAACAACCCCCTAAAATATGACTAAACCCTTCTGGTACACCCTGCAGAATCTATAAACTGTCTGTGTGCTATACTCTATCCACGGAGACAAGTTAATATGTCGCTCTCTTTGTCACTAAAATATACACGTAGTCTGTACACTGCATTAACGGTTATCGCTGACCAATCACAAACGAGTCTATGTTTTCCCTACTAACTTGTCTCCGTGGATAGAGTATAGTACTAGTTTTCCTATAAACCGCGAGTTCCTGTCCCCAGAGGGCGCGGAGATGCATCAGATGCACGTGGTGGAGGAAGAGGAGCAGGCCGACAGCGAGCACAAGGAGACGGACCGAGCCGTCGCGGGCATGCAGGCGGTGAGCGAGCAACTTGCACTATACTTTCTTAAATGTAAACAAAATAAAAACACAAAAGTAAGCCGCTGTGGGTTTGAACTCAGGCTCCCTTCGCGCTGTTGAGTCTCGAAAGTTATTGTATTTATTTCTGTAAAGTGTATGTAGTATATCGATATGTATTTAGCATTCTTTTTTATATATATAGGTATTTAACTTATTCTTGTGTGTTTTATTAAATTAAGTGTAGTTATTTTGCACTGCTGGTTTCTTCACTTTCCTTTCACGCCTGGTTTGCTGGAAGAAATCTCTTTAGAGATAAGCTCGCCTTTGTACATGTGCTTTCTGTTAATGTAACTGTATAAATTATTGTGGGCAATAAAGTATTGTGAATTGTACGGCGTTGTCCCAATAGAGCGCGCCCACGCGACCATCCCGCGAGAATGCCTAATAAATATGTAGTTCAAATAGTACTCATTCATAAACTATAGTACAATTACTGTGTGTGAAGTACATTGATTACAACTAAAATATCATATAAACGGTATAACAGTTCAATACAAGTGAAATCATTATAATGCCAGAAATATAAATTAAATTAATTAATATAAGGACATGTAAGGATCGCGCACATTGGGACGGGCGGCACCATGCCGGGGCGGGGCGGGTTGCAATAGTGCCCCGGTTCGACCAAAATGTCCGAATGCAGTATTTTAATTTCTCGTTTTATTGAAAATCATATTAATCTCAATGTTTTTAATCAAATTAAATTAGTGTTTTAAATCCTTTTAATATTTTCCCTTAGAATCATTAAATCTTTGATTTTATTTATTTGATACAGTCGTAAGGCAAATTGGGGGCCAGGATATATCCTATCTCCACCCAATCTACAGGGTGTAACAGAAAGGTGTAGTCATATTTTAGGGGGTTGTCAGGGACATTATTCTGAGCAACTTTCACTATGAAACCGATTTGATCAGAGCAACTTTAATTTTCACTTCTCTATACAAATCAGCTGACCGTCCAGACCAAAACGTATGGAGCAATGAAAAATAAAGTTGCCCTGATCAAATTGGTTTCATAGTAAAAGTTGCTCAGAATAGTCTCCCTAACAACCCCCTAAAATATGACTACACCCTTCTGTTACACCCTGTATGTCTGGTTTCATCCACTTCTAGTTCTTCTATCACTAAGACTAAATACGGGACCGCAGGATGGTTACTTGTAAACCCATCGTGTTTGGGCTCATTCGATTCGCCGTGACAAGTCCTATTCATATCTTAGCGAAGTTCTTCATTATTATCACCTGATGATGGAGCCGGACGGTGGTAAACGGAAACCCTGGACTTCTTTCTTGTAAATCTATCCTATCAACTTTGAGCTCATGTAATTCGTCTTGATAAGACCTCATGATCTCGAAAGGATATTTTGAGGGTTTTAACAACTTTAATTATTCATTTTCAGGTTGCCTTGGACTCCGATTTCTGCATCGACGAAGATAAGTAGAATTCTGCACAATTTTGCATAAATTGGATATTATGAAATGTTACTATCGCAGTGAATCAACGTGTATAATGAATGTACAACTGCGTATTTTATACTGTTTTGATCATCTTAAATCAATGTTTACCTTCGGCAAAACGCTGTTTTACGCACTTTAACCACTAGCTAGAAAATTAGATAAGATGAACCGAGTAAACTTTGACACCTCCAATTTTTGATGAAGTTGTCAAAATTTGAGGCGTTCTCGTTCTAGCTATTAGGTGCCTTTTATACCTACGTTCTATCGCGCAGGGAAAGCGCGTCCGCGCAATCGTCGTGCTTGATTGTGTTTTCGTTACTCTTGTGCAAAGGGGAAAGTGCGCGCGATTGCGGGTTTTATAAACATATACATACAGGCACATACACACACACACACTATGATGCGCTATGTCGTGGGAACCAGAAACGGCGACATCACAAACATGTAAACATCCAAGAGCCGGGGGTTATCTTGATAGCACGGGAAAGAATCTGCGTGTAGGTACACCAGGTACAGGTAGGTACACCAGGTACAGGTAGGTACACCAGGTACAGGTAGGTACACCAGATACAGGTAGGTACACCAGGTACAGGTAGGTACACCAGGTACAGGTAGGTACACCAGGTACAGGTAGGTACACCAGGTACTGGTAGGTACACCAGGTACAGGTAGGTACACCAGGTACAGGTAGGTACACCAGGTACAGGTAGGTACACCAGGTACAGGTAGGTACACCAGGTACAGGTAGGTACACCAGGTACAGGTAGGTACACCAGGTACAGGTAGGTACACCAGGAACAGTGCCACCACTTTAGATAAAGTGAGCGATAGAGAGATCGAGGCGCCACCATCTACGCTAACTGAACAGCAAAGAGTTTCATGACCTGAAATACACTATGCAACAACTGGCAACTGATAGTAAGTCCGTCCTGCACGCGACAGGATTGCATCGATTTTTCTAATATCAGATCTCAAAAAGTCATTCACCCATTCTTAAAACTTGTTACGCGTCTCACATGTTTCGTCATCGCATGACACTGGCATAACTTGTGTGGCATAAGACAGATTGCCATGAACAAAAAAATTACATTTTTGGCATACATTTTTTATACCGAGATTCTCACCGTGTGCAAGCTTAGACTTGACATTGGCAGAATTGTCGTCAACGGCATAGCTGCCACATCCAAGAATTGATTGATTCATTGTCATGAACTAAAATTGATGTTAAAGTCGCTCACGTCCGAAGGAATTACTTGGAACCCACAGCCCTTCACGTCCTCCCTGGGTAGTGCTAACGAGCGGCAAATCATCATCATCATCTTATCATCATCTCAAGACATTATAATTTCCAGGTTCTCAAATGAGAATCTGACCACTTGACACCGGCAAAATTAACCTCAAAAGGGGTTGGGACGCCATTAATAAAAAGAAGTTGAAGTTGACAGGATTTCGCGCGTACCGCCCGCCATTACGCGCATGCGCTCTCGCGGGGATTGCCTTCCCACGCGCAATCCTGCGAGATAGAACGTAGGTGTAGAGACGCCTATTGGCTCTTATTATAATCGTATTGAAGTTGGTTTAAAAGTTGATCAATGAATGAAAGTACTCATATATGTATTGACTGAATGATATCGCAGAAAAGATGTAAAATTATTACTACCTACATATTTGTATAAAATTCCATTGTGGAAAATACATACAATACATAATTTTGAAGATGAAGATATCCTCTTATGACATTAAATGTGAAGGAAACTTATTTTTAAGTTTCTTGTGAAGTTATGTTGTTTATTCCATTGAGTTGCTAAATTCTAGAGAAGCATGGTTTTTATTGTAGTACCCTTCTCTAGAATAATCTACTAACTCTATGTTTCAACCATTTTCATAGAAAATTCCTGCATAAATGCTGTATTACAGTTTTTTTATGTGTTATCTTATCATTTTAGCGTAGTTCAAATATTTGCTTAGTGCAGTAAGTTATTTTAAAATAAATATTGTCCTTATTCTGTGGTTTAAGTTTTACAAGTCCATTGGCTCTGCCTGCACTCCTAGAAAAGCCGATAACTTGTAAGCAATTTAAATACAATATTGGTAAAAAGCGTAAAGGCCAGTACGCTTAGTATGCCACGCTCGAGAAAGGCCCTTGTCTATGCACAAATGTCATTTTCTCTGTCGAGCCCGAGATGTCTCGACGTGTCTCGGCTCTTGATGCGACGTGGGTGAGAGAGTCGGACGGCCACATTATAGACATGGCAAGTACTTGTGTAGGTCTCTCTTTCGACGTCGAGAGAGAGTAAAAAGTACCATGCTAAGCGTACAGAAGGCGACGTAAAGACAACATATTCCTCACAAGGGCGTAAATGCCGTAAGTATTTAAATTGTTCGCCGACACATCTTATACTAGTGGCTCTGTGAGCTGTAGACCTCGCGAGTATGTCGGTGGGAAAGCTGAACTGCTAACACACATAAAAAAATAACCCAAATAATTTTCTTTCAATAACACATACAAACTTATGAATGTACCTGGTTACGTACATGCAGTATGAAAGTAGCCGCACCAATAACTTTGTAAACTACATTTCGCGATCTTTAATACAACCTATTGACTTTTTACTAAAATTATATAATCTGTTTCACTCTCATGGTCTTTACGAATCCAACGACACCTCATTTGTTAATATCTATCGAGCCGTTTGGGTTGTAGCGATTTTTTTACATTTTAAAACCCCATATCTCCGCCATTTTGAAAAAAATCTAAAAACTGGCTAGAGTAAAAAATTCTATTTATTTTTCCAACCTGCTCACAAAATTTCACGAGAATCGGTTCATAAATGCGACCTGTAGAGGAGAACAACCGGACAAGCATTTTTGCCCAAACCTGAAACGGAGACGCTTCGCTCGCTCGGTCAATAACAATAGTTCGCCATTGTTCGGTCGTCCGAGCGGTGTGCTTCTGCGAGAGAAGGGGTTAAAGTCAGGCCTATTATTATGGAGACTATGGCCGGCCAGGCCACATACAGTCGGAATTCCAGTACGGAATTCCGTAACGGAATTAATCCCAACGCAGTAAATTCATACAAATCTGGATCTACCACATACATACGGATGTTTACCGTTCGGAATTTTCGCGGATTTGTATGGGATTGAATTCCGACTGTATGTGGCCGGCCTAACTGCCAAATTCGGCAGATATTTGAACCAGATGAAATGGCGATTGCGGTTGCATACGAAATCACAAGTAGTTTTAAGAGATAATAGTACTTAAGGTAAGACCGCACTAGCGACAGCGGAGCGGAGAGACTCGCGTCAGTCCGCTGTCGCTATTGCGGTCTTACCTTTAATTCTACTTAAATTATTCCCAAACTTAAGTAGGTACCTAGCAAGGGTCAACACTGTTGCCAAAACTTCCACCCCCCTAAGTAGCCGCCCGTTTTTTCCTTAATGCAAAAAAGAAAACGGAAAACTTTTACGCTGCGAGTTTAATTTTTTTTTCACCCCCTAATGCGCTTATTACGAGGGAGTTAAAGCGAGCGGTTCTCAAACTTTGTCCCGGGAATTAAAGTTGTCGCTTTGTGTCTAAAAGAAGGTCCAGTTCTTGGGTTTTTTGTTTTTAGTAGTTGGAGGAGGCTTAATTCGACTGTAATGTTTGGGAATCCGCTTGCAGAGTGTGTATTTTTGTCGCTTAAAAATATACGAAAGCTTAGCATTGATTTGGCAAAGTAAGACTGTAAATAATCACGACGAATGTACGAAGACAGACAGTTGGCTGCGATTTGGGAGGCGACACGAACTATACTAACTAAACTAATTAAATTTTTGGCCACCGCGTAAGAGCTGTCGGATTTGAGGTTGTCAGTTTAGTGTCTTTAGTTCCTTTATATCCCCCATTGAGGGCTATTTGGGAGGTGTCAAAACCACTAAACTGACACCCTGAAATCTGACAGCTTGCGCGGTGGCCACACACAGATTCAATTTTAGAACACCCAATTTTGCTTAGTTTAGTTCGTGTCACCTCTCAAATCGCAGGCAATATCAGCATGTGATCAGCTTGCTTTTACTACCTGTCCTTTTCCAAATGGGGTAACAGTAGCACAGTTGTGCTCACATTTTAACCCCCGCCCGACGAAGGCAAAAGGGGTGTGACGTGTGAGTCACTCTGTCTGTCTGTCTCTCAGCACGTGGAGCGTAAACGGGTGAACCGATTTGAATGTTTTTTTTTCATTCGAATGAAGATTTGTTGGAGCTGGTTGTTATGGTATCATCGAGCTAGTCTGATGATGGAGTTCGAAGGTGGGCGTGGGAACCCTATGATGCTTACTAGTAAACCCGTCGAATTTGGGTTCATTAGGTTCGTTGTGACAAGCGCTTTGAGAATATGGTACCATCGAGCTGATCTGATGATGGAGTGCGAAGATCGAAGATGGGAGCTGGAACTCTGGAATGCTTACTAGTAAACCCACTGAGCTTGGGCTCATTATACTCGTAGTGACAAGACCTTTGAAAAAATGGTACCATCGAGCTGATCTGATGATGTGGAGTGCGAAGATCGAAGGTGGGAGCTGAAAGCTGGAGCCCTGGGATGCTTACTAGTGAACCCATCGAGTTTAGACTCATTAGATTCGTTGTGATGAGACCTTTTAATTTCACCTGATGATGAGACCTGGTGATGAATCTGGAAGACTGGTTTTATGCGGGGGTTTTTTAATGCTAAAGTTATAGTCACTTAGTCTTTGCGATACAGTAGGGCTAGCCCATCGCGCAGGATTCTGCAGGCAAATCGCATGCCAATAGCTATAACGAGAGCGCGAAATACCAGTTTGTTTGTAGGCGGCGCGGTCGGTGAGCCAAAATCGGATTTTTGAGTCCTCGCTATAGCCACTGTCTATACCTTCCTTTCGTCTTATCTCAAAAATATGGCTGTAAGGTGTAAATCAACGTGTCAACTTTGACATAGTTTACGGTGACCATACATTCTAATCTATGCGGTGACCCGAGAATATATAGATTAGAGTTTACTAATTATAGTGTATCTAATATAACAGGAGACTTGACAGATGTCATTCTTAGCCTGTTTGTGAGGGGATATTGCTCATAAAAATCGATTAGTCAAAACCCTTTAAACATTTGTGAGTCGGAAAGATATCTAGCATTTTATTCTTGATTTAGTTTTAGTTTTTTCTGATCAATTCCCGCCACATCCAGAGAGCAGCACCGCGATTCTAGACAAGACAAAACCGGCTTTTTGTTCCTCGCTATAGCTATCCATGACATTCCTGTACACGACTACCGTCCCAGAATCGCATGGCAATAGCTCCAATCAAACCGGCATTTCCCTCGCTATTGCTATTGTCATTTGATTTTATACGCGATTCGCGGCCGGCCCAGTGCCTGTAGACAATGATAAACGCTAAGGATAGCGAAACGAAACGATAACTTTTTATGTATGCGATTTGACATTTGGAATCGCTACGTGACATCACCTTAGCTTAGCTAAATGTCAAATCAAAAGTTTATTTGTTTGTTTATTTGGGAACTGAGTCCACAGCACGATATACATTATTATAACTTAAAAATATGATTGAACATAGGCCAATTAAGGACTCATGAAAATGGGTAAAAATAATCAATTATTAAAAATAGGCAGTAAGCAGTTATGAAATTAATACAATAAAATGGAAAATATATGAGGGGAGGATGTCCTTTGACTGTAAAATGTGTATTTTGTGTGTGCGAGGGTATGTGTTATGGTGTTTAAAAAGTTAACGTTTCGTTTCGCTAGCGTTAGCGTTTAACTTTGTCTAGGGGGGCTGTTCATCTCGGCGCGCCCACACATTTTGAGAATCACCGCCGCATCTCGAGTTAAAAGCGGTATCATTCGCATAATATTGCCGAGAGAAAGAAATAGCGCGAGGCAAGGCGAGGCATTTACATTTTTATTTACATCCTATCTACGATTGCATGGCATTAAAGTTAAGCTGGTGGGCGTATAAAAACGGGTAGCGAAGTCTTAAGTGCCACTAGCGAGAACTTGAGTTCTTAACTCGAAGACTACTTCTGTAGCACAGCGGTTTCGAGAGGACCCGGGTTCGATTCCCGGCTTGGGACAATGAAAACTGAAAAAAAATTGCACGTGTAAATGAATTAACGCAAAATGAGAAACTACTTTGTTAGGGACACCATTCTGAGCATCTTTCATTATGAAACCGATATGATCAGAGCAACTTTATTTTTCACTTCCCAGTACATTTTGGCCTGAGTGGGTCAGCTGATTTGTATGGAGAAGTGAAAAATAAAGTTGCTCCGATCAAATCGGTTTCATAATGAAAGTTGTTCAGAATGATGTCCCTTACAAAGTGGTTTCTCATTTTGCGTTAATTTATTTACACCTTGTACATCCCCGGGTCTTGATCCAATAGGTATATACCTACTCCATTTTGCGTGACAAGTAGCTAGCCAATCGCCGAAGCTATATTGAATAATGTAATGAAGGTCCCCTCACATTGTTTTCTACCACACCGTTACAAACCCATACCTAATGTACCTACCTACCTAATTAAGATAAATTACCTATCTAAACTTATCTCATTGGTACATGGTCATCACCGGGATTCGAACATGCAACTCTTACGTGAGAAGCACGTGTGAAATCCACTAGACCACGGAGTTCTTTAAATCGTTTGCTCTGCTAGAATCCTGAGATACCTAAATACTGCTGCGTTATTTACATTGACTACAAAGAACAAAGCTAAATTGCCTATTAGAAGAATATTCTAATTCTCTCTCTGAACTTTACCAATGTAAATCTTTAATATTCGCCGCACAGGCGTTTTACAATTAGCTAAATGTTTTAATTGATATAACAGTAAGCCTTAGAATTTTTATGCCTTGTTAAATTTCACCCTTTGTTTGATAGCTTTAACTTAAATTTCGTAGTCAAGACATCCTTGTTAGAAAGGATTATACTTTAAATGAATGAGGTGAGGTAGGTACCCACCCGTATCATCATCGTAAATGTTGCATTGCAATGTTGTATCTTTGTTGTATGTAGCTACCTAAGTTGGTAGGTAGTTAGAGACATTTAAAAAAACTGGTGAATTATAGGAAATCCATTCTTTAATCTTCAAATTACGCATTCGGTAAACTTTACATATTCTCGGTGTCTGACCGCTAAATGCACGCACTGCTCAAATAAGTAAGTTAAGTTTTGTTTTGTGGCTGCTATCGTGAGTTGCCACAATGGCTCCGCCAATCTCACTTGTGTCAGTAAAAAAAAACACGCTGTAGAGAAGAGGTAAACTTTATAAGTTCATCTTTCCATGGTTCCCTGATTTTTGAGTGTCATATACCGGGTGCTTTTTCCAGACGGAGGGGCAGAGGTACGATTGTGCCAAATTTTAGTCAGTCAATACTCCTCAGTCCTTTAATTAAATCCCTGTTTACACACTCAATCAAATTAAATACCCATGTTTAACTAAATTTAACGGCCGCTGGCATAGTAAAACAAATAAGCAAATAAACTCTAGCGCACGTATACTAATATTGAATGCTAGTTGAGTGACAATCAGTGCGTTTGTATTGCACAGATGGTAAAAGAGGGTCTTTTTGACCATTACTTTTTAGGGTTCCGTACCCGAAGGGTGCCAAACGGGACCCTATTACTGAGACTTCGCTGTCCGTCTGTCCGTCCGTCCGTCCGTCCGTCCGTCCGTCCGTCCGTCCGTCCGTCCGTCTGTCACCGGGTCCGCCTGCACGAACCGTAATAGCTAGAAAGCTGAAATTTTCACAGAATGTGTATATCTGTTGCCGCACCAACCACAAATACTGAAATACGAGAGATATTACAAATTGAAAGTGGTCTCGGTACAAGATACGTCTTCACAACACGCTTGAAAAGTTTATACCAAGGCCATTTTGTTTTGGTAGGTAAGCCTTCTTTTAATGAAACTAAATTTAAATGATATGGCAATGTCGTCCCCGGACTTCTACAAAGACTTTAAATATTAATTGATGAATTACGACGTCTCTATTTATTATGTAGAACTTTTAGAAAATAATTATAAAATTAATAGTTTTTAATTACTTTTGTTGTCATACAAATCTCAGAGCACAGAAATTAATTTTTTCCTTTTGGCCACTTCAAGTTTGGCTGCCAGTGATGTTTTAATTAAATACTCTTTGGTGCGTTGAAATGATGTTTTGCAGTCTGCATGACATTGACATAATGTTTGAGTGAACCTCATTGTACGGAAATTGTAGATGGGTGTCTCACGTTTTCCAGTAGGAGTAGGTTGTAGACAGTGCTGCTTACGGCGGCGTTTAGTAGGTACTAAAGGCCCTAGGGGTTTGAAACTGAAAGCCAATTGCAGAGGGCAGCACTATGGGGTGTCTAAGAACTGCCATATTGTCTAGTTGTTATTGTTTCACGAATAATTGAAATAACAAAATAAACTATATCAATGTATGCGACATGGAGTGTGATTCAATTAAAAGTCGAGCTGAGAAAAAGAAAAGCGTCCATCGTTGGTAAAAAAGCAGTTTTAATTGAAAGGTAAGTTATAAACTGGCATTGTTATGATATAAAGGTTATGTTGCGGTTTTATTGTAAAATCCATTTTCTTGTTGTAGACTAAGGGCGTACGACAAGAATAACCTTCTCGGAGTTGAAGATGAACTCGAGGATGAGATCCCGGTCATTCCTGACTTGGAAAGCTGTCTATCCGATCGCTGTTGTTGTTGTGTTGTCTGTGTGATTGTTTTGACCTTAGAATGTGAAAATAAAGACGGTACAGCAGTTTTCTTCAACACTTTGATTAGAGATTTATCACCTGTATACGAATTTGGTCCAAAATAATCGTCAGGTAGGAAATGGGTAGCACATAACCTTGACGAAGTACTTGCATGCCAATTTTTTATACGAAGAGCTTTCTCCCACAATTTTCTTCTTTTAGCGTCTTTAGGGAATATATGAATCCCCACATTTTTGCAATCAACAGCTGCACAACGAGGCATTGAAAGAATTTATTCATAAAATAATTAGTTTGTTTACATGTTTACTAAGAGGAACTGTCAAATTTATAGACGGTCCACAGTGGCGACCTCTGAAGTGAGCAGTAGGCAGTTTATAACCCAATTCAAATGTTATTTTTCAACTAGCTACAAAGTTATTCTGACATAAGATGATAATTTGAACAAAACTTTTTGGGTATTTCATGAAAAATACAGTTACAGATCACACATATACAGGGTGGAACAAACGAATGGGCCCTGGAGGGAAAGTACCTTAAAATCTCAAGATATCCGTCCGTCCGTCTGTCTGTCACCAGGCCGTATCTCATGAACCGTGGTAGCTAGACAGTTGATATTTTCACAGATGACGTATTTCTGTTCCCGCTTTAACAACAAATACTAAAAACAAAATAAATTTAATATAAAGGGGGCTCCCATACAATTAACGTGTTTTTTTGCGGGTTTTTTAACCGACTTCCCAAAGGAGGAGGTTTACAATTCGTCCGGATGTTTGTTTCTTTTTTTTTTTATGTATGTGCCTCGATAGCGCCTAAACGGATGGACCGATTTGGAAAATTAGACCAATTAGACCTATAGTGATTTTTGTGTTTTTCATAATAACTCGTGCAAATGCACGTGGTGAGCATAATATTGTGATGCGGAACTGCTGAAGAAGACCACATATGGCCACCAGATCTGCTCAATACTAGGTACAAATACAATGCGTGGCTGACGGGCAGGCAACGCATAGCCTAAACCGATGGACCTAGAGCCATGAAACTTTGTACAGGGGTTCCTTAGTAGCGTGGGGTAGCACTGATATGGGATTTGACAAAATTAATTCCCCTGGGGGGGGGGGGGATAAGGGGTTACAGTTTGTATTAAACTCAATCTAATCAAATAGGGTTTGTGGAAGTCGGTTTTTTCTAAAGTTTACTTTTTGTTCCAATTATATAGATAATGGTACGGAACCCTTCGTGCGCGAGTCTGACTCGCACTTGGCCGGTTTTATTATTACCCACCACAAGACTTATCATATCACGTTCACAATATCACTCGTAATAGCTTCTAACTGGCTTATGAGGGAATATAATGTTAAGGTATTTACTTCTATCGTTTACCCATTGGTAGTAGGTAGCCGTCATAACTTGAGACTAGGGCTCGTAGTAACAAAAGGCTCTCACTCTCAGCTCTACAGGGTTATTTTTGAACCCCTAGCCAAAAGTTACTATTTGAGGGAAATCATTCTGAGCAACTTTCACTAGGAAACCGATTTGATCACAGCAACTTTATTTTCCACTTCCCAGAATGTTTTGGCCTGAGTGGGTCAGCTGATTTGTATGAAGATGTGAAAAATAAAGCTGCTCTGATCAAATTGGTTTCTCAGTGAAAGTTGCTCAGAATGATGTCCCTAAAATAGCAGTAACTTTTGGCTAGGGGTTCAAAAGTAACCCTGTATTTACCTATCTCAATCTCAAGCAAGTACACGTGAAAATTACAGAATTCATATTTGGATACGCCTGTCTGTCACCTTCAAGGGTTACTAAAGGAGAGAGTAGCATTACGAGATGCTGTCTATAATCTAAGTAAAGGTACCTACTGCTAGAACGATTGCATCAAACACGCACCACGACACGATAGCCCAGCCCAATTAAGACTGACAAAATTAAGATAAAATTATACAATTATATCAAACACCATCACAAATGGGAGCAGATTGCCGCGAAATTATTCACGAAGCACCCCCCGTGCACAGGACTTGATGATATTGTATTAAGCGAATCAGATCACATACGAATGCGATTTTAATGGATACGGAACGAACGCACCCTTTACGACAACCAACCTCCTTTGTCACGTGAAGTATAAAACCTCTTTTGCCGCGCTGGTAAAATGGCGTCCTACGCCGTTTTGGAGCGAAAAGCGTCGACCCCAATCTAAATTAAAATCTAAAACCTTGTAAACAAGGGAAGTGCTCACTTTTTCGGGGATTTGAACCCTCTGTATTAGCAGCGAGATATGAAAAGGGGTCGCGTGGTTTGGCTTGGCTTTGATTTGAGAGTGTGGCGATATTTTTCGATCGACAATGATTGTTTGCGTTTTGCGGAATGCAAGGAAATTAAATTGAGTTCTAAATATACGGGGTGTACTGTACATAGTTTCCAGTAGCCGCACTTCTAAACGTCGTCGTAGGTCTAAAGCGTAACTATAATAGGTATATTTTTCCAAACAGAACAACAAATAACTACTATAAGACAAAAAACTAAATTTTACAAAATAAATAAATTAAAAAAACATTCAGAAAACAAATATTTTAGAGATTTTAACCGACGACCCAATAAATAAGAAAGCTAAACCCAACTTGTCAAATCACAATTGAACTAGACTGCCCGTCTGATGAAAGCTGCGTCGGAGACTTTATGGTCATACCCGGGTATTTGGACAACTGCGGGTCCTTCCTCAATCTGACAGTCGTATACGACATTTGGCTCATCATATAATCCTGGGGCTTCTCGGTTATTCGGCCTCTCTGGAGTTCGGTCAAGTTCGCTGCCAGTTCCACGGCTGCCTCGCCGTATTGCTTTTCGCCGCGCCGCACCTGGTAAAGACATGGTAAGATTAAACAATGCTCTACTTATTACGCTGGCTCAGAGCGGGTTGATGAGGGGTTTAAAGACTAACTGCCATTAAGTGGCGATAGTAGCCGGGACATAGGTGATAGATAACCGAGCACGAAACGCTCGATAACGTACTGAGATAAATTAATCATCTTGTAATCGGTATACTCTCTTAAGGACATAAGCCGAACAAACTTACAAAGGAGAACAATAGACGTCGTTGGAGCGAGAGGGTAGTTAAGTACATGGTCAGCATGGGATTCGAACCAGCAGGAGCGTTGAGACGCAAGAGTGATATACCCACAATCAATAGGCACAGGTCAGAACCGGGACAAGAACCCGCATTTCGTGACAAGCGTCAAACCAGTAGGTACACCACGGACTTTCGCTCAGCAATAATACATTACAAATTACACAACAATATAATCTAAACGATACCTCGATTAAATCGATTGTGTCGATAGTATCGATTTAATCATTTATATCGTATTGCTTCTCATTATCGATACTATCGATATAATCGATTTAATTATCAGAAACAGCAATTATAATCGATTATATTGGTACAATTATGAGAATCGATCCAATCGATTATATCGATAGAATCGATACTAGATCGATTTGTTAGATTATTTATTTGTACTTAGGATAATCGATTAATAATCGATATACGATCGATTATCCGGCAACACTGTGGCTTGCGCCTCGGGCGTGGCGGCGGCGGCAGGGCTGCGCTTCAGCCACACCCGCCTTGTCCTTATCTTTCGAAGGTTTCTTTACAATCAAAATCCAAGTTTCAATACCTCATCGCGAATCTCCGCCCTCCTCTTCGACACCCACTCTATCTGCTCCTGCAGCCTGGAGCAGTGTTTCTCGTTGCTCTGCAGGTCAGTCTTCAACGCATCCATCATGTCTTTGTACCGCTCTTTCACGTCCATGTCTATCGCGTTCAGGTTCTCGATCTCGTGCTGTGTCTCTCGAATCTTCGACTTGGAGATGCGAAGGCGGCCCTCCTGTGTCAGTCATAGGTTTGTTACATAATTCAGAGAAAAACATAAAAGCTTAAAGCCCTATTTCTTCCTCCAGAATGTGAATGTCGTCTATAACCACGAGAGCGAGCCTACGAAATCTGTCTTTCGTCTGACAGTCAAGTCCGCACATAATATTATAACGCAATATTTAAAGAATTTACGGTAGATACCTAATTATCTATAGCCAGAATTAGAAAATCGCAGGAAAGCCTTTCCTTTTATCTGAATGACATCAATATTATAGTTGTTTGTAGATAGGTACATATTTAGAAACATAATTGAAACAAAAAGTAAACTTTAGAAAAAACCGACTTCCACAAACCCTATTTGATTAGATTGAGTTTAATACAAACTGTAACCCCTTACCCCCCCCCCATTGGGGAATTAATTTTGTCAAATCCCATCACAGTGCTACCCCACGCTACTAAGGTACCTCTGTACAAAGTTTCATGGCTCTAGGTCCACCGGCTTAGGCTATGCGTTGCCTGCCCGCCAGCCACGCATTGTATTTGTACCTAGTATTGAGCAGATCTGGTGGCCATATGTGGTCTTCATGAGCAGTTCCGCATCACAATATTATGCTTACCATGTGCATTTGCACGAGTTATTATGAAAAACACAAAAATCACTATAGGTCTGCCTATAATATTTGAAGAGTTCCCTCGATTTCTCCAGGATCCCATCATCAGATCCTGACCTGGTGTCAATGGGACCAATGGGAAGGTAAACCCTTTCAAACAAAAAAATAATTTTCCAAATCGGTCCATCCGTCTAGGCGCTATCGGGGAACATACATAAAAAAAAAAAAAAAAAATAAAAAACAAATATCCGGACGAATTGTAAACCTCCTCCTTTGGGAAGTCGGTTAAAAATAAATTTCAAATTTTCAAAGAAACAGCCCTTGACACTATACAAAAGAGGTCTTATACCCAGCAGTAGGTTGTACTTAGTATGAGCATGATGAAGATATACCTGCTCCGCCAGTTTCTGCGTCAGAACGTCCAGATGGTCATCAAGGCTGTCCTTCTTTTCCAGTTCCAGGGCCTGGAGGACCTCATGAACTGGACAGAGCCGATGCACCAGGTGAACTGATTCCGCCTTGACCTCTGGTTCTGGTGGTGGGGGGGAGAGCGTCTGCAGCTGTGGGGGGAATAGAGGGGGTGGTTGCTGGAAGTGTAGCGCTGAGATTAGGGCTTCTAGTTAAGGTTGAAAAGGGAATAGGAATAGTAAATGGATTTTTCACAAAAAGGCGCAAAATTACAGTATTGGCTTGTTGGCGGGGTCTGGTTTGATGGAGAATTGGAGACTCACTGCAAAAGGCACTTTGAAAACATCGATACACTATTTCTATTCGAATTCCATACGAGACTCCATAAGCTCGCCTTTGTACATGTTTTTTTTCCATTATTAAGTGTCTGTATTCTGTTTTTGTGCAATAAAGTAAAGCAAAGTATAGACTCGAGGCTATAAAGTCCTCAGTGAACCCCTTATTATGACGTCATTGGCCTTCAAATGTTTGTAGCTTCTGCCCCTGCACTTCAAGGAGAGAATGGTTGTTAAAACCAGTTCAACCCATTCTTCTTCTTCAGCATTTATGCGTCCACGTCCATCGTCCGCGGGGGCGTTTTTGTCGCGGAAGGTGAGGGACAGACTTGTAAAGCGCGTACTCTGTCCTTCAATTCTTGCGCCGCGACCCCCCGCGGGGGCAGCCATGCTACAGCAGCCAGATACCTACCTTAGCTTTTCTCTGCTTCCACTTAAAAACACCAAACAGTAGACCCAAAATGACCAGCAACCCCCCGCATCCCGCAAACAATAGGTGCATGGCCAGAAGTAGTTAAATCATCATAAAAATACAGAGAAAAAGGTGTAAAAGCCGGCAAGGCGTCAAAAAACACACATTTTGAGAATTTTGATGACGTTTGGATAGAAACTGTCAGCTTGACAAGTTTATTTATGTGGTTTGTCAAAATGGAAATGGTACCAAAGGAGGAAATTCTCAGTTCAACAAGTATTGCAAATTACGAAATAATTACCGGCCAAGTGCGAGTTGGACTCTGGGTTCCGCGCCATAGATCGTACAAGAAAAAGTACAAAAAAATACACAGAAGGTACAAAACTTAGGGGTTGAATTATTTTGAGTTCGGTGCCAGGCTTTGAGTAAAGCCGGAATTATTACGAAATTAGTGTCATGCATGTTGGATCAGTTTCACGAAAGTAGTTTGGATGTATGCGAAATTAATTTCGTTAAATTATTAGTGTCGTGATAAATCACAGTATCGCAGTAACCATTGGCCCAGCGCAGCGTCATCAGCATCAAAGCTATATTTTTCTATATCTTTTTCCCCACTCCGTAATCTGGGTAGAAATCATTCTAGAAATGCAGCCCTCATAAGACAAGATTATACTGACTACTTTGTTGTACTCCATCCATCGTTGGTTTGCCATTTTCAACGCTTGAAGCACACCTCGGACACTCCATAGAACGCTCGTAAAATAATCACCTATTACTACTACATAACCAAATGATGTTTGTATACGTGCAAATGTGTGCGTAAACTTTGCTAGGGCTGGTGGCACGGCAAATGCATGCATTACTGTTGGTAAAACTAATTTCACGTATTATTATTATTTATTATTATTAATTTTAAATTGAACAACATTACAGGAATATTCCAAGACGTTTTACAAAGTTCCATTCAAAATATTTATATAAATTACATTATTTAAACACAGATTCAGATTATTATTAATTATTCAGTCAACAATATTAATATACCTACCATACATTATATTAAACCATTTCAAATTATTATTCATTAATTAATTTCATGCCACTAATTTCGTAATGTAATTTTTTTTTGCGGTTTTTTATAGATAATGGTACGGAACCCTTCGTGCGCGAGTCCGACTCGCACTTGGCCGGTTATTGTTCCATTGCGTAGGCATCTATTAAATCTACCTATTTAGTAGGTACCAGCAGGTTCAGCAGGGCGCAGGTCATCAATATTTAATCTATCTAAACTACTGCTTGTGAAAGTGCGACCATATAGGTATACTTTTTGGAGAAAGTTGTTCATATGGATTGGTACTACATATCATTTCCCGAAGGGGACAAAATTAATAAAATTCACCGTGTATAACAACAATTTCTTTATTGCACACAAGCATTAGAAAACACAGTAGGAAATACTAAGCAATAGTGTACAAAGGCGAGCTTATCTCTAGTCCCTATTAACCTGCCCCAATCTAATTAGGCCATCGAGAAGCGTTAATCGCCAAGTCATATCAATCAGTGGTCCGGAGACAATCAATTAGAATCCGAGCCCCTTTCAATTAAGCCCCTACCGCACGATCGGTCCGGTCCGTGGTACTAGGGGTCCGGCTTTATGCAGATACCAACTCGAATATGAACCAACCAACAAGAAAACAAATACTTAATCACAAAATAGAGCATCATACCACTGGCTAAAATGTCCTCCATATACAACATACTCCACTTTACGTGGCGAATTTTGAAACTTTGTAACGGCAATGAAATGAGCGATACTATAGTTTTCTCTCTGTCACGCCAAGCAACTGTGCCTATGTCACTCCGTATGAGAACGCGTGAGGCCTTGTTTGCAAAGCAGTGTTTCGTTAATCTACAGTTGGTAGAGTATGCATAGTACCTACTATGAAGTCATCAAGGCGGGGTCAGGTCACTGCACGGACGTCGGACGGACATCGGACGGATAGTCCCACCTGAGTCCAGTCCCGAGACGAGGAGGCGACCGACGACAGTGACCGATTGCTTATTGGTTGTGATGTGAATAGCCCCCTTTAGTTTGGTTGTTCGAAAGGAACCATTATTTCCATTTCTTTCTTATTTCTCCTGGCTATTATCGCCACTTGGAAGTGTGGTAAATATGCGAAGTTAGGAAAATTGCTAGTTCATTGACACAATTTTAATCTAAACAGATAAACCAACTTTATTGTGAAATGAGACGGGTGTAAATTGGTGTCGCTAGTGGCTTTTAGTATAGCATAGAATGGCATTTCAAAGAGGGCGGTCGTAGTCCTGGATTCTGTCATTTCATAATAAATTTGGTTTATCTGTTTGGTTAGTTGCAGTTGTTATGTTATAGGAACATAATCGCAAGGCCCAAACGCACGCCCCACTTGGAGAGTGTGTGAAACGGAACATCGAATGAGTAGCGAATGTTGTAGAGAGTGATTGCCAAGTCATTCTAATTATTATTGAAGAAATAAAGATGTCTTATATTGATCCGATCACTATAAATGTTATTAGTTAACTAATTAGGTAGGTACTTACAGTATACGATAATAAAGTTGTTGGAAAGATTCTACCATACACAGATACTGGTTAAATTAACCGACTTGGTTTAAAATTAGATCTCACAACTTTTTACGGTAGAATAAACTGCGCAGGCTGCGAGACTGGCGTTTTTGTATATGCGTATGCATGTTTTTGTTGGTTATTATTACAACAGCCTGCTAAAGCCCTGTCCACACTTTCCTTAGTCTACAGCTAGATCATTTTCAGCGTTCCGGTACATCGCTCATGGCATGACGACGTTTGCTTGCTTCCGTATGCTAGTGTGAACGCCCCTTTAGACGTTTTTGTCCCATAATTTGTTCCTAATTATGACATAAAAATAGCGGTAGCTTTGACGCCCGGTGGCAACTTTTTTTTTTGTGTGTGTGTGGAAAAAAATGGTTTCGGTGGTCGGTAATTAATGCTTTGAGGTTAGTTTTTATTGAGGTGGCGGTAGACATGACGGCGCTACTTAAATGTGGTATAAATTGGTGTGAAAGCAAAGCGCTTTGTGGCTTTTCTCATATGGACTGGTAGAGGTACACCGGTGCCCATGTTTTGCTTCCAATTTGAGATCCCTGTCGAACCATGGGCGCCGCTAGGTTTTTTTCAGGGGGATGCATCTGCATCTACACATACCTACTATCAGGCGCAGTCGCAGCGGTCATTTTGGGGGAGGGTCAACTTAGCTTTGGTACAGTTCAATAGGTCAACTTTAAGGCGAGTAACGAGCACCTCAGAAGAACTCATCCCCGGAAATTTAACATAGCTAGTAAGTTGAGTAACGATTAGCTCAGTAGAACTCATGGTTTCACATAGCTAGCAAGTCGTGTAACGACTTAGGTGAACTCATGGGCGGGCGGCAGGCGGCATTACCTTACTTAAATAAGTATGAATTTATACAATTCACAAAACAACCTACATGTATGAACCTACCTAAGCATTTCTGAGTCGCTTGCCAAAACAAAGAAAGAGATCAAGAAAGAAAAGTCTGAATAAAAAATTCAAACAAGTCCATTAAGCGATATCAACTCCAAAACATTTCCACATCCCGCCTCGAAGGACCGAAATGTTACGAATTCAAAATGGCGACCTCACCAAATGACGGCGCGACGCGGTAACTTGCGTATTACTAAACATTACCATACTTCAGTCCGCGGAGCTTATTTAAATGCTCCACCGACTCCATTTAGAGCTCCGGAAAAATAAAACCGGAATACGTATCCGGTGATCCCCCTCAGTGAGCTGCTTTTGTGGTAAATATGTACATTTTCTCTGCGCCATCTTTTTATTTTATCGCATTTTATTTGCGAGTAGGCACAGCTGCGGCGCGGTCTCTGTCGTCGCGGGGAATTCCCGTCGGATTTCGGATTAGAGAGGAAAATACCGTATCAATAAGTAAGCTGGAAACAAAGATCTAAAATAACTTGAGCGAGTATTTCTTGTGTATACTCTTATAAGGACACAGGCCTAACAAACTTACAATGGAGAAGAATAGACGTCGGAGCGGGTGGTATAAGAGGAGAGAGGTTTATTTTTCGTTTGTTATCACGTTATCAGAAAGCGATAAGTAGGTAATTATGGAAAAAAGTAAAAACTAGACCCATAACCCAAGTGATACTAGTATCTAGTAATATAGAAAAACTTGGTTAAACGTCAAAATAGATTCCCGCCCGCACGTATTATTTGAACAATGATTCCATTATCTCAGAACGAGCGGACTTAGACGTAAAAGATAATACTGAATAGCCGCCAATTTCGTTCCATTATCCCACCGGTTATCCGTAAAACGGAACGCAAACAAAGTGAGCGTCGCTTCCCCGCCAACAATAACTTAATTTCAGTCCGCCATAAGTACGTAGTTAGCGGGCCGCTGCCTTATCAGCCGGTGGGTAATTAACCTCTCCGGGGGAAGCCCCCACTCACACTTGAGTATCTCCCCGGGCCGGTAATATTTCCGCCATATTATCCGGAAGCCCGCCCACCTCCTCCACCAATGGCGACGGTTCCCGCGCTTTTGTTTCCCGCCGTCGGCGCTACGTTCCGAAACGTTGTAACTTGGCGCGTTTTCTTTGGGAAATTTGGTTGTATTCGTGAGCTGTGTGCGGTTTGTTTTCGTTGGTGCTCGTTTATTATGCTGTCGTGCGATGAATTCTAAAATAGCTTAACCGTTCGCTTAGCTGGTAGAAATGTGTTCTTTAGTGGGTTATTCACAGGGTTGTATTTCGGTGTGGTAGGTTTTAGGTCTAGTAAGGGGTGCTGTGGGTTCATAATTCATGTGTTATCATCTTTTATTGAGTGCGAGCGGCATTGTTGTCGGTTTACAGTGCGGTTATCTGGCGCGGCGTGCAATGTTTAGTGGCGCCTCACTGATGAATGACATATTGGAGGGATGTTATGGACTTGTCAACTTGTCAAGTCGACGCTAGGCCAGGCTACTTGTAGGCTTGCTAGTAACAAGTTTCTTACAGAGAACCATGCCAGTTAGGAATATCACTAATGTTATGTAAATTATCTTTCCTGTATTTCTGTCTTCCTGTAATTTATTGATTTATCATGCATTAATTAGAGAAAAAGTAGTAGTACTTAGTATAAAAACTAAACTAAAGTCGAAACAGTGAGGTACATCGATAGTTTTAGCTTGATTTTAGCATTACCTATCCACACGCACACACCCTCAAATACACACACTAACCCACCCTCACAAGTGATAATATAATTTTCATCAAAATTGTTTAATTGTTAAATAACACAAAAATTAAGTAAAAATAAAAGTAAGTAAGTACTTAATTTATAAAAATAAATAAATAGGTAATTATAATCTAAGTATAAATGTAATCGATGGAACCCTATAATTGGCTTTATCTCGTAAGTCTTCATATTAACATTTTTTGTAAAGATAAATGCTGTTGACTTCCTGAATAAATAAATAAAATAAAAATAAATAAAAATCTAATATAATCAATAAATGGGTTAAGCGTCGATATTTCTGCTGCCCGTAAAGAAAACATAAAAAAACATTTGCGAATTCTAAATTCGGAACAGCCCCGCCTATCTCACCTCCGATTAAAATCGTATTACCCGCGGTCGCTCATCGATCATCATTGGAGCGGTTTCGGAACGCGCCTCGTTTGTCAAACTCCTGCGGACATGCTGGGGTAGAATAAGGATCAGTCGTTAAAAATCAGGGGGGAACTAGAATAATGCGGAGATGAACTGACATTGAGGACTGTACCTTAAATAGGTACGCTTGCACGGGCAATTTTCCGGAAAATGATTGACCGGCAACAGTAATTAATCAATCTGGAGTGATTATTACTGCGATATTGCTTGTAATTGCTTCAAATATTCCATATTGCTCCGTTTGGTATGGCGGTATCTCTAGCTACATTGTCGTCATTGGTTATCATTGCTGTCATTGTTGCCGTAAATTGCTTGATAAAGCATTGAGTGGCGTGACGTCATAACTGCTTGGAATTGCGCATTTAGAGTTGCCCGCTTACCTTGATTAAAGTGTTTATCTTTGCCAATCGACCACAAGCCACACTGACAAAAGTCATATTATTAACGAGAGACACAATTATCTCACAACACACACAAACACACATCACATCCTCTACACTACAAACACGTTTGTGCTCTTACGAGTCATTGCTCAAGGGCCATTAGCAGACACTAATAAATGACTCTCGTCAACCTAAAAAGTCTTTCATAATTCTTAATTTGGTACTTAGTTAATCTGAGAATACTGATAGCCCGTAAACATAACATTACATAGCGTCACGCCTTTTCTCAACGAATCTATCTTTTGGCAATGCAATGGTTGAATCTAATTTCCAACTCAAATGTTACTTCCCCTCTCGCTACGACGTCAATTTGTTCTCCATTGTAAGTTTTCTGATTGATCACGACATTTACAATTTTTATGGGACCTCAAAGGTCCTCTTACAAAATGATCGTACCTCGCATTAAGTCGTCACTCACATTGCTGTCGGGGAGCAGTGGCGTATAATTTTTGGCGCGAAATCGGTGCGTTTTAATTGGCTGGCCGTGGTCGCTGCTGATAAAGCTTGGTTTACACAACGCTTTAATTAATAGAGGTCGGCCGCTGGACGGTGTTGTTGTGTCAGGGTTGCCGCGGGTATAATAGGGGGTTTAGTTGAACTAAACGTGGATTTTTCAAGGCATCAAAAGCTCAGATTATTGAAACTTTTTACTTACTTACTCCATGCGTACAACACGTAAACACGTAAGTGACAGCTTGACATCCAATCACGTCACCAGTAGCTATAGATTTTATTTTCAAATTCACTAGGTATTTGGTTTAGTTTAGTTAGTTTTATGGTGACTGTTCGGCCTAGTTTATTTTGTTTAGTTTAGTTAGTTTTATCCAACTACTGAAAATGAAATTCCCTTTTAGATTGGTGAAAAGAGGTACATATACGCTGGCATCAGCAGAAGCATGCTTGATTGAAAAAGTTATCTTGTATTTTGTAGAATTAAGTATAGGTAGGCCCCTGAGATTTAACAAAACAAACTTAGATAGAGCTGAATAAAATGTAATCTTCAAAATGTAAAGCCAAAATTAACTTTTCGGCGACCGCGTTGTAGGCCACCACTTGGACCTCATCATTTCCCGCCTTTTTTGTGAAATAACTAACTTTAGCAATAAAACGGGGCACAAAAATAAGTACCTTCCCTTGATTTCTGTAAAATCATATCTCGTAGTGTTAATATCACTCTACGAGATATCACTGCAACATGCTTATTTACACATGAATACTAGTAGATTGGACATCAAATTTTTGGGCCAAGAATGTGCTCACTATTTATTTAAACTCATTTTGCCAGTCATACAAGTTCATACAACCCAACGCTCCGGCTCCACAATGAAACCACCGGGAAATTCCCCAGCGCTTAATTCCTTTAGCAACCTTTTTTGAATTGTTAAAAATTAAAACGAAATTCTCGCGAATTCAGCCGACCGCTTACGCCGAACTGTCAAACGCCGCGCGAACTTTTGGCGGGAGTTCGGTGGAATAATACAGCAGTGTCGCCAGAGGAGAATAGGTTGCCACCATCTTAGGAGCAATAACATCTGAAATAGAATATTGTACAGGAAATACCACCGCCTAGCACCTTTTCTCTCAACGCTTAACTTTACTGATTTTCGAAAGAGAACCAGACTAATAGGCCTTGTAAAATATTTTCCATTGTAAACCAATTTCATTATAATCTTGATCACATTATAAAACTACTTAACTCGAGTGATATTGGCGAAATTATTCTTAATTTCTATACTCTATTCCACATAGCATTGTTTTTTTTGTTTACTTTTCTTCTTCATATTTCCAATCCTATTTCCAATCCTTCATATTTACAGCCTGTAGGTACCTACCTGGCAACACAGACGCGGTGCAATAAAAACCTTATAAAATTTGTAATAGGAAAACGTACGAGGAGTTTTCCGAGGTGAATTATGAATGGTAACGAACGAGGGTGGTGTGCTGCAACCCCCTTAAAATCCTTATTCTGCTAGCAAAATGACTGCTCACTGACGACGAAAACAGTCGACTTTGATGTAGGGGAGGCAGTGGCTCACGTCCGAAGGAATTATTTGGATCATACACTACTACAGCCCTTCACGTCTTCCCTGAGTAGTGCTTACGAGCAAGAAAACATTCTCGAGAGGTTTTTTTTTATCGAGATCTCGAATATTTAAATGTCAAAAAATCTCCTTTCGCCAAACTGCTAAGAAAACCATAGGATTCAATATTTAAAGTCATTAGAACGTACTTTTCTATAATTTTATGTTATACTGTACTGTACACTATAATTGTGTGCCAATGAATTGCCTAATCTGTCGATTATGCGAGAGTTGCCAGTAACCGTTCTGTATAAGTTGATTTGTAAGTAATAATTATATGTATTGTACACATGGGTCTACTCCTGCTCAGCAATCCACCTGTCTCATCCCCATTTGGTTTGCTGGAAGAGATCTCTTATTAGAGATAAGCTCGCCTTTGTACACGTTTTCTATGTTTTTTACTGTCCTATGTAACTGTTTGTGTGCAATAAAGAAATTATGAATTATGAAAGAAGACCTTTTATTTGTCGTCGCTTGAGCTGTTTTTCTAGCGGAATCAACGCTCAGGCTTCGTAGCTGAGTTTAAAGTTTCCTCGCGATTCTTTTGTGAATTGTGGCGGTTTATGCGCCATCAAAATAACATTGTCGGACTGATACACCGCGAGTTTGAGAACTTCCCCAGGTTGGTGTAATTGTAGGTACAAAGTTTTGGTGTAGCTGGTTTTATTGTAATGAAATTTTGCCAGAATTACATTCAGTAGGTATTCACAAAGATTTGAAGTTTCTATTAGCTCGCCCGTCCAGAGTCCACGGCCGGCGATTTTTAACCTGAGTGTATCTAATATAACAAACAACTTGACAGATGTCAATCTTAGCTTGTTAGTGAGGGGATATTGCTCATAAAAATCGATAAATCAAAAGAATCGATGCACCCTTTAAACATTTGTGAATCTAGAATAATTTTACAAGATTTGCAAAGAGACATTAGAATAAGTATACAATACAATATAGTTAAAAATTAACTAATTATATCCCTAAGTGCCGATAGCAGTGATGACCATGAAAACTCTTCTGTTAGTTAAACTGAATAAACAATTTGGATTCTTTGCGATTGTTTTGGTAACATCCCTAGTGTTTAAAAAGTGGATTTTACGAAGTTTTGGGTTAGCTGTCAAGTTGCTTCTATAAATATGGATAGAGTATACGCGGACGAGTTAACTTGGCACCTGGCTTTTTTACTCTATACATGTAACATTGTATGTAACCTTGTTCCAGCCAGGTGCCAAGTTAACTCGTCCGGCTTACCTACATCGAGATGAAGCTCGAACTTATGAAAAAACAGAACAAAAGTTGCTGTTTTTAGATCTCTGGAATTAACTCTGGATAAGCCTTTTGTGACTGTGACGTAACCTAAACTCAACCTTATCAGGTTCGGAAACTTATCAAATTACCCCTAAGCTCCACTCTCGTATAGTTCCTAAACCAATACTGCAGTCTTGACTGTCGCATTGAAAACACACACTTAAAACCCCCTCTCGTCCTAGCACTTAGTAATTTCGTCTAATCCGATATACAAGTTTTAATACGCCACCCTTTGCAGCTTGGGGCGGCAAAAAATCCGGAAAGAGGTGTTTATGGTGTGAAGATGAGAATGTGGGTTCCGTAGGTAAGTGTATACTGGTATGAAAAAAATGTGGCTGGAGCTGGACTTCCGTGGTCGTAGGTGTTGCATGCTCGAATGTCAAGCTGGAGTGGCGGATGTCGGTTCGAATTTAGGTGCTAACCGTGTACCAATGAGTCGGTTTAAAGATCATTCAAAATAATTATTAGTCAAAAATAAAGGGTACCTGAATAACTGGCTAAAAGTGGGCAAGTAAAGACGTGACGGTATGTTGATGTTTGTTATGATTTATTTTAGGTTCCAGGGTCGTCATAAGGTTTATCTCTATTCGCTGAAGGAACCCTAATAAAAAAGCCGTTTGGTAGTAAGCCCGGAATACAGATTAGTAAGTGTGTTCTCCGGAAAAACTGTGCGCTTTCACACGAGGACCCGAGAGGAGTGTGGCGGGGGTACAGTATGTTAATATCCGAATTCACATCCGAGTCTGTGATGTGAGTGATACCTGATCCATACCATACGCTCCAAACCTCTACAAGTCATTACGTACGTGTTGATAAAGACTTTCGCTTAGTGTGTAGGACTTGCAGCTTACGTTTGTAGCTTGAAGCTTCCCGCAAATGGTTACTAAATGGCTGGATCTAGCATTATCTATCCCGTTTCCAATAAAGTTGACGTTGTGACCAATAAATAGGTCAAATTAACCAACCAGGCCTCTTCCCTACCACGCCATTTTGAGCCCCCTGCTGCTCTCTTCTGTAATATAGAGATAGTTTGAATATTAATTAATGTTAAAAGTATTTTTCCCCACAACAAGATACCGTGGGACATGACAATACTGCAATCTTGAGCAAGTAAATAAAATAGACTAGCCTAGCTGTAGCAACGTTTGTATTTTGTCTGATGTACTTGCTAGACTTTGCAAGCTACAGTCTATGCATCAGGCCAAAGACCTGTAAATAAAGGACCTGTTTATTTTATTTTTATTTCCTCATCGGTTACTCTTGTTTACACAATGTGCTTAATTTTAATTCTCCATCGTCTCGGTAAGATAAAAGTTTACGTTTTTCGGTCAAGCGACCGACTGTTACTCCTCTACTCGGAATTTCGGGTCGGATATGCTTTTAAATGATTTAGAAAGGATCGCCGGCCATCACTGATGGAGCTTTAATGCGTGCCCTAAATTAAAAGCCCGTTAAAGTTGTGACATATTCAATTAACGGAACGCTTAAAGGTACAATGGAAATGGGCCTGGGACGAAAAATGGTAATTTGGAATTGCTTTTGTTGGGTGTTTTAGCGAATTTCTTGATGAGCGAGTATGTAAATAACATGAATTCTAACGATACATAATACGTCTAAATCTATTTAGTAATTTTCTCTGAATCGTGGAATAAAAAATCTTACTCACATACGTACATGAACAATGAAAACCCTGAAAAAAGGGGTGTCAATATTTTTTTGGGAAGTATTTACTTACCTAAAAATATGTTCTACAATATGAGGAAAAGGCGTGATAACAATGTGTGTTTCACCCTGTAAGAGTTGTCTTACAACCTGTGAAATAATACGTTATATTATAAATATTCGTTCATGCAATTCGTAATTACTCGTATGTAGATTACGTAGCACCATCGTCGTAGCATCATTCGTAGCAGCGGCGTAGCAATGACTTGCTTGTTCGTAGCATAGCGCATATTACTCGTAATTTTGGGCCTAAGTATATGTAGCCCATTAATGGTCCCACCGAGGGGCGCAGGCCTTCACCCGGATACAAGTAAGATTGAGCCATACTCTACCACGCTGGCTCAGTGCGGGTTGCTGGAGGGGTTTTACGACTACTACATACTACCAAGAAGTGATAGTAGCCTACATAATTCTGGACTTAGAAAACTAAAAACAGACGAACAGATATAGATGCGAGCTTATTCCTGACAAGAAATGTCTTCCAGAAAAGTTCACGCTCAGCGTTTTAATCGTAAAAGTAGTATATTATTACATATACAAACATTTCTTTACACATTTTCATAGCATAGGCACATTTGCGACCACGTTCAGCTATTTCAGGGGTAACCCCATCGCTTGCAACAGATTCTTCCGTGATTCTAACCTGTAATCCTAAGAAATTAGCACAGGAGGCGGTTCCTTACTGAATAAAAGATGCGGAACACATGTCTCTAATGCAGTCATCAATTATTTCTACATCCCCCCTCCCTTTCCCCCCTCTCTACCCCTTGCCTACTATGAGAGACTCGACTGTTATTTGATGACTGGTGTAAGTTCTGAATAAGGTAAAAACTGCGCTGTTTCCTTAGTTCTGACCGAGCTGTGAGAGATGGGTTTCTCGCATAGCTTAAGATGGGGTGAGAAAAAATCAGCGTGATCTATACAAAAGTTATTGAACAGTGCTCCATACTTTATCTTATGTACCTCATTTGAGAAACCCGTATCGATACTTCCTAAAGCTGGACGTACATTAACCGACACGCCACGCCGGCAGTGGCGGATTTTGACTGTACTATTATATGATCTGAGGTTGCTAATATTGCCGGTGACAGATGCGAGAGATAGCGCTAGCGATGCTGAGCGAATTTCTATAGGAGTTCATAAACAGCAGGGAGCACTTATCCAGTGGAGAGCGCATAGATATATTTTCCTTACCATTTTTTCCCACCAGACAGACGCAGTTGATGGCTTCGTACATAATTATCGCGGTAATTTTAAAACATTGGAGACACGCTCCGCCACCACCCTGCTTGTGGTATACCGAAGCCTTTAATCCGCATGCACCGAACTATCCTTCAAACTGAGATAAATCTGCTAATCCCAAACCTTTGGCTCCACCCAACCCTTATTAGCCCATCTATTCCTTCCACGATACAAATGGCATCCATATAGAAACAAACGATTGCATATTCAGAACAAATAAGATGGGAGGGTCGCCGACTTATCAAGCGACCTTCCGTTTCCAGGAAGCATTTGGGGTGTGGCCAGGTTCAGAGTTTTTTACAGTTTTGGTAGTTTTTTAAGAATATAGACATGTTAGATATTAATGCAAGTGATGCGATTGCAATTTGATTGAAGTTACATAATCGAATCGATAATTTGACCTGAGCTCTGATTCGACCTAGTAAAAATCCTTCAATTTATATACACACACACACACACACACCCTCACACACACACGCACCCTCTCACACACACACACACACTCACACCCTCACACACACACACACACACACACCCTCACACACACACACACACACACCCTCACACACACACACACACACACACCCTCACACACACACACACACACACCCTCTCACACACACACACACACACACACAAACACAGACACACACACACACACACAAACACAGACCCAGACGGACTCCCACAAATGCAAAGAAAAAGCATGGTGACCCAAGAAGAGATGTGAGTGATGAGTTGGGTCTATGGGACAAGAACTGGAGGGAGACCACTGAGGATAGAGTGGAAGAGGGGGAGAGCATCCTTTGCCCAGACATAGCGGCAGGCTCGTAAAATAAATTAATAATGGTAGAAACTGCCTCCCACAGCTTGCCTCCCCACAAGCGACCGACTTAATCACTAGCTCCAGCGCGTTACTCAGACGCGCTCTCAGCTAATTGCCACATTTGTAGCGTTTATTCGTGAACTAAGTTCTCCGGGACAATGGATCGTTGCTACCTGCTCGGAAGTAGGGTGGGGGCTTGGTGACGGACGTAGAGGTTTACATAGCCACCAAGTTCTCTGTAGAATGGCCAGAGTTAACTACTGACGCCACTATGAAAACGTCACTTCGCTCTCAGTTGTTGTGTAATGCTGTTCAGTTGGAGTAGAGGTGGCTCCTCGCACCATTCTACAGATAACTTGGTAGCTCTGTATCTTATCAATTAAGCGGAAAACTAAAAGCTAAAACCCAGATGGCGCTTTGGTGACTGTACCTTGTTTACGTCAGTGTCAAGTACAGGGTTCCGATTTATGTGCTATTTATTGCGATAAAGAACCATAAAATATATTCTCTGATGACCGTGCGTGAGCTTCCAACTGGGATTCGAAGGAGAAATGCGACAGTAACTGGAAAAAAGCTCATCTGGTAAACATGCAAAGAATTAGACGTTATGTTTCGCTAGAGCGGTTTATAATAGTGATAAATGTATCCCCTACTTTTACATTTGAAAGCACTGCATTCAGGTTAGAAAGTTCCAACACTTTGTTTCCAAAAAACTACATACAATTTGACAGTTCCCTTGTCATACTAAGGTACAATCACGAATGCGCAACCTAGCGTGAGAAATTGTCAGTTTTCCACCCAATTATCATGCACGCTTGAGGGAACCTTCATATAGCTCGCTGTCACGCAAAATGGAGTATTGAATATGTAGCTAATAAAAAAACTGGGCGCATCACATTACATTACATTTACATAAACATTTACACAGACAGGCACATTGCTCCTGGCCCCACACTAGCATACCCTGTGTCGTGGGAACCAGAAACAGAAAAGTGCCTCTGCCACCTCGTATAGGAAAATGCAAGACGCTATGTATGTTATTTTTATGATGTAACTCTACTTTGTGTAAATGTAGATTTAAATCATTCTCAGGCTGTTTTTACCAACAAAAATTTATACGAGAATAACTATCCCGGGGATAATTTGTATGACAGTTGACAGTTCAAAATAAATAACGCGAAATTTACAAAATGGCCGCCACAGGCGACTGGATAAGTAAAAGTTACTCTTTCGTTTGTGCCGGATCGACATTGTTTGAGATTATTCACGCATCGTTTAGATATGGACATGTCGATCAGATAATCACGTAGTTTTGTAGTAAGTTGTATTTAAGCCAAGTATTTCTAATAATAAAATAGTTTAGTATCTGAGCACATCTCAAGCCTTTTACTCTACTCCCGGAGGAGTCGATCGTCGTATAATTGCCCCTGGCAAACGTTGGTAAAATTCGCTCCTAATCAAATGAAATGAGTATGTAATTAAAACATTAATAGGTACGGAAGTTCTAATGGATATACGAGGAAACCTTCATAGCTACGAAGGCGATGGGATAGCCCCCTGTCAGCCACAACGGAGTATTAAATTCGTTATGTTGTGAACCAAAATCTCCCCCGCTCCGCCCATCACAAAAGACGACCCATTCGACAGAAGATGGGTGTAAGATCTCTCATTAGAGACCTCCTTTGAAACTACCCTCCTTGTTCCGCCTTAGTTACCTGCACGAATTAAATTATATACGTTATGTAGACTGCAACACTGACACAGTCTTCTTGCATGTGCGTTTCAGCCACACATGGAATAGTTGTGGACAAAATATGTTGTAGCAGTCCTGTAGTAGTAGTAGTGCTCGAGTGAACTTTGTACGTCGTATTTTCTGTATGATGTCTTGGTATGACCTAGTATACAGGATGTAACAGAAAGTGGTGTACAAGCCGAAAGTGGGTTGTTAGGGACATAATTCTGAACAACTTTCACTATGGGATTGACTTGATCAGAGCAACTTTATTTTTATTAACTCAGTACATTTCGGGCCTAGCGTCGCTGATCTGTATGGTGGAGTAAAAAATAAATTTGCTCTGATCAAGTCGATCGATCCCATAGTGAAAGTTGTTTAGAATGATGTCCCTAACAACCCACTTTTGGCTTTTACACCCCTTTCTGTTACACCCTGTAAAACTAATTTATATTTTTTTTGTTAGGAAAATTTATGCAAAATAAATGTAGTCAATTAGTGTACCGAGGACTACAAACATTTACCCGGATACGAGAAAATTTAGCCATAAGCTATCACGCTGGCTCAGTGCGCGTTTAAGGAGGGGTTTTACGAGTAAAGAAACGATAGATTGCCAATGGCAATGGCAATTTGCCATTAATTTCTAGTACTTTTTCTATCTAAGTAATCCACAAAGTGGAGGTCATCTCTACCTCCTCCACTTCCGAAAAAAGGTGTAAACATTATGTATATGACACCTACACCACGGAACCCTAAAAAGTGTATGTTTGGGGCTTCTATAGGCTTACGAGCGGCAGACTACATGTAGAGTTGTCTTGTGGCACAAAAAAACGCGAAAGCGGGAGTCGAACTTGCAAACGAAGGTTCCGTTCCGTTCCATGATAGATGTCAAAATTCTTAAAGCGCCTAAACTCCAAAGCTTAGGAAAAAAAATGGAAGTGAACGATCTTTCGGCGTGAGATGACAGGTGGAAGTAACGCTTGATGATTGATGAGTAATGAAGGTCGGTGTTGATGACAGGTTCATTGCATTAAGTTGCGTAGGAGTGGTGCCCCCTGTTAAGTTAATCATCACCCAAAAGATTGTTCGAAGACTGTATTTATTTATATTTATATATACTTACTTTCATAGAGTATTTTAGTTTGGTTTGTTGCCGGAACAACTAAGATAGTTTACATTTTAAGTCTAGAGAAACCTAAAACCTAACTAACTATTCAAGTAACAGTCTTGTGACAGACGCACAGACAGATAGGGTCCGTATGCACAGCAATTTTTTTCTGCGCGAATCAAACATTCGCGAAAAAAAATCGCTAATTTGTATGCAGTCTGCGGAAAAATAAATCGCCAGTGCGGCCACTTCCATACATAGTATTGCATGTGTTACAGTACAGACTTGCGGGAAAAAATCGCTGTGCGTACGGGCCCTTGTAATATATAAGCCCGAGTAATAGGGTCCCATCGGCACCATTTGGGTACGGAACCCTAAAAAGTTCAAATCCAGGGATTTTCCGCGTCCGGATCACGGTGGCGCTGAATTTTCGTTTTTTTTTCTTTCCTTTATCGAGATAACACTGTTTACCGAATTCGTAAAGCCATTTGCGATTTAAAAATAAAGTTTAGAGTGGTATACATGAGGAAAGGTTACTAATGTGATGAGCCACCTTTAGGCGACTTAAAAAAACACAAGAATTTCTCAATTCGGTTAATATTTATGTTTTATTATGTGCTCTATGTAAGTATAGTTATTTGATAAGTACACAGAAATAAAGGAAAACTTTTATTTTTAACCGACTTCAAAAAAGGAGGGGGTTATCAATTCGGTTGTATGTTTTTTTGTCATTTTTAGGGTTCCGTACCTTAAAAGGAAAAAAGGAACCCTTATAGGATCACTTTGTTGTCCGTCTGTCTGTCTGTCTGTCCGTCCATCTGTCCGTCCGTCTGTCACGACCCCTTTTCTCAGGAACGCGTGGAGGTATAATGTTGAAATTAATATCGATTACTCAAGTCTATGGTCCCTTGGAGCTGTGAAAAAATTAAACTTCTAGGTCCACGCAATCAAAACATACCGCGATATTATGTCATAACTAAAATGTATGTATAATTAAATAGTGTACCTAATTAAACTGTATTTGCAAAATGTAATAGTAGCATAATAAGAGCCCCTAATTGGCCTAGGTATAAGTTATTTATTGTGCTGTACATTTTTTATATTGTGCTGTGGGCTCAGTTCCCAAATAAACAAATAAACAAATAAACAAAAATAATTTTGCTGGATTTGTATGAACTCGCGTGGAACTCGCAAGGGAATCAAAACCTATAGGGTACTTCCGGTTGGCCTAGGGTCATGAAATTTAAAATGTAGGAAGGTCTTATAGCACAAGTTAAGGAAGAAATCCGAAAACTGTAAATTTCTGTCTGTCTGTCTGTCTGTCTCACCGTCTGTTAAGACTTTTTCTCAGAAACGCATGGAGGTATAAAGTTGAAATTAATATCGATTACACAAGTCTGTAATCTCTTTAAGTTGTGAAAAAATTAAACTTATAGGTCAACGCAATCAAAAGATACCGCAACTGCATTTGGTTTACATGGATGACATCACGCTTTAGTTTTTCATGTGGAAACCTAATTACACGTGTTACGCTCTCCAAGTGTGATCGGAACCCTTGGTGCGCGAGTCCTACTCGCACTTGACCGTTTTTTTAAATGTTTGTTACATCGAACATATTTATGAACCGATTTCAAAATTTATTTATTTGTTTAAAAGGGACGCCCAATAGTTTGGTCCCATTTTTTGAAAATCAGGAATGAGTCTAGTATAGTTAGATTTCTACATGAAAAAACTGTGAAGTTTAATTTGTTTTTATTGGATGATACACATCCAGTCTTTTTGGTGTTTATAGTCATTGTCGCGGGACAAATTCTGGCCGTTAGGATGAATTATTTAACATAACATGGCATAGCGTCAAACCTTTTCCCATACGTGGTGATAGAGACACAACTGTGCCCACTTTTAGCCGGATATTTAAATCCATTTTGCGTCGATTTACGACATCGTGACTCTTTGACTATTTTTGCAATAAATATACCACCATACCAACCAAACACACTCAAGCTCCAATTCTAAGAACCACTTTCTACAAACCCGAAATCCTTGTAGGGTATCATCGACAAATCAATTTCCACTCAGCGCGGAGGTCCGAGACTTCAGTGAGTTAATCTAGACCCGACTCCCAAGGGGTTAGAAGCACATTGAGTTGCCAGGTGGTAGGCAACTTTATTCGCCGGGTACTCATAAACATAAACATTTACATACAGGCACATATATTGCTTCTGGCCCCACACTGGGAACCAGAAACAGTGACATCGCAAACATGTAAACATCCAAGAACTGTTTTTTTTTTTTTAAATTTAGTTTAGAACCCGGGTACCTCTCGCATGGTAGGCAGAGCTACAACTCGACAGCAGATCACGCCTATAACGCTAGAAACGCAAAATGTCAGATTTTTTTTCCAATAATTTAATAATTCATAATCCATAATTTCTTTATTGCACACAATTAGTTGAAATAAAACGAGAGTTAATAAAAATAGTGTACAAAGGCGAGCTTATCTCTAAAAAGAGATCTCTTCCAGCAAACCAAGTTCTGATGAGAGAGAATAATACTTAAACAGGGGGGGGGGGGGAGAGGTTAATTTGTATGGGACATGGACACATTGAGTTGCCAGTTGCTATTCGCCTGGTACTCAACAGTAGATTTCTCACTTTGCAAGCATAATGCCAGGAAAGCATAACGCCTGAAACGCAATATGCCAGAAACGACTTCCAATATTTGTGTAGGCTACTACGTGTAGGCTTAAAGATTGAATTCTGTGCCTAAAACTTACGAGGAAAACAAAATGCCAGTTTGGTTCTCGTTTGCAGCTGCTCCATAACAGAGCAGCATATTAATCGATGTTAATGCAGTCTGATAATATGAATATGTATAATGTTTTATTGAGTTTGTACGTTTGTACCACCAACGCCGAGCAAAGCTCGGTTCCCAGATATTATAGAAAAATCGTAGACAACGAGAAAAACAAACCGATGTCAACAAGATATTATTGCCACTTTTCAGATAAAAGGTAAAAATGCTGGAATTTCAATACTTTTTCCTCATTTTATATCGAAATATTTAGTAAAATGGTAACATTTATAAGAGATTTTTTGATTAGGGCACTGTGAGGGCACTTTACTCGCCGTTTTCCACAGAATTTCTTTGACATTAGTTACGCATGATTAATTCTAGGGATTTCGTGTTTATCCGTCAAAAAATATTGGTGCTGGACAATTTGAAGAAATCCTAAGAATTTCTCCTCGAGTTAACGCAATTCAGAGAATCACTGCTTAACTCGCCGTACGTACTGCTGGCCCTGTAGTAGTGAGGAAATAGTTGTGAGGAACGGAATAGACAGTCAAAAATCGTAAATATCCCAAAAGTAAGGCAATCGGCTCTAATGGCAACACAGTGTCCGAATTGAAGAGTATCCCATCCTCGCCACGGTCGACGGTCCCCCAGAGCAAACACTACAAATAGATTTGAATCCGAGAAATTGAGGGAAAACCCGCTTTTGGAACCGGGTATTAGGGTTACGAAGAATGCGTTTAAAGTTTATCTCTAGCGTAGATATTACAAGTCTGAAACTACATTAGGATAACCTACGATTAAGGCCGTTTCAAGATAACTTTGATAACTACAAACAAAATTAAATGAAGTTATCAAAGAAGATGCGAGTTTAGCGTTAACTCAGCTAGTCAATTTAGTCCCAACAATAACGCAATAATTCCTACATACACTTGTACAAACATCACATACGTAAATTAAATAATAATCATTTTAAATTAATCCGTTCATGTCAGCTAAAGGTCAAGATAACATCATTTGTCAAGATTACCTGATGATTTTAATCGTCATTGCATGTTAGGGGCATTTATTAGCCGTGTTTTTTAAATAACATTAAAACGCCAGCTTCAACTCATATGCCCGGATGATTGGCTATCGTATCCCACGAGCGGCGTCTACAGACGACAAGTTGCAGCGGTCGCCGTGACCGAAATCGGTCGGAGTCGGACTACTCGTACATCATAATTTCCTACCGAATCGGTGTTTAAATTTTGACTTGTATACAATATTAACAGATCCCGTGTCCCGGACATTATTTAGAACTTCACCAACACAAAGTAACAAACGTATATGACCGCACAAAACGTTCTCAGAAATCCAGCCACCTTCCCAGTTTGCCAAGTGTACCCTTAGTTAACGAGGTCAATTAATATCTACAAACTACCCTCCGAATCTCGTACAAAATTGACAAGACCACGGTTTTACTTCAACCAGCTATACTAGACCTCTCTCCAAAATTCCAACCCCCTTAGGACCATCGCTTAAAGTCTGTATTTCTGTAACTTACACTTTCAGGGGTTCATAAGCAAGTTTCTGCAGATTTACCTTAACCTAACGGGGTCTATACTTGGGTGGATTTCTAAATCATCGCACGAGCTTTACGTTTGTAGCGATAAGGTTCAAATTCGCTCAGGAAACCAGGTGTTGCCAATGGGGCTAAAATGTTGCACGCAGTAAAACTAATGAGCCAATCAGTGCGGAGAATTTGGGCTCGTGTTTTAGGAAGTGTTAATGCTTTATAAGCTGAGTAGCAAGCTGTATGTAGCGGGGTGGAAGAATGCGAAACAAATTGTCCAAAAAAGTGGCCAAGTGCGAGTTGGACTCGCCCATGAAGGGTTCTGTTCTGTAGTAGCAAATGACAAAGTTATCTTTGCGGTTTTTAGGGTTCCTATTACTGAGACTTCGCTGTCCGTCCGTCCGTCCGTCCGTCCGTTCGTCCTTCCGTCCGGCCGTCCGTCCGTCCGTCCGTCCGTCCGTCCGACGTCCGTCCGTCCGTCCGTTCTTCTGCCAGCCTGTCTGCCTGCCTGCCTGCCTGCTAGCCTGCCTGCCTGCTATTGTTATTTTTCACTCTCTTACTTTAAAAGTTCAAGGGGGGACACAATTTTTCCCACTTTGGAAGGGTCTGTCTCTTTAACGATTGACTTTGAGGAAAAATGGTTTTAGGAACCTCAATGTAATTTTAAAGACCTATCTATAAACACCCCACACATATAGGAATGTTGAAATTGTTTGGTGTCAGTTCCATGTATTAATTATTTTATTTTTTCAATTTTTGTATAAAAATCGTAAATTGGTTTACAGAATACGTCTATGTACATACCGAGTTTCAACTGTGTAGTTCTAATAGTTTTGGAATAAAGTTGCTGTGACATACGGACGGACAGACAGACTTGACGTAACTATAAGGGTTCCTTCCTTTCTCTAAGGGAACCCTAAAAATAACAAAAATTTTATGCTAAATCCAGACGTTAACTCTCTATCTACACGACGGCTTATAAAGGTTTGGCGAGCGTATGGATCAGGCAATAGATCCGAGCATGTACCAACATAAACATAAACATTTACATACAGACACATACACATTGCTTATGGCCCCACACTAGGATACCCTGTGTCGCGGGAACTAGAAACAGCGACATCACAAACATGTAAACATCCAAGACCTGGGGTTTTTTTTTTCATTATCCCAAAGTGCAGTAAGTACTAGGTTAATATCGTTCTAATACTCTATTACCATCCCCGCCAAAACACACTTATTTTTTGTTCTCCCAATCATTATCGAAATGAAAGGGCATTATATACAACATTCTGTTGTAATTGTATTCGGTAAGGATCTCCCGAGAGATTTGCTATAGTCGGGGGTTATGAGTTTGCTATCGTTTGGACTATGGTTCCTAAACTGTTTCTTTTTCTATCGCTTGGATTAAAATCATAACATACTTTTCTACGAATTCATTGGAAAATGTTTGGTTTTAGATTAATCTCTTGAATCTAAGGGCTTTAAAATGCACTGCTTGAAATATCACAGCTTTTGTCATATTGCAGCTTTGTATTTTTGTATCTCACCCTAGAATAGACGCCACCCCACAATGGGGAATGTCTTATCTTACCTATTTGGGATGGCAGTAGCTTACGCCCGAAAGAATTACTTGAAACATATTTATTTATTTATTTGCACTAATAATTTGTGTCATTACAGCAAATGCCAAGTCGGCACAAATATAATAAAATTTAATTATAATTCAATTATTTCAGATTAAATTACAATACCGGTAACAAATTGATTCAATGATAAAAGTGCAATACAATAGAATATATCATAATTTCATAGTATAGAGGAACAACACAGTCATATAATCACCTCACAGAACCTGCCACATTCTCTCGCTAAATCCCTCCATGCTCCATACATATAGCCATTCAAAGGCTTCTCGGGTAGTTCTAATGAGCAACTGATCAACTTTTCCAGGTTCTCGAATAAGAACCTGCCAAATACAGTGAAATCTAAAAAACACGTGACATGGGCGAAATTGGTCTGAGGAATTAGACCGCAATTAATTAAGAAATTGATTAAAACTTTGTGACAACTTCATACAAAATATGGAGTTCTCAAAGTTTACTCGAGTTTAGCGGTAACTTACATTCTAGTAAGTGGCACTTAGGAACTGTCAAAGACACCGCAGATTGGGAGCCACTGCGCCGGGGCATCGCGGGGGGTGCATGTTGTTTGCGCGGAATGTTTGCGTTGTGTCGTTTTGAAGCAATTCGGCTCGAACGCGGGCAAGCGTGGAGCTGGTGAATTTTTTATTGGTTTATTTTACTTATTGACAAGATCGCGGTCACGGGTTGAGTAGTAGAGTTCGTATATGACAGCCATTACAGGCTTAAGACCCTTAATAATTAACTGCTCTCAGCTCTCGATAAACTGCTATTCCAGGTCTTAGAAACTTTCCAGGGGCCTAATGCTGCTCTGAGAATTTCATTACTATTTCATTACTATTCCATTGCAAACATCCAAAATGGCGTCATTTGGTATTCTCCTAAATTATTATCCTCCTTGATTGGGTGTTTGCAATGGAATAGTAATGAAATAGTAATGAAATTTAAGTGAAATGCTCAGAGCAGAATTAGGCCCCTGTTTGCTAACAGACTCCATTCACTCGGCATACCTACTAGTGTTCTGTTTTACCTGTGTACTGTTTTAATAAACTTTTTTCATTTTCATTTTCATTGTCATCATAAGTGATAAGTAGATGTTGATGACATGATGATTGTTGAGTTGATGATATTTTTGCCTCAGATCAATGAAACTCTTGTTTTTGCAGACCACACTGCCATCGTTGCAATCGTGCAATCTTGCATTCAGCTTTAGAAGAGATTATTTATATTTTAATCTATTTATTACCCTGTTACCACAAAAAATATTAAAGTAGTTTAACCTCAAAACAAACGTCAAATCCCATACATTTTTATTTTTTTAAACAGGTGTTGAACGGGAGTTATTTTTTTTGTGGTAAGGCCCTAATCAGGGAGCACTTATCCAGTGGAGAGCGCATAGATACATATTCCTTTGAAACACAACTCACCAATTTACGGGCGGCGGGGGACGAGGTAAGAGAGCTGTGATTGGTCAGCCCCGCTGCGAAAGTGTCTGGCGGCCCGTCATCGTACATAGGTTGCGTATGCGAACGTTTGTTGAATACAACCAACGTTCGGCGAGCCGCATTCCCCCGCAGGTGCAGTCAATTGGATATATAGTCTCTGGCCCTAATGCTCTAATGATTAGAGCATGGGAAATAGAGGTTTAAATAGAACAGGATAAAATCTAACCTAAACCTAAACTAACCTGTATAGAACCTGTAGGTACCTATCATTAAACGAGCCTGGGTTCCTAGACTAATTGTATGTCAGTCAGTATAATAATGACTCGATTAAATTTACGAGTACATTGCACAAAACAACTGCTGAGTGCCGATTAATAAACATTCTAATCGCAGATGAAGAAGTCTTATTACAGTGTAAAAGAATATTTAGATGACAAAACTGCATGGTCTTTACCATCTCAGCGCACAGAAATCCAAAGAGGGGCGATGGACTGAGTCAGTACGTCTCTCCTCGGTGTATTTCCTTAGACTTAAGTAGAAATACATAACATTGTATTTTTAAGGCTCTGATATTTTAAAAAGAGGTACGGGGGAGGTTTCTTGCCCTTCTTTGCTCCATCCATAAGCCCACAACTTCCGAACGGGCGGTAGTATACAAAAATATTAATATTATATTGACGTTGACTAAGTAATATGTATGATTTTATGGTCAATAAAAATTTTGAACTGAACTGAACTGATGAAACTATCGAATTAAACCCAACCGTCTATTACACCCAATAACATCAGGTTTATTCAGAGGTAAGATAAGCATCAAATCAAGTCAGTTATCTCGGTCTCGACATAATTTAGTGGCATTTAAAATAAACGATGTCACATAATAGGGCACCCTTATTCCTATGGGAATTGGGTCAAAACCCCTTAACTTAGGGGGCTACACAATTTTTGCTGATGGTACAACCCTTATGGATTTAACTTTAGAAATCATATTTGGCTGTTTAGAAAGTAGATCTAAGTTGCAAACGTATAATGGCTGCGTTTACTATAATGCCATATGTCGAGTCGGGATACAAAAGTACAGTAATAGGATCCTATCAACTTGTGGGTACAGAACCCTAAAAAGGTTTGGAGTGTGTGTCTTTAGTTTGTCATATTGTCAGATTTTGATAACAAAGGTTAATTGAGTGTTAATGTGGTGAGTGGTAAAGAACCTTAACACGCTGGGTAGCGTAAGGACAAAAGAGTCCTTGGAACAATATTGACATTAAAATTATAAAAAAAAATGACATTAAAATTATTTTGACAGTGGGTACCAAGACGTCAATGAATGTCTAATTTTTGACGTTGGTACCCACTGTCAAACTAATTTTAAAGTATTTTTTTTTTTTTACAAAAAAAATAAAAAAAATGGCTCCATTCAACCGGCTAAGCTTCTTCGGTCACATAATGCGTTCACCTAGGCACCGACTGGAGCACATTATAATGGGTCAAATAGAAGGCAAACGCGCCAGAGGACGTGCTCCGACTAGATGGTCCGACCAGATCAGAGAGGCAACAGGGGGCACGCTGCACAGCGCGTACCATACTACGCAGAACCTCAGCAATGGAGGAGAGCATGCGGTCGCGATCCTCAGCATTGAGGGACCGACAAAGAAGAAGAAGAATGTGGTGATTAACTTCGCTGTTTTATTAGGGTTCTGTACTCGAAGGGTGCCAAACGGGACCCTATTACTGAGACTTCGCTGTCTGTCCGTCCGTCCGTCCGTCTGTCTGTCACCAGGCTGTATCTCATGAACCGTGGTAGCTAGACAGTTGAAATTTTCACAGATGATGTATTTCTGTTGCCGCTATAACAAAAAATACTAAAAATCAAAAGAAATTTAATATTAAGGGGGGCTCCCATACAACAAACGTGATTTTTTTGCTCATTTTTGCTCGATATGGATAATGGTAGCAGGTAGACGCTTAAAATGTTTACAATATATTGAGTATATTATTTACTTAAAAAATAAATAATTAAATTAAAATTAAATTAATATTTAGGGGGGCCTCCCATACATTATTTTTTTGCGGTTTTTTATAGATAATGGTACGGAACCCTTCGTGCGCGAGTCCGACTCGCACTTGGCCGGTTATTAAATATGATTAGGTGAAGATTGTCCTTAACCCAGAATAACCGGCCAAGTGCGAGTCGGACTCGCGCACGAAGGGTTCCGTACCATTATCTATAAAAAAACCGCAGACCTATAGTGATTTTTGTGTTTTTAGTAATAACTCGTGTATTTACTCACGGTAAGCATAATATTGTGATGCGGAACTGATGATGAAGACCACATATGGCCACCAGAACTGCTCAATACTAGGTACAAATACAATGCGTGGATAACGGGCAGGCAACGCATAGCCTAAACCGGTGGACCTAGAGCCATGAAACTTTGTACAGAGGTTCCTTAGTAGCGTGGGGTAGCACTGAGATGGGATTTAACAAAATTAATTCCCCAAGGGGGGGGGGGGGATAAGGGGTTACAGTTTGTTTATTTGTTTATTTGGGAACTGAGCCCACAGCACAATATAAAAAATGTACAGCACAATAAGTAACTTATACCTAGGCCAATTAGGGGCTCTTATTATACTAACATTACATTTTAACATTTTGCAAAATACAGTTTAATTACACTATTTAATTATACATACATTTTAGTTTTTTATTTTAATAAAAGTCTTAAGAAATATTATCTAGAAGTTAAGAGGGAGGGGGAGGTGTGAAGTGTGTGTGAGGGTGTGTGTGCGTGAGCATGTGTGGATGTGTGTGTTGTAGTAATAATAGAGAGAAAATGATTTCTTTTTGACAAAATAATAATTATAATAATGCTTCATTGATTTAGTGGTGGTGCAAAGATCAACTTCATATTCTTTTGAAAAAGGCCAGGAGAGTGATGGAATATGTCTAGACCGGAAAACTTCTGACTGTATGTGCGAGGTAAGCGGCGGCTGATAGAATTGGCAGCGTAGTTTGTATGGGATAGCGGCACATTGAAAAGTCTGGTGTGGCGGCGTGTCGACGGTGCTTCCAGTGCTTTGTATTAAACTCAATCTAATCAAATAGGGTTTGTGGACGCCGGTTTTTTCTAAAGTTTACTTTTTGTTTCAATTATCATAGTACACAATATGCACAATACAAGTGACATGTATGCCGAGATCTTAGCAATGGTCTTTAGCCTCTGCCTACCCCTTTTCCGTGAAAAAGGCGTGAGCATACCTATGTACGTAATTACACAATAATCAGCCATTGCCCGCCAATTATGCCGCGCGTTTAAGGCGCGCTACGTACACAGATTAATCGCACTAATTAAGGCGATGTACAACGTTTATTAAGCGTCATTGTCGCTGCGAGCGGAGCCATAAATTGCCGCACGAATATTTAATAATAATTGGCTCGGCTTTGTTTAACAGGAGGGGGGAGGAGTGGGGGGGTGGGGCGGGACACGCCTCCCCCCTCCCGCTGTGTAGCGATAGGAGAGGAAGTTTGCTCAGGTATTTTGAAGTGCCTGGAATTTCTGCGGTGAAACGGTTTGTGCAATTAGTTTGGTAGGTGCACAAATAGTAAGACACGTATGTCTGAAATATAGGTACATATTCCGAATGGTGTAAGCGAAAAGAGACAGTGAGAGACAGAAAAAGAATGAGCTCGACTTATTACTTGCTGGAGAATCTACAAGTTTAGTTCTTATTGGTTCTACTTCGTTCCAACCGGATCAATTATATGAGAAGCGAGCACTGTAGGGGAAATTGCATGGTGACCTGGCTCTTTGGTATTTTCAACACGTTATAAGAGATGACACCGTTGCAAACCATCCCCCCACCCCCTTCTATTGTTAACCGTACAGTAATGGCGACGTCATTTGCGCGCGCGTCGCGTAATCGCTGCGATAACGCGCACTAATGACGCCTCGCTGATTATGACGCCCTGGTAATTAAGTTTGGTATTCATCAAGCTTTTTTATATGGGGCGGCAGAGGAACAAATTATTTCGCGTATAATTGTATAAAGCCTTCATATTTACATATCATAACACTTACACACTCATACTTTATTGAACAAAAACGGAATACAGACACATAATAATGAAAAAAAAAAAACGTATACAAAGGCGAGCTTATCTCTTATAAGAGATCTCTTCCAGCAAACCATAACATAACATTTCCATAGGATACACCGGGGAAACAGAAACAGTGACGTTAAAACATGTAAACATGGGAGAGTTTTACATCTCCTCCAGCCGGGATTCGAACCCGGGACCTCTCGTTTGGGACGCTCGTAGCGTAACTACGGCGATGGCGTACCCTTGTCACGTTAATTACCTACAGACTAAACGTGGTGGTAATATTGTGCCAGTGCCACCCCGTATGTGAAAAGATGTGACGCCTTATAAATGTTTAGCTAGCCAGTGAACTTTCCATCGCTGCAGCTAACCGAAACAAATTATGACCATTTTAATACGATACCGCGCAATTGTATTTGGCAAATAAAATGGTGATTAAAATGGTGGGCGGTTAATCACGGCGTGACGGCGTCGGAGCTAAATGTATACGCGTCATTACCGGCCGCTCAACATATTGGCGGGAGAAATACACACGTCATTATGATGATCGATTTTTTATTTTACAAAACACGTGACATTGGCGAAATTAACCTAAGTTGTTAGACCGACCGCCATGAATTAAGAAATTTAATTGTAATTGGATTTAGAACTCGTACGATATAAAATTAGACACTTCTAACTGTATCACGCTTACGGTTAGGGTTCCGTACCGGAAGGGTGCCAAACGGGACCCTATTGGTACGCCTCCGCTCTGTCCGTCCGCGTCCGTCCGTCAGTGGACTGTATCTCACGACCCGTCGTCGTCGTAATAAGCAGAAAGTCGACGGATCCCCCTTCGTGTGAGAATCAGACTTGACCGAGTTTTTTAATAGACAGTCTTAATTGCTACCGATAATTTAAATTCAAATACGGATTTCACTATTTAAAAAGTTATCATCCTTGTACTTTAAAATGGACAACGTAATCCACACCCTATCCATATTCAACAATAAAACATGGCGTCATCAAATGCTCCAATGAACTATTTTGTGTCACAATAATAAGTTATAATCTTTAACAGGTGTTCATCATTTCCAAAGCACCTGATAATCCTGCTCTATAGTCTCTCGCCTAACGTTGCACTATAATTGGGTCTTATATTCTACTCATTACCCTGAATTGTATTTACAATTCGAATCTCTTTTTTGCTTTTAGTTGCAGTTTCTGAAAGAAATAAGTATCACAGTAGGTTTAATTTTCTTCAAATTTACCTTTACTTATTTATCGGAAACGCAAATATTTACAGAACTTATTCTATAAAGGCAAACATTTAACAGCATCAGGAAGCACTTATCCCGTGGAGAGCGCATAGATACAATTTCCTTTGAAACACAACTCACCAATTTACTGGCGGCGGGGGACGGGGTAAGAGCTGTGATTGGTCAGCCGCTGCGAAACTGTCTGGCGGCCCGTCATCGTACATAGGTTGTGTACGTTGAATACAACTAATGTTTGGCGATCCGAATTCCCCCGCAGGGGCAGTTAATTGGATATATAGTCTTTGAACAGCATGTACAGGTACAGTCTTCCAACGCTCTTTTGGCCCAGGACTGACGAACAAGAGGGCGCCACTTCTATGCATCTTAAAATGCAACGAACCTGTCAAAAAGCACACAATGTATACAAGTTTGTCCTCGGATTTCTCCATAACTAAAAGTAGACTCCATCTTTTAACATAGGTACTTCTTTTCCTGGAACCGTATAGCTACACAAATGAATAAACTAAAGTCTTCACAAAATAAAAGGCCCGTTTTGACAGTTCACGCCCCTGAAGTTTTAACCCCTAACGCGTAGGTAATAGAAGAGGTTTTCGGTGCAACTTGTACGCTTTGCTTGTACGCAACAGTTGGCTTTTATTACCTACGCATTAGGGGTTAAAACTTCATGGGCGTGAACTGTCAAAACGGGCCTTTTATTTTGTGAAGACTTTAAACATACAGTGCAACCACACGTTATCTAGAGAATGGAGCGAGGCGGCACTATCTACGCCAACTGAACAGCAAAGAGTTTCATTAGCCTTAAATACACTACAACAAACAACTTACTGACAGCCGAAGTAATGCTTTCATAGTGGCTTCAGTAGTTCCGCATTGGCTGTTCTCTAGCTCTCCTAGACAAGCTAGCTCTAGATAACGTGTTGTACATAAACAACAACAATGTTTTTAAAAATACTATCCATACGCGCACACAGGCTCATTTCGGCCACCTGAAACTATTCATTCAACAACAAAGCCCATTAAAAAGAGCAAAATCAAATCGGATTTTCCCGCTTTGTTAGCGCGTGTCATCCGCCATGCATGACAGTTTCGCGAGCGGTTGCCTAGCAACCAGTTTAATTGGCGGTAAATCGCCGCCGGGGGGCACAGTTCACAGATAAACAAAAGGCTGTTCGTATTCGTTTTTAGGGTTCTGCAGGGAACAAGGAACCCTTAAGTTTCGTCAAGTCTGTCTGTCCGTCCGTCCGTATGTCACAGCAACTTTATTCCGAAACTATTAGTACTACACAGTTGAAACTTGGTATGTAGATGTATTCTATGAACCGCTTTACGATTTTCATAAAAAATAAAAATAAAAAATAAAGAGACAGACCCTTTCAAAGTGGAAAAAATTGTGTCCCTCGCCCCCACTAACTTTAAAGTAACATAGTGAAAAATCTAAAAAAAATATATGCCGTGTATATATTCTCATGGTCTATCAGCGAGTAGGTACTTATTTGAATGAACTTTCGACCGTATATTTTTGCAATCAGTAATGGAAATAAGTTACTAAGCAAAAGTGAAATAATAATAGGAATAAAGCGAGAGTTCTTCTAGAAGTATTAAGGCAAAAATTTGCTCAATAAAGTGCGTGCCAAACTGTAAATCAAAGTTAAAAACAAACATCCGGACGAATTGTAAACCTCCTCCTTTGGGAAGTCGGTTAAAAAAGTAAATTACTCCAACAGCTCTAAAATACATCAATCGGTCAAAAAGTTAAACCGGAAAACCGAATTCGCGCGTAAAACACCAGTTTAGTTAATAGTTTAATCTGCTACACTGATCGGCAGCCAGCAGCGCGGAATAACTACACAACTGAATATTTCAGCGCATATGCATTTTTACACAACCTACACTACAACGATCTGTGTTCAAAAACCACCCGTATTTCAGTGCTGAAAGGCTGTAAAATGGAGTTATGGCGAGTGGGTGGAGTTGAGTTGGTTGGCTGGCCACCGCGTTTTCAGAAATCTGCAATACGCAAACTTGGGCATTCAAAATGCGGTATTACTTTAGCCCTTATATCGATTGAAATAGGAGCTATAGAAAGACTTAAGGCAGGGTGCTTCCCTACTCAGCTCATTTGTATGGGCCACCCCTCAGTGTGTGTCTTGAGATGGTTCCCCGTAGTAGTTTTAGTTGACGAGAGATGTAGTAAAAGATGAGAAGTCCAATCAGAAGTATATTCCAAAGTATATGAGAGATTATGGAATGCCTAATTAAATCGATAACCTAAACTCGGTAAGGAAATAGTATCGCTGACGTTCGACCAATAAATTAGAACGCGCGTGAGACCGCGGTTAGTAAGGATATTTGTGAACCGTTCATCATTTTTAATCGACTTAAAAAACCACCTACCCGTTGTAAGGGCTCCTTGAATTAGAGAAAATTGCATTTGGAATGCGTGGATTTTGAAAATGAATCGTAGTTGTATCGTATGGCTGTTTTGATATGACCCTTTCACTTTTCGTGACGTCGCGTCGCCGTTCCTTTTTAACCGACTTCCCAAAGGAGGAGGTTTACAATTCGTCCGGATGTTTTTTTTATGTATGTGCCCCGATTGCGCCTAGACGGATGGACGGATTTGGAAAATATTTTTTTTGTTTGAAAGGGTTCACCTTCCCATTGGTTCTATTGACACCAGGTCAGGATCTGATGATGGGATCCTGGAGAAATCGAGGGAACTCTTCAAATATTATAGGCAGACCTATAGTGATTTTTGTGTTTTTCATAATAACTCGTGCAAATGCATATGGTAAGCATAATATTGTGATGCGGAACTGCTGATGAAGACCACATATGGCCACCAGAACTGCTCAATACTAGGTACAAATACAATGCGTGGCTGACGGGCAGGCAACGCATAGCCTAAACCGGTGCACCTTATAGAGCCATGAAACTTTGTACAGGGGTTCCTTAGTAGCGTGGGGTAGCACTGATATGGGATTTGACAAAATTAATTCCCCAAGGGGGGGGGGGATAAGGGGTTACAGTTTGTATTTGTTAGAAATATAATCTCCTCAAACCATCCTTCTATAGGCTATGGTAACCCGTCTATATTTGTCTATGACATTTTTGACAGTTCCGTTTCCTTTTTCTTCGCTTTAACCTCTCTCAATGGCCTGTCATGTATTCCTTGTTCAGTGATAACCAGTGATCGGAAATTCAGATGCATATTTACCTAAAGTTTGTTTTTAGCTGTAAAAGTATGGAAGCGGCTTCATAATATAATTTATCTAAAAAAAAAACGGGTATAAAGTATCCCGATATTGTGTAACTTATCGGATGCATATTCATTTAGTGTCAATGTTTGATCGCTGATCCAATTATGTGTATGTAAGGGTACTAAGGGAACAAAAGGGTGTGTTGTTTGAAAAAAAAAACAATTTGAAAAAAAAAAGTTTTATTAAATTATATTTGTATCTACCATTTTAACCACTGTCTATCACTATCATTTGTTCACTTAAGTCGGGAGTTTTCGTAAACAAAGTGCATTCCATATTAGCCAACACCTGAACTTTAGGTAAATATGCATCCGAATATCCGATCACTGGTGATAACTTTAATATTAAATTAGCAGTAATTGTACATGACTAGTCCGTTAATTACTATACTAATACAGTAATTATTTTCTTGGTGTCTTTTGTGAATAAAAGATTACTGGGAACTCCGTATCTTCATTGTGGTGTCGACCCACGTGCCCTGAGTAACTTATCCTGCAAAGCCAACCAAGTTACGAGCGACCTGCCTCTGCTGCAGGTCTCACAGTATTAAACTCAATCTAATCGAATAGGGTTTGTGGAAGTCGGTTTTTTCTAAAGTTTACTTTTTGTTTCAATTCTCTAAAATTAAAAACAGCGATTGGGAAATCAGTCGAGTCGCGAATACCCCTTAAAGGCCTAAAGGGTAGCTTTACAGGCTCGTTCAATGAAATTGGGATCACTATTTGGCCGCACGTTTTTTATGGGGCCGATGGAATAAATCTCGGACGCAAATATTTGTGATCTGGTTGATTGATGGTTTTAAACTTATTTGGGATTGTGTACTCAGTTGGGGCGATGGGCTATCCCCCAACGTGGGTGAACGTGGGACATTTGTACCTCTGCCACCCCGTATGGGAAAAGGGGTGACGCTATGTAAGTATGTTATATACTTCTACTTAGTGTAAGAAAAAAACATGTGTAAGTATAAATCATATCAATAATCATCAATCAATCAAATTAAATGAGTATGTAATTAAAACAAAGTAATGTACGGAAGTTTTAACGGATATGCGAGGAAACCTTCATATCTTCAGAATGACAAGAGTATTGAAAAACTGTGACGAGAAAAAACGAGAAAAAACGAGACGTCTAGGTTTGTCTTTTTACTGTACATAGATTCGGTATTTTCACAGAAAACAGAAAATGTGTGGCGTAAAAAAGAAGCTCAAAAAACCAAATTCGGATCGAGAGGCATTGAAAATGCAAAGAAGATTGGATTGCCGCGCTCACGTAGACCGAGCTGTACATGTACAAATACATGTACAACAACACAGACACAGATCCGACACGCTTTTTGTAAAAGATCCCCCGTGCCAGAGTAGTGGACGTGAAAAAAGACCTAAACGGTTGGGTGCAAGCTTCGACTGAAAATAGTGCGGGAGGATCCTGGTTGGCGCGAATTGGGTATTTGAACGTAAAATAGCGCACTATCACGCAAAAAAAATTGTATTGAATAACTCGCTAAAAGTGGGCACAATGTGGCCTGTCAAGGCAAAATGGAAACTTTTTATGAACTGTCAAAACGGAACTTTTGTTGCTGAGTGCTACGAAATAACCACAGAGAGACGTCATGTAAAAGTGCCATCAAATGCTGTCCTTTTTTTTGCACAAAATTGACTTTATAAAATATATCTGCTGGAAATATGCAATTCTGAGAATGTCAAGCCATTTTGTACATAATGCTTCAACTTATGACTTGTTCCTAGATTTATTGGATTACCTTGGACGTAAACCTATTGTGCCCGTGCCACCCCGTGTGGGAAATATGGTGCCGCTATGTTTTGTACACATTCGCTTACTTAATAAAACTTATTTAAGTGAAGTAAAGTACACTTTTAGCCCATTAAAGTCCTGATGTCCCTATATCTCCATGACCCGTAACACCGTCCATACAAAAGTATAAACATAACCCACCGAGGGGAACAGGCCTTTACCCGGACTTAACTAAAAAAAAGCGTTTCTTTTTAAATTCAATCTCCGCATGTTCGCTCCCACATACATTACGAGCTATAGCAAACGCGGATTAGCAGCACCCTGTAAGTGTTTGTAGCTCGCTGCGACCGATCTACAGGGTGCTCTGTTTTTGTAGTAAAAAAGGCTGAACGACACGTGTTTCAGGGTTAGGGCACTTTGGTGGCTTTGCCTCCGCCTTCATGTATGGTAAAAGGCATACGATATACGTACGTTGTAAAATTATTCACCTTATAGTTTATTTTCGATACCGGCTGGGGAAAAAACAAATATGAATGAATGAATGAATAAAAGAGGGAGTAATGACATAACAGGTCTTCAATATTTTTTGTGACGTCACTTTAACTCTACGGCTCACAGAAGCACTATGTAGTGCTTGACTTTGACAGTGACTACCAAGACGTCAATTAATGTCTATTGCAGGGGGATGAGAACTTAATTTCCCCTAATTTTAATGTCTTTTTTTTCCTTTTCGGCCAGGAGAATGACAATCTCTAGTCTGAAAGGGAAGGTTCTCATTCCCACGACACCCTTATGCTATGTAAACAAATGTTTATTTTATACATTTCAACCAAATATTTTCATATTTATTATCTGCATACCTAAATATCTTTTTGCCGCACGTCCACATGTGGTGGAATGTGTTGTCATTAAAACCAAACTTTTTAAACGCCATAGAATGTTATTTCACTGACAACAATTTTGGTTCTGTGCTACCATCCTGAGCGGAAAAAGGCTCGAAGGTATGTTGGTTAAAAAATCCTCAAAAAAAATGCATTACAAAAAAGTATCACCCTATACATATCAATCCATTTAAATTGATATAAATTAATCCTTTGCTATGTGCCCCTCAAGAAAGAAATCCCATTAGGTCCAGATTCGATTAACATTTTAACAGACCCCCCGCCCCCCTCTCCTTCTAACACCCTCTTCTGAGTCCTTCTCCGGCCCTCACCCCGTGGCCTATTCCCAACTGATATTGGAATGGCTTAAATGTACAAGCTAGAATCAATACAGGGTGTAACAGAAAAAGGTGTACAAGCCGAAAGAGGATTGTTAGGGACATCATTCTGAACAACTTTCACTGTGGGACCTACTTGATCAGAGCAACTTTATTTTTATTAACTCAGTACTTTTCAGGCACTTAGCAGATCTGTATGGTAAATTGAAAAATAAAGTTGCTCTGATCAAGTCGGTCCGATAGTGAAAGTTGTTCAGAATGGTGTCCCTAACAACCCACTTTCGGCTTGTACACCCCTTTCTGTTACACCCTGTATAAGCTGTTTTCAGTACGTGTTGGCAAAGGGACAGTTCTGCCCACTTTTAGCCAGGTATTTAATAGTTTACTGCGAGGTTTGTATGGAAATGTCAATTATTTTGAAAGCGACACGTTACATACGAAACAACTAAGATCTGGGGCCTAATGCTGCTCTGAGAATTTCACTTATATTTCATTACTATTCCATTGCAAACACCCAAAATGGCGTCATTTGGTATTCTCCTAAATTATTATCCTCCTTGATTGGGTGTTTGCAATGGAATAGTAATGAAATATAAGTGAAATTCTCAGAGCAGCATTAGGGCCCTGGGCATGTTTCCTCACTAAATGGAATTCGAACTCGGTATTATTGCTTAAAATGAACCCCACAGAGGCAGTTAAGTATAGCGTGGCTAGGTTACAGAATAACTCAATAAATAATTATTGAAATAAAAACAAAGATCCGTGAAATATGAATACAATGCACGTGGAGAAAAAATAAATGAAAATAAATATGAAAAAAAATACTTACTACGTCCATGTCGAAGTATCCATAACATTCTAAACTTAAATTAACCTCTTGAATGTTTTGGATATACGAGTATGTCGATTTGGGAACCACCCTTCTACGGCTAACATCTTTTCGGATCGCGTATTGAGTGGACAGTTAAATATTTACCACATTGATAGTGGTATTTTGTGCAGTCGTAATGTGATTTCTTTAAGTTGCTGTTAGTTTATCAGAAGAAAAAATGTTATTTGGATAAGCATTTCTATATTTACCTATAAATTTTGCAATACCTTAATGCAATTTATACAATGCAAACTTCTTAATGGATAAATGGTAATCTATAGTGCGACATAAAAGAGTAGAAAATAAATAATGGCAACATAGGTGACATATTAGAGCACTATTACGTGTTTTGATAGACAATCCAAATATGACATTAAAGAAAACACGCAGTAGTCTGTGAATGTTGCCATCATTTAATTTCTACTCTTTTAAGTCGCACTTTATCCACTCAAACGTCTAGCCTCAAATCAATGGCCCGCGATGTTCAACCTTGACTTGGCGTAACGACAGTCCAAAGGCTATGGAAAGTTTCAATCATTTCATAACCTCACACATTCGCATGACTTATGGGCTGTTTACATTGATCAAGGACAATGGACAGTGGACCGTGGACAGTGGACAGTACAGTGGTGTAAACCGATCGGACAGTGGAGAGACAACTTGGCTTTCATAATAATATCGCGCCAATGTCCACTGTCCACAGTCTTTGACCAATGTAGACTGGACTAGAGATCGATCCATCGAGTTCGAGAACTACGAAAACACACACATACACATTAGCGTCACGACTTTTTAGGGTTCCGTACCCGAAGTATGCCAAACGGGACCCTATTACTGAGACTTCGCTGTCCGTCCGTCCGTCCGTCCATCCGTCTGTCTGTCACCAGGCTGTATCTCATGAACCGTGGTAGCTAGACAGTTGAAATTTTCACAGATGATGTATTTCTGTTGCCGCTATAACAACAAATATAAAAAATCAAAATAAATTTAATATTAAGGGGGGCTCCCATACAACAAACGCGATTTTTTTTGCTCATTTTTGCTCGATATTGATAATGGTAGCAGTTAGAAGCTTAAAATGTTCATAATATATTGAGTATATTATTTACTTAAAAAATAAATAATTAAATTAATATTTAGGGGGGGCTCCCATACATTATTATTTTTTTGCGGTTTTTTATATATAGTGGTACGGAACCCTTGGTGCGTGAGTCCGACTCGCACTTGGCCGGTTATTCTATACGGGGTGACATAGGCACAGTTATTGTGCCCAGTTTACCTTCTCTGGCTACAACTGGCTTACAACTTTACTCCTAAGATTACAGCATAATCGAATCCACACCCTATTGCTATTACACCAGGGCTTCAGATACAACGGGTAAGAATTCCGCTAACTTGTTAAGATGGCGGCGGATTAGCAGAATCAATGACGCCTGTCATCAGAGTGTTGTTGACTCAGGGGTGATTCGGGTTGAGGATGCAAGATATAAATAAAATGAATGTAGCCCATTAATTTCCCCACCTCTCACACCACCGTTGTATTTTAATGAAATTGGGATAATTGAAACAATAAAACCGGCCAAGTGCGAGTCAGACTCGCGCACGAAGGGTTCCGTACCATTATCTATATAATTGGAACAAAAAGTAAACTTTAGAAAAAACCGACTTCCACAAACCCTATTTGATTAGATTGAGTTTAATACAAACTGTAACCCCTTATCCCCCCCCCCAGGGAAATTAATTTTGTCAAATCCCATATCAGTGCTACCCCACGCTACTAAGGAACCCCTGTACAAAGTTTCATGGCTCTAGGTCCACCGGATTAGGCTATGCGTTGCCTGCCCGTCAGCCACGCATTGTATTTGTACCTAGTATTGAGCAGATCTGGTGGCCATATGTGGTCTTCATCAGTAGTTCCGCATCACAATATTATGCTTACCATGTGCATTTGCACGAGTTATTATGAAAAACACATAAATCACTATAGGTCTGCCTATAATATTTGAAGAGTTCCCTCGATTTCTCCAGGATCCCATCATCAGATCCTGACCTGGTGTCAATGGGACCAATGGGAAGGTAAACCCTTTCAAAAAAAAAAAAAAAACTAAATCGGTTCATCCGTCTAGGCGCTATCGGGGCACAAACATAAAATAAAAAAAAAACATCCGGACAAATTGTAAACCTCCTCCTTTGGGAAGTCGGTTAAAAAGTCGTCTTAATTTTCTTGTTTTACTTTACTAGCATCACGGGCAGCTTGTTTTACTTTACTAGCATCACGGGCAGCTTGTTTTACTTTACTAGCATCACGGGCAGCTTGTTTTACTTTACTAGCATCACGGGCAGCTTGTTTTACTTTACTAGCATCACGGGCAGCTTGTTTTACTTTACTAGCATCACGGGCAGCTTGTTTTACTTTACTAGCATCACGGGCAGCTTGTTTTACTTTACTAGCATCACGGGCAGCTTGTTTTACTTTACTAGCATCACGGGCAGCTTGTTTTACTTTACTAGCATCTCGGGCAGCTTGTTTTACTTTACTAGCATCACGGGCAGCTTGTTTTACTTTACTAGCATCACGGGCAGCTTGTTTTACTTTACTAGCATCACGGGCAGCTTGTTTTACTTTACTAGCATCACGGGCAGCTTGTTTTACTTTACTAGCATCACGGGCAGCTTGTTTTACTTTACTAGCATCACGGGCAGCTTGTTTTACTTTACTAGCATCACGGGCAGCTTGTTTTACTTCACTAGCATCACGGGCAGCTTGTTTTACTTCACTAGCATCACGGGCAGCTTGTTTTACTTTACTAGCATCACGGGCAGCTTGTTTTACTTCACTAGCATCACGGGCAGCTTGTTTTACTTCACTAGCATCACGGGCAGCTTGTTTTACTTCACTAGCATCACGGGCAGCTTGTTTTACTTTACTAGCATCACGGGCAGCTTGTTTTACTTTACTAGCATCACGGGCAGCTTGTTTTACTTTACTAGCATCACGGGCAGCTTGTTTTACTTTACTAGCATCACGGGCAGCTTGTTTTACTTTACTAGCATCACGGGCAGCTTGTTTTACTTTACTAGCATCACGGGCAGCTTGTTTTACTTTACTAGCATCACGGGCAGCTTGTTTTACTTCACTAGCATCACGGGCAGCTTGTTTTACTTTACTAGCATCACGGGCAGCTTGTTTTACTTTACTAGCATCACGGGCAGCTTGTTTTACTTCACTAGCATCACGGGCAGCTTGTTTTACTTTACTAGCATCACGGGCAGCTTGTTTTACTTCACTAGCATCACGGGCAGCTTGTTTTACTTCACTAGCATCACGGGCAGCTTGTTTTACTTCACTAGCATCACGGGCAGCTTGTTTTACTTTACTAGCATCACGGGCAGCTTGTTTTACTTTACTAGCATCACGGGCAGCTTGTTTTACTTTACTAGCATCACGGGCAGCTTGTTTTACTTTACTAGCATCACGGGCAGCTTGTTTTACTTTACTAGCATCACGGGCAGCTTGTTTTACTTTACTAGCATCACGGGCAGCTTGTTTTACTTTACTAGCATCACGGGCAGCTTGTTTTACTTTACTAGCATCACGGGCAGCTTGTTTTACTTTACTAGCATCACGGGCAGCTTGTTTTACTTTACTAGCATCACGGGCAGCTTGTTTTACTTTACTAGCATCACGGGCAGCTTGTTTTACTTTACTAGCATCACGGGCAGCTTGTTTTACTTTACTAGCATCACGGGCAGCTTGTTTTACTTTACTAGCATCACGGGCAGCTTGTTTTACTTTACTAGCATCACGGGCAGCTTGTTTTACTTTACTAGCATCACGGGCAGCTTGTTTCCGCCCACTGCTGAGCCTCCTTCTTTTTGTACCAACTTATCCTGTCCAGTGCCAATGTAATCCAGGAGCATGATTCTCGCGCCTTCGATATACGGATATCGAGACCTATATTGACAGATTCCTATACAAAATTACTCGATATACGATATCTACACCTATATCGAGTGGTTTCGTATGGGAATCTGTCAATATTGGTCTCGATATCCGTATATCGAAGACGCGATAATCGACCTGCTGCGGGTCCGGACCGGAGGTGTAGATATCGTATATCGAATGCGCGAGAATCATATCCCCTGGCTGGAGCATGATTCTCGCGCATTCGATATACGATATCTACACCTATATCGAGTGATTTCGTAAGGGAATCTGTCAATATAGGTCTCGATATCCGTATATCGAAGGCGCGAGAATCATGCTCCCTTCCCCGCAATATTCGTAATGTCAACGACCTATCTGGCAACATTATACCAGTCCGAATAAGTTGTACTCAACTAGAGTCCCATTCTAGCGGTGGCCATTGTGTCAGCCCTCATCTCTGTCTGCCCCACAACAACGCAACATTGATTTATTGTGAGCCCACCTGTTAGAGCCCTGATTATGTCCAGGGGGTACTGATTTGGGGAAATCTTTTTGTGATGTTTTCTATTGTTTGTCAACTTTGTGCAATTACGATTCTAGAAGGATTCTAGTTACGAAATAATGGCTAAATTATGAAGAAACTCATAGAGAAAAAGATCTTTGGGATGCCAGTTTCCATATTTAAACTTTGTCCCGCTTATTAATAAAAAATACTCCGGGAGTAACTAGAGAACAGAGGTAGACTACTCCCGGATTAACTTTAGTCCCGGAGTCTAACTTTTTATTAATAAGGGGGTGTTTTTTTAGTAGTATTAGGATAGCATCTTTGAAATAGGGCAAAAGACTGTCTCAAAAAAGGAGCAATGAACCCTCTGCCACCCCATATGGGAGTAGACATGACGCTGTAAGTTATCCTTCCAGAATCAGTCTGAATATAGTAATAGCAAATTTTTAAGGTCCACCGACATACAATAAATAGATAGATATTTTCGAAAATATCACCGCAAAACATTTCGTCCGTCCCCATCGTTAGTCGACGCGATGACATCGACGCAACACCCTATTATATCCAATGACAGCTCGGAACGTTCCCTAAGGAGTATTATATTCTGCTCTTGATATATCGCCTCCTTGGGACAAGGTGTTTTGTAGATGGCCATTACGCTTTGGAGTTAGGGAGGTTGCTAATTTCTTTCGATTTGTTTTGCCATTTGTGATAGGTTTTTAAATAAGGTCTTTGATAGTGGCTTATTTGGAGTTGCATGAATTTAAATTGAAGTTCAGAAATTCGTCAAACTACCTACTTACATAATTAAATCGAGAGAGAGAGAGAGAGAGAGAGAGAGAGAGAGAGAGAGAGAGAGAGAGAGAGAGAGTTGTTTTATTTGTTTAGACGAAACTTAATTTTCAATAAGTGTTGTTTCATACAATTCAGGGTTAGTTAGCTGGAGCAGTTAAAACTATTGTATCGGAGAAGTGACATAGAAATCACAAAATTGCTGGTGCCAATTATTATTGTTGGAAAATCAAAGCGACAGATTGATTTATAACTCAAATTAACATGTAGTAGAAACATTACGAACGGATTTAAATATAAAAGGCATTCATTGGCGCGTTCCTAATTTCTAATTATTCGAAATTCAAATTATGAATCCAGCATAGAGACATCAAAACCACCGCGTCGTCGTCGTCGTCAGTGAAATTCAAATTTCGAACTCGCATTAGCGTCGAATCGTTTATTCAAATTACACACGCAGTTGATTTTGAATGTCAAAGTCTGTCACTGGACATGAAATTATAAAGTTATTCCCTGTTTGTCTAGTTTACAACACAATGGCTGGTAGGAGAGATTTTACACGCTATTTAACAATTTATTTACACTAATTTCTGCATGGACACGTGAACATTGTCGTAGACATTTGCATAATTTTCTTTTATCCGTTTCGTAATTATTACATACGATTTACAAATTGCCATTGTGACGTGGCGTGCAAGATTTATTTGTTTTGCTGCTTATTATTTGATTATGGGTGTCTTTTTCCCGATATTTGCAACTATTATTTACTTTAGTTAACATCCGTCTATTATTATAAAATAGATTTTATATCTTTCTATGTCTAAGTATAGGAATCTAGGTCATAAGTTTAACTTCTGGATATGCTTGGCTAGTTAGCAAAATAGAGTAATGAAAAACTGGCAAAAAAATAGTAATGTTGTGCCTCTGTCATCCCGCATGGGAAAAGGAAGCTACTTTATACGCACTCGGAAACTTACCTAGGTCGACTAGCTAGACGGCGAGCGGCGGGCGCCGGTATAGTCAAAATTAGCAACTAGATTTGTGGTGGTTGAAATTTTCACATTATAAAATAAATGATAAATTAAAGTACATGTACATGTATAATACTTAGCTTGCATTGCAGTGCGGCACTTACGTCCGTTGCAGCGTCAGAAAAGTGCAAAAAGCGTGTTTTTCGCAAATTACACAAGAACCGCTGATGAGTTCTGAAATGTTAAACACTAAGTATGTAAATTTTTAGATTATATTGATTACCGATTTTTAGATATAAGAACCAGTTCCTTGTAGAACTCCCGGAATAACTCGTTTTAGGTAAAAAATACTATTATGTACTTAGATTTTTTTTCATATGGTTTCCAATGGCATTATGATGTTTTCAAACACTTAATTTTTAACCAAGGGACGGTTTTGTAACATATATTTTTTCTGGATGTTGAAATAACTTTTTATAGATGGGTATTTTGCTGGACAATCGTCTCTTACTGGAGCCTCACTAGCTGTAAAAGTATGTTGTTTTACCTACTATATAAAATTCGACTTACGTTACAACTCAATATGATGATTGTATGGAGTAACTAATCAAAGTTTACTCAAGTACCTATATATCTAGTATCGTATCAATAAAATAGTTCTTCTTTTTCAAATCAAGCCCCACATATTGCATTGCTGAGAAATTCCACGAACAACAGATTCTAATGACATAAAAATTGTCACATGACGCCTCCTTACCGCGTCATCCTCCACAATTAGCCGATCAATCATTTCGGAACGCACCCTGACCGGGTGATTTCGCGCCAAATAACTATCAGTGTTGCCATTATCGGCTGTTAATCTGTTATGGCTAGTAAAAAAAAACTGTATTTCTTAGCCTAAATAGGCATAAAGTCGTTAGTTATGTTGGCTTAATATTTTTAGCACAACTTAGAGCCAAACTCGACAGGTTTTTATGTAAACATCCTAGGGTCTCTCCCTTTCCCGATTTCGCTCCATCGTGAAACCTACACCATCTGAATTACTGCGTCATCTGAACTACTGATGGTTTTGTAATGATAGAAGAAGTAGAAGTGGGCAATCATGCCTAGTGTTGCACGATGTTATTTAGTTACAAGTGGACCTAAAAGGGTGATATAAAGAAGAAGAGCCCATCACCGCAACATGGCAACACTACCAAAAATATGTATATATTCTGCGCCAAAATTCTGCCGCGGCAACACGTCACTAGGGACTTTATTAGTGTCGCGCCGTCCCACCCATTATACATTTTTAAACCGTATCCATATAAATTAATGCCAATATCACCCCAGTGTAATATCAATCTTGTGCGAGTAGTTGTTCGCGGATTACGTTACAAATAATATCATTTTGTACGGTGATTCGTTCTGAATGGTGCTACCTATGGGGCTTGTGTAGTTCGACTGTGCGGTTATGATCAAATTGTTTTTTAATTGGTCGGGGTCTATTTGATTGATATTTATTCATAAGTAGTATCAAACTTGCACAATTTTTCCTCTGCCACCCCGTATGGGAATGGCGTGACGCTTTCTTCTGTTTATTTATTCATTTATTCATATGTGTATTCGAATTTTCTTTTTGGATTGAAATAGAAATTCAATTCTTGCGTGTGCAAAAAGGAGTGTTAAGCAACCTTTCCCTTGTAGTAAGGTATTTTCATTAGTGTATAATTTTGAAAGTAGAATTAATTAGAAGTGTCTCAACTTAACCAAAACGTATAAAATGGCCAACTATCGATATCGTTTACTCGGACTACTCACGGATAACGAAGCGCTCCCCCAACCAAGGGTGGCCAGTTTACTGTTTCTTTATTCCATTATGGCCTAAAGAGAAATGTCAAAGCTATCGAGCAAGTGCAGCGCGCGAAACGCACAACCAAATTGGACACGAATTAAGGAGTGGTGTTGCCAGTTTGTGGGTATTTTCACGAGATGTCTGGTATTTTTAGTGTTTAACTTTTTTCTTAACGACAATGTCACGATGCTTTTATGTTTTGTGATACCCTTTATTTCAAAATCAACAAGTTTAGTTATCAAAAAGGATTTATATACGAGAAATTTATATAGAGTTTGTAAATTCACACCAGTTGACAGGAAAGTAGAAAACCAAATTGCATTAGATACATTTGGAATGCGGGATCAGCTGAAAAGAAGGGGCCATGGCTACCCTACTCGAGGCACCAAAAGTACTATAAGTTCAAATACATTATTCCAAAACATAAAATATAATGTTATAGGGTTATGCCAGATGAGTTCCATATGGTACAATGCCCAAGAGGAAGTTTAAAGGTATGTTGAAATATAATTATATCAAACAATTATAAATATCCGTAAAAAAAAGAAAGGGGGATGGGATAAGTATTCAAAATAAAATAAAGTACTGGTATAATTATGAGCCAACTTATCTGCCGAGTGCCGACAAGCTGCCTAGCAGTTTAGCTGACTTAAAATCGTATATTTAAGTGCTTTTTTCGTGAATAAACGTTATTTATAAATAAAGTGTCGTTATTAGTTAATTAATATGGCTAAATGGGCTTAAGTAGGTAGATGGATTTACTAGATCTGTATTTGAAAATAAGTTATCACTTCAGTTATTAAACAATTATTTATGGATTATTATCGATTATGTCCAGAATAAAAAATACAGAAACTATTGTTCGATAATTTCGAAAACTTTGTAATTGTTTTTATGGCAGGGCAACACCAAAATTACTCCCCCCTCTAAACCGGCAACAATAAGCAGTTTGAATTTGGAACGCGCCTTTCTAATTAGTATAAATGATCTCGCACCTTTTTGTCTGCATTCGATTGTCAATTTGAATTTAGAAAATGGAATCAGCGGTTCGTAAAATCTTTGAAAATGCAGGTGTGCGATTGTAATTTGGCTGCCTGCAGTAAATCATAAGGCGGGGGGGGGGGGCCTTTTGCTAACCCAAATTAATCGAAACACCCTCTTGTGGTAGGCTGGCTATACTATTGCTACTTGGTAGTATGGTAAAGTCTTGGTAAAGTCGTAAAACCCTTCAACCAACCCACAATGAGCCAGCATGGTGAACTATGGCATAGTTTTACTCGTAGGTATCCGGGTAAAGGCCTGAGCCCCTCAGTGGGAGCTAATAGGCTACATTTATTAACCTGCATTTTTTATTTTTTATTTTCCTTTTTTTACCTCATTGGTTTTGCTGTAGATTCGTAACCAAATAAAGGCCCTGTTTTGCATGTAGTTTGAATCTTTATCGAGACAATTAAGGGAGAAGTCTTTGCATTATCGCCAAATTGATGATGGTCAACCATTCGATCCCTGTTCCTTTTAATTATCTCCGCAAAATGATAAAAAAACATCTCCCTACTGAATTCCGAACCCTGTCAATTCATCTGTCACCACAAACACCGCAATCGGACCTCCCCCATGAGATGAGAAAAAAAAAACGCTAATCAAATAAACAAGGGAAGCCATTGCCTTATCGCCACAGGATCTTGACGACCAGATATCAATCTAAATTGTTATTTGATATCTTATTATCATCACGAATCACCCCATGGTGTAATCTTGATGGGGTAATAATAGTAATACTTACCCTCAAACGAACTGCTGGCGATGAGAAAATATCCTATAGCAAAAGGTAGGCGCATATTATCTATGCTTCTGCCACTCGATATGGATAAAGGCGTTGTGTTATGTTTTATCGATTTTATTAAGAACAGTGGTATCCCACTTTTGGTAACGACCTATTAGGATACAGGCTAAAATACTAAACATACCTACACATGGCTCAAGTATATGACGTTATTTAGTTAATATGTTTTTACGTTCTAAAATAATTAGTGTAGATAGTGTGTTTACCTTTTAATCCAGCTCGAAGGCCCAAAAACGTGTCCTAATGTAAGACAAACCTATGTCTTAAGCATTAGAATTGTAAGGTTGCCTCAGAATAACAGGCTTTGTAAGTATTTAAATCAATCCCCTATTTATACAAGTCTACATGAAGTCATCACAACGCAGGCAGATTACGACAACCGCCACGCGCCATGCGCGCGCCAAAACTTAAAAAAACTTTGACAGCTAAACCAACATGGCCGCTGATAACAGAATCTAATCGTCATTTATATTGTATCTGCAAACACATTGTTCTTTCAGACTTTCACAAACTCGGGCGCAATGCAAACATGATTGCAGTAATTGGTGTATGAGTCCCCTATTTTATTTTATTTTGTTGTAATGAATAGGCCACTTGCTTTAGTTTTGGGGGAGGAAGATATTTTTGTGTACGTACTAACTGGTGGTGGTATTTATTTTGTTAATTAAAGAGCCGTTTCTGTGAGGTTAGTGGTTTGAGCTTGGCTATTTTTTTAAGCCATATGGTGCCCTGTGGCAATAATCTTTTAACCTTTGGCTGTTTTTTAATGCCGTGGATGGTAATTATCGTAAGAGAATGTGGGGTGATGTTGAGTTTATTAATCTTATCGTCTGGCCTGACTCCGCATCATGCTCATGCTCTTACTAAAATAGTTTTAAAGAAGATAATCACAATGGAATTGGCGACAAATCCATGCTATCCCTCTGACTTACTACCTTTAACTGGTTCGTCGACACATCTATATATATATATAAATGAATTGCTGTTCGTTAGTCTCACTAAAACTCGAGAACGGCTGAACGGATTTATCTTATCTTAGTCTTGAAATGTTCGTGGAGGCCTAGGGAAGGTTTAAAAGGCGAGAACAAATCGAATAATTTCCGAAAACCCTAAAAACAGCCCTTTTCTATTTCCCATACAAACTTTTTCTAGAGTCAATCGTTTTCTAGAGTCAATTTGAACTTTATTGCTATGAACTTTTTTATTCAATACGTTTTGTTTGTTTTGAAATTAATTTATACAAAAGTTTAGGTCTTTTATTTATCGATTGAGGCAATACGAAGTCTGCCGGGTCAGCTAGTCTATATATATAAAAATCAATTGCTGTTCGTTAGTCTCACTAAAACTCGAGAACGGCTCAACGGATTTATCATATCTTTGTCTTGAAATGTTCGTGGAGGTCTAGGGAAGGTTTAAAAGGCGAGAAAAAATCGAATAATTTCCGGGAAAACCCTAAAAACAGCCCTTTTCTATTTCCCATACAAACGTTCTCTAGAGTCAATCGTTTTCTAGAGTCAATTTTAACTTTATTGCTATTCAATAAAGTTCATATTAAATTGAGGCAGTACGAAGTCTGCCGGGTCAGCTATAGTCTATCTATCTATCTATCTATATATATAAAAATGAATTGCTGTTCGTTAGTCTCACTAAAACTCGAGAACGGCTGAACAGATTTATCTTATCTTAGTCTTGAAATGTTCGTGGAGGTCTAGGGAAGGTTTAAAAGGCGAGAAAAAATCGAATAATTTCCGGGAAAACCCTAAAAACAGCCCTTTTCTATTTCCCATACAAACGTTTTCTAGAGTCAATCGTTTTCTAGAGTCAATTTGAACTTTATTGCTATTCAATAAAGTTCATATTAAATTGAGGAAGTACGAAGTCTGCCGGGTCAGCTAGTCTTATATAAAAATAGTTCGCCATCGTTCGAGCGGTGTGCTTCCGAGAGTGAAGACAGCCAAAACGTCTGAAAACATCTATTGTAAGGGATGAAAGCATAACTTCCCCTAATTTTAATGTCAAATATTTTTCTTTTCCGGCCAGTCATTTTTATTCATTTGTTCCTATGGTCAATTTATTTTGTGATCCGTGTAGCCATTTGACAGATATTGTGTTATTTAAGTATACTTTGCCAAAGAGGCCTACACTCGTAATTTATCTATAGTTGACCATATCTTTCTATGCAAACTTTTTAACAGCAATAATCACTGTTCTTAAATGACGTTCCATTTCAACTAAACTCCACACTATTCGCAGTTTACCCACAGCACTATCCAGTCTAGGCTATTAATTTGCATACTAATTTATCTTGAATTAAATACGCCACGAATTGCTATCTCAGCCCTTCATAATCTGTTCGCACCGTTCGCCGTACCTCACTTGAAGGACGATGTTAATGTGGATATGCCCCTTTGTGACTTTGTGAGAAATCTGTCGAGCTCGAACCACATCATCATCATCATCCTCATCAAAACATCCCATATTTGTTAACGATAAGCTTGTGAAAATCTTGAAAATCTTGTGATAAGTAACAAAAAAAATCTAGCCTTGGTACTTTATTAGAAATCTAAGGCCCGAATTAAATTATTCGCCTACCCATGTTGGAAAACATTGCGAGAAAACTTTCAATCTCCATAGCTGTGATGAAGAATATCTGGCTAAACATAAATGTGAATGCACCAATTCTAAATACAGAGCTACGACGTTATCTCGAGAACAGCCAAAGCGGAACTACTAACGCCACTATAAAACATCACTGCGGCTTTCGTATTTCGTATTTATTTATTTATTAGCATAAGCGCACACACACACACATAAAACATTGCAGATAATTAGCGCTAAACAAAATAACATAAAAACATACAGACACAGATAGAAAATACAGTTAAATTTAATTTGCACTAAGATAGATAGGATAAAGGTACCAAAGTACCCATACCCTAGTACCCAGATCTCAGAGTTATAATAATTAAGAATACAAGATATTTTTATTTTATTTTATAATTGAAATGTTACCTACTTTAGAAATGTTTTATTTAGATTTAAGCATACATTGTGATACCCTTTCAGGGTGCATGTACTTTACCTTATTTACACCTCCACCTGTAACCCCCTGTGTACATGTTTACAAATAAAATGAATATGAATATGAATACCCCTGTCAGTTGTTGTAGTGTATTTCAGGCTCAGATTTCAGGCAAGCGCAGCGGGCGAAGTGACAGGTCCATGAAACTCTTTGCTGTTCAGTTGGCGTAGATGGTGGCGCCCCGCTCCATTCTCTAGTTAACGTGGTGGCATTGTATAGGTGCCGCCATCCACGATGACGCGTGACGTAGCTATTTGCATCTTTGCCTTCAGCAGAGTGCCACGATGAAAGAGAAAGATGCAAATAGCTACGTCACGCGTCTTCGTGGATGGCGGCACCTGTACTTCCCGGTGAAGAGTTAAAGGCGTATCCGCACCATTGCCCCGGCCGCCCATCCCGGTGTTGACATGCCACCGACAGGCACAGATTATGGTCATCTGCATTACAAAGCCGTGCGGTGCTCCGTGGGATTGCACTGCCATCATAGCTCCTTCTTCGTGTCTGTTTGGACATTTCGGATCTACCCCTGATGAAGGTATAGTCACTATGGTGGTGGTGGTGGTGGTGGTGTGGTCTACCCTACAACGATCTTCTGGCTGATGAATTTCGTTTACAGGGGGGCGCCAGGTCTACGCAACATAATGCAACGAACCTGTCATCAACACAGACCTTTCATTCCTCATTGGTCATCAAGCGTTGGTTTCACCTGTCACCGCGTGCCAGAAGGTCGTCGGAAAGCTGTACCATTATTTAAGGTTATCCCGGCTATAAGTAGAAGGAGAACTTGGAACTTGGTTTGTTAGAAGATATCTCCTTTTATAGATAAGCTCGCCTTTCAACACTATTTTTATTTACTTTTTGTTTTCCTGGATTTGGATCTTCATCTTGTGGGACCAGACGAATCATTATAATTGTCTACTATAAGTCTCTATCTCTATACTTATGCTGTGTGTATAGAGTATATTTTTACCACAAAACACTCCCTATTGTCACAAAATCCATCACGAACCGTAACAAAACTCCATACAACCCCGAGTATTCGATTTGAGACGTCTCCGGGTATAACCTCAGATCAATATACGGTAAAAGAGCCCCATTTCACGGTTGGGCGGGCGCGCAGGGCGGGCGGCGACACGACAACTTTTTAAAGCTCGGAAATATGGAGTCCTATGTGAAACCATTTTCCGGAGTTTGCGTCAATTATCTGGTCTAGGAGGCGTTGCAGAGACTACTTATATGTAGTTTGATAGAGACTCAAAGTCTGCTGTGATTCTGATCGTTTCTCGGTCGCGAACGATAGATAAGCTAAAGATAGTTGTTCTAGCAAGACATTTTAAGCGGTACTCTCTTTGAGAAGCTTTCTGTGCATTTTACCATTAGCAGTCTATTTTTATTTTTACCTGATCTTTAGATACAGGTAGGTAGAGAAGGTAGTTTTACAAAAAGACAAACCTTTAAAAAAATAACATAAAAAGTATCTAACTGTCAAGTATTATTTTCTAACTAACGTTACAGCTTTAATTGTTATCTCGAAATCCCATAAAGCTAAGCCTAACCCAATTAACAGCAATCCACGTCAACTTAAACCCCAAATCTCTGAAGCACCAAAAAACAATTCTAAACCGCCATACGAGTCTTTTGACCCATTATTATCCTTTTAAAACGCTTTTAAAGTCATTTTGCGCCACGCGTCGGGCACACGACCGCTAGCCTCCACAGCCAGAGCTCAAATGACTTTGACTACTGCATAATTTTTTAATCATACGATCGAGTGAGCAGCTAATACCGTAGAACGCGCGATGTTCAGGGTAGTTATATAGAACGGCGGGTAAGCGGGATTGGTTATTGTAAAAGGGTGCGGAACCAATCTTGGAGGTGGTTTTTGATGAGCGGGTAGTTTTAAAAAACGTGCCTGGTGTTAGTTTTGCGTTAGCCCATTTGGGGTTGTGATGTGAAAGTAAATATGAGGTCTTTTTCCTTCTCACGGTTAAGCACAATGTTGCGGCTCATCCGATCGGTCCATAATTTAAGAAAAATAGTTGCTACAAGGGTGGGTAGAGTTTTACCCAGTTCAAGCATATCCTTAGAGTTACTAAACAAATGACAATCCTATAAGATTCTCGCCAGTAAATAAGTAAGTGACAACTTTCAAAATCGTTGCTTGAAGTCAGGGTATACTTTGTTAAGAAATGCTAGACAAAAAATAATGGCAACATGTGTGACATATTAGGGCACCTCTTTTGATTGACAAACCAAATATGTCATTGTCATTAAAGAAAAAACTCAGTAGTCTTCAAATTCTAGCATTTTTAGACAAAGTGTAAGCTCAAATAAGTTCAGTTAAACAACCCAATAAATGAAACTTAAGAACAGGTTCACTGTACAACTCATGATCATGAATTCATGAATCATGAAATCACAAATATATTTTTCACGCCTCTGGTGAACATCGTGAGGAAACCTTTATACATCCATAGCTGTGGCGATGGGCTAGCCCTGTCACGCAAAATAAGGTGTTGAATACTGCAACACATTGGAGCAACTGGTGCCTCTTCCGCCCAATGTGGGAACAACAGGGAGCACTTATCCAGTGGAGAGCGCATAGATACATTTTCCTTTGAAACACAACTCACCAATTTACAGGCGGCGTGGGGACGAGGTAAGAGAGCTGTGATTGGTCAGCCGCTGCGAAACTGTCTGGCGGCCCGTCATCGTACATAGGTGGCGTATGAGAACGTTCGTTGAATACAACAAACGTTTGGCGAGCCACATTCCCCCGCAGGCGCAGTCAATTGGATATATAGTCTCTGGGGAACAACAACCGTCCGTCCAAAGCCCGCGATTTTCAACCTACCCGCACTGAGATAAAGTTCAAAACCTGTAAAAAAACAGAACAATAGAGCTGGCTCTTGTGGACGTTGGAAAGAGCTAGTGCCGTATTACATTTAATTATGGGTAATTAAACGAGCTGGTATTTAAACGAGCTTCAAAAAAGTCTAACCTAACCTAAGCTAAAAACTAACTGAGCGACTAAATTACTGACGTCTTGTCAGTAATTTAGTCGCTCAGTTAATTTTTTAGTGGATAGTTTTATTATAGTCCCATAATTATCCCCGAGTTAACTCTGGCGCAGGTGCTTGTAAAGATGTCATTTCAATCCTACATTTGAGGGCCCGATTAAGTCTCCTTCACACCATTGTTATCTTAAACGCAATTCTCGCTGATCTAATTTTAATCACACGGTCCAGTAAGTGATTACTATGGGTGAAAATTACGATCGTTGTGATATACTCAACGATGGTGCGGATGATATATACTATATCTTTATTTATTTATTTATAACGTTTATTCATGAAAAAAAGCACTTAATTGTGTAATTTAAGTCTGCCAAACTGCTAGGCAGTTTGTCGGCAGATTGGTTTGGCTCTTAACTATAACAGTATGTACTTTTTTAATAGTAAGCCCATCCCCCGTTCCATTTTTAAGATATTTAAAGGTTTTTAATATAATATTGTTTCAACATACATTTAAACTTTCTCTTGGGAATTGCATCTGTAATGAACTTATCTGGCAGCACCCTACAAGCAAGATCCACCCTATCTGCAAGATAACAAGACAATAGAAGTCATTGCCCGTCAAGAAGATGCATACGATTTGACGTTAGCTGCCACTGCCGCTACCGCCCCACCTTGTTATTTGGCAGATTTTATTATTGATCCAGATTTTCTTAGATTATTACTTTTCGTTATTGTTGTGTTGGAAGAAAATCTGAGGAATAATACAACTCATCTATACAAAATATTTTTGATATGTATATTATTCCACAGGATAAAAAGTATTGTAAGAAAGTTCGGACCTAACCATGAGTTGCACGAAACATATGATAGCATATCCTTAGCATCAGAAACAAATGGCAAGCCTATTAGCCAGGGAGCACTTATCCAGTGGAGATGGAGAGCGCATAGATACATTTTCCTTTGAAACACAACTCACCAATTTATGGGCGGCGGAGGGCGAGGTAAGAGAGCTGTGATTGGTCAGCCGCTGCGAAACTGTCTGGCGGCCCGTCATCGTACATAGGTTGCGTATGCGAACGTATGTTGAATACAACAAACGTTTGGCGAGCCGCATTCCCCCGCAGACGCAGTAAATTGGATAGTCTGTGTATGAGATCCTCGCCCTTAAATCAGTAAGATGACAACTTTTTTCAAACTCGTTTCTTAAAACTCAGGGTTACGTCTGAACATTCTTAAAATATTTTTAATCCGGCGGCATAAAGTTAACTTTCGAGAATATTCTGTAAAGTTAATATTATTCCTCGGATTTTCTTCTGACAAAACAAAATCGACGCAAGCAATTTTCTCATACGGATTTAATTCGAGCTTTTATTGCTCTAGACGAAGGGTACACACGGTGAATGTTTTGGAGATCAGAAGGCAATTTTTGAAGTAAAACTTCTTGGGGCACGGGGGTAAAATTTATTTAACCTCTCAACTGTGGGTTATTCATATATTTGCTTTTCAATTGCTACTAGCCGGGTGCTATCACGAGTGGCTAAAAAATGTAACGGAAATTGGAATCGGTGACGTCAGGGTCGGCTGAAGACTTTTAAAACCGCAACTATTTTCAATACGGTTTTTAACTAATCAGATAAGATAATAATACATTCGTACAATAAAGAATGTTAATTAGTGAGAGAAAAACCTGATGAAACGTTAACAAATAAAATTTATTTTAAGCATTCTTCCACGAGTTCTTGATTTCCGGTATGGCCAAAACCAGTGACGTGACCAAAAACTACTTCGTTCAAACTCTTTGTTGGAACCGGAACTTATGTTTGACAGTTGTGCGATGCGATCCATACAGTTTGTAAGAAAAGAGTTTCATCAATGTCACACGGGTCGATATGGATTTCTAAAATGATGAACGAATCGTTTTGTGGCCGGTAACTATGGAATAGGTACCTAAAACGCGCTGCGTAGTCGCGCAACGGGCAGCTAGTAATCGCATAAAGTCACTTAGAATCATCCAAATGTGATATTTAGTTTTCAAGCAAATTCCGATGTGATGGATGGCTGCATTAAGACTTCTTGAAAACAATAAGTAGGTACCTAGAACTGTTCTAAAGCCACTTTTTATTATATAGTGCAGTTCAAGTCACAAATTAGCAGTTTAGCTACTAAGTACGTGTTATACCTACCTATTTAATGTTTATCTGTAGTAAACGGCCAAAGCGAGGTCTACAGCTTACAGAGCCATAAGTTTAATGGCTTATTGTTTCGCTTATTTGTTTGTATGTAATTTTTGTAATACATATTTTAAAGTTGAATTGTTGTTATAACTGTTGAAATTATACGATTTTGATTTTAATAAGCTTTTGTAATTTTAAAGTTAATGCTTCATGCCAGTCAATAATGTTGAAGTAAAATATCAAAATCGAGGTATGTCGTATGGCGGACTAAGGAAATGTCAAGAATAAAATTAAATAAGAGTTACGTCATCGCTTCGCGATGAAGTAACCCTAAAAAATCCTAGCAAAGTAGGTATGTCATTTTCATTTTTAATTGTCATAATGTATTTTTTGTGTGCAATAAAGTATAAAGTAAAGTAAAGTAAAGTAAAGTATGTATAGGTTAGCGCGGGTAGCATAAGGCACGCCAGTTACCCCAGCCACGCATTTTGTCACAATTTAATGTCATATCATAATGAATGCGCGCTATTTTATGGAGAAACATCATTGAGACGCGAAAGGAGTTGGCAATTTGGCAAAATGACTGCCCCAGACATGTACAAAGACTTCTCAACAGCCAATTAATAGCATTTAAATATTCTCTCTTATTACTGCGTCTTTAGTTAGTTTGTAGAACTTGAAGGAAATGATTAAATAATTAAGAGTTGTCACTTCATACTCTATGATTCCGCCATTGATTAGTGACTTTTGCCATCGTTAAAAATAACATGCAACATAATTGCCAACTAGCAAAACTGTTGAAAACAGGAGGTTTCCAGAGGAGTGGCTAGATGGCGTTATGTTGCATGTTATTGCAAAATGGTGCTTATTTCTAGCGACGGCAAAGGTCACGGAATCATATTGGAATCACGGAGTATTGAGTAACAACTCTTATTTACCTATATTTAATTTTTTTTTCTTCAAGTTCTACAAACTAAATACAGACGCAGTAAATTAAATTTATGAATGAATATTTAAATGCTATTGGCTGTTGAGAAGTCTTTGTACATGTCTGGGGCAGTCGTCCATATATTGATTTAGCCATCTTCTTTGTCATTTATCTGCGCTACTGAGGTGAGTGGCAAGCCTTATGGTAGCCCCGCAGGTACACATTAACTTGGAATAGTTGAAAATACGTACTCGATCAATTAAATAAAGGGACTGGGCACAGAGACAAGCAAAGCAATGCATACATTTGAGCGAGACGGCTTAAAGACGTGACGTCAGATGGTATATAATCTGAGCGAGATGCAAATAGTAGTGACACTATTGAATGAGTTAAGTATATCACCACGAGCGCGACAAATTGTAGATAAGGAATGGTGGGAAATAAATGACATGACGTATTAAAAGTAAGTACAAGTATAAAATAATTTCAAATAATCGGACGTCTGAAACATAAAAGTAACTTGAAGCAGAGATTGGATCTCAAAATTGGAAATTTAAATCTCTTTTAGTATAGCTAGGTATAGGTGTATAGTATAGGTACCCTTAATGATCTAGCTACAGAAGTTTTACTTCTAACACGTGTACGGTGCTACACCCGTATTTTTTTTGCTTCAAAACTAACTAATTTTGTTAAATCCACCATACCAGGTTTGCTACAGATTTCGCATTAGAGAAAAGCTGGCTTTCGTACATATTTTTCTTTCCATTATTAAAGTGTCTATATTTTGATTCTGTGGATTAAAGTATAAAGAATTCTACAGACAAACCTGTTGCGATAGACTAGCCTCCTGAAACCAAAGTGAGGATATTGAATAACAAGTTAAACGTAGACACAACCAGTTCCACCCCCACGTCGTATGGGAAAAGGGGTGTTATGTTTTTACCTTATAAATACATGTTACCTTAACATGGTTTGCTGGAAGAAATCTCTTATTAGAGATAAGCTGGCCTTTGTACAATTTCTTTTTCAATCTTAAGCTATTTTTACTGCCATGTGAGTACAATAAAGAAATTACAATTACAATTAAATAGGAATAGGTACGAAAGAAACGTTACAGGCCCAGATAATAATATTTCAAACTGTACATGTCTGTAGCCAAGTTACCTGCGTCTGTACGCCGCGACGATGCTATGATTCTTTTTAAAAAGCTTTAAAAGCCGACTCCGCCTAAATATGCAGCTTTTAAATGAAGTTTTAGACACGGCACGTTTCCATTCTACACTCCTTTAGATTTTCGTGATGTCTTAGAAATGGGAATGAGAGTTTTTAACTGGTTTTGTAAAGTTGTGGGTAGATTTATTTGGGTTCCTTAACTAAAGGATGCCAAATGGGGTCCTATTTACGAACCCTATGCTGTCCATCTATCCTTCATCATGCTGTACCTGATGAGCGAACGAAGTTGTTATTAATCTTACTATTACAATTTTTAATGAAGAGGTTGTAAGAGTCTTCGTAATTATGACTGCAACTTTCTACACCACGGTAGCGTAAGGACAAAAGAGTCCTTGGAACAATATTGACATTAAAATTATAAATAAAAAACATTAAAATTATTTTGACAGTGGGTACCAAGACGTCAATGAATGTCTAATTTTTGACGTTGGTACCCACTGTCAAACTAATTTTAATGTATTTTTTTTATAATTTTGGAGAATGACAATGGCTCGACTTAGGGGGTTAAAATCTATATTTTACTTTACTTACTTACTTTATACTTTATTGCACAAAATAACACATTTTACAATTGAAAGTGGACAACACATGACAAAGGCGAGCTTATCTCTATTAAGAGATTTCTTCCAGCAAACCTAGGATGGACAGGAAATAATTTAACAACAGGTAGACCCATGTGCACAACATTAAATAAGATAAAACAATAAACTACTTAACAATACGTACATAAATACCAGACTTATAGATATAAATAAGTTAAGCAAATATACCTAAATAAAAGTACTTAAATTTAATACGGTAGAGAAAGATAGTGTTCTTTCAACCGACTTTTAAATATGTTGAGTGACGGACTGTCTCTAATAGCGTTGGGAAGTTCGTTCCAGAGTTTTATGGCGCGAAGTCGGAACCCATGTTCGTAGGCGGCAGTGTATTTTGTTATCAATCGTAAATTTTTTAGCCGAAAAAGCTAAAGAGGCTTCTAAAAACTACTGCAAAACTAAGATGCAGGACCAGACCAAGTACCATGGAAACAATCCCCACAGAAGGTCTCGCTCCAAAGCAATTCATTACAAATCTGAATACTCAATTACCGATCTTGACGTCCAAGTAGCGATTCTACTGAGATAATGTGTCGATGCTGAGATCCCGTAAGCGACTGAGGCTCCGCCAAGCGGGAATCAACTGGCAGTTTCGGATTTCAGCGAATTTAGAAAGAAATTGGGGGTTAGGGAGACTGTTTTATTATGGCGGAAAGATATTAGTATAAAAGGATTCTAGTTTGTTTTCGATTTATAGGGACAATCACATGTAGTAGTCGATTACATTTATACTTAATTGTACACAGCTAAATAAACACGTAACATTAAAGAAAATCTAAGTACAAAGGCGACCTTATCTCTAAAAAGAGATTTATTCCAGCAAACCTGGGCATGAAAGGATAGTTTGGCTGAAAGGCAAGTCATTGCACAATAACTGCAATTCTAAATGTAATCTACCGATAAATATGATTAAGTATGAATAGGAACGATTAGGTAATTCAAAAGTTTATTTTAATTACTTGCCCGACAACCTATCTATTTGATTATTCTGGCGCTTAGTTCACAGCCTGTTCTTTTCAAGTGCCTAATTAACTATTTTAGCTACTTGATTAAATTCCAGCTCAAAAGTTCACAGTAGTTTTTCAGTAAATGCCTAATTCATCCGAATACCTGCGACATACCGGCTAGGAAACTACTCGTAAATACATATTTTATGTTCGGTACAAATGTTCACAAGGGTAGCTCTGAAACCTCCCCTCTTGAGAGGGTGTGGATCACTCGCATAGCTTGTAAGATCACTATTATAGTGTTGTCGATGTAACGTGTTGTATGTATGTACTTGCAATAGTCATTAATGTTTTTTTGTTTTATTACAGTGTGTTAACCAATAGCCACATAGAGAAATAACCGGCCAAGTGCGAGTCGGACTCGCGCACGAAGGGTTCCGTGCCATTATCTATAAAAAACCGCAAAAAAAATGTATGGGAGCCCCCCTAAATATTAATTTAATTTAAATTTAATTATTTATTTTTTAAGTAAATAATATACTCAATATATTGTGAACATTTTAAGCGTCTACCTGCTACCATTATCAATATCGAGCAAAAATGAGCAAAAAAATCACGTTTGTTGTATGGGAGCCCCCCTTAATATTAAATTTCTTTTGATTTTTAGTATTAGTTGTTATAGCGGCAACAGAAATACATCATCTGTGAAAATTTCAACTGTCTAGCTACCACGGTTCATGAGATACAGCATGGTGACAGACGGACGGACGGACGGACAGACGGACAGCGAAGTCTCAGTAATAGGGTCCCGTTTGGCACCCTTCGGGTACGGAACCCTAAAAATGATTCCTAAATCAGAAAACAAATGAATGATGAACATTTTAGTTTTAGAGGATTTGTAAGGAATAAACTAATACAGGCTAGCCCCCTGTCACTCAAAATGGAGTATTTAATAACTGTTTAAAGGTGGGCACAGTTGTGCCTCTGCCACCCCGTATGGGAAAAGGCATGATGCCATGTTATCCTGTGCCTGTGCCTAGTAAGAACAGCCAACCTTTCTAAGATACCTAAAGTTAAAATTCCTTTAATGTCACCTCAGTTATTAAAAAATAATTACATATTCAAACTGAATTATCTCAGAATTAATTAAATTAATTTTCAATGTGGACGATCAATGTCCCCGCCGAGGAGCAAATGCTTTTACGAATTTCATGTAAACTTATGGCAATAATCTAGTGAAGTGACGTCACGGACACACAAACATCTATCACAGAAGTATAGAAATGCATATCTAGCATGAAAACTGCAGAAATCACACAACAAAATCTATTTAACGACCCCCATCACTCCAGTGCGCGTTATATCAGAATTTTATACCCTAAAGTCAGTACTTGAAAACAAACCTTTACTCTCCACAGTTTAGGTAGAAACTTGCCTGAACGTTGCAGCGTGAAGTAGGTAATTTGTAGCAGGAAACTAGCAGTAAATAAAATGCAACGTTTTGTAAAGCAGTTTATCTGAAGATTGCACGATTTTGTAGTCTTCCTGCGACATGCTGTGAGTTTCATGGATCAGTCTTGCTCACTTGGGTCATGCATTTAACTCAGAGCTAATCGAGTAAATTATTTATCTTAAGTGCATTATAAGGATGTTCTAACGGTGATGAAAAACATGGTGATGAAACCTTCATTATATAGCTGCGGCGATGGGCTATAGCCCCCTGTCAAGCAAAATCACTGGCTGAAAGTGGTCACAGTTGTGTCTCTGCCACCCCGTATGGAAAAATGCGTGACGCTAAGCGGGTAACTCGATAGGCTATGCTACTAGTATATTATATGTATACTCGATCAGCTACGAAATCTGCTACGAAACTACGCCGTAGCACTACGAAAGCACTACTTGCATTACTTTTATTTACCTGCATTAGGTAACTCATTACCTAAGTTGCTGAATATTTTTTTGTCCAGTTGCAAAAATGAATTTGCATAATGAACTAGTTTTTCCTGTCTCTTATCATAATAGTTATTATTTACTTGTCCTTCTGGAATAAAAATAGTGTACTTATCCGAAATTATTTCCTGAATTTTACCCTCTACATCTTGATTCGATTCACAACAGATAGCCAAGTTTCAAATAAGAGGACATCATCATGCATAGCCGCACTGTAGAAAATGGATATACATGGTGTTAGTTCATTGCAGAGAACAGTTTTCCGTCTTATTAATTAAAATACTCTACTCTGTTATACTTCCTTACTCTACTATAGTTCCTTACTCTGAGATTAGTTACTCTCAGGTTGAACTCAGCTACTTTTACTCTAAAGTCGAGTCGTTTATTAATAATTGAAATTCGTTAATACGGGCTTAGTAAAGTTAGTAATATTTTAGTCTGTGTTTAATAATAAGATGGTTTGTCTGTGGTATCAAGTAATATTACGGATTTCGGCGATGGGGTGCTATCTAGCTTCATTGAGAATACAGATAACATAATATAAAAGAAAAACATGTACAAAGGCTAGACTCATCTCTAATAAGGCTACACTCACTCACCCCACACATACATGTTGGCATATTCCCACATTTTATTTTTATTGATCGCCCTGTTTCGTAATTGGCATTTTATATATTTAATATTGATTGTATTATTTATTTTCAATGGCAAATAAACTAATGCAATGAAAAAAAGATATTTTTTCCAGCCAACCCTTCTGATGGTTGAGCGGGGTACCACCTGCTCATATAATAAAACAAGAACAAGAACATAGTGTCATGCCTTATCCCATGCGGGGTGGCAGAGGCATACTGTGCGCACTTTTTCTCAGTTATTCAATACTCCATACTATAAGTCTATTCGTGATAAGAATGCAGTGAAGGCACCACTGTCCGGCGGCCTATAGCCACGCCCCGTAACCAATCAAATCGTTTCCAATTATCAAGCCAAGTTCACAGTGACCAGTTGAAGGCAAACTTTCGAACGCGACGGTTGTGTCCTGTCCTGTGAGTGTGTGTAACATATTTAAATTTAAATTTCACTGCATTGTTATCACGAATAGACTTATAAGAGTAATTTCACAATACACCCTGTAGTTATTAAGGCCGACTTGTCTCGCTCATCATCTAATTAATCGCGATCGCGCGTGAAGTCGCGCCGCTCGTGTTGTCTGAACACGGCTTTTGATCACGACACGGTTGCTCGTGTGAACCGTGTCTTTCTCTAGAGTGTGGAGAAACCAAGAAATTGTTAGTTAAGATTGCGTCACGCGTTTTCCCAAACGGTGTGGCGGAGGCACACTTGTCACCACTTTTAGCCAGTTATTCAAATTCCATTTTGCGTCAAAGGGGTAGCCCATCGCCGCGCCGCAGCTATGTATTAATGAAGGTTTCCTCATAATGTTTTGCATCACCGTCAAAACTTACGTGTAATGTAGGGGGTTCTCAATTCGGTAACTATCTTACGTACCTATCGAACTTTAACTATTCAAATTACTATTATCCTTATCCCGTTGAAACGACTCCCTCGCCCACCTACCTAATTAAGAAGCGAGAAAAATAACAAGTGTGATAGATTAAAATTTAAACACCATGAAAAATTCTCACAACGCGGCGTGAAAGAAAGACACTGTAACGAATACTGCCCTAATTTCGTAATTTCATGTGATTGACAGTTTCACGGGACGGTTTATTAAAGCATTTCATGTCTGACAATTTTTTTACTAAACTTCTTACTTCAGTTTACAGGCGGAATATCAGCGGCGTCCTTTGAAGAACGTTCCAAGATGGCCGCGAATCATCTGTCATTTTTAATTGCGTGTCAGCCCGCGCTTTTACCGCGGTCCGTCATGCGCCGCTGCAAATATATTTAGTTTATTGCGATATAAACGCGGCGGATATTATAGGGGATCGGTCCCTCATTAGATTTGCATCATTCACTTATAAGAAGTAGCTGCTTCCTGATGATTAAGACCAAGTATGGCGCCTAATTTGTTTTTTTTTTTAAACCAAACTACATCCTCTATCGTCCTGATTTAAAAAGACAACTTCAAAGCGGTGACGACGTACAAATAATGTCCTTTGATTATTTAACAAGATCCGCGGCTGACAACTCAATCCCGTGCCTCAAATGTTCGAACGGTCACTTTCCCGCGTTTATTTCACAATAAACTAAATATATCGCTTTCCCTCGGACATTTTCGACAACAAGCAAGTGGCAATTAAAAGTGACAAATGATAAGAGTTGTCGTTTTTGTGTCGTCGCCATGTTGTTTTTTGTTTCGCGGTTGTTTTTGAGTGCGAAAGTGATCGCTTGATGTTTTCAGATCTTTACGGCATTTCAGTTCCATTCTTGCGGGAAAGATGACAGACGCACAACGCAAAATAATGTTGAGTGCTGAGTTGACCGCTGAAAAAAAGATAAAAGAGAATGCCAAAGACACGGCAGAGTGGTTATGATGTGTGACGTCTGGCTATATGGCAAACCGTCTTGTCATCCAGCAGAACATTAAAAAGCGATAAATGTTCCAGCGAAGTATGAGAGAGGACTTCCTCGTGTAAATCACGGCGTTATTTTGTAAAATAATAAATAACTGAGTAGTTTAAACGAAATAAGTGTCAAAGTATACATACCTAGTGGTTTGTGTCCGTAAAATCAGCCAACTATTTTGAAAGTTAGTTGTTACGATGATGATGATGATGATGATGATGTGGTCAGAGCGATATCGGTCACGGCGACCGCTTCAACTTGTCGTCTATAAAAGCCACTCGTGGGCTCGCATGTGGCTTATGTTACCAATCTTTCCTTTCTTGTACATTGCGAACCCCATTAAGTATTAGTAATTTTATAAAGCATTTGCGCAGGTGGCCAGACTGTTATTACGATTATAATACGTGGTACCAATACGAAATAAGAAATTATTTGCGTAACATTAGGTTTTAAGTGCAGTTTTGTTCGATCTTTGCAAGGCTTTGGATATTCAGCCGGAAACATACGATTTATTACGTCTTTACGACATAGGCCTAAGAAAATCAGAAAAACCACTGAAACAATAAAAGTGCTGTCTCCGGTAAAGCTTATTTACGCTTTACGGCACAACTCTGAACTATAAATGCACTATTTATTTATTTATTTTTACTTAGCCTATAATGTGTCCCACTGCTGGGCAAAGGCCTCCCCATTTCGAGCCCTATACTAGTTACTATAATAGTTACACAATCGGACCGGTTATAAAAACTTTTGTAAAAAGCTACTTCGAAAATGAAATCTATGGCCTGCATAGCCAGAATATGATCGCATTTGTTTTGACATCTTAAGATTGCTTTTGATGTGGATTTTAGAGCATCTACGGGTTGATATTACTGTGAAGCTTATTGTGTATTGTTCCTGATATCTTATCTTGCCAAGATTATACTACTTTAACATCTTAGAGGCACGAGTTCGAATCTTAGACGGGGCAAATTGTTTCTATCTTTTGTCGGATCTCCTAGACTTCATTCGATTTGTATAATGGTTGCCTAGCAATACTATCTACTATTTTTCTGCTATATCCTAACGAATTACTAAAGTCCTTGTCTATTTTCCTTACCTTCCTAATACAACAATATGATTTTGCGAAAAATATCCTGTAAAACGATGACTTTTCAAACTATTTTCATGTTTGATGTGATGGCATGTGATAATAAGAGACGTGTCAGAAGTTTTGCCGAAGATTTCATTGGGGTTGAACCGAAATTAGTCATCGACAAAACTTAGTTTTGCACGCAAAATCATTTGTGTAGTTACTTAACTGAGATGTATTTAACAACGTACCTACACATCAAAGTCTAGAAGAAAGAATATATTCGATGAGTGTTTTTCTTAGTTTAAAACTGAGTCTTATAAGGGGTGATAAACAATGAAACAAATTATAAAATTTGAAACTAATTATTTTATATCAACATCAAGTTTCACCGAGCCGTCCACATATACAGCGTTGAGCGTTTTTTTAACAAAAGTACATTTTTTTTTTTATTAATAGCTATCAATTAATCTTCTTGCCTTTGATCTATTTATTTTCAACCAAAACATTACAAATGAGTAGCTATTAATTAAAAAGAAAGTGTAAGTACCTTTCTGTAGTGCAGTGTAGAGATACAAAATAGTAGATACTATCTATAACAACGGAAGAATCTTTTATGTAGTAAGATTTATAATTAGATATTTTTTAAACTTTAGTAATTAAAGGATAAAATCAAATTGCAATCAATACTTAGGAAAAAGTAATATTAAACTAATACTTTGGCACAGCTGAATGTTAATAAATTACATATAATTAAGCAATCAATTACCTTAACAATATCTTGTTATTTACTAAGCATAGGCCACATTTAGACTATTTTTACAAAGCCTATCATTCGCTTATATACAGATCTTAACTAATATTCACAAGATAACAAAGCAAGAAAGTAAATACATTTCGTAAAGTGTTTACGGAATAACCTTAACTTCAATGAGCACAATATAAGGAATCGAATAATTACAAAATAAATTTTGGTTATAGTCTAGAATATTCGATGTTCACTCAAAAAGGAAATTGCACCGCACTGGATATGCATAGTGTCTTTCATCAAATACTAAGTCAAATAATAAGTCTTATCGACCATTACAATTAGTAGTTCAATGAGTAAAATTATGTATCACAATTGATTCATTACTTTTATTTTGACATCCAAATTGCACCCACAACGTTTCACAACACTATGGACAACTCATTAATCCAACAAAGGACTCTGTATCTCGATGACATCATCGTTATTACAGCTGTAAGAATACTCGACATCTAACGTTTTGGAACTTTTAATTTGACAGTCCACTGTTATTATCACTCTCCTTTTCCCGGGGATCAGACCCGGGTCGTTGCCATAATCACGAGTGAGAATGTCCAAGGCTTCCGTGCGTATGGTGGTGATTCGCCAGGTGGTGGAAATAGGGTGCGTAGGGCCCCGGCCCCGAGAAGGGATAGGGCACCCCGTGCGAGTAGAGAAGTCCCCCTGGGTAGGGTCCCGAAGGAAATCCCCCTGAATGTGGTGGCGGGACGGTGGGGCTGTTGACGTCTAATCCTGGATTCTGTTTTTTCCATTTCGTGCGCCGGTTTTGGAACCAGATTTTGACCTGAGGAGTAGACGTACATTTATGATTAAAAAGTTACCGCGCTGATTATTTGGGGTGATTGTTAGGCAATGAGTAATGGAAAACTGGCTAAAAAGTAGACAAAATTGTGCCTCTGCCACCCCGTATGGGAAACGGCGTGACTCTATGTTTATTGTTAGGCAATGTTCGTTACTATATCCACATTTATATAGCTTCTTCAACAAGTTTCCAGATCTCTGCTAAAAGTAATTAATATTCATAAACTAACATTGTCACAGGATACACCACGTCTTGGTAACAGAAAAAAATATAATCAGAATATAAACATTAGAAAACTTAAATAGAAAACCAACCTGTGTTTCCGTCAAACTTAGACTCAACGCCAAATTCAGCCTTTCACACACCGACAGATATCGCGTCGTCTTAAACTTATTCTCCAAAGAAACCAACTGTTCGTACGTAAAGGCGGTTCTTGCCCTTCTAGGTTTCGTTCCTCCCTTCGAATCCCTTGACGACATGCCCTTCTTTTTTGAAGACGAGGAATTTGGGCTTTTTGGGTCTCCGTTTTCGTCAAGGTCGGATTGGGTGAGGACATCGTCGTCCATGTTGGAGGTCTGGTCGTCTGTTTCGACCTCATCGGTCTCGAGGTCTGAATGCTGAAGGTGGTCTTTGACTGGAACAAATGAAAATTGGAGTAGGTCAGTACCTGCAGTGCCTCATCCTATATCGGCGAAAGGCGTACCTACTCAGAGGAATAGAAATCTTAGTTTATGGGGGGTATAGAAATCTAATCCTGAATATAGTTGTAACATATCGTATGAATGTTATATACATGAAACCGATGTGGTTTAACCCTCTCGCTCACACTTCTATTGTTCTCCATTGTTAGTTTGTTCGGCCTATGTCATGATTTACAAATACGTCGGAAAATACTGGAAATTCTTATTTTACAATCGTTGGTATGCAATTCTTAATCCGCAATATTATTTTAACTAAATACTTAACGTTCGATATTTCACAATGACGGCGGTGCTATTTTAAATTCTCATGATACCTATTATTAATTCGCAATAAATTAAAACATTTCAGCCGTTTTCTTTTTAAAATTCCTTGTCATTTCACGATGATATAATAGACATTTCCGTTGCCCGCCCGCCGGCGATGATGTTGCTAGTGCAAAATAGTTTTAAAACCGCCATTAATACGTATTGCGGCAACACTAATAACACAACAAGCGGAAACATTAAAATATAATTTATGATAAAGTTTTCAGTTTAGTAAATTACTGAAACGCTCGTTTAAATGGCCGAGGGATGTGTAAATAATAGTAAAATTAGCTAAGCGTTTAAAACAGCCAAACTAGATATTGAAAAACACAATAAACGCATTATCAGATTAAAAGAATAGGTGAATAAAACATTTAGGAACTTAAACAATTACTTATTTCAGTACAGTGAAGACTGATTTTGTTTATAAAGTAAAAAAAAAGATATATAAGGTACACTGTTAAAAAATATCGAAACTCAAAGTGTAAAATAATAATTTCTTGTGTGGGATATTCAAATTCAAAGATACAATTGACCAATCGGTATTCTCTCATAAGGACATAGGCCGAACAAACTTACAATGAAGAACAATAGACTTCGGAGCGAGAGGGTTCGAAAGAAACAGAATATTTGGTTGTTTTGTTCAAAATACACTACCAACACCAATAAAAAAAAACTGCAGAACCAAAAACCACTGAAATAATTATTATTACCTCTTAAAAAATGGCGCTTCACTCGTACAAATGTGAACAGGAAATGTATATCAACAGTAAATATGAGCGGTTTTCCATTTTGAAAGATTTACGAACAACTGTTTAACAGTCCTGGAATATGGGTCAGAGTTTCATGAAGAGGATGTTGTCATGTTGCCGCCATGTCTTAAAATGTTACTTCCGGTTATATCTATTTAAAAATCACTGTTAAAATGAGATTATGAGTTTATTAGAATAATGTTGGCTATTTTTGGCAGGAAATAAATAAGACTGTGTATGTCACTATATTTCCTAGTTTTAGGAAGGTAGGATAATATATCATAATTAATGATTTGTATTATTTAAATTTACATACATGATACTATGTGAAATGTATAAAACTGTACCAATCAAGTAAGTAGTTCTTTCTTACTTCTTAAAAAAACAGGATAGGAAAACCGATTCATCAGGCATCAATCAAAACTAAAATACTCTGCGGGTTACACACGACATGATATCGGTGGGGATATAGGGTGTAAAAAGGCGATAAACTGGAGCTGCCTGCTGTGTGTGAGTACACCACTCCAAGCGCACACGGCAGGCGGCTCCAGTTTATCACCTTTTTACACCCTAGATCGTCACCAATGTCTAGTCGTGTGTAGCCCGCTAGGATTCTATCTATGGTTAATTAAGGCGCCTTGGGAACATTGACAACTGTCACTTCGTACTTTGTTAGTTTTACGAAGCGTATATCGTGTCCTTGCTCTTTGACCGTGTCCCACTGCTGGGCAAAGGTGTGGCGTTTTGAGTCCACACATCTGTACTCTATACACAAAGCTAGACAGACCCACCCTCAATGTCTCTTTATCTATATCATTTGTCCCTCTATAAGTCCGTATGACCACCATCGTGTGGGAATCAAATCCTGATAGTTTTAACCGCGGTTTAACTTCATCATATTAGCATCGCTGTCTTTAATTACTTCAAAAAAAAAACAAACAAACAATTAGATACTTCACAAGCTTTCCATCATTAGAAGAAAACGACACAAAATACTCTAATTTCTTAAAGAAAAATGTGTCTTTTCACTTTCCGTTGCAGTTGAATTTCGTGTGTAACTTCATGGCGTATAGTACGCACAGTGTAAGGTAGCGAGTCCAAGTCGAGCGACAAGAATTAAAGCGATAAAATTACAAACAGATGTCGCGATGACGGATATATTGGTGAGTACACGAACCGCGCCGACTAAATACGTCTTTGACGTAATGCTTGTTGAGTATCGCGAGCTAATTATTCAGACGTAGAAATAAGGGATTGAGTGCACATGTAAAGCTTTATTTTTGAATTAAGATAAGGTAGGTTTAAGTAATCGAAAACGGAACCATTTATTTCAAATGTCCTGTTCGATGATGTATTGTGTTGCGGAAGTAAGAGACAGAGTTAGGCGACGACAGTCTGCTTTTCCTTTCTGCGAAAAAATGAGAAATAGATTGATACCTATCTCTATCTCTTGCTCCCGCAATATCAATTAATTTTTGTCTACAAAATTAGGTTAATTTCGCCAATGTCACGTGTTTTGTAGATTTTACTGTATTTTTCGAGAACCTGGAAATTGGAGAGCTTAACACGTCTAATTAGGTTTCAACATAAAAAAATAAAGAATGATGTCATCCATGTTAACCAAATTGAATATTTTTTGTAGAAAAACAGATTTTTCCTTTTAGTAGACCTTGCTATGTGCCAAATTTCATGATTGTAGGCCTACGGGAAGTACCCTTTAAGTTTTGGGTCCATTGCGATTACTATGAAAATCCAAGAATTTGGCAGCGTAAACGGTCGAAGCGTTCGATTGCGTTGACCTAGAAGGTTGATTTTTTCATAGTGATATGCAACCACCAACCTTAACAATTGATATAAATTTCAGTTTAACATGTCCACGTGCTCTTGATATAATGTTTTTGACACACAGACAGACGGACGGACAACAAAGTGATCATATAAATAAGGGTTCCTTTTTTTCCTTTTAAGGATCAGAACCCTAAAAACAGGATAATATAAATATTTAAGGGGCTCCTATACAATAGACATGATTTTTGCTGTTTTTATAAATAATAAACGAAACCCTTCGTGCGCGAGTCCGACTCTCACTTGGCCGGTTTCTTTTATCAATAAAATTAAAGTAAATATTTCAATGTCATAATTGTGATCTATTCGACATGATATTCATGAAAACGAAAGATAAAATGAAATTGATTTTTTTATTAAGTTTTGACCCTAAGATTTTTATATATTTTTTTAATCATAATAATGTTTATTTACCAGAATAAGAGGTACCTACATAGGTTTGGTCTTAATTATAAAGCATAATATATTCAATTAACAACAGGATCATCTGAACCTGAGCTAGGTGGTTAAACTGTATTTCAGGATTCAGCGTAGAAACTTAGCTAAGAGTGGACAACGAACCTTATACCCAGTCAATTATGAGACCACGCTGTAAAACAATTCAAGCTATGCCTCGCATGTACTTAGTGCCACTATCTTGAACCTGAGTAAACGCTAAACTCGAGTAAACGAACAACTCTACAATATCGAGTTGTCAAGAACATCAAACATACATCGTGAGGAAACCTTCATTACTCCATAGCTGCGGCGATGGGCTAGCCCCCAGTCACGCAAAATGGAGTATTGAAGTACTGAAAGTGGGCACAGTGGTGCCTCTGCCACCCCGTATGGGAAAACGCGTGACGCTATATTGTGTTATGTTAAGAACATCAAACCTTTCTGGGATGGGAAAGTTGAAATCCTGGGTTTGCTGGAAGAGATCTCACTTTAGAGATAAGCTTGCCTGTGTAAATTACTTCTCTGTATTTTCTGTTTTTTGTATTTTATGTGCAATAAATATATACAAATACAAATATACAAATTCCCAAAAATGACGCATTTTTCGTGGACTCCTATAAAACATGTCCGTCGATCGAAACAACATTATTTTTTTTTGACAAAATGTCGTAAATGAGAAAATTCAGTTTGAATATGTAAACGATTGACTGAATTACACATTCAAACTGATTAAATTGTTTAAATTTTCTGAAATTTTATTTTTTCTCTTATGTTTCGTTTAATTAGGTATCTGTTTTTACCCTTTACCTGTATACTTTATTTTTTGTAACTCTGTTTTTTAATATACATTTTTTTTTTGTTTTTGTATTCAAGCGATTTGATATTTTTTGTGAACGCTGTGCGCATCTTTAATTGAGGCAAACTCTTAGATTGTTTTGGTAATATTTGTCTGTATGTGTTTGTGTTTGCTTTGTTGATGTGCCTTATATAAATAAATAAATAAAATAAATAAACTGATATATCTCTGAAAGAAAAAATATTCTTTGACAAAATGTCATAGGAGACATTTTGTCAAAGAATATTTTTTCTTTGTAATTAAATTATCGATCGTTGGGCATGTTTTTTATAGGTGTACGCGAAAGGGAGAATACAAAAATGTTCGAAGCACTTTACTCCAGTTTAGCGTTAATTAACGTTCTAGCTAGTAGCGCTAAGTATGCATTAGTAGTACACTCGGTGATCAGTTGATTACTTGTTGCATAATGAATTAATCTGTTTAAATTCATCACATGCCAATTATGAACGGATTTAGAAGTAGTCTTAAATAATTTTAAAACACCCTCGTCAAATAAATGAAACCATAGGCTTATAGTGGATGATAGTGTTGTCATGTAATTGTTGTCCCAAGTGACTAATGGACGTAATGTTGTTAAATAATCGAGTGTATGTAATTGACCTGACTAATAATTTCATGTGGTGTTTAATGTAATCTATTTTCAACCGACTTCAAAAAAAGGAGGAGGTTCTCAATTCGACCCGTATGTTTTTTTTTTTATGTTTTTTTTTTTTTTTTTTTTCTATGTTTGTTACGCGATTGCTCCGCCAATTATGAACCGATTTGAACAAATCTTTTTTCGGCGTATAGGTAATACCTCAAGGGTGGTCCCATTGACACCAGGTCAGGATCTGATGATGGGATCCTGGAGAAATCGAGAGAACTCTTCAAATATTATAGGCAGACCTATAGTGATTTTTGTGTTTTTCATAATAACTCGTGCAAATGCACATGGTAAGCATAATATTGTGATGCGGAACTGCTGATGAAGACCACATATGGCCACCAGATCTGCTCAATACTAGGTACAAATACAATGCGTGGCTGACGGGCAGGCAACGCATAGCCTAAACCGGTGGACCTAGAGCCATGAAACTTTGTACAGGGGTTCCTTAGTCGCGTGGGGTAGCACTGATATAGCATTTGACAAAATTAATTCCCCAAGGGAGGGGGGGATAAGGGGTTACAGTTAGTATTAAACTCAATCTAATCAAATAGGGTTTGTGGAAGTCGGTTTTTTCTAAAGTTTACTTTTTGTTTCAATTATATATGTTGAACTTCATAAACGGTACCGAGTTGACGAGAATGGGGTGAAGATAGGAAGAAAGGTAACGTCTACGTCATTTCCGTCTACCACTTTGGAATTCTGAATCCTTTCTGCCTTATATAGTTTGGATACTTTGTACGACGCATTGGATTTTTTCTGTCATGTTGTACGAATTTACTTTAAATAAATAAATAAATAAATAAATAGGCGAAAAACCTTTTTGAAGTAAAACTTCTTGGGGCACGGGGGTAAAATTTATTTAACCTCTCAACTGTGGGTTATTCATATATTTGCTTTTCAATTGTTACTAGCCGGGTGCTATCACGAGTGGCTAAGAAATGTAACGGAAATTGGAATCGGTGACGTCAGGGTCGGCTGAAGACTTTTAAAACCGCAACTATTTTCAATACGGTTTTTAACTAATCAGATAAGATAATAATACATTCGTACAATAAAGAATGTTAATTAGTGAGAGAAAAACCTGATGAAACGTTAACAAATAAAAATTATTTTAAGCATTCTTCCACGAGTTCTTGATTTCCGGTATGGCCAAGATGGCGCCGCCGCCGCCGCCGCCGCTGGCTGGGACAAACAAAAAACCTCTTTGTTGGAACCGGAACTTATGTTTGACAGCTGCGATGCGATCCATTCAGTTTGTAAGAAAAGAGTTTCATCAATGTCACACGGGTCGATATGGATTTCTAAAACAAGCAAAGCAATGCATACATTTGAGCGAGACGGCTTAAAGACGTGACGTCAGATGGTATATAATCTGAGCGAGATGCAAATAGTAGTGACACTATTGAATGAGTTAAGTATATCACCACGAGCGCGACAAATTGTAGATAAGGAATGGTGGGAAATAAATGACATGACGTATTAAAAGTAAGTACAAGTATAAAATAATTTCAAATAATCGGACGTCTGAAACTTAAAAGTAACTTGAAGCAGAGATTGGATCTCAAAATTGGAAATTTAAATCTCTTTTAGTATAGGTAGGTATAGGTGTATAGTATAGGTACCACTTAATGATCTAGCTACAGAAGTTTTACTTCTAACACGTGTACGGTGCTACACGCGTATATTTTTTTTTTTGCTAATATTTTGCGAATCACTGGGTTCAGTCAGCCACTACACGCGAACCATACTACCATTAACAGAAAGTTGCATCAAATTCCGTCCATTCTTTTGGGCGGTAGAGTGCCACAGACACGTCCTGATTGCTTTAAGATTCAAATAAATAACAGCTAGTTTGAAATCATCGTATTCTGATTGGTCTACTTAGAAGGTAACGAACATCCTTCTAAACAACCACTTGAAATTGATTGTGAAATTTTGATAGATATCAGGAGGCCTAAACCAACACAACCTCCTAAGACCCGGGGTAGAGATTTTTTAATTTCTTTCTAAAACTATTTTTGCATGGTGTAGCTACTTCTAAATCTAAATTAATGTCAGAAGTACACAGTCCCGGGGAGGTAAGCTCCTCTGTAATATTTTTTTTTCCATTATTAAGTTTCTGTATTCTGTTTTTGTGCATAGTATGTAAAGTATTTTTCGAATATCTTCTTGAAACTATCTTAGCATGGTGCGGACAAAATCAGATTTTTTGATGTTCTAAATTAAGCACCTAAAACAGTACTACCGTCCGTGCTCTTTCGTATATGTTTTAGTACCAAAATGCAGGGCGTAAAGGCTGTAGGTTCCAAGTATTTTCTTTGGACGTGAGCAATTGCCTCCTCCGCAAGTATAACGTCTGACAATGGCAAAATTATATTTCAGCATACTTACAGCAAAATCGAATACAGTCGACGTCAAAGATATATTTACAATTTAGTGTTCCATATCTTTACATTTAATAAGTTTACACACAGTACGACAAGTACTTAATTAAAAAGTATGCGACAGTTTATCTTCTCAATCAATGCTCCAAAGTTATGTTTACGACCATTCTTACACAGAATCATTGGCGCATATTACAGTTTATCTTCCCAATGCTCCAAAGTTATGTTTACGACCATTCTTACACAGAATCATTGGCGCATATTGTGAAAAAAAAATATTAACACTACATGTCGCAGAATTATTTTTCCTATCAATGTGCCTTATACAAAACATACATATATGTTTACGAAGTAAGAAACGCTGGATATTATTATTTGAAATTGTCATCAAGAATTTGTCATTCTGTGTGTAAATAAAATATTAAAAAAAGATATTTATAGAACACTCAATTGTAAAGATATGTTTGACATCGACTGTACCTCAATTATGCCCATCATAGCAGATCCGTCCATAAAGCCATTCAAACTAAAATTAATTCCACACCAAAACTAAATTTCTTGCCTTACTCAGCTATCTCCACACTTGGAGAACCTACCTACAGCCTATAACTACAGGAGTTATAGTACTTGCTCCCCAACTTTGTAGAAAGGCACTTGTAATCGAAACGGGCTTTATTAATTACAAACTTCAACCGCAACCCCTTTACAACCCCCACCCTACCCCCCTCCATTGTCAAGCTATTAACATCTTTAAACCATGTTTACTAAGGTTACAAATACCTTACAGAAAGCCCCGTCTGAAAATCAAAGCGGGCACCGCTACTGTTCCGGAAGTCTTTGATGGAAACGCCAAGTGATTTTCCACTTTGGGTGGCAAGTTTTAAAGTCGGGACTCGGGCAAGCACGCGGGATCAATTTGTTAAATGAAGAAAATGGCGAATTAAGCGAAGTATAATTTGGTCCTTCGAGCCGGATCGGTGGTTATGGGTGGGTGTCGTGTTCGCATGGATGTAAAGTAATATTGTGGAGTTAGATAGCTTACCTCGGGGGTGGGGGAGGGGGATAGGTATATGGGGAATACGTGTATAATGTCTCCAGGATACCATGACGTCATTTGATACCGTGTTAATGGGTCGAAAAAATACAGAAAAGTTTCACCGCTCTTAAGAACGTAATTCTTAGTTTTTATCATTTCAATTTTAATATTAGAAGTACTATACTTAGGATGTATTTTAATATCATGCGGTCCAATTGTGATGAATTGAGACACAATTGACAGAGAATCCTCAGGGTTTGGAGAGGAGAGGAGAACCTCAGGAGAACTCTCATAGGAGTTGCACGAAACAAATTTGCAATAGCATATCCTTAGCGTCAGAAAAAGAAATATCCTACGAGATTCTCGCACTTTAATCAGCAAGGGACAACGTTAAACCAAATAGTTTCGTGCAACTCAAGGAAAGAGAGACGATCACAAGCATATTTTTAGGGTTCCGTACCCAAAGGGTGAAAAACGGAACCCTATTACTGAGACTTCGCTGTCCGTCTGTCCGTCCGTCCGTCTGTCACCAGGCTGTATCTCATGAACCGTGGTAGCTAGACAGTTGAAATTTTCACAGATGATGTATATAATCTGTTGCCGCTATAACAACAAATACTACAAATCAAAAGAAATTTAATATTAAGGGTGACATACAACAAACGTGATTTTTTTGCTCATTTTTGCTCGATATTGATAATGGTAGCAGGTAGACGCTTAAAATGTTCACAATATTTTGAGTATATTATTTACTTAAAAAATAAATAATTAAATTAAAATTAAATTAATATTTAGGGGGGCTCCCATACATTTTTTTTTCGGTTTTTTATAGATAATGGCACGGAACCCTTCGTGCGCGAGTCCGACTCGCACTTGGCCGGTTATTCTTATTTTTAACCGACTTCAAAAAAGGACGGGGGTTATCAATTCGGTTGAGTATGTTGTATTATTTTATGTGTGTTACCTCAAAAATTTTATGCATTATTTGCTTATGAACCGATTTCGAAATCCTTCAGGTTGGTCCCAATTAAAAATAAAACAGAAATCGGTCATTCTACATAGAAAATTAAGACTGTCCAGGTAAACAAAATTACGTATTTTAGCCGTTATGTGACTTTGTGGCGCTTACGCTCATTGTCATTGAGATGAATTCTGGCTGTGAGGGAGGACCGATATTTGTTTATATTGTGTGTATTGTAAAGACAGATTTCGTAAGCTCATTATCGTGTTCATAGACGACATTTGCATCCCGGGCGGACGGTTTAATTTAAGTGATAGGTCGGTCGTCATGAAGTCGTTTTTTTTTAAGTTTTTAACTTGGTGAATTATGTTGCATACATATAAACTTAAGTGTTCGAATTAAGGTCCTTTTGCTCCAAAAACACTATTACCTGATTGTGATTAGCGCGCATACATTTTGACATAGTATGTCATAAATTTTGACAGCTGCTAAATAGAATTATGATGCTTATCGTAGTTGGTGTTTTTGGTGCAAAAGCCTTAATTGGAATGCAGAGACTGCTGCTCAAATAAAGTTCGCCTTAAATGTCATACCTGCGCTGTCAGTTCTCTTATTTAAATAAGTCAGCACTAATCATATCGTAAACAGCTGTAACGAGTTAAACAAATAATTAAAATTCAGAACATTCCCAGTTTATTTCAGCGGGAAGTTTTCACGTCATTTCCGCGGCCTTAGTAATTAAAAAGTCAGTTTCGCGCGCGCCCGTGAGCCGACGTTAACACGACGATTGACGCCACTTCCGGGTCAGGGAAGGGGTGCGTTCAAAAATGGAAAACTGAACGCAGTTTTGGCGCGAAATAGGAGATGTGGAAAATTGGAAATATAAAATGGTGACATGGAAAATTCTTTGGTAAAATTGTTGTCCGTTGTTGCCTGCGATCAATATTTTGGCCCGTAATAATATAGCGGTTTCAGCTTTGAGAGGGTCTTATCTTAGCTATCAAGCGCTCTTATGATAGATTTCATATCCAAGATTTAATTTTGAGAGATGTCTCGGACTTCATGATCCACGTTAAGCAAAATTATAGAGAACTCCTAACGTTGTTAAATGGCACCCAACAAAATCCTAAAAATATCCTCCAAAATATCAACCTTTGTAAAAAATAATTGCTCAACACATCAAACGTAAAGAATCTCCCATAAAACGCCCATAAACCTATCAGATAGACCCTAAAAGCAGCAAAAATTCCAAAAATTCCACCATTTGTCCATTGAACGCGTCCAAGCCTAAAGAGCCGAAAAATAAGCCAATCTCGGGCTTAACCCTAAACGCTGCTTAAATTTATGTCTTCCTCCTGACCCCTAAGACTCCTTGCTCACCTTTTATTTTTATTTGACTGAGCAAGGAACAAATCTTAGTGCAAAAGGGATAATAAAATAATCGTTAGATTCGTTTAGGCGACTCCTAATTTCACGGGTAGCTGGGCAAAGGGATGGCTAGTTGAGGGTTGCATCGGTCTCTGTCGCTCCTTGGGGTTGGGGGTATTTCTGTCTCTGTGCAGGGTGGACCAATCAGCGGGCAGCGAATAGAGTGGGTCTTGTGTTCTTATTTTGAATCGCAAGCAAACATTTGCGGAATTCTGTGGCATGTTTCTCGCGCATTCGATATACGATATCTACACCTATATCGAGTGATTTTGTATGGGAATCTGTCAATATAGGTCTCGATATCCGTATATCCAAAGGCGCGAGAATCATGCCACTGGTCGAAGATGCAGTGATCAAAGATGTATTTCGTATGGAGTTGGAATGATGTACTGAATAAAACAGGAATCTCTATCTCTACCATCAATTTGAAGGATGGCAGACGCCTTCAGAGCGCATTTTGGTTGCAATTCTCACAGTATTTTGAAAGATATGAATGAACTAACTAGCTAGTTTGACAATTGTCATACCAAATTGCAAAATGCTCAAATCATGATGCACAAAAATTCAACAACTGACAACAAAATTCAACAACTGACAGCTCAAAGTTTAACGGACACACACACGGACGGAGTTGCAGAAACAAATTGCAAGACAGATTGAATCGTGAGTAGAGCTCTTTATAAAGCTACATATTTAATTCAATAATTCGCCTTTCTACACTATTTGTATGTACTTCTTGTGTACAATGAAATTAGGTATGAATCGACTTTAAATTTACTTCAGATTAAATTCATTCGACAAAGACTTTTATGACTTAAAATATTTGCCAAAATAGAAAAGTCTTAAATATTGTGTATTGCAACTATTAAAAAAAACAATACAATCCATTTGGTAAAAAAATTAATCAGAAAATATTTATAAACCAACTTCCAGCTATCAAATATCTATTAACGATCCGATAACTCAATCAAAACTTCGAATAAAACTCATAAAAAAAGTTCAAGACTTGATTTTATTCGCCCGACGGCGCGGCGGGGCGGCGCTACTGTCTACGCAAATCGATACGCGGGGTCCACCAATAAAACATCGATTAATTGTTCAATTTAAATATTTTTTTAAAACACGCATCTTTTAGGCCTACTACATTTAATGCGAGTCAAAACTATTATTTCAATAAGACAACTCTACTTCAAAGAGGTCAGAAATATTGCAACCTAATTCATTTTGATAAACCGTGATTTTTGAGACGAAAGGATGACACTTGAGATGTTGCTCTTTCATCTAAAATTTTCTTAGATCTTTTATCGTTTGTATGGATTCACACTGGTTTCATGTATACCTAGGTTTACTTACAATGAATAGAGTCATCATAAAGATAAGATCTTCATTGTAACATGGATAAATCATTAAAAAACTCTGGTCGCAAAAATTTAGTACATACTTATTACGAGTAAGCATTCACAACTCTACACATTATATCGATGTGTCAAACTCGAGTTTATGCTTAACTCGCTGTCGGGCTAGTCAACCTTAATGTTTTTATAGCTCCAAATTAAGTACGTGATACCGTTTAAATCTTTTGAATAGATACCCTATTGAGCGTACGTGCCTGAGCTAGCCTTTGTAAGTAGTTTGTAGGTAAGTAAAAAAAGTAAAGGCCCATTAATGTCCCGACCGAGGGGCACAGGCCTTTACCCGGATACGAGTAAGATTGGGCCTTATTCCACCACGCTGGCTCAGTGCGGTTTGGTGGAGGGGTTTTGTGAGTAAGTATGTAAAAGCTGGGTAACCTGACAGCTGAACTTAACACCTTCAGTTTTTTAGGGTTCTAATCCATAAAAGGGGAAAAAAAGGAACCCTTGTTGTCCGTCCGTCCGTCTGTGTGTCATGACCTTTTATATCAAGAACGCGTGGACGGACGTATCAAACTGAAATTTATATCTATTGTTAAAGTCTGTAGTCACATATCACTGTGAAAAAATCAACCTTCTAGGTCAACGCAATCAACCTTCTAGGTCAACGCAATCGCTTATGCTGTATCGGTTTATGTAAATTTTTTGAAATTCGCAATGGACCTTAAATCTATAGGGTATTTCCCGTAGGCCTACAATCATAAAATTTGGCACAAAGCACTATAATTATAGCACAATTAAAGGAAAAAACTTAAAAACTGCAAATTTCTGTCTTTCTACAAAAATATTCAATTTGGTTTACATGGATGACATATTTTATACTTTAGTTTTTTATGTGGAAACCTGATTACACTTGTTATGCTCTACAAGTGTGATCGGAACCCGTGCCGCGAGTCCTACTAAAACTAGTGCGACCGTTTATTTTTAGATGAGCGGGCATTCAGATGATGAAAAGGTTCACAGTTACGTTGAGAGTTTAGTTGTTTTCGAGATATTTAATAGGTAATATGTTTAGGAATAAATATCTTGTAAGTGATAAGCTTTTGCCTCTGCATATGGTCTATCTATTAAGTTTTATGTGAAGTACGTTTAAGAAATTACACCTGCAATTAAATAATAATAGACCAAGCTTGAAATAGCGCAAAACAGATTATTACAGCAGCTATAAATACTCCCAATTAAATTACGTAAAAACAACAGAAAATGCATCCGTTACGGTAGACAGCCATACACATCAAACTAAAATCATAGTCAGGGAAAGATTCTTACAAGATTCTGATTCGGAATTAAGGGTGAAAATATGTTGAGTATGTGATAATCATCTCTTGAAAATAAATGATTTTGTGACTCCTTATGAAGATTTTTTGTAACAAAACCCAACGATATCATTCTGACCCATTTTATTGTCGTTATAAGTCTCCATTCCTTAAATATAATTTTTCATAAGTTTTCAGTCCGTGCTAAAACTCAAACTTTTTCGCATCAGAATCTGTATGCTTCTCAGTAGGAGCGCTATCTTTGGCTTCATAACATGATGTAGGCTATCTTATATGGCGGCATTTGTTGTAAAGGTGTGTATTTGTTAAAAATATAAATATGCGGTAGCCTGAACTATGGTCTATCGATTCCAACTTGTCCAAAAGTTATAAATTCAGAATTAATTTCATTCATTCAACCTTCAATCTATCAGATGGGCAGTTCATTCACATTTAATTTCCTTCAAATCAAAATCAAATCAAATATTTTTATTTGTCAAACATTACGATGTTAGAGTATAGTAAACATTGGATCACTATGTTTCGCCATAAGGCATACAAATATTCAAACAAATAATAATCTTTTAAGTGCAGAAGTTAGAAGTGTCAGTTTTATTTCATAAGAAGTGTCAGTTTTTTGGTTTGTAAATAGGACAAGTAAGGATGAACGCAGTATAAACTATTTCATTCATGCAAATAAACGAAATTTTACTTTACTTTTTGACGTGACAACGTCTTATAAATTGGTTTGCCGGGTGACACTTCAAGAAACTGCGTTACGCTCCGCTCACGTTATGCGCTCACAATGAGAGCGAGTGAGAGGCACGCGTCCCTTCCACTCGGGCATGGTTAGCCCGCCTAAGAGCGAGAGAGACAGACATAAAAAGTGAAAGGCACGCGTCCCTTCCACTAATTCTTTGTATAAATAAATGTTTTAAATTGTTACTATTATTTCATCCTTCTTCCTACTATACGAATGAATATTCACATTAAAATTATTTTACCACTCAAAGTCGTTGTCACGTAAAACTTTCGCCCGTATACCGACTTTACAGGCAACCAATTTTTTTTTGGGCTCTACTCACGATGCAACCTGGCTTACAATCTGTCGCTGCAACTCATAGAAGGCAGGTTGCGTTGCAACCGCTAGAGAAGGACAGAACAGGAAGATAGACAGAGAGAGAAATACAAGTTGCAGCAACAAATCGCGAGACAGATTGCATCGTGAGTAGAGCCCATTACTTTACATTCATACGTAATATTCGGGTCTAGAAATTTCTCAACCGAAATGCTATCGCTCTATGTTATATGTCTATGTTGTTATGCAGTCTTCTCCGGCGGCGGCGGCGGCGGCCGTATCATCTGCATAATAATAATCTTGTTCACCCTCGATTCAGATCGGAATCTTGTAAGATTTTCCTAACTATAACATAACATAGCGTCACGCCTTTTCCCATACGGGGCGGCAGAGGCACCACTTCCCGAACTATGTTTATAAGTAATTTATTTTGTTTATAAGTATTTATATTTATTTTATGCATCTTTTTAATTTGTTGTGTATGTCTGTCTGTTACTCCCAAAAACGGAAGCGCAGCGAGCGAAGTGACAGGTCCTTCATGGCGCCGTTCTGCCCGATCTTATTTTTACTGTCCTTTTTGTCTTGTTTATATTTTATTTCCTACTTGTTTCTGTTTATAATTTGTTATTGCTGTGTTTTGTGTATTGTGACAGTTGAATAAATGTGCTTTCTATTCTATTCTATTCCCTAGCTGGATGATGCACTAATTTATATTTATTAATTTCAACGTCATTTTGAATGGCAGTATTTATTTTATAGCTATGATTTGTGAAAATCTGTTGCGCTTTTGTAAGCATGCTCTGTTTTTTATTTTGTCGAAAACTCTACACTACATATTAGGTACCTACACGTAGGTACCTACTAATACGTGTATAATACGTGTAATAATAATTCCGAATCGAATAAAAAAAACTAATGACGTTCCTCCAAGTGAATTGGTATAAGTTAACTCTTAGAACTAGTTAAGTAATTCTAGTTAATTCTCCAACCACAATACATACCTGAATCACTATCATCGCGATCATAATGCGGCCTCCAATACTGCTCGTCATATCTCAACGGGACCTCCGTCCGTCCCGTGAACTTATTTGGGTCCAGAATATTCTCCACCGAAAACGCTATAGCGGTCCGCTCGGTCCGCTCGGGCGGTCTAGTCAGTCCTAGCCGTCTGGTCAGGTCCACTGGAGCGGCTTCTTCAACCCCCACCACGTCGACCTCATTGGCTTCGACCTCAGCCTCAGCTTCTTGATGGTCTTCCGAATCTCGAGCCATTGCCAGCATCGTCATAGCAAGGCCGTGTGTCTTTTTCTCATTACCACTGCACTTGCACTGAAAAGATTATTATTTGTTTTGATGACACTTTGGTAATTGGTGAGTTCGAGAATCGAATTAACCTCTCCCGCGCCCGCCCCGGCGATCGGAAACCACAGCATGGACTGAAAGCACCCGCTATCCTGACAGGCGGGGCTTGCAAGGCCCGGGTGGGGGGAGCCGAATCCCGCCACCCCATTGGCGGAGCCCGCCAAGGCGTCACGATAGGTGGAGCTGCGTAATCGAGCAATAAGGTTTAAACAATTTCGTTTAATACGTTGAATTATGTAACAGCGGCGGCAAGCAAGTAATCGCGCACAATCGATAAGGCCATTTGCGCTACTTCGTTACGTATTAATGGGGCAGGAAATTGACTTATGAATATTAGAGGTCCGCTGAAGATCGGGTGGAAAGAGGCCCCGTGTGGGTATATTCGAGACAATGACGTGTTGGTAATGGAGTTTGCGGACTTGCGGTTATGGCGGCGGTGGACGTTTTGGGCGATTAGCGTGTTTGCGATCAGCGCGGTCGTTTCAGGTGCGCGCGGTATTGGTTAGTTGGCTGTGACTACTGGCGGGCGGGTTAAGAGTTTTGAGTTTAGTCAATTTGTGCATTTGGATTGGCTCAGTTAGATTGTAATCAACCAATTTGATGTTGTTGGTTATTGGATATATCTCTACCTACTTATGTATTGTAACTACACATAGATACTCTTGAAAATAAGGGTTGGCTCTTTTCAACTGAATCACCTACTTACTTTCATAATCATAACAAAATCTTCGATGGGATAGCCCTCTGTCACGCAAAATGGAGTGTTGAGTAACTGGCGAAAAGTGGGTACGCCACCCCGTATGGGAAAATGCGTGACGTTATATTATATTATGTTGTGTTATATTGTGTTATGTATGTGCTATTGCCTAAGGTACCTCTTCAAAAAAAAAATTTGTTAGTTTTGAAAACAAATCTGTACCTCTACCTACACCAGAGACTATGTATCCAATTGACTGCGCCTGCGGGGGAATGCGGCTCGCCAAACGTTTGTTGTATTCAACAAACGTTCGCATACGCAACCTACTCGTATGTACGATGGCGGGCCGCCAGACAGTTTTGCAGCGGCTGACCAATCACAGCTCACTTACCTCGTCCCCCGCCGCCCCTAAATTGGTGTTGTGTTTCAAAGGAAAATGTATCTATGCGCTCTCCACTGGATAAGTGCTCCCTGCTCTACTCATTATAAAATAAATGAGGATCTATCAGTCTTTATTTATTTATTTATTTTGATTTGTTGATGTTTCACAGCATGAATTAAAACAATAAAAATAACAATAATATAAACAGGTAGTGCCAGTTACGAAACACATCCATATGAAATTTTGAATGGGTATTTAAAGACATTAAAAAACATTGAATATTGAATTTACCTAATTACATACCTACAATGCAGAACAGAAAAAAAATACAAAGAAAAATAAAAATAAAAAGGCAGTGTCTGTGTTCATCTGTGTGTGAGTGTGTGTACGTGGGTATATGCGTGTGTGAGTTCCTTTAAATTGAGCAGACCTTGCTGCTTGTCTTATTTGTTCATTTGGGAACTGAGCACAATATGTATAAAAGATGTACAGCACAATAAATGACCTTTAGGCCAATTAGGATGTTACATTTTAACATTGTAGAAATATATATTTATATTTTTAAGTTTTTATTTTTATAAAAGTTTAAAGCATTTAAATCTGACTCTACTCTCGGAGTAAAAGTATCTTACTCCAAGTTCAACCTGAGAGTAACTTCCTAGTCTCAGAGTAGGTAAGTATTAAATCAGAGTAAATGATTTTTATTATTAAGACGGTATGTGCTTTTTTTTTGTGTGTGAGGGGATAAAAAAATCTTTTTAAAGATGCCCGGGTGTCAGACCTCCCTGCTATGTCCGATTCTCCACAATGAGGTCCGGATGAGGTCTCCACCGTGAGGCGGAGACTACATTGAGCGGAACACTCGTATGTGGCATACGGACTAAAAAAAACCCCTGTGTGCTGTTGTTGCGTGCAGTTGCGCGTATGCATCACTGTTTCCATGGCACGGTATGTGCCTAGACAATGATAAGCTTTTATACCTATTCCATTTTATTCTCATTCGCTGTTAGAATTTGAATAACCTCTCTTTCATCAGCTGTAGTCAAATCGAGATCTCACAGATTTGTTCGTATTGTAAAAATCTCATTTATCCATTTAATACGTTTCGCCTTTTACCGGACAAATAATTTGGTATTGGTATTACTGCTACCACTAACATTGTGGACTTCGTAATTTTTCCTTTATTGTACTACACAAGAATGACGCACAGAAAACTTATATTACAATAGATAGAAAATGTATTAGGGCGACTTCATAAATTAACCATATTTATTATCGGCCACTTGCAAGAATATTATGTAGGTACTAGATTTATGCATGCAACTTTATTTAATCAGTACTTAGACACAATCCAAGACATCCTGATAATGTTTTAAAGTTTATTATTTTGTATAACTCTCATGAGTAAAATCGACTTTATTAGTTATTTATAGTAAATACAATTATTCCATACAAATCCACTCAGGCCAAAATGTACCGGGAAGTGAAAAATAAACTTGCTTTGATCAAATAATTATGTTTCATAATTAAAGTTTCTCAGAATGACGTCCCTAACAAAGTAGTTTCTCATTTTGTGTTAATTCATTTACACCTTGTAAGAATAGTAGATTGTTTACCAAGGGAGTAAAGAACTATTTTTAGGGCGAGAGTGTTTTTTGAATCCTGAGTGACCGAGGGATTCTAGAGTTGAGTCCTGAGTGTAACGAGGGACTCAAAAGTAGAATCCTGAGGGAGCGAGGGATTCAAAGTACATCACTCGAGCCAAAAATAGTTTTTACTCCTGAGGTGGACACTCTACTTTTCATCACCCTCTATGAGAAAAGTAGTAAGTAATCAATAAAATAACATACATGTACCTATACAGGGTGTCACAGAAAGGAGTGTACAATCTGAAAGAGGGACATCATTCTGAACAACTTTCAATATATCTCCACAATACAGGTCAGCTGAGCACTAGGCCCGAAATGTACTGAGTTAAAAATAAAGTTGCTCTGATCAAGTCGGTCCCATTGTGAAAGTTGTTCAAAATGATGTCTCTAACAACCTTCTTTCGACTTGTACACGGTGTACAAGTCGAAAGAAGGTTACAGTACACCCCTTTCTGTTAGACCCTATATTTATTCACACAATTGTCGTGATTATGTTGTGTGTAATGGTTTGTTGGAAGAAATCTCTTGTTATCTATTATAAGTTTGCTGTACCTATGTTATTCTTGTGTTAGTACAATAAAGAAATTACGAATATGTCCTCCACATAGTTAAAGATTGTTTAGTATTGGCTAAATCTTGACAATTGATTCAAAAAGCATTTTCAGATAACCACTAGTTTTTACATACCTATATTCCTCGTGATTTTATTGGTAACAGATCTTGTATTTGTCATTCGCGTTTGTTGTTATCATCTGGAGTTAGACACTCACTTTCACTCATATTGTTTAATAATATCCGCAAACGAAATTGAAATAATTACAGCATTCAGATTTGGCGCGCTTTGTTTACAAATTTTCCACAACTTTTTTAATTATTTGGTCCGTGTTTCGATATCAATTCTGTAAGGTTGTTTCTCTGTTGTCACCAATCGGTGTTAATCGATTCGGTCGATCGGATTATCTAATCTGTGTCGAGTACGCATTTTAGTACAAACTTTTTTTTTATTGGCTGCGTTTAGAATCGATCTCTCTTTTAATTGGGTCTGTCAGCCTGAGTGGTAGTGAAACTGATTAGTGACAGCATTTTTTTTCCTTTGTACTGGCAACAAAATTAAAAAGTTACTTTTAGTCCCTAGGGACTAAATGACCTACTTTAGTCCCTGTTTGCCGGGACTAAAGTAGATCTTTTTGAATAGATGTGATGAAAAGGTTATATATAACTTTTAACTAATAAAGTCTAGGATTTATTATTAGGGCTTTTAATTGTGTTCCAAACCCGGCGGGAAAGGAAGAAAAATACTATCCCCCAGGTCTTGAATGTTTAGATGTTTGTGACGTCGCTGTTTCTGGTGACACAGGGTATCCTAGTGTGGGGCCAGAAGCAGAATGTATTGTAGATACAGTCCTGTCCATCCTAGGTTTGCTGGAAATGATGTCCTAATGGAGGTACCTACTAAGCTCGCCTTTTTACATGTTTTTATTATAATTCTTTATTGCACGGAAAACAATGTGATAGGCCCGGTTTCTCGTATACCTTTTATCCTCAAAATTGCGCGACAGATTGTCAAACTCCGTTTAAATGTACTTAAGTTAAGTTTTTGATCTGTGGCTTCTATCGTGTGTTGCCACAATAATTTCGCCAATAGGTTGCTGGAAGATTCAACTGACAGACTTTCAGCAGTTTGTCACGATCTCCAATTCAAACCTTTGATCAATGAAACTCTTTGTTCCTCCTTCCTCCAAGTTTTCAACAAACTGTCAATTTCAACACGTCAACAGACCAACGTGTATTTGACGTTTGGCCTAAGCTAGAGGGACAGAATGAAAATGAGCGAATGGGCTGGGTTACCACATACAATATAAAATCAGCTGGCAACCTATTTTTCCAATCTTTTGCGTTAAATCAAAGCTTGTCAACAGATTGTTAATTGTGACAAACTGCTGACTCATACGTCAAATTAAAATCGTACGAGAAACCGGCCGGTCTTATAAAACAAAGGAAAATAGGCAAAGGCGAGCTTATCTCTAAGAAGAGCTTTCTTCCAGCAAACCTAGGCAAGATAGGACAGATTGTGCTGAGAAAACAGTCCAAGTGCACATTAAATAAAATGAAGCTGGATGAAACTACATATATATTTTTCCATTAAGTATTAGTATCTGGATTTTTGTTTATAGTAAAAAGTGTTAGTGTACTTTATTCCGAAGTCGTAGTATACTCGTATTGTCATGGCTATATCGATTGCTAGCCACTCTCAAGCCATTCTCGAGCCATCAGCGTCCGTACTTCTGTCTCCTCTTTTTCTATTTACACGGCTAATCGCACAGATCTGATTTGAACCCATCAATGACACGCACGATTTCCAGTTTTTAGACACGGCTTTTTTGCTCAGATGCTGGTTTTAACAGGGTGTTTGGAGTTGGGTTGTCTAACACAGCTGCTGTTTTGCCTTATGATTATGATGGACATCGTCATGGTTAACCCTTTGGATCCTATGCTGGCCGCAAAAGAAAAATATATTTGATATTTAAATTAAGGGAAATGTTTCCATTCCGCTGCAATGGAAATTAACTGACGTCTTGGTGCCATCTGTCAGGCATTGTATGGAGAGAGTCTTTATCGGAGTCTCTATTTATACTATAAAAACCCGTAATTCCCTAAAGACGCAAGTCTATCAGAATAATATCGCAACCTGTCCCCATCGAGGGTCTTTACCTTACGAGTAAGATTAAGCCATACTTCATCACGTTGGCTCAGTGCTTTTATGGGTGACCCATTCATAGCCCTTCTCCCTCCCAAGCCACCCTGTACCATAACCCTTCAAGCCCAGCATACCTTCACGTCCAGCCTCTGATCGACAATTGGTCACGCGTCACTCTGCCTTGTTCGCCTGTCGAACTCAACTAGAAACCAGCAGTGAGGTATAATCACTCCCTGTGGATACTAATACAGCTCATTATAATGTAGCCCCCACTGAGGGGCACAGGGCCAGATTGGCTTTTTAGCAGGGAGCACTTATCCAGTGGAGAGCGCATAGATACATTTTCCTTTGAAACACAACTCACCAATTTACGGGCGGCGGGGGACGAGGTAAGAGAGCTGTGATTGGTCAGCTGCTGCGAAACTATCTGGCGGCCCGTCATCGTACATAGGTTGCGTATGCGAACGTTTGTTGAATGCAACAAACGTTTGGCGAGCCGTATTCCCCCGCAGGCGCAGTCAATTGGATATATAGTCTTTGCTTTTTAGAGACCACGCTGGCTCAGTGCGAGTTGGCGGAGGTTTTTACGACTGAACTTTTTACGACGAAATTTCGCAAGCGCTTGAGATAGCTCCCGGCTGAGAGCGGATTATTACGCAAATCGACATTTTCGATTTTGATACCAACGTGTTCGCACGAACCGCTGCGTGCAAATTCCCTTATTCTTAAAGGTGCGTACTGACTGACGTTACGTTACGCGCTACACAGCGAGCATTACATGTTACACAGCGAGCATTATGCAGTCAGTGGGTACGTAGTATTATACGGAGAAACTAGCAAGCAACGAGCGTAAACTGTTCCTGGCTGCCTGCCCGATGCTCAACATGCTCGATGCGAATGTTACATTACACCTTGTAACATTTTGGTCAGTTCGCACCTTTAGATGAAAGTATGCTTAAAATAATGGAATCGAACGAAGGCTAGTTCAGCCAGGAGTTGATAAGCTATAGCAACTAATTCCTACTCCTACCTAACTAAGAAGTAATCAAGGACTAAGTATTTGACGAGTCAGAAGCATATCAACAACAGCTTCCAAATTAAGTTTCTGCAAGTATTTAAGGATTTTCAAATTAAAGTTTAATCATTCTTTTAAAAAACTCGGGGTGCTCTGATCCGATTCACTGGAGAAAATAATTAAAAAGTTTTAATACTTAAAAACAACGAAAAAGTGCGATTGTAATTGCCTGCTGATGGTTCTGTGCATTTTCAATGCAGCCAAAAAAATACTAGACGAATCATAAACGTCTTCTCTTTATCACTGCTTTTTATACTTAGGTAAGTTAATTTAATAAGTGCATCTAAGGCAAAATATGATAGAAACATAAAATATGATAGCAACACTTCACACAGAATATTGCGTTTTTTTTTATTACCTAATGAAATATTTTTGATTCCACCTTTTATTTTCTATCATTTATTGCCTTGTGTATGTTTTTCAAGCCTCATATCCTGCCATGTTTCCTTACCTTTTGCCCGGAACGTACTTACGACACGGTCGTGAAATTGTGAATTAGAAATAATGTGCAAATAGATCTTGGCTTGGATGACACCCTTGAGCACGGAACCCTGAAATCGTCTCATCTGTCTTAAGCCAATTAAAATTCTATCTGCCTCCATTAGACCGTTTTATTTTTAGATTTCATCGTTAGCGGGAAACTCATCAATTTATATCTCGACATAATGGCATCGGGACCTCTATTACAAGTAGGTAAGTACGGTCAGCATCAGATCATGTGGGCTTGCAAACTATTTACCCTACTGTCTACACATCCCAAACAACCAGAAACGCCTACTTTTGTTCACATTAGTAAAACAGAGATGACACTGACCGTGTAGATTTTTGATATATTTTTTTATCTATCGTTTTCACAATAAACAGCTCGCCTTTGTACATGTTTTTCCATTATTATGTGTCTGTATTCTGTTTTTGTGTATTGCACGTATGATAAAAAGGTGTAAGGCGTAGACACTATGTTTGTTTAGGATTAGATTAAGTTGAATTATCTACCTTTCACGTCACTCACTACATAAATGTAATACTTACCGTGAGTTTCACGAAACTATTTTGAAATTTAAGTTGTCACTTAACTAATTTAATCGCGAGAATCTCATCGGATATTTATTTGTTTCAGTTGCATTTGCTTAAATTAAAAGTTTGTTTCGTGAAACTCAGGGTTTGTGCAGTAAATAAAGTGATGTCGAGTTAATTAATAAATCTTTCCATGTACATTTGATGCCTTTGGTAATGCTCATACGATTTGTTTAGGACCTTTTTCAGTCAGTTTTTGACGTTTCATGTAAAATGTAAACCTCAGAAAAACTGACAAATTAACGCTTACTGTGGATTAAAACAGTCATAATTTTGTTAAGTAAGTATTTCATTATTTGGGTTTACATAATAAAAGCAATCAGTAAAGTACTTATATTTTTCATGTAGTCCATAGTTGTTGTCTGAAAGCTCTTTCAAAGGGAATAGACAGGAACCAATAAAGAACCTCGTAATTACAGCAATTGAAGCCGCCGACGCCCCAGACTACGCTCGCCAAGAATTTTAATAACCAATTTGTATTTAACAAATCTGCCTTCAGGACTGCTTTATTTTTTCCTCGGAGACACGACAAAATTATAAACGACTTCGTCTCCCTTCCTTAATTGAACGTTCTCTGGATGTATTATAATTAATTTGTTTCGTTCTGAATCCAGATTGATATTACTGAACGCTTTGAAACTCAGCTGAATTATGAACGCATTCGAGGCCGTATATTGCACATCAATTCCGAATTTCATACGGCAATTTGGCTGTTTATAAATGGATAACGTGTACTTACTCAGATATTTATAGACAATTTTCTTTTATGAGCCTATTTGGCTACATGTTAATTTTATGCGAAATATGACCAACTTTTACACAGTGTATGATCTCAAGTTAACGACTCTAATTGTGTGATTTACTAATAGATAGGTGTCCCAAAATAGCATTCCCGTGCATCTATCCGGTAGGTAGGACCATCAGGTAATTTGTCACACACTCGCACCAGACACATGACAGGACCAAATGATTTATCACCGGCAGACAAAGACTTCTTCAAATAAACCCCTCGCAAAGCTAACACTCAATTTGGGAGTGATTAAGGCGGGAAACTAACCTTTAAAGCGGACGCAAAAGTTTCATTTCGCGCCAAAAGTTTGACATTTGCCGCGCTGTCAACAAGGGCGAGTTCGTTTCAAATTCCAGATTTAATTGTATGTATCGTGCGGTGCAACGAATACATTTATCAATTGTCGCCTTCCTAACAGAACATAATTAGTAGTTGCCTATTCCCGGTGCTTTGACGGCTTATTAAGATTGCAGATTGAACACAAATTAGGTGTCATGCCTAACTGATTTCTAACCTGTGATCCACTTTCTTGTTAGTTTGTGGACATTGAAAAATTTTGGTGACATGGCGCAGACAGGTTCATTTTCTGGGCATCAAAAATCTATTTGTTACTTTCACAAATTATTGAGAAGGTTTAACAAGAGCTGTAATACTTAGGTCATTAAAAAGTTAATTGTTACTGATAAATGCAATCGATGAATTCATCGTGTAAAAAATGTATAGTGTTCTACCGCGCTAGTTCTGTGTGGGTTGATGGAGGGATGGGGCTAATGGCCAACCGGACTGTCAGAAGATATCAACCCTGACATAGTTATTACAAGTACCTCTACCACCAAGTAAGTAACAATAGTAGCCGAGATTCTTGTTTGCAGTATATCGACTCTTTCAAACAAACTGCTTAAGTTCTATTACGTATGATAAGTAAATACTTAAGTTAGTATTGTATTGGCTTGATTTGCACCATTTAACATTTACTTAATACTACGTAAACATGTGTCACGCAAAAACATTCGATTCAAACACAAAACGATGATACAACAAAATTATCTCTGACAAGATTTATGTAAAGAAAGAAGAAAGAAAGAAATGGCGTTTATTACACAACAAAAACAAACGTACTCCCGTATGCCCGTTCAAAGTCCACGGCCCGCGGTTTTAAATCTACCCACATCGAGATAAAGTTCAAAACCTATGAAAAAACATTACTATGGAAAGTGGAATGGATGAACCTTTGAGTGGCTAAAACGCATCCAAATCTAATTAAGTCACAAAGTAAGATTTAAATTGAGAGCACCACAGCGACCATATGTTTACATCTCCTAATTACAACGCATCAATTGTGGGTTTCATTTCCCATGCAGAGCAACTAATGCCATCTGTGAGAAGAAGTTAGATTGACTGACGACAGCCGTGCAATCGGTTCGCCACATCGAGTTTTTCGATCGATTCTTTAAAACGAACGCGCCACATCGAATCGGGCAGACCGAACTATTGAGAGTGTTACTACAGTTTTTTTGCTTGCCGTCTTCGTTTTTATGGGCTCTACTCACGATGCAACCTGACTTGCAATCTGTTGCTGCAACTTATACTTAGAAGGCAGGATGCCTTGCAACCGTTAGAGAAGACAGGAAGATAGACAGAGAGAAATACAAGTTGAAGCAACAAATTGCAAGTCAGGTTGCATTGTAAGTACAGCCCTTTACATCTGAATGAGGAAAATAGTTACTTCTTAAAGTGCGAAACTGACCAACATTACAATCACAAGGTGTAATGTAACATATTACACAGCGAGCATTCATGCAGTATTGTATGAACTGTCCCTGTAACACTACGTACAGACTGCACGAATATTCGCTGTGTAACATGTTACATTCATTACACCTCGTTACGTTAGTCAGTTTCCACCTTTAGTCTCAATTTTAATAAAACAGACCTATTTGTAAAATTTCTTATTCTTATCCGGGTGAAGACTCTCGGTGGAGACGTTACTTGGCTACATTTACTTTACTTTGCTTAGATGCAGTGCTATTCTGTTTTATGTTAAAAAAGTTGTTTTACAAGAGCAATTATTTAAGTAGGTAACTATGTAGGTTTACCTGAGGTATACCATGGACGTTCGTGATGAATTTTTATATCGCATGATGACGGAAGGTGGACCAAAGCGGTAACGGAGTACCCAGAACCGCGAAACACCAAGCAGGCAGACCACCAGCCAGATGGACGGCTGACATCACCGCCATAGTCGGTGGATGCGGGAGGCACAGGACCGGAGCGGATGGCGTGGTAGAGAAGAGGCCTATACCCAGCAGTGGGGAGGTGTGGGCTGATTGATGATGATGATGATGAACATAATATGTTCCCACACGCTTAGCCAGGTAATCAATATTATTGATTATCTGGCTAAGCGTGTGGGCACAATAATAATTTTGTCTCTGCCACCCCGTATGGGAAAAGAGGTCTAAGGGTTTTAAATTTTTTATTTCGCAGATAAATCTCGGCTTCTCTACCCTGTCTGATACACAAAAAACTTAAGGATAATGTGTAAATATTTCGTTGCTGCACTGTAAACCGTTTCTTTATCGAAAAACTCGACTATATGGAATCGATATGCAAAAAGAGGAATTGGAAATCGGACGAGGAATTAAAAAGAAACAAATTGTTCCTAATTCTACTAACCTATTGTAAGTACTTAACCATACGAGTACAAATAAAGTATAAGGTAGAGGAAGAGGTTACCGCAACCTATAATTTAGTTTAGGATGTTGACGTTTCGTATATTTCGTATATATTTTATTGCACATAAAAGACAAAAAAACAGAAAATACAGAGAAGTAATTTACAAAGGTAAGCTTATCTCTAAAGAGAGATCTCTTCCAGCAAACCCAGGATGGAGAGAGAAAAATAAAATACAGAACAGGTAGGCCTATGTGCTCAGTTAAGAGAAAAATGAAACATAAATAAATCATAATATTACTAATCAACTGAATATACTACATAAAGAAGTACATGAATGCTACATAAAATAAAAATATATAAATCTAACATAAATAAACTAATACATATTAAAATACCTTCTATATTTATGATAGAGAGAGATAATGCTCCTTCAACCGATTCTTGAATAAAAAGAAAGATGGACTGTCCCTGATGGCGCAGGGAAGCGCGTTCCATAGAGAAATAGCCCTCATTCGGAAGCCATGCTCGTATGCGACAGTATTGTGACCTGGAGTGGTGTTCCAACATCAGCTTAACAACAATTTCGGTTTCAATATCCCAATACCTGCCGATAGAGTCCCTGGTCGGATATCGGCCGGCTTATCGTGCTCTTAATTATTATTACAACAATTACTTACGAAGATTGAAAGTGAGCACAATAAATAGATTCGATATCGATCAGTCGAACTACGCTGGCAGTCCAACAAAGTGGTCTCTAAAAAGTGGTCTACGGGGATTTTACAGTTTACTACGCCATGTATGGACAATTTGTGCCTCTGCCAGCGCATAGGAGAAACGGCATGACGCGATATTGTAAACTTCGTGAAAACAAAGTTTAAAATGGCGTCGCATGTTGGCGGGGAAAGCCAACATAATATTTTCATCCCTTTCACAGGGTGATTCGGAGGGAGCACTAATTGGATTCAGGTTACAATAAACGCGTCACCCTGTGGTTAGGGTTGAGTGGAAAATGTTTTTTTACCCCCGACGGTATCTTTTTAAACTTTAATAAAATAGGGGTGGTATTTTGAAGCGTCTATACTATCTGTAGTGTGTCTATCTATGGCACCCACGGTTAAGATTACGAAGTAACTATTGTCTAAGATTGAATGACGACTCCACTTTTCGCCTCTGATCCACATAGTTTAGGCATTTTAGGTCTACCTATTCCACGGAGCACTTATCCAGTGGAGAGCGCATAGATACATTTTCCTTTGAAACACAACTCACCAATCCAATCAATTTACGGGCGGCGGCGCGGCGGCGGGGGACGAGGTAAGAGAGCTGTGATTGGTCAGCCGCTGCAAAACTGTCTGGCGGCCCGTCATCGTACTTAGGTTGCGTATGAGAAGGCGTTTGGCGAGCCACATTCCCCCGCAGGCGCAATCAATTGGATATATAGTCTCTGACCTATTCCGATCCCGATCGTGCTAAAGTCAATTTTAATGTGATAGCGCCTGACATTTTTTGATAGCAAAATTACGAGATGAAGATTGAAGATATTGAACTGTCAGGGACTTGTTTCTTATACGATGGTGCGGAACCCTCCGGGTGAGTGTCCGACTCGCACTTGGCCGATTGTAAGGTAATAAGTAGGCGTTGTGTTGTATGTATCTTAGCTTCATTTTGTTAAAATTGTTTCCGTAGTTACAAACTTAAGAAATGGTACTTACAATTTTGAAGCAGATCGTTTGATAGTTACCTAGTTTGAGTAGGTAGTTAGTTACGTATACGAATATATATAGTTACATGGTTCCCTGTTTTTTTACATCCTGCATTAGTCCATGATTATGCTGACAGAATAGATAAAAAATGGCTAAATTACACGCAAAAAACAATCACATTGATCATTTCTTCGGTCCACAAAAACTGCTAAAACAATGATATACCTAATGATGCCTGACTGAGTGAAATGGAAACCTTGGATCTTAAATTGCCTATGCCTATCACTGACAGCAAACAAAATTACAACTTAACTCAAAGGCAATAGGTTAATTTCACCTTGGAATCGGAGTAGTACTTACTAAACTGTAGTTCTGTTTACTAGGGTAATCTACAAACGATGTAGTTGATGTAATTTTGAGCTGTACTGTGAAGGAGTTAAGGTTGGAGTTGAATTGCATTTCCAAGTGGAGTATTTGTTTATTTATTATTCACGATCAAGGTTTTTTATTAACAAGGAGTTAACTAGCCAGTAATCGACCGGTTAAATAATTACCTTTGTTTACAAACAGCAACATAATAAAGCGTCACGCCTTTTCCCATACGGGGTGGCAGAGCCACAGTTATGTAAACGTTCAGCGTACCTACTCGTACGTATGAGCTTAGAACAAGTATATGAGCGTGGGTTCCGTCTCTGTGCTAGCTATCTGACTTTGGAACAAACTTCACAGTGCTATCAGGGACAGTCCTTCACTCAACATTTTTAAAAAAACGCTTGAAGGAACACTATCTTTCTCTACCTACGTACTCTATATACTCTACATATATTTATGTATTTATTAGTACATAAGTAGTCTATTATTTTAATATTTATCGTTGTGCACTTATGTAGGTCTACCTCTTATTAAAATATCCTCTCTATCCTATAGTGTAGTAAATTTAAGAAGTCTTCGCATAGCGAAATCGCAATAATTCATAACAACGATTTTTAATAATTTACTAGGTTTGCTGGAAGAGGTCTCTTATTTGAGATAAGCTCGCCTTTGTACATGTTTTTTTTTCCAATATTGAGTGTCTGTATTATGTTTTCTGTGCAATAAAGTACTTATAAAGTAGTATAAAGTTTACTCCATTTTATAGAAGCCATTTTATAGACAAGTGGCTTTCTCATCGCCACAGGCTGTGTACATTGAATGTTTCCCCACGATATTTTACTATGAGTCGGTTGTGCCTCAGCAACCCCGTGTGAGAAATGGCGTGACGCTATGTTAGATTTATATTTTACAAACTAAAGTCTTATTTTTAAGGTGGACGCACATGGCAGTGCGCAACTTGTTATTGTGCACTGCCTACCCTTTCATCATATAATTTTTCCTTTCACGCCTGGTTTGCTGGAAGACATCTCTTTTTAGAGATAAGCTCGCCTTTGTACATGTATTTTCTTTTAATGTAACTGTTTAAATTATTGTGTGCAATAAAGCATTGAATTGAATTGAAATTGAATAAAATAAACTTCTTAGAATCTGCAATTTCGTCAGCATATTTTGTGTTATATTTACAATATTATTATAGGGCTTACTCCCCTAAGGCTGGATTTTACCAACGAAAGAGTATCTTCTACTTTTTCATAGACACAGTGAACCAGTTATCCCCGGGATAGTTATTCTCGTATAACTTTTTGTTAATAAAATCCAGCCTAAGTCTGATGAGCTAAAAAATCACCCTGTGTAGTTCAGTATGCAAAAAATATGTGAAGGAAATCGAGTGGTACCAAGTTACCAACTAGACAAAGTGATTCAACAGAATTAATTGTAAACGCTGAGAAGTAACACGTCTTTAGCCAGCCCTAGAATTGAAATAAAACAATAAATTAAGTTCATACAATAAACACAGTGACACCATACATTTTATTCGGTAATACCTAAAACTAAACTAAATGCAAATGTTTTTTTAATCAAAAGTTTATTATCACGCGTTTTTCTCTGATTATGTTCGATACTTTTAAAGTGAACTTCAAACTGAAATGGCGTCAATATTTAGCAGCATCGTTAGGTAAGTCTTTATCGTCTAATTAATTGTTATCAACTCACCTTCAACGCCCCATCAACCCGCACTGAGCCAGCGTGATGGAGTATGGCTCAATCTTACTCGCATCCCGGTAAAGGCCTTTTACGTAAACTATTGTAAACTTTTCAAAATAGGGCAGAACGGCGCAACTACTTTTTGTTATTAATTTATGTGTGTGTACCATGTCCTTTGAATAAATGATTTATCTATCTATCTATCAACTAAGGTCCTGGGTTCTGCCCATTTATAAATAAGTATAAAGTGTGATGTTAAGCATCTCTGTAATTTAAGTTTATGGGAAGTTCCGTCAGCCGATGAGCGAGCAACTTGGTACTGTACCCTGTGTTTCGTTTCCTTTACACACTTCCAATTCTGTGTTTATCTGAATACTTATCTTTGTTTGGCTTGTATGCTTTTTAGGGTTCCGTAGAGAAACAAGGAACCCTTATAGTTTCGTCAAGTCTGTCCGTCCGTCCGTCCATCCGTCCGTATGTCACAGCAACTTTATTCCAAAACTATTAGGACTACACAGTTGAAACTTGGTACGTAGATGTATTCTATGAACCGCTTTACGATTTTTATACAAAAACTGAAAAAAATAAAAAAATAAGGGGGGCTCCCCATACATGAAACTGAAACCAAAAATATTTTTTTTCATCAAACCTACATGTGTAGGGTGTCTATAGATAGGTCTTCAAAAATGAAGTGGATGTTCCTAGAACCATTTTTCCTCAAAGTCAATCTTTAAAGAGACAGACCCATCCAAAGTGGAAAAAATTGTCCCCCTACCCCTTAAAGTAAGAGAGTGATAAATCTATAAAAATATATGCTGTGTATCTCAATATAAACTTTCGATGAAAATTGGTTTGAACAAAATATAATGAGCAGTTTTTAAGATATAAAACATTTATTAAAAACTGCAAAGATAACTTTGTCATTCATACAAAGACTATGAAAAACAAAGTTACAACACAAAAATCCAGTCTAATAATTACATGATACTACGGAACCCTTCATGGGTGAGTTCGACTCGCACTTGGCCACTTTATTTGTACTTGCAGATTACAGGTTGATTTAAAGATTTGTAGTAGGTACCCACAACAAATAAAACAAACGTGCGTCAAGAAAGAAGAAAGAAAGAAAGAAATATATTTATTTGACAAATAAACACAGGGATACACAGGGATCCATACGGACAAACGCACAGTTGTTAGGTACAAACTCTGCCACCCCGTATGGGAAAAGATGTGACGTATACAGCTTGCCATAAGATCCTTCATCATTAGTGTAGGATATAGGTAGGTATAAGACTACACTATACTGTTCATAATTTGCAATCAAGTTCTAGATATAAGTATCTAGGAATAATTCAACTTTATTACTTACATATTCCACGATCTATAGATCCCTAATCATCATCACTGATCTAATACACGATCCAGTCAGGAATATGATTAATAAAATAACATAAATTAAGACACAAGGCAATCTTGTTACCATGACAATTATTTATTTATTGTATTGTAAGTACCTTTTGTATCATCAGATTTATCACTTGTTTGTTGTTTTAGACTTGTACTTATTTTTTTGGTTTTTGATTAATTTTGAAGTCTTCAGCCATTTCGTCATTTCACGCCTTTGCGCCTTCCAGAGGCACTGTTGTGCCCACTTTTAGCCGGTTTAGTATGTTCCTAGGTATTTTCAGTCCCATAAAAATGTAGCTTTCAATATAATAGCAGATGCGGAAAGATTGATATCACCGTAAAATTGTGAAACCCGCGAGATAACAAATATTTTTAAATCCTTTACATTGTAATCTGTCGATAAATTGTGAACTGCATGTATCTACTACCTACTGAAGTAGTACCTACTGAACTTCATACAATAACGCGTTAGGTTCGTACACATGTAGGGTCCGCCAATGGGCTACCTAAGTACTTGACAACAGTACACTAGACCACTGAACGCACCTTACACACATAACGCACTTCCTCGAAGTCTCCTACAACTACGCCTGCAACACCAACGGACAGTTACAGTGCAACATTTGCAGCCGTACGTTCAAGACCAAGTTCTGCTTCGCGAGTCACATCCGAGCACACGCCAGGAACCTACATTTTTTTTTTTATTTATTTATTTAATTACAATATATATATATATGTGCCATAACAGTTTTCACCAAATCGACACATAGCAGTTTTAATAATAATCAGTTACCAACATTGATATTGGTACCTACATATTATTATAACAATTGATACCTATTTCAAGTTCAAATTAAATAACAGTTAGAAATAACATAATAATAATAATTAAACAATCGAATATCAACAAAGCTAATTAAATTAAATAGTTTTAAATTGAAAATAATAATAATTCAAAATGAGAGGACAGCACATTCAAATATCATTCTCGCTGAACCTGCCACACTCTCGCACTATATCCCTCCATGCATCACCAAACAGATCATTCGCTGGTGCTGCCGTCAACAGTGCGTTAAGGCTGTCCCGCGCCCGGACCAGCGGGGACTGCCGGCGCGCCACCGTGCGGTGCGTGCCGCCCGCTAGCAGCTGGTGCCTGCGCGCGCGTAGGTAGTTGTCAGGCACGTAGAGTCGCCGTCGACGGATACGTCATGCAGGACATCATCATCATCATCATCATCACACTTCCTCGAAGTCTTAAACGGATGGAAGCACCCACACAAATGCATTAGGTCTCGCCTTTTGGAATGTAAAGTACAATCGTTTCGCAGCAAGCTACGGCAGCCTGTGCACGGGAATGTCGATGGGGTGGACCTCACCCATATTCCCCCAGCTAAGGGGGGAAAACTCCCCTCTTCCAGAGGCGCCGACCTTGCAAGAGGAGTCTTGGATCGGGTCGCTTCTCGTCTTGGGGGGAATGCTGGGTAAGTGGCTTTAACTCCACAGGGTCCTGAGGAGGAAGAACTCCCCTTAGATTTGAAACTCTAAAATACTTCCATGAAGAATTATCATCGACATCGGTAGCATGTTTCCGACTACTGCTGGGTATAAGCCGTCTCATTTTGATGCCATGCCAGTCCTGCGCCAATCGAATCCAGGTTTCCCCGCGATATGGTATTGTCGTCGACCCATCTGTTTAGCATGAATGATGAATGGCATGATTGTCGACTGCTATCCGATCCATCCATGCTGCTGCTGAGTCTAAGACCGGGACTCCACCAAAGCGGAGATGTGCGGAGAGGTGGAATATTTGTATGGCGCGATGGAAGCGGAGATGTGAGCTGTTTCCATCTCGCATAAATATTCCACATCTCCGCTTTGTTGGAGTCCCGGCCTTATGGTTGAGAATCGGATTTTCAGTCACGAGTGCCTATTAGACGCTACTTAAGGAGCGATCTTTCAAGACAAGAGGTAGCTACCCATGAAATTTCAAATTCCTCAGATAAACAGACAAAAGCTATCTGAGTGAAAGATCGGCCCTTAATCATTTTAGGACTCATTTTTCACTCCTCAGATAGCGTCTGACTGGCACCTTAGCTATACTAACTAAAGAACAATATTGAACTCGTGATCTTCCTATTTAGAACTTAAACCATTTACAAACAAAGAAACGTGTTTCCAACAAAGTAATAAATAATGCAAACTCCTTCGCCTTCGCTGATGCAATGGTGGCAAGGGATATTGCATAAGCTCTAATGCAAGTTTTGGCCCTTTGGTATTGAGAACATGAAGGAAGGCTGGCATAAATATTCACTAACCCAAATATTTAAATGGTTTTCCGTTCGTTAGCACATGTTATTTACTTTTGAGTGAGTAAGGAAACCTTAAATTACTTACCCTAAGTGCAGTAATTCTGAATAAAAAATTCCGTTCAGCAGTTTCCAGTTGTTTGCAGCAGTTTGAACCAAAACCAATATAAGCGTATTTTCCGTAGACCTAAAATCATGATAGCACAAAGCAAGGTCTGATTAAACAAGTAAAGGAAAAAGACTTTAATTTACAAATCTACCTAAACTATTATCCAAATATAATTGAATAGGTACTTTTCATTTTTCATTCGCAATGTAATTGTAAGCCCATGGCCTTTTATATTATGGAGTCGTTGACGGTGGTGTTCATGATGGCGGAGGGGAATAGAGCTTCCCACGTTTCGTTCTATCTCGTTCTGCTTTTGCGAGTTTACCATTTTACGAGTATAAAACAGCCAATTTCCTCTTGTTTCTTAAAGTTTTATCTAAATTCTCTGCCGCACCATATGTACAAGCTAATATGTCACTTACTGTACTCACCTAATAATAATTATTATTACGTACTTCATATTTATATTGTATATTTATATATCTACCTATACATCACATCGTTGAGAGGTGCCTGCACGGAAATCAAATGGTTTTGATTGACTGAAAATCAGCGCTGCAACCCTGTTGTAGCCTTATGCTGAGTTGGAGCCATTTCACTGGCGAGGCATGCGTACATCATTTTTTGGGTTCCGTACCCGAAGGGTGCCAAACGGGACCCTGTTACTGAGACTTCGCTGTCCGTCTGTCCGTCCGTCCGTCCGTCCGTCCGTCCGTCCGTCCGTCCGTCCGTCCGTCTGTCACCAGGCTGTATCTCATGAACCGTGGTAGCTAGACAGTTGAAATTTTCACAGATGATGTATTTCTGTTGCCGCTATAACAACAAATACTAAAATTCAAAAGAAATTTAATATTAAGGGGGGCTCCCATACAACAAACGTGATTTTTTTGCTCATTTTTGCTCGATATTGATAATGGTAGCAGGTAGACGCTTAAAATGTTCACAATATATTGAGTATATTATTTACTTAAAAAATAAATAATTAAATTAATATTTAGGGGGGGCTCCCATACATTTTTTTTTTGCGGTTTTTTATAGATAATGGTACGGAACCCTTCGTGCGCGAGTCCGCCTCGCACTTGGCCGGTTATTCTCTTTTGTTTAGTAAATATGTTTTCTTCTATAATGTAATGTCTATTTCCTACCTCTAAATTATCTTGTTGATGTATCTATGTTCTGTTCAGTGAATAAACGTATGTCTATGTCTAATTTGTAGGTCTTTCACAAAAAATACGATTTAGAATAGAATAGAATAGAACATCAATTTATTTGCTGTTATAATACACAACACAGTTTTTAAATATACAAATTAAATGACCAAATTCCCCATGTGGTGTGTAACTGTGTACCGTAACAGCAAATGGGTTCCGACTCAGCATGTGCTACAGGACTTGCAGCAAGTCCTGCAACGCTGATATTCTGTCGGTACCTAAACATCGTGCGTGGGAATCATATATATGGGTGGGTGTTAAATAATAATATGTTTGTTAAATAATATGTAAAGAGAAAATTAAATAAATAAATAAACAAAATACTTGTGTGCTTTGTGTAAATATAAAGTACATAAAATACGAAAATAAGAAATTATAAAAGTGTCATCCGACTTAAGACACTATAAAGCCTTTGTCAAACAGAACAGCGAACCGAATGCGTGGCGAGACGTTTTTTTTTGTAATATACTGTGTTGGTTACAACTAGTCAAATAGAAATGCGAGAGCGAACCGAAGGCGCGGCGAAACCAAAAGCGTGTCCCGCCTGTACAAACCAAACGCGAACGCGCGAAGCGAAGCGTGAGCGAGATGGTTGTATTCGCTGATTATGTATGAACAACGCCAGACACAGAGCGAATGCGAGACGCGCTGCGGAGACGAAGCGTGGTGGTTGTGTTTTATTACAAATTATTCGACGAGTTGACAAGACGGACGTTGAGAAATTTATAGAATGTGTGAAGAAATACCCAATATTATACCATTTTACTTGAATAAATACTTTTACTTTACTTTATACAATACACGTCACAAGGATTATAAAAACCCTCTGAAAAAGGCAGACATATGGGAACTTATTGCAACGGAGATGTATGAAATACGTATGAAACGTCTCCAGTTAGTGTATTTTTTTGATATTTCTGGTTTCAATATATCATGTAATTCTTCAAAACAGTCTTTGTTCATACGAAAATAAATGTAAAATCTGTCTTCATGTGATTCAAGCTCCCTGCAAAGTCGATGATACTCTCCATGTATTTCTCGTTTTTAGGGTACCGTACCCGAAGGGTGCTAAACGGGACCCTATTACTGAGACTTCGCTGTCCGTCTGTCCGTCCGTCCGTCCGTCCGTCCTGTCTGTCACCGGGTCCGTCTGCACGAACCGTAATAGCTAGAAAGCTGAAATTTTCACAGAATGTGTATATCTGTTGCCGCACCAACCACAAATACTGAAATACGAGAGATATTACAAATTAAAGGGGGCCCCGATACAAGAGACGTGTTTAGATACACTTACGCATTTCAAAATGGAGATCTTGACTGAAACTGTTTATTTATTGTCATAGCAACCATGTCATAGACACATATACTACACATTTAAATATGATAGCATATTTCGCGTCAACCCACATGGTTGTGGTAACTCAGCCGGTATGATGTAGACTCTCAATCCGGAGGTCGCCGGTTCAAATCTCGTAAAGGCATAAACTTTTTAAATTTTCTTTTTGTTTATTTTTTTATTGTTTTGAGTGCTTTTGATTTGTTGTACGATGGTACGGTACCCTTCGTGTGCGATACCGACCCGCACTTAACCGATTTTATTTATTTATATTATGTACCCAAACTCTTTTTCTTCAATAATACAGTCATCAGGAGTAATAATTCATCGTCGTCTGAATCTGATCCACACCACATTGTTGCGACACCAACCACAGACACAAGACTGGCGTGCTCTCCGCGGTTCGCTTCGGATTCACGGTTCGGCACTCTTTCGGTTCCCTGTACTCTAGTTTGACCTCTCCGCCTCGGTTCGCGTTCGCCACGGTTTGCCACGCATTCGGTTCGCTGTTCTGTTTGACAAAGGCTTAAAATCAACTACACGACTAACGCGGAAGCTCATCGGGACTAGACATTTGACTTTTGTAGCTTTAAAAAATGATTTTTACACATAGTTTTAAAATGAGCTATAGATTTTAGATCACGGATTGGTGGCGGCAGATTGTTCCAGCACTTCGTTGCCAAATATCTAAAACTGCCCCGAAAAGCAGCAGACCCGTGACGGGGGATTAAAAGTAGACATTTGTGTGGAATCCGCGGTTTGCGAGTCTGACTCGCACTTGGCCGTAAAAAAATAGGCACAAGTGTGCCTTTGCCAATCCATATGGGGAAGGCGTGATGATTAACGTTTTCTTTAATTTGTATTAACTTGGTAAGTATTTCGTAATTCGTAATTTCTTTATTGTACTCACATGACAGTAAAAATAGCTTATGATAGAAAAATATGTACAAAGGCGAGCTTATCTCTAATAAGATATTTCTTCCAGCAAACCATGTTGGGTAGGAGACGGAGATGATAGGTAAGGGGATGAATTGTAAGTAAAGTATTTGTATCATTACAGCCATTTAGGAGGCCGTGTTGCTCTATGCAGCCAATGCCAGGTCGACACAAAATACAAAACATGATACAATAATGATGATGTTTGTTTGTCTGTCCCAGGTCCTCTGATAACCGTGCCTCTATCCAGTCACATCGGCCGCCGCCACATAATCATGCTGTCAAACCTGCCACTACTCCTGGGGTGGCTGCTGGCTGGAGTGGCCACGAACCTGCCCACCCTCTACGCAGCCAGGATCATGTGGGGATGCGCGACGGGCATGCAGTTCGCAATGGTGCCTATCTACATCGGGGAAATCGCTGAGGTGGGGAGTTCGGCCCCCTGATCTACTGTTTAGATCCTTCAAACTCCATCGGTCCAGCCCCCCGTTATGAAACTCCATCGGTCCAGCCCCCCGTTATGAAACTCCATCGGTCCAGCCCCCCGTTATGAAACTCCATCGGTCCAGCCCCCCGTTATGAAACTCCATCGGTTCAGCCCCCCGTTATGAAACTCCATCGGTTCAGCCCCCTATTGTGAAACTCCATCGATCCAACCTTCTGTTCTGTTATTAATCTCCATCGACGGAGGGAGACCTTTGAAAGATATTCGATAACAAACGCTGATGATACCAATATAAGATGGTATCAACAATTCAAAGTTTGAGAGCCAACCTTATGTTCTTGGTATCATCTTATCAGATCGGATCCTATGATCTTCTCATCTTATTTTATCTTATCTTATTTTGTCTTAGCATATTTTATAACCTATCCTGTCGTATCCTGTTATCCTTTACTCATCTCATCATCTCCCCAGGACCACAACCGCGGTGCCCTCAGCGCGCTATTCCTGCTCTTCATCAACGTCGGCTTCCTCCTGGCCTATGCCATCGGCCCCTTCACCAGCTACTGGGGGCTGACGGCCGCTGGGGGGATACTGTCGCTGTTCTATGTGCCGTGCACTTGGCTCATCCCGGAGACGCCGTTTTACTTGGTTTATAAAGGTAAACCATCATCGTATTATCATCACCATCAACAGCATAATCATCATCAACCTCATTATCATCGTTCCCTTGGCTGATACCGGGGAGACGCTATTCTTTTTGGTTTATAAAGGTAAAGATAATCATGGAGAATGTTATAAAAGAACTGTTCAAATGCAGGGGCCAAAGGCGAAAGTAGAGAGTAGAGTAGAGTAGAGGCCCACTAAGAAACGGTTATCTGAACCTAAAATGGGCCACAATTACTGGCTTGGCCTGAATGACAAAGTGTTATTGATAAAACTTTTCAAAATGTCTCAACATCCTATCTAATAGGTATTATTTAGGCATTATTTTTATCCTTTCGCAGGAAAGCCCGAAGAAGCATCCAAAAACCTTCAAAGACTACGCGGCAGTACAGAAGAGGCAATACAAGAAGAACTAGACGGACTCAAAGCCATAGTAGCCAGAGAATTCAAGGTGGAGCCAAAGATTAAAGACTTGTGGGCAACCAGAGGAAATGTGAAAGCTTTGGGTATTTGCGTGTTTCTAGCAATGCTGCTACAATTGTCCGGCATTGATGTTCTACTGTTTTATATGGAAGAGCTGCTTGTCAAAGTCGGTACCAAGATCTCCGCGTCTGATGGCACGATTATCATGGGAGTTGTTCAGGTATGTAGCCCATTATTTAGAGTGTATTAATAACATGTGAACTGTAATCACTTTCTGAACAAATAAAAATAAACTATTTCATCACATGATTTTACACGGAGCTTTTGAGATTATTGGTACATACGCTGACTCCGTGCAGGTGAAGGGGGAGAATTGCATTTATAGAAAGAGGCAAGTTTGTAAAGGAAATAATCTCATTTAGCCTCCCATTTTTCTCATCCCATTTGTAAAGTCATCTCGAGTTGAAAGTGCGGGGATGGGCTAGCCTTGAAAAGGCTAAAAGCTTGCTGAAAGTGGGCACAATTGCTGAAAGTGGGCACAATTGTTGGAAGGGCGTGACGCTATGTTATTGTCACTCTGTGACGAGTTGTTTTGTGGATGTCATGTTGATTATAGCCAACGAGACAAAATTGATGGCGTTGTTAGCTCACTGCCTGACAGATTCAGTAGACCTTGTGTTCCAGGTGGTAACCAGCTGCATCACACCACTGGTGGTGGACAGGCTTGGCAGAAGACTACTCATGTGGACCACTTCGCTTGGTCTTACCATTTTCTTGGTAAGTTATCTTATCATAGGCCCAACAGACATCGCTATTCACGGAGTCAATTCAAATCAAAATGGCGGTCTAACTTAGAACTTATTGCTAAGCAACGTCACGTGTTTTGTAGATTTCACCTGCCATCCTGCAAATATTGCGCTTACTTAAAATAAGTAGTATCTACATTGAAGTTAAAGTATTATAGTCGTAAAATCCTAATCTTAAATGCAAAAGGCAATAATTCATTAACTGGTCTGGTAGTGGGTCAACTAAAACTTCGTCTTGCTTGTCCTTGCCTATTTTATAAAGTCCACGAATCAAATTGAATTTATTTATAGAACTAGTTTACTCATTACCTTCCTACCTAGTTGTAATTGAACTGAGTGGATTTGAACGACTAATTTATTGTAAACAAAAACTTACAAATCAATTTCGAGACAAGATAATTAGAGTATTTATTTTTTTGTATTGTATTTTTAGTTTTTTAGCCCGTGTTATTAGATATGTAAAGTAATGCGTAGGTACTTATTTTTATACATCAGCAAGCCTGCCTAAAGTTAAGCTTCTTGTCGGAACTAGAAAAGGCGATTGTTTCCATTTCCTCCCCAGCCGAGATTCGAACCCGCGTCTTCCGGCAGAATCTAGAGGTCATGGAAGTAAATATAGAGAGGGCTATTTTCCATTAACAAAATTAATAGAGCGGTCGTTCAAGTTTGTTCAAATGCCACCTAATCAGAGAAAACTCTAAACATATTTAAAAGCCAGGGGCCTAATGCTGCTCTGAGAATTTCACTTATATTTCATTACTATTCCATTGCAAACACCCAAAATGGCGTCATTTGGTATTCTCCTAAATTATTATCCTCCTTGATTGGGTGTAAGTATGCAATGGAATAGTAATGAAATATAAGTGAAATTATCAGAGCAGCATTAGGGCCCAGGTAAAGAACATATTTTGGAAGTTAATTTTAGGATGTAGGTATTTGGATGTAAGTATATTCTAGCTTTGTAGGTACTCATAGATATATTGTTGTACACAATGGTAGTGTAGGTCTACCCTTGCTGATATATCAAACTCTCTCATCAGAACTTGGTTTGCTGGAGAAGAGATCTCTTTTTAGAGATAAGCTCGCCTTTTTACACTGTTTTTATTTGCTTTTTGTCATTGCAATTAATTGTGTGCAATCAAGAAATTATGAAATTATTGAAACCGGGAGTCGCGAGATGTGTATGGAGGTAGCAATAGCGGGGGGCAAAAAGCGGGTTCTGGCTTGTCGACGGCGGTGCCGAGACGCGCCCCGTGCCGGCTACAAACAAACAATAACCGGCCAAGTGCGAGTCGGACTCGCGCACGAAGGGTTCCGTACCATTATCTATAAATAACCGGCCAAGTGCGAGTCGGACTCGCGCACGAAGGGTTCCCTAACATTATCTATAAAAAACCGCAAAAAAAAAAACATGTTGTATGGGAGCCCCCACTAAATATTAATTTAATTATTTATTTTTTAAGTAAATAATATACTCGATATACTGTGAATATTTTAAGCGTCTACCTGCTACCATTATGAATATCGAGCAAAAATGAGCAAACAAAATCACGTTTGTTGTATGGGAGCCCCCCTTAATATTAAATTTCTTTTGTTTTTTAGTATTTGGGGCATTCCATAGTGACTGGTGGGACATTTTTCTCCGGAATTCAACCAATCATGAGCTATAATTGTGTTATAGAATCTTACATAATAGTAAGATGTATCTTATAACATAGAAAAATAATGAGTTTACAAGATCCCTTAATTAAAATCCCCAGATACTTTCAGAATCTCTTGTGATTATTATTTGAATGAGTGTGACTGGTGGGACAAGAAAAATCCTTCTCTCTTACCGCCAAGTACTTGAAGACCAATTTTAGTTCGACCACTAAACTTTCAAGAGAGATTTTCTTCTTATCGTATAGTATATCTTATATTATTTCATTTTCATTAATAATTAGACTGATTACCTTTCGCAGAATTTAAAAAAAAAAAATTTTGTTGTGACTGGTGGGACATGCATCCGAAACAGCATTTATTTCTCGATGTAATTTATTAGGATTAAAGTTTCCAGCAAAAAAATATCGATTTTTTATTGATTTAAAATATTTTTCTTTGCAAGTTAGTGCAAATGCGGACTTTCAACTCAATCAGCTATAATAATTAGAAATAATTTGAGAAATTCTAAATTTGAGGTATTTTCCTCTTTCTCATGGAATGACCCATTTGTTGTTATAGCGGCAACAGAATAACATCATCTGTGAAAATTTCAACTGTGTAGCTACCACGGTTCATGAGATACAGCCGTGACAGACAGACATACGGACGGACGGACAGCGAAGTCTCAGTAATAGGGTCCCGTTTGGCACCCTTCGGGTACGGAACCCTAAGAACCAGAATGCATCCTCGCTATAGCTATTCCATTGCGATTTACGCGACTCACGGCCTGAAAAAAAGGCGTTGATTTCACAAGTTTTTTTCTTCTTCAGACAATCATCGGATTTTACGCGTTACTGGACAGCTACTACAAAGTCGACGTGACATCAGTGGCCTTCATCCCACTGCTGTGTCTCATTGTATACATGGTGCTCTTCACACTAGGTACCGTACCATGACATAGCGTCACGCCTATTCCCATACGGGGTGGCAGAGACACAGTTCTAGCCAGTGATTCAGTACTCCATTTACAAACAAACAACCAAATATGTCATAGCAAAAACAGGCAGTAGTCTGCAAATGTTGCCAACATTTAACTACAGTCTATTCGTGATAAGAATGCAGTGAAATTTAAATTTAAATCTGTTAACACACACTCACAGGACAGGACACAACCTTCGCGTTCGAAAGTTTGTCTTCAACTGGTCACTGTGAACTTGGCTTGATAAATGGAACGATTTGATTGGTTACGGGGCGTGGCTAGGCCGCCGCCGGACAGTGATGACTTTACTGCATTCTTATCACGAATAGACTATCTATAGCATTTCTTGCCAAGCTGTACTAGTCGGTATGTAATGTCATGTTTCCCCACAGGCGTGGGGCCAGTGCCCTGGATCCTAGTGGCGGAGATGTTCCCGGTGCGCAGCAAATGTCTCGCGGGCGGGGTCTGCTCGTTCATGTGCTGGCTCGCTGGCTTCGTGTGGACCAGGTGAGCGAGTCGGGGTTAAGCACAGTTAACTTGGTTGGGAATTTGATTCCCCGCAAACCAAAGACTTATACCCAGTTTCCTGGGCGCTGATTAAGTTAACAGGTTGGTTAAATCAGTTTCGGCCAATCACGTGCCGTCATTTTGAATAATAGCGGCTCGTGATTGGCTGAAGCTGATTTAACCAACCTGTTAACTTTAATCAGCGCCTAGGAAACCGGGCATTAATGATCGTTTTTAGGGTACCGTACCTACCCGAAGGGTGCCAAACAGGACCCTATTACTAAGGCTTCGCTGTCCGTCTGTCCGTCAGCGGGTCCTAGAGCACGAATCGTAATAGCTAGAAAGTTAAAATTTTCACAGAATGTGTAAATCTGTTGCCACAACAACAACAGATACTGAAATACGATTACAACGACGATTAATTTATCGTGTCATTCAATAAAGTGGAAACCCGCTCTAAGCTATAGTGAGAATTTATAACATGGCAATAGCGGACATCGACCCGCTTAGAAAATGTATGCGATTAGACGTTTGCCGCCAACGACGATGCCGCGGCGGCCAGTGGCGGCAAACGTCAAATCGCACACATTTTCGCTCGCGGGGCAATGACCGCTATTGCCATGTTAAAAAAATCCTACTATAGTATTCAATTGTATTTCCAGATTCTTCCGAGACGTAGCAGCCTCGTACGGAATCTACACCGCATTCTGGATACTAGCTGTTTGCTGCGGCTTTGGCTTCATATTCTCTGTCACACTGCTGCCAGAGACCAAGGGGAAGACCTTTGACGAGATTCAGGATATGCTCAATAACAATACGTAAGGAATGCGATGCGACTTGGTTTATAGATGCATGTAGATCATCTCTACGATAGATTTAATAATTTATGAGATAAATCATTTACATTGTACGTTATACGCTCCAATGGTGATGAAAAACATCGTGAGGAAACCTTCATTAGTCCATAGCTGCTGCAGCGTTGGGCTAGCACCCTGTCACGCAAAATGGAGTATTGCATAACTAGCTAATCGTGGGCACAAGTGTGCCTCTGCCACCCCGTACGGGAAAAGGGCGTGACGTTAATGCGTAACGATTTAATGTCTATCTTTAGGGTTCCGTACCCGAAGGGTGCCCGGGACCCTGTTACTGAGACTTCGCTGTCCGTCCGTCTGTCTGTCTGTCACCAGGCTGTATCTCATGAACCGTGGTAGCTAGACAGTTGAAATTTTTACAGATGATGTATTTCCGTTGCCACTATAACAACAAATACTAAAAAACAAAAGAAATTTAATATTAAGGGGGCTCCCATACAATTGACGTGTTTTTTTTTTTGCGGTTTTTTATAGATAATAGTACGGAACCCTTCGTGCGCGAGTCCGACTCGCACTTGGCCGGTTTTTTATTTACTACTGTTCTATGTTAACACGCTGGGTAGCGTAAGGACAAAAGAGTCCTTGGAACAATATTGACATTAAAATTATTAAAAAAAAAAGACATTAAAATTATTTTGACAGTGGGTACCAAGACGTCAATGAATGTCTAATTTTTGACGTTGGTACCCACAGTCAAACTAATTTTAATGTATTTTTTTTTTTTACAAAAAAAATAAAAAAAATGGCTCGAGTCAAGTGGCACAATCAATTTGAGAAAAATAAAGTTGTCCAGAATGATGGTACAAAAAAGTAATTAGAATTTCTTTACAGATCCAAGGAGCCTAAACCGGTGGACGTTTAAACTTGATTTGGGGAGCAAAATAGATAACCTAGATTTAGGACTAAAATAGCCTGCAAAGGATTGTTATGATATCAATTTGAAAAATTAATAAATACCTGTTCATTGAATATGACTGTGTTGATGTAGTTATGTTTTAAGAGAGTATTTGCCCGAAAACTATGAGCGACAGTGTAACTCTCGAGACATGCAGAAAGAATATGCATTAAAATGTTTATTCCTGCTAAGCAAACTTACTTGTTTTGATTACTTAAATCTGTTGTAAAATAAACAAAAAAAATGCCTTTATCATTTATCCTGTTTATTTTCTTCTTTCTCCTCATACTCAGTTTTGAACAATGCTTCGTTTATATTCTCCGGTAGCACTTTGGCTACCTTTCTCGGTTCCTTCACTAACGTCTTGGGGCATTGCATCTCGGACCAGCTGATGGGAACCATGCTGACTCCTTGTGGGGACCCTTCTGCCGTAGCTATGACAACACCAAGCTCATTTTCTGCAGTCGAGAGGTGGTACCAGTGGATTTCTGTCATTGGTAGCTGGTGTAGGTTATAAGGAATTTATTGAGAAACTTGTTTCTAATATCGGATCCGGATCTAATATTGGATCTTGATTTTATTTTTTTATGTTACTAACGGCCAATCCCAATAACCTATCTCTATCCGTGATCTGCAGATTACGCGTTACATTTGACAGTTGCGCTATGTGATTTATGTTAAAAAATAATTGACACTAGCAATCTGAAATCTGCAGATTATGAATAGAAGAAAGGTTATTAATTTCGGCCGTATGCCTACAGCACATACACATTAAATAAGTTGACAATTATTCTAGGTAAAAATAAATCAAATCAAATGATTTGATTTCTCAATCAATGAAGTACTGAATAAGCATTTACTATTTTATTAATAACTATTTATATAGGAATTATCTGTTCAATAGTAATAATTTCTTGACACATTCATTACACAGTAATTTCTGTTATATTTTTGTAACTTTCAAAAGGATACAACTCGAGCCAGAATAACATCCCCAGGACGGAAGCACTTATACGGATCTATCCTGTCTTTATCTGTTGATTTGATGTCTTCTTTCTTCAGAACTCCTCTGTAAGGTCTCACTAGCACCAAGGGACCGACACATAGAATTGTACATTGGACAAGACGGGGGTTGACCATGGTTACTTTTGCTGTGACAATATCACCAGTTCTTGGTAAAACACTGGGGGTTCGTGGGCTTTCGACTGTTATCAGTTTTGTCTGTAAAAAGAAAAGATAATAGAATGTTGAGGTTGCTCTGCAGCAATATGCCAATCTTTTTTTTTAAGTTTTTTCTTTAGAAGGTGATTTAAATATGCATGAAGGTAGATATGATCATAGATTGAATTGATAACGAGGAATTTCACCTTCTCCTTTTCATTTTCTTCGATATTGAGGACCCCGGCTAGAGTAGCGTAGATATAACCTCTAAGTTCGTAAGTGCCTGGCCCAGCCTTATATTCCATGTTGGCTAGACTAAGACGCATGCCTGGAATGCATATTTTTTCGGCACCTTCAGGATTTTCTGACGACATGCTGTGCTGCTAGGGTACAAACGTAATAAAGGTTATCGGAAATTCAGCTGAAGATTTTTTGCCGTTAGGCTACCATTTGGTACTGTTGAATTGTTGATGTTGAAAGGTTGAAAGCCGTGATTAGCCTTGCCTTTTCGAGTAATGTAATAAAACCTGCAGTTCCCAATTATAACAAATGCAGTAATTATTTCAATTGTTTTGTTTACATTTACAACAATGTGCAGTGCACTGCACGCTAAAAATTAAAAAATATAAATGATTTGATATCTGTGAACTGTGCCATCTGTGTCACAGAGTACATTATATATCTGTGTGAACCTCAGGCTCAGGTGTTCACACCATTATTAGTATATATAATGTACTCTGTGCACACCACAGATAAAATACCCAATTGGGTATTTTATCTGTGGTGCACACCATTGAGATAATGGTCCATGGTTCACACCTGTTCACGAACAACTTTTTCTTTTCTTCCATTTTTTTTTTCATTTTTACGGCTTTGGATGCTAATCCCAAAGAACGAATAAGAAATCAAACTGAACGAATGAAATGACGAGAAATGGCGATAAAATACCGGTTTTCTTATCGGTTTTGGTAACAACCATTCTCCGCCCCGGAGAAAAAAGCAAATTGGATTTGTTTGACAGATAGATAGATAGCTTTCTCTTCTCTTTCTTCAGCATTTTCGCATTTTCCAAGATTTTCCAGTTTCTCTCTTCCTAGAATTATCTGAAAGAAAGTAATATCTTGCTTTGTAATTGACAGCTGTAAATCGTGTTAAAGATTGTATGTTCTAGTGACAGACTCTTGTTGTGACCTCGCGTTTTATCATCAAGAGTTCGCAATGTCGCAATTACAATACATGCCTGGTGATCCTCGTTTGGTCGATCAATTAGTGTACGAATTGAAGTCGAAGGGCATATTCGATCAGGTAAGAGAAAGTATCCTTCGTTTAATTTGCCAGCATTTTACATCCAAACTAACTTGTCTCCAAAGGTGACCCCTCATGCAATTTCAACCAAACAAGTCCACAGGTTGGACAAAATATATATTTTCTTCTATCCGGCAAGATGCTAAGATAAGTAACTTTCTATTTCATAGTGACCACTTAACATGAACATTTAATTTTATAAAATCAATACCCTAACCTTACTGGATAAAAACAGGTCAAATTTGTCTAAACTTCAGAGGTGACCTCTTGTTTTGACCTTAGGGACCACTGGGTCAAAAGGTTGCAGACAGATCCATAAAGTTCTCTCCTCATCCTTTAGTTTCAGACTCAGAGCTGCTTCTAAAGTATGAGAAAGATGTAATAAATGTGGGATTACCTCATTTCCTAATATTGATCCAAATGTAGGAACATTTATGCAATGTAGCAATAAATAATTTGGAATTTGGAATTAAGATTGTAAATATCTTGTATATCAAGGATATACCTACAAGGTGTAAATGAATTAACACAAAATGAGAAACTACTTTGTTAGGAACATCATTCTGATCAACTTTCATATGTGTTAGTTCTCATTTTGTGTTAATTCATTTACACCTTGTATTGGTACCTGTATTTTGCATGTACATATATGTTTATGTATTATCAAACTCATTATATATATTTTTTATTTGTAAACCAAAAGTTTCCTCAAACAATTTACAAACATACCACATCACAGTTCCGTAAAGAGTGCATTGCCGATGTGGACACCCGGCCGGCATACCAGAACCTTCGTCAGCGTGTGGAGACCTCCGTTGCAAACTTCCTCGCTCGGCAGCAGTGGAAGCCGGACCTGAACAAGAACCAACTGAGAGAAAAACTGAGGAAGCACATTCTCGAGTTAGTGGATACTTATTACTATGACAGAAAATCTTCTAAAGGTGACGTAAGGAGTAGTAGCAAATCCAAGTCAGATAATAGGTTTTTCAATCATAGGTTTGGTCAAGATATTGAAGTAGTAATAATTTATTTATTTATAGTAATAATAAAAATAATAATAATAAAAAAGATAGCAAAGACTATACTCTAGACATCACAGCTCTTCACACAAAAGCTCAAGCAGCAAAGACTCAAAATCGCACAGAAGTTCCACCTCAGAGTTTAAAAAACATTTCAATAGAGATCAAGTAACTTGACAAAGTCCTTTACTTTTATAACCATCATTTATTCTTGATTACCAAAACATTGAGGCTATGCCTTTTCCCACGCGGGGGGCAGAGGCACAGTTGTCAAATACTAACCATAGTATAACCAGGGGGGTGTCACTCAGCTGAATAGGTATTGCCCGGCGTGCCTCGTCGCGGGGAATTTGTCAGACGGTTGCCCTCAGCTATCGGAGCCTGCGTTAGCGGCGTGAAAACAATGACGCCGAAAACAGAGTGCGAGTAGCAACCCTGCTTTGCTGTTACGTGACCGGCATCGTGTCAGCGGTGTCTAATGGAATATGAACGCTCATGTCATAAGATAAGTTTAAGTTTCGCATGTGGGCATGTGTTTTTGCACCTAAACTTGTCTTTTGTTCGGGAGTGAACCTTCTGTACGTAGTACTATTAGTTATTTTGTGGTATAAACTAACTATAGTGACATATTCACTATGGACATTGCCAGGACAACTAGTTTCACTAGTTTATAAAATGATGCAGTGATTGGATAATACCCAAGCTTAGCAATATATGGTATGTTATGTGTGTGCATGTGAGTGGGCATACTACAAAATCAAAATCAAAATTATTCTTTTCTGTAGGTAGATAGATATTATCAAATATACATAGAACACATCTATTTTTGTCTCTGGGAGAAGAAGGGCGAAGAAACAGCCACAGACCACAGATTGATTTTTTGATCTCTTACAACAAATGCACATCTCTCATTTCCAGCGCCAACTACCTTGAGCAAGGAGTGGAGAGAATCGTAGACCAGGTGGTCAACCCAAAAGTGGCCACAGTATTCATACCGCAAGTCGAAGACCTCATCTACAACTATCTGGGAATACCCAGGAAAAAGTCCATAGTACCTGAAACTTCCAACGGCAAAACCGAGAATGACCTACTCCCAACTGATCTGGAGGCAGTAAGCCCAGGGTCAGTCAAGAGCAATGAGGCCAAAGACGAACCAATGGACACATCCCCAGCTGTCAACGACACTAAAATGGATATTGAAGATGACAGTGTACCAAAACCAGAAGTAAAAGAAGAGATTATCAAAGAGGGAGAAGATACAGAATTATCCGGAATAAGTGACTTAACATCGCACGGCTCTGAAAGTGTTGATAACAGCGCCATTCCCTTACCCCCAGAGATAAAACCGGAACACATACCACCTCCAGAAAATAGCCCTCCAAAGATTGAAATGCCTAAAGACATAGACATACCACTGCCAGATGAAATTCCGCAAATGGAGAACAATAAATACTTTAAGCCTCTGCAATTACAAAGCGAAGATGATGATGATTCCAGCTCCGATTCCTCGTTGATAAGAAACATGTCACCTTTAACTCCTGTGAGGAACTTTGATGATGAAAATTCGGGAGATGCCCAACAAGCCTTCGAGGACACCAGTGAAGTGAAGAGTGATGAAATAAAAAATACTCCCAGTACCTTCAAATTTACTATTGAAAATAAATCTTCAGATAGCAATCAAGATGAACCTAAAGTCACACCTAAAAAAGATATCGAACATACCAGTTTGTCGCAAAATTTTGAGGATAAAGTCAATATAAACACATTTAACACGCCATTGTATGAAGATAGCTCGAATAGCAACAACCTTCATATAGACTACGAGAGTGATGCTAACAGCAAACTGAATGTGGCAGATAAAACAGAGAGCAACCACGGGGATATGAAAAAGGAAAATAAATCTGAAGAGAAGAAAAGCAGTGACAAGTCTTCACAGAGAGATTCAAAAAGACACAGCTCAAATAGCAAGGATCGGAAAAGTGATTCCAAGCACTCCAGCTCCCGCGATGGACGTGATTCGAAAAGCGACAGAAAGTCTTCTAAAGATGACACAAGAAGTAGTAGCAAATCCAAGTCAAGTCATAGAGAGAGGTCAAGAGATCGAAGTAGTAAGAAAGATGAGAGAAGCAGAGACTCCTCTAGACATCACAGCTCTTCACACAAAAGCTCAAGCAGCAAAGACTCAAAATCACATAGAAGTTCTACCTCGAGTCAAAAACACTCCTCCAGTAAACATGACGACAAAAAATCATCTTCTTCAAGCCACAGAGACAGATCTGAAAAAACCAGCTCAAAAGATTCCAAATCTAGAGACGGCAAATCGTCCCACCGATCAGACAAGGACAGAAAGAGCAGCTCTAGTAGCAGGAAAGACGAGAAGGAAAAGGACAAAAAAGATAAAAAGGACACAGACGATCACTACCATCTGTCTGGTAGAGGAAACCACAGGAGATCTACAGATAGAGATTCTAATGATGGTAATAGTTCCTCGTCTAAAGGGTCAAATATCCAGCAGAGTTCCAAATCTTCTGAGACTAAACCAGATAAAGCTTCAAGCTCTAAAGAAACTACTTCCAACAGTAGTGACAGCACAAGCCCCAGTGACAAAGATAATGTTGTAAATGAAAATACAAATCAGTCAAATGACGTCCAACAATGTAAACCTGTTGTGAGGGTAGACAACTTAGATATGCCAATAACAAAAGGTACAAGATTCATGCCAGAAGTTATTCTAAAGAAACCAAGATTCGCCTCGAATTTTGAGGAAGCAAAGAAGATGATGAAAATGCGCAAATTCCTTGATGAAGAACAAAGAAGGATGAATCAGGAGGCAGCATTACTACTTGAGTTTCAAGCAAATGTGCGCCCAAATTTGAGCCAAGTGTACTCCAGTATACCAGGACCGGAATTGGAATTCGCTTGCGGGAACCATGTTTCAGATGTCAATGAGCAATCTAAAGTAAAAGATACTGCAGAAGAAGAATCAGATTTAGCGGAAACGATATTTGATATTCAAAAAGAAATTGAAGAAGGCTCGCGAATTCATGATGAAAATATCCATAAAGCTAATGAATCTTGCAATCGCAGTTCGGACTTTGAGGTTACTATCATCACCGAAGAAGTATCAGAGAGTGAAGATATGTACCTGACTGAAGAGTATGCTGATAACGAGATAAATATTGCTGAAATGAATATAAATGATGTCATCGGAGTACCTACAGGAAATTATGAAGTTACTTTCGAAAATCCCGAATCGAATGACGCAGAATTGCAATTCTTCGGCGAACAGGACCAATATATCTCAGAAGAACTAAGAGAGACATTTGCAAAGTTTCTCAAAAAGTATACAGATAACGAACCACCCAGCAAACTATTTCTTATCAACTGTAGCGCACATCAAGAAAACATATTCAAAGAAGCTTCACAGACCCACGGTAGCTACGAAGTCGTATCATTCCACAGGAATGGACACATAAAGCTGCTTAAAGCTACGAAACACATAGATTTTATCAATAAAGAAATAACACTGCCGTTAGGATCATCCCCAGTGAAATCAATATCAAATTCACCGATATTCAGCCCAGTAAAATCAGAATGTTCATTTGAGTTGGTAAGTGATTATGACGCCAAATTAGAAGACATGGTAAACACAACATCTCGGCAGCAGATTATGGAAATTATACTTGGTGGTGGTATGGAAGGGTCGCCAAGTAACATGCCTACTATAGATATATGCAATGAGTCGGATATTGAGAATAATGAAAGGGGATGTAAAAGGAAGATTGAGGTGGAGACGGAAAATAATAATCGACATGTTTTGACGCCGAAAAAGATAAGGAAAACTAGTGGATCCGACCAGATATCGTCGACTACAGAAGGTTGGTAGTTTTCTTATTTATACAATAATAATCAAACACACTAATATTACCATTTATTCACGGGACACCTGTGCATGATATTATGTTTATGCTCAATATTATTCCCTATATAATTATATAAATGGTTGGTGGCATCAAGACGATCACTACGTACGACAAATACACAATGTAATGTAATTTCTTGTTCCCTACAAAATATGCATGATGATATTGTTCACGCAAATCTAACACACCCTTTTTCGGGCTTATAACGAGACAACTCAACTTTTCTTTTTTAACTACATACAGTCATTTTCCACCTCCACCCAAGCTGATTTCGAATGCATGTCATTGAGGCAAACGCGGGAGCAATCCATAGGGCTTTATGCACGGAGCTCCCGTAACCCGCAGCTATTTATTCGTAATTTCTTTACTGTCCCACACAAAGGAGTATGGCTCACTCTTACTCGAATCGGTAAAGGCCTGTTCTCTTCGGTGGGGTCATTAATAGGATAATCTTACGTTAGCACAAGATAGACATCTACAGGGTGTAACAGAAAGGGGTGTACAAGCCGAAAGAGGGTTGTTAGGGACATCATTCTGAACAACTTCCACTATGGGACCGACTTGATCAGAGCATCTTTATTTTTGACTCCACCATACAGATCAGCTGAGCGCTAGACCCGTACCTAGTTAACAAAAATATAGTTGCTTTGATCGAGTCGGTTCCATAGTGAAAGTTGTTCAGAATGATGTCCCTAACAACCCACTCGGCTTGTACACCCCTTTCTGTTACACCTGTATAAACGATATAACAGAAAGACCCAAGTACAAAGGCTTATTTGGTTTGCTGGAAGAGATCTCTTATTAGAGATGAGCTCGCCTTTGTACACGTTTTCTATGTTTTATATTGTCTTATGTAACTGATTGTGTGCAGTAAAGAAGTTATGAATTATGAAAGGCCTATCTCTAACAAGAGATCTCTTCCAGCAAACTAATTGTTTCTCCTATTTGCATCATCCCTCTCAGGCTGCTCCGGCCATCTTCTTCTATCGACATGCACCTTACTTGACTCTTCCCGCTAACAATTTCAGAGGTGGGCGGTACTAACAACCACGTGCGCTCGAAGTACCTCGGGAAGGCCCGGCGAGTCGGCCTGCCGAGGCCCCGGCGCGCGGGTGAGTTTGTTCTGTAATCCTGAAGGGGTGTGTAACCCTCGCCTGCGATGCACAGGGCTAAATAAATATATATTTTAAGGAAGAAGGATAGGTACCTCGTGTTGTTCTGGGTCGCCGGGACGTCGTTAATCTTCCTGGGGACGCCTCCCAATGCAAAAATTTCACCGATTGCACAACACCAGAGAGTTTATAAATATAATATGTCCTATCTGACCGCAAGAGCCGTAAATACGTGTATTTTTCATAGAAAACCGTTCCAACAACACCGCGTGCGAGTAGAAGCCATAGGTTGAGTGAGTTTCCAAAAAGAACGAACCAAATGAACTGAGCGCGATTGAACGAGGTTCAAGCCACTGAACCAAACAGGGTGAAAACATAAACATTTACATACAGGCACATTACAATGCTGCGACATCACAAACATTGAAACATCCAAGACCTGGGGTTTTTTTTTTGTCCCCAGCCGGGATTCGACCCCGGGATCCCTCGCATGGTAGGCAGATGCGCAACCGCTGCGGCACAGAGGTCGTCAAGATCAGGTTATCGGGTTCCCGACCGATAGCGAGGAGAGCGGTTCGAATCTGGACTGGGGAGAAAGGGAAAATAAAGGCAGGGTGTTGGATGTTTACATCACTACTAGTGCAGTATAAGCCTGACCAATGTGTAATGCCTACTTTGTACAGTACAACTCAATACAACCACGAATATCTTGTGCCCAGTATACCTCTGGTTTAAGAGCACTTTTAACCTAATATTATGTAAAGAAATAAATAAATACAAATTCATGTTTGTGACCTGTTTGCTATAGCTGTTATAGGCTTGTGGCCTGTTTGATATAGCTGTTATAGGCTTGTGGCCTGTTTGCTATAGCTGTTATAGGCTTGTGGCCTGTTTGCTATAGCTGTTATAGGCTTGTGGCCTGTTTGCTGTAGCTGTTATAGGCTTGTGGCCTGTTTGCTATAGCTGTTATAGGCTTGTGGCCTGTTGCTATAGCTGTTATAGGCTTGTGGCCTGTTTGCTATAGCTGTTATAGGCTTGTGGCCTGTTTGCTATAGCTGTTATAGGCTTGTGGCCTGTTTGCTATAGCTGTTATAGGCTTGTGGCCAAGGTAATCCAATAAATCTAGGAACAAGTTTTATTCATATTTGTTTATTGCACTCCATAAAACAATAAGGTCTTAAGAAATAGTGGTAAGTTGAAACATTATGTACAAAATGGCTTGACATTATCAGAATTGTATATTTCCAACAGATAAATTTTATAAAGTCAATTTTGTGCAAAAAAGACAGCATTTGATGGCACTTTTACATGACGTCATTCTGTTGTTATTTCATAGAACTCAGTTCCGTTTTGGCAGCTCATATAAAGTATCTATTTTGACTTGACAGGCCACAAGCCTATTGTATCATACATAATTCTTAATTTCTTTATTGCACACAAGCAGTTACACAAGACAATAAAAACTATAGCAAAAGTGTACAAAGGCGAGCTTAGCTTAGCTCTTATTTATAAGAGATCTCGTCCAGCAAACCAAGTAAGGATGAGACAGGTGCATTGCTGCGTAGGATCCTAGTGTGGGGCCAGAGCAGAAGTAGTGTATGTGCCTGTTTGTTTATGTGAAGTTAAAATATAACTTTGTTCTTGGATGTTTGTGACGTGTGACGTCGCTGTTTCTGGTTCTGTTTGTTCATAATCTCATTGAAAATCGTGTACAAAGGCGCGAGCTCATCTCTAAATAAGAGACCCGTTTCTAGCAAACGAAGTTGCGTTGCGATGAAAGAGGATAATAGCTGATCATTACTCCGGTAGACCTTAGTATCTGTGCTAATACTAAAAGTACGCAGCACCTAATGTTCAAACGCATAATCTAACATCACCTCCCTTCCAGACCCGTCAGACAGCCCGTCCAGTGACAAGTCCGTGGAGAACTACTCACAAAACACTCCTGCGCAGAAACAGCCGCGCAGCAAGGTGCAGCGCTACGACACTAGCGACCTCTACAAACCGAAGATGCACTTCCTGTCGCGACGACATGTCAGCTAGACGATTGTGACAGGAATTGACAGGTGTTAAGAATTCGTGTCAAAAATACAGGGAATACTTTTGGACCCCTAGCCAAAACTTACTATTATTTTAGGGATATCATTCTGAGCTACTTTCACTAAGAAACCGATTTGATCATACAAATCAGCTGACCCACTCAGGCCTGAATGTACTGGGAAGTGAAAAATAAAGTTGCTCTGATCAAATCGGTTTCTTAATGAAAGTTGCCCAGAATGATGTCACTAAAATAATGGCAACTTTTGGCTAGGTGTCAAAAAATAACCCTGTATTTTATTTTCTATCAGTTATCTGTGCATTGAGGTAATTTGCTTGGGATCGCGACGTGATAGTGAGGGACCGAGCACGCGCTGCACGTGTCTTCTGTCCCCCACCCTCCGCGATAAAAACCTCCCCCCGCCCGCGCTCGCCATGCTCTGGGTGCTAGATCATATTGAGTTGCACTCATCACAATATTCCTGTGTATACCCACACCCACAGGGTGCTCATCCCATACAAATTAGAATTAGTAACCCTTCGTAAAAAAGAGATGGGGCCTGAGGAGTTGTACTTGTACTTGTATGGACATTGCACTTGTTGCACAGTTGCATTAGAATTAGTAACCCTTAATAAAAAAGTGATGGCGTGAGGAGTCAGATTTGTACTTTAAACGCCATGGTCTCAGTTAACATACTTATAAGTGGCGCTAATCTTAGAATAAAACCTATATATCTTAGCGCCATCTCGTGGTATTTGCAATTTCTCGATGGTGCTGCACCAAGCGATAATGGCCTCGAACTAAAGAAGTTTCCGTAGCATCTCAGTGTACGCCGGTGTCATATTGTGTTCTAGAACTTCTAGTTGGAAAGTCTATCTGTATTAGGATAATATTATAGTATCTGTGCTATGTATACAAACTGACTAGAGCACACTGCAAGTCTGAGCATTATCATTATCTTATTCATTTCACAATTGTGAGATATATTATTATTGTTAATTGATAAATATAGCCAAGTTTAATCTATCGAAAGGTAATTTTATTGTGTTTTGTGTGATGATAAATTAAACCTATAGGTTTAAAACGTATGTTGCTGATTGTATAATATAATTTAATGGAAATATAATAGTACTTTCTTTCCTTTACTCCTTATTGTATAATATAATTTAATGGAAATATAGTATAGTACTTTCTTTTCTTTACTCCTCCAGTGATAGTATTTCTTTTTTCCTATTATTTTTTGTTACTTACTATAGTCAAAAGAGTGAATAGACCATATGCGAGCCAGCAACTTTAATTCTTTATTGCACCTAAACAAACATATAAAACTGAAATTAAGCTACTCGTAACTACGCTAGTGGAAAATTTCTCACATAACCTGTGGTTATGCAATGTGATTAGGCGATGACAACGACTTGGTCATTGAAACAAAAATTGAAAATAAATAAAATGTCTAATTACGAAACAAATTACATGCTGTAATGTCAGTTGATGTTATAAGAAACCTGTAAAATTGTAATATTCATTTATACGTATGCTGAAAAATTGCCTAAAAATGCTGCAGTATAAATTAAAGTAATCTTCAAAATAATTTCATCACAATTCACAATGATGCTAAATAGCAATGACACACATTGACATGATTTCTGATGGTTCTACACTTACACGATAGCCATTGATCAGTAATACTTGATGAACTTTTTACATAGGGGATCCATTAAGTTATAATCTTTAGAAAGGCTCCAATTGTACTGAAAAATGGATATATCTGACATGATTTCAATAAATATGCCTAAAACCAGTGCAACAGAAGGATTATACACTAATTTTGCTGAGACTTAATTTACAGATTTGCTAATACATTACAAGGATTAAGTACTTATGCATCAGCCTTTATCCTAAAGATGTGTTATCCTTAAATTATATTTAGTTAGATGCTTTTTGCTTCTCTAATCCTGCCGGGTCCATAATCGGATCCTGTTTCTTCACAATACCTGAGAGAAGGGTTTTGATCTGTGCAATAGCTCTACCAGGGTTCAGGCCCTTCGGGCATGTTCGTGTGCAGTTCATGATCGTATGACAACGGTAGACAGAGTAGGTGTCCTTCAGTTTCTCCAAGCGCTTTGAAGTCGCCTCATCACGAGAGTCAATGATCCATCTGTAGGCCTGCATGAGGACCGCCGGCCCGAGGTATTTGTCTCCATTCCACCAGTAAGACGGACAGCTGGTTGAGCAGCAAGCACAGAGTACACATTCGTACAAACCGTCCAACTTAGCACGGTCTTCGACATCCTGTAATAGCTGGGTCTCCTTACCCTTAGCTGCTTCCTTCTCCCTTTGCAGCCACGGCTCAATCGACTGGTACTGGCGGTAGAAGTTAGTCAAATCAGGCACCAGATCCTTCACAACATACATATGAGGCAGAGGATAGATCTTGGATGGCTTGCTAAGGTTCTGATCGATATGGCAGATGCAAGCGAGGGTGTTGATTCCGTCGATGTTCATGGCGCAGGAACCGCAGACACCTTCGCGGCAGGAGCGGCGGAAGGCCAGGGTGGGGTCCATTTCGTTCTTGATCTTCAATAATGCGTCGAGCACCATAGGCGCGCATTCATCCAAGTCTACCTCATAGTTCTGCGTGTAGGGCTTCTTGTCGGGCTCGTCAGGGTTCCAGCGGTACACGGCGAAGGTCTTGACTCTCTTGCCGAGGGTTGCTGACGTAGCCAGGCCCCTCAGCTGACCGAACGTCCCAGTAGTAAGCCTCAACAGCGGCATTATGTAATGTTGTTTTGACACAGGTGACACAAGTTTCCTTGAAAAATACCACGGGGTTCAGATGAAAACCACGTTGACTCCGTCCCCTAGAGGCCCGTGAGTCTTGGTGGCTCCGGAATATGAATTTCACCACAATCTAGCGGTGGGCGAACCGAGCCCTCAATCCGGATTGATTCGATTCCATTTCCATACGAGCCGAACCGAATCGTCTTTCTTACAGAATCGGATCAACTCGCATTACGCGACGCGCGAGACGCTTCGTTCGTTCACCACAGAGCGAACAGACCCGCCTCACATCGATACGAGTCGGTAGACCCTCCTCACACCGATACGAGTCGGTGACTCGGATCGATCGATCTATCGATGGCGGCTGAGCGAGGAAACGGAAACCGACGCGCGCGCGCGCGCGTTCGAACCGGACGGAAGTTAGTTCCTTCGGAAGTTAGTTCCTTCAGATCAGACTTCTTTCTAGCACTTTCTCACTCAGTCAAATTAAAACAATGGCTCCTCCTCGAAAAAGTGTAGCATGGGAGTTTTTCTCAAAAAACACGGAGGACACCAGTAAAGTGTCCTGCAAGATATGTGGTTGCAGTTACAAGTATCTTGGCAATACTACCTCAACGCTGATGAAACACCTAAAGCACAAACATATAGTGCAATATAGCGAAGCCATTGGACTACTAGCCAAACTCCGCATTACGTACTTTTTTTTACCTCCTTCCTTATGAATATTCAAGAATATGACTATTTTATTAACATCATGCATTGCAAAAAAGTACTTTATAGGTAATGTCATCCATCAGTTTACTAAAAAAAATATCACTTGATTAGGCACTACTACCTAGTTATACTCTTTGAACCGGCAAGCATAGCCAGGAGTCGTCGACCCGTTTCGTCGTCGTCGTCGATGATGGTTCGACTCGTATCGCGACGAGCCTTACCACCCCCCGCCCGCCGCCTGCTCCCGCGTGTTCGCATCGCATCGGCTCGTAACGCAAACCGCGAACTCGTATGGGCGTATGGGTGATACGAGCCCGAGCCGACTCGTATCACGATCCGAGTCGGCTTCAAATACGATCCGGGTGATTCGAGTCGAGCATAATCGCGACTCGTATCATCGCTACCACAATCGCAAATTTCAAGTCGCAGTATTTTGCTCAGAACAATTATTTTGGGCGTTTTTTTTTTTTTTTTGGTTATGGCAATGTACGTTTCTTGTACGTGCGTGACACTATTCCTCCCTTGAACCATATTCACCCCATTTTACGGTACCATCAAAACTATTGAATTTTGTAGCATTCAATGCTGTTTAAATACCTAACTCGTCCTCAAAATAGATTTAAATTCAATATAAAATAGGTTGGCAGGTAAATAATTTCCGAAGCATGGAAAAATATTTACAACAAGTCTTTCAATCAAAGTACCTAGTCAATGGAATGGAAAACATGCTTTAAAAAAGTGAATAAATGGCGGGATACTCCAATTTTTGTTTTGATTTTTGACGTGTGTTTGGTGTGTTGTTTTCTCGCTGATTCATTTTTGTACTTACGATCGAAACGAAAACATCAAGAAGTGAACTGAGTGCTGCGATTGTCATCAATCATGAAAACTATTTCGTCTATAAAATCCGGCACCAACACCGCAAAATGTGAGTCACCCAAAACGCCCGGCGGAATAAGCAAAGCCTTCCTGACTCCCGTTCGTCGAGTGGGTCTTTCAAAAAATTGGCGCAAATCGGGTCCATCGCCTTTCGTTTCTCCTCTCTCAAGAGACAGCCCAACCAATACTAGTCCAGCAGTAGTAGAAAAAAAAATTGCGAAGAAAAGAGGACGGGTTTTGCAGACAGAAGACATTCAAGATGACGAAGACAATAACGTCCCAAGTAAGGACTCTGAAAATGATTGCAGCGAAGTTTTACAAACACCATCGCACGAAGGCGACGATTCTGCTGAAATAGTGACGACACCGTCCGTCCGACGAAACGTCCTACTAACACACAGAAGTAAGTCAAAATCTTCCTATTCAGTAAAAAGTTGTAAAGACAAGGTTTCTGATGTTCCTGTAGCCTCTTGCAATGACGATACAACATACCAGATATCTGAGAGTCTGTCAGCAAACGAAAATAGCAAAGCTGTATCTGATATAAATATTGATTCTGGAAAAGTAGAAGAGGTGTCAAAACCAGTTCGTAAGAAGTCTATAAAGAAAAATATGAAGCCATTGCCACAAAAGACCCAACCTGTAATGTTACCTGCATCAGATGATAATTTACAAAACATTCTTACAAATAGCTCTGTATTGAATGAACTAAGTGCTGAGAGCAGTAAAGCAGTAAAAGATGATGAATCTGAGTTGAATACTAAACCGAAAAGTCCAAAAAAACTTACCAAAGAATGCATAGTTGTGATACAACGAAAGATTAACAAGGGTTCTAAACTAGAAAAACCAGTTGAAAAAAGCATAGCCCTTTCAAAACCAAAAGAAAATTTAGTTTCACAAGTGCTGTTTGATTCTGACTCTGACGATGCCCCACTCAGCACATTGAATAAAAAAATTGATAATGAATCCCAAAAGATAGAAAGTTTGAAGAGACCAAGACAATTAGATCTTGAGGAAGATGATGATTTCTGTGATCATAAAAAATTGCCACAAAAGATAAAGAAATTGGAAGATAAAAGTACTTCATCTGGTGATTTAAAGCTAAAATCTAATAGAGAAGCTTCAGCAAAGAATAGTAAAGTCCAGACAAAATCCAAAATTAATGCACAGAGGATAATAAATGTGGAAAGAACTTCTCATGATTCAAACTCTTTTGATGATGATGATGATGATTTTGAAGTGAAACGAACAATACTGATAAGAAAGACCTACAACAAGTACCATGTAGTCAAGCCAGAAAAAGCTCGATCTACAGGCTCCATAACACAGAAAGACATTGAAGATTTAAAGGCTAGGATAGAAATTAAAAAGAATTTGGTACTTGCTAAGTCGGTTTGTCCTGATACTGAAGAATTAAGGAATTTAACGAAAAAGTGGAAGAAAGGTTGTCAGGATGCACTGCAGGAACTAATGGAATTAATGAAAAATAAGTTTCCAGAAAAACAAAATATGGATTTCTCAGAAATGTTACAATTACTGCAAATACCATCTTCTCTTGTGGGTTACAACTCAGAGGATGATTGTTTTACCACTCCAGATGATGCGGGCATTATTCTTTCTAAGTTCAATTTACCTAATTTTAACTAAATGTATTTCTTCTCAATAAAAGTTGATACTTTTAACAGTTTATGCCATCTTTATTTTCTTTATAACAGTAGGAACAGAAAAGAAAACACCAAAATAAACTAAAAACCATTTTACTACTAAAATACATCAAGCTAAAACCTATGTGACCTAATAGGGTTCTCCGGGTCAAAGAGCCTCGGGTCTTTCAGGAAAACCTTGTCTTTGTACTGGTAGGGCATGAAGCCGCAGTTCTGGGCCTTGCTTAATTCCTTTTCTACTTGCATCTGCTTTTGCTTGCACAGTCCAGTGATGTGTCTGCCGTAAATGCGGCCAGAGTATGGGCTTTGGAATTGGGAGAGTAATCTGTAGTTTTTGTAGTCTGGTGTGATTTTTAGTTTGCACAGAATGCATAGTGGTTGTTCCTTCTTGAAGGGGTTGTCCATTTCGACTGGGGCGTCCGCATCTGCGGCTTTCATATCCGTTGAAGTGAATCTGGTGGTTGTTAGGGCGCGCGGAGTATACGTAACTGGAATGCAAGAAGAAAATCACGTTTATAATGAATGTGTCGTTTTCAGCATTCTAAGAGAGGTTTTGGGAAGAAGTTCAGGAGAAGATCGTTCCGGAAATGTAGGATGGGGACACAGCTGGAGCAGGATGGGTACTCAAATTAATGGGATGGATGGTATGTTTAGAGAACGAGAGATAAGTATATTATTCGTGGGTAGCGTACTTACAAACATAGCGACTCAATAATGTCTTCAGAAGTGCCATTTTACGAGGAACTTAAAGATAAAGCTGTTTCAAATCTGTACCTAAGACACTTGCAATGCAAGAGAAGAGAAAATAATTAATCGCAACAAACAACGCAAACTTAACCTTAAAATTAAAATTAAACTTCTGACAAGTGCTGTCAGTTGCGTTTCGTTATCGTTACTGGAATAAAAAAAAACTTGATAATACTTATTGTAAAATTATTAAAACAGTTTAGTCCCCTCCGTCCCCTCCGCTCACGGAGCTATACCCAAAAGTTATGGGCCTGACTCACTGTCTCTTTCTAGTCGTTCCATCATGCATGAGTGAGACGTCGTCTATACAAATCGTGCCCTGCCGACAGCGTAATGTAATAATATGCTCTGTGCGGCAACTCAGGATACTGTCACAAATCACAAACGAGTCCTCAACCAGTAGCGCCCTATGGCCCAAAATGGGGTGTTACTTGGTTACGAAAGAATTTTATAACCTAGTTAGTAACTTGGTTAACTGATCAGGGGGTCTACCGCGCAATTTCTGTGAGCATCGACTTCGTGTTTAAACGCGCAAGAATGAACTTTATCATTATGACAATACGGCAATTCGAACACGAAGCCGATGCCGACAGCCAATAGCCGGTAAGCTCCCAGGTTTCTTTTCAGAAGCACCGTGGATAGAAGTTGGCTGATTTAGATAAATGCGTTGTAATTATTTCGAATTAAAATACCGATTACAAAAAATTATATGTAAAAGCTTCCAACCGCCCCACGACGGCCTCCGCGCCCCGCGCCTACGCACCGCCATTTTAACCAGCAGATAGGTATTATTATTAAATTGTCTCATTCTCTCGGGTTAGGTAACAACCGGCCGCCGGCTCAGAGTCAGTTGGACCTAATTATGTCCTACTTATTCAAAATAACCACTGCATTTTAGTTGCATTACGTTCATAAGTCTTCAACTTTTCACTTACATTACAGTATCTATGCCAGACAGAGCCTACCTAACCTACCTTATACCGCAGGATTGCGAAAACTGGCTTGTAGGTAGGTAAGTAAACGTTGCAAAAGACTAGCCGTACGAATATGCAGGTTATTATGCAGCCGCGTTGAAATGGTCGGTGTGCAACGCGGAAATGCAGCTGATCTGCCGCGTTTTCCTATAATCGGGTACTCGTTGCACGTTTCTCGCGTCTGTTTACAAGAAAACGGCCACAATCGGTGTAGCCACAGGCCGTATCGCACGTGGCGGGCCGAAGTTCATCGAGATCAGCCATAATAACTCATCTAATTAAATATAACGATAAATCGAATAATCATCGGGCTAAGTGCCCGCTGTTACAGCGCGGACAGTGTTCAGTGGCGAATTTTCGAATTTGGAACCCGCCGCGGTAGAATTAGCATCAGTGTGTGTGTTTTTTGGATTTGCAATCCTCTTGCCGTATTTTCGATTTTTTGGATAAATCTACTCGATCGGTAAGTGTCTTCCCCTAGCAACTAATTTATTAATCGACGCTTCAAATGTTAACGCCAGTCGCTAACATAGCAAGCGTTATGCAAGTTTCCGCATTCGTAAATTTTATATAATTATCGATCAGGAATCGCGAGGTGTGGGGGCAGCGCCTGCCTATGTGAATTTTGAAAGTTCGCACACGGATAGGGAAAGTAAAAGTTTAAACAGTACGCAAAAATGCCTTCAATTCTTCGCGTGCTGCGCGTCAGGTGGTAAGAAATCAAGGTTGTCGGGAGAAAGTGGCCCAAGCAAAGCAGAATGAGGGGACTGGCCGCTTGCGCTTGCGCCGCCGACGACGAGGCGAACGACGCACCTCGCTCGACCACTCAACATATGATGCCATATTCAAGAGGTGTATTCTATTGGTTCTTTACCCATCTGTTTGCTAACCATCTCGCGTCGTCGACTGCGTATAAGATTCCTTCATGTACATTGTTCCAAATGACCGATTGTCTTGCACTAATCACATGCATTAGAGATTCATTTGAACACTGCAAATCACTTGAGTTAAAGGAATTTAATTTATTAATTGATCCTATAATTAATTCAATAAAATGGCTTTACGTGAAGTACTTATGGAAGTAAATATCTTATCCTTACAAATATAAAGTAAGAACAACAACATAACAGTGTATTCCATCGACAAGGCAATGATTCATTCATGAGAGGATTGCGTAAAACAGCAATTAAATTAATTGCTTATTGTTTCTAAAGGTTCTAGTAGTAATATTGAGTTTTATAGGAAACGCTTGGAATAAAATGCGCGACCTAACGAGCATCTTGGTGGTTTCTTCATTACGTGATTTAAATTAAAATGATTATTATTTAAGTAAGTAGATACATAGATATGCTCAAGCCCTGTTCCCGTAAAAGAGATAGGCAGAGACTACACCTCCACTTGTAAAAGAGATAGGCAGAGACTACACCTCCACTTGTAAAAGAGATAGGCAGAGACTACACCTCCACTTGCTACGATCCTGGCAGACGTCTCACATCTTCCTCGACATTCATTTATAAGTCTCTTCTTATGTGCTCAACGATTGTTTACATCTAAAAGAAAGTATTGTTTGGAAGAAATAGGTAAATACTTACCCTGATTAATAATAATAATAATAATCTTTTTTATTTCAGGTATAAAACCCATATTGACAAATACCTTAAAACTAGAGATACATAACATTTTATGAAACTAACCTAACTTAACTTAAGCCTAGCTAGGGATTTTCTTCCTCGTCGGTCTCGCCTCCCTATAGCGTCGGTAAACGATGCCTTCTGGCCAATAGTCCTTGGCCAGGAACATCTTCTTGAGTTCCGCCGGCACCCGAAGCTTGAACGACAGGAAGTCCTTTGGTCTTTTTGACTCTAAAGGACTTATCTGTAGCATCACCGTCTTCTGACCGCATGGCGGAACCTGGACTTTCTTAATCCTTTCCTGGATGTGACGCTCAATGTCCTCTTTGGTCATATTCACGTCGAGCCTGGAAGATTAAAACCATAGCTGCGGCGCGTTGGGCTAGTTATTTGTAACGCAAAATGGAACAATGAATAATTGGCTAAAAGTGGACACAAGTGCCTCTGCTACCCCGTATGAGTATTACACTCATGATTGGGTCTTCTTGTAGAGTTATATTACGATGTTCCTAATAATACGCAATGCTACTAAGTTTTGTAAAATTCAGAAGTGGGCTACTTCCTTGACCATTGAACTACTGGCTAAACGCATGGGAAAAGGCGTGACGCATGTGAAGTAGCGAGTGAAACTCACCGCTATCTGGAAACAAATAAACTAGAAAAGAAAGGATTTCCCTCACAATGGAACACTGGTACGAAATTTTGCATCACAAGTAGAAGACAATGGAACAAATCCGGTCGTGTAGCCAACCAACATTTCTAATATGTATGAACCAAACAGCAATTTACCAAATTACCAGACGGGGTGGCTGAGGCATAATTAATTTAGTCTGGCAGTTCAGAGACATTTAGTAGCCCTAAAAAGACAGACAGGCTGAGACTTATGAGCATAGCATTAGGGCTGACAACCAAAACCTTAATCATCATGCTTAAGACTACATCGACCAACTACTCTAATCGAAAAGGCCTCTTCTCTATAGCGTCGATATTTACAGAACCCTAAAAAGTTCATAATATCTCTGGGCTAAGGCCTACCCTTCGTATTAAGTTGGCATGTAAGAAAGAACAAAAGAAACATTGTATGTATTATGTTGGAGTAGTGTCTTGTCCGTCTTTTAGTAGTATGTAGGTAGTGTTTAAGGTACATTTCATTGATACAACGTTTCCCAGTACTAGATTAGACGATTGCCCAGCATGCCCATTTTTTAAAAGTTATTTCCAGCAGTTTGAGATACTTCCTGGATACAAAAAAAATAATGTTGTAAAGCCGTCCCTTGGCTAAAAATTTTGTGTTTGAAAACATTGTAATGCTGTATGAAAAAAAATATTGTTGAGTTTTACCTAAAATGAGTAACAGTTATCCCAGGAGTTCTACAAGGAACGCTGGTATAGTTCTTATGTGTAAAAATCGGTAAGAATTTTTTGTAGGTTTTGGTAAATAAAAAAATTGACAACCGGGTGCCTTAAAAGTTAAAAGTAGTCTTTAGGAAATGCCAAGGGTACCTTTGGCTTCCGTATTTTCCCAGAGGTGAAGGCGACTGACACCTCCAAGCCAGTGCCAATATAACTTGGCCAATTACTCTGCGGAATTGACCTTTTAGAATGACCTATCATATCAAGTTGTTCTTTGTTAATGATTATCATCTGGATCCACACCGAACAATCTATTTTGGATCGGCGGCGATCCCGGGATCCGCGATCCTAAGTCTTGTCCGATCTAGCTGCAATTTCTTGCGATCCTGATGGCTGCTCAAACACGCTCCTGCTGATTGATCCACGATCCTACGAAGCGCGTGATCGAAGCGCGTTGGACCGTTCAGTATGGATCCAGCTAAGTGTCTCATAGTCACTTCCAAATTCATCCAGTGCCTGTCTCAGTCAGATTTTTATTAGGCGTCCGTACCCGAAGGGTGCCAAACGGGACCCTATTACTGAGACTTCGCTGTCCGCTAATATGGTCGGCTAACTGACAGTGAAGTCCGAATATAAACGAAATACTTACGATCCTAACAGTCAGAACTTATCTCATGATAATGAATAAACCCCACAAAGTCAAGGATATAAATGTCATCCAGGTAAAAACAAATACGATAAACGGTTTTTTTTTTCAAGTACAAACCTATCTACTTGGACTGATATATGATTTCCAAAAAATGAGACCAAACTATCGGGTCACCCTTTCAAACAAAGAAATAAGTTTTGAAATCGGTTCATAAAAATTATACCAGTTTCGATGTCACAAACATAAAAATATACAACCAAATTGAAAACCCCCTCTTTGAAGTCGTACTAGTAAACCCTAGTAAGTCTCAGGCTATGATTATTGGTTCCAGGTACTCCCTTAACTTATTACAGCATTTGTCCATTGCTCCTGTAACCTATGACGGAACTATAATCTCATATAGCACGAAGGCCAAAAATCTAGGAGTTCTCTTCGATACCCAGTTGTCCTGGTCAGTCCATGTCGGCGAGGTCAGTCGGCGAGTTTTTGCCAGTTTCCACTCTCTCAGGCGTCTTCAAAACTTCCTGCCACGTCGGACAAAGATCACACTTGCTCAGTCTCTCCTCCTCCCTCTGATCGATTACGCTGATGTCTGCTGGGCTAGCGTGACCGAAGAGCAACTGAACAAACTCGAGCGACTTCAAAACCTCGGGATTCGGTTTGTTTTTGGTCTGCGCAAGTTTGACCACGTCTCAGAGTATCGCAGGGAGCTGAAATGGCTCCCGATTCGCCTTCGCCGGGATTCCCATATCCTTATTTGCCTCTTCAACATTTTATTTAATCCTCGCTACCCTGGTTTCTTACGTGATCGATTCGAATTTCTGTCCTCGGCGGATAGGCCACGGAGATCTCACGCTCGGTCGCTACTTATAACTCCGCAACACAACACTGCCGCCTACGAACATGGGTTCCGACTTCGCGCCATAAAACTCTGGAACAAACTCCCCAACCCTATTAGAGACAGTCCGTCACTCAACATATTTAAAAGTCGGTTGAAAGAACACTATCTTTCTCTACCGTATTAAATTTAAGTACTTTTATTTAGGTATATTTGCTAAAAATATTTATATCTATAAGTCTTGTATTTATGTACGTATTGTTAAGTAGTTTATTGTTTTATCTTATTTAATGTTGTGCACATGGGTCTACCTGTTGTTAAATTATTTCCTGTTTGCTGGAAGAAATCTCATAATAGAGATAAGCTCGCCTTTGTCATGTGTTGTCCACTTTCAATTGTAAAATGTGTTATTCTGTGCAATAAAGTAAAATAATAAGTCGGTTAAAAATCGCATCTAAGTTATATCACAACATCGGTATATTATATTAATATACAAACATGTCATACATGGTACATAGTCATATTGGGGTCAAACCGTCAGATAAACAACTTGAAACCAAACTGAAGATGTGGTTTTGCGATAAAGATATTACTTACATATACAAGGTGTAAACGAATTAACGCAAAATGAGAATCTACTTTGTTAGGGACATCATTCTGAGCAACTTTCATTATGAAACCGATTTAATCAGAGCAACGCAAGCAAGAGTTTTCCCGGTACATTTTGGCCTGAGTTGATCAGCTGATTTGTATTGAGAAATGGGGTGTACGAAAGTGGGTTACTTTCGTACACCCCTTTTTGTTACACCCTGTAGAATTACCAAGGTTTCCTCATGATGTTTTCCATCATCATCATCCGTCTGTCAGGGAACCCACTGTTGTGAAACGCCTCCTCATGTAGGTCGTCATTCAAATAGGTTGTTGTTGTTGTTGTTCTGTTGTACAACCTGCGGTATAGTTTTCCTGATACCCAACCTCTTCTCTATGTCCTCGGACCATCTGGCAGGTGGTCTGCCGACTGATCTTTGGCCTCCCCTTGGACACCTGTAGGCCTAGACAAAGCTAATAACGCTACGAATACGAAACGAAAACTCAAAATGTATTGCGATTTGAGATTAGCGTGCGTAGCGTGACTAAACTTCTTTTCTTAGCGTTTCGTGCGAACGATAATAGCGTTTTGCATCTTGTCTACGGGGGCTGTTGTTTTTAGGGTTCCGTACCCAAATGGTAAAAACGGGACCCTATTACTAAGACTCCGCTGTCCCTCCGTCTGTCTGTCTGTTTGTCTTTCTGTCTGCCGGTCTGTCTGTCTGTCTGTCCGTCTGTGACCATGCTGTATCTCATGAACCGCGATAGTTAGACATTAGAAATTTCCACAAATACTTACCAAATAACCGGCCAAGTGCAAGTTGGACTCACGCACGAAGGGTTACGTACCATTATCTATAAAAACGGCTAAAAAATCATGTCTGTTGTATGGGAGCCCCCTTTAATATTTATTGTAATCTGTTTTTTTTTAGTATTTTTGTTAAAGCGGCAACAGAAATACATCATCTGTGAAGATTTCAACTGTCTAGCTATCACGGTTCATGAGATACAGCCTGGTGACAGACGGACAGACGGACAGCGGAGGCTTAGTAATAGGGTCCCGTTTGGCACCCCTCGGGTGCGTAACCCTAAAAACTGAATAAAATAAATATTTAAGGGGCTCCCTTACAACACGTAACCTAACCGTTAACCGTTATCGTAAAGCTCCATGGTTTTATCAAAATCATGCAAATCTTTCAAGGCCATCGGACTTTTTTGTTGATGATTATAGCAGGTACAACTCGCATTATGTCAATAGAAAAACTAACAAGTATTCTTGCTAAGCAATGATGAATCGAGAGCTAATATTATTATGACGCCTTTAAACGTGATATGTGATATCCAGGAAATGAGAATGCAAGTGTGTGGAATAAGCACTTTCTAAATTATATGCAAGTAAACTGTAAATTATAGACGTTGTGGTTATAACTTCTAATTGAAAGGTTTAAAAGTACATACTTAGTAGCAGTATAGAATAGGTAGTAGATTATTGTGTTGAGACAATGACGACCTAAGTGGTGTACACTACTTAGCAATCATTAACATTAACTCTTAGGGCATCGTCGTAGGAAACGTTAATTGCATAACTAGGCGAGAAATTCAGCATTACTTGTACAGAAAATTGCTTAGGTAAGGCGGAACTGTCTAACATAAAACATTTAACGGAACAACTTAGGAAGAATCTGGAATAACGTTATCTGGAGTTATATTATATCAAAGACTTTGTTGAAATGATATTATGTACTTCTACTTAGTTCGAGTACGTACCTACTTCTATTCGAGGTAGGATTTAAGTAAGAACCTTATGATATAAAATTACTATAGTCACGCAAGTCTATGGTATTTGTCTCATAAACTCAGGTACTACCTGACAGGTACTACCTACAGTCACCTACACACTTCTAGAATCTAGATACTTGCTATATTTACCTTGCATGTGTTGTCCTCTGTGTCACTTATGTACATTCTGCATACAAGGTAACATTTAATTAGCTGACCATATTTAGATGAATGATAACCCATCATTATGAACAACTTTCCTTAACACCCTTGATACAAACTCAGAAAGCATGTAGAAAACTCCTCTGAATTAGGAAACCTTCTATACAAACTCATTTTCAGGTCACCCTCATTTAGCAAATATCGTCGAGTTTTTTTTGGCCGCTTTTATATCTCGAAATCGGCACTACGATAAGCCTCTGATACGGTAGGTAGGAAAGGCTTGGGTTAGGTTTTAAATCGGTCAGATGTCAGGCAAGGAAACATCGCGAACTCCCAGTCCATGTAAAAGGACAAAACAAAGTGAAAGGAGCACAATGATGCCTGCTACCTTCAACAGTCAGTCAGCTCAGTCATACGTTACATAACACAACCCAGGTATATAAGTACCAATAACCCGTTTCCATCTAGGACATCGAATTTCATATAATTTTTTTGCGCCGTTTTTCACCGGCCTAGTTACTCCGTGGGTTAATTTAAAACGATTCTTTGCTTGAATCCGGTAATAAATGGATTGATTTGTTGCGCCAGTGATTTTCTGGCGCGTATTTGTGTAGTAATGATGGATTTGGGTAAACAAAGTTATCAGCTGTGTTAGTGCCCCGTTGCTCGCTAATGACCTCTGTGGCTCTGTGGCTCTCAAGCGACGAGAGGTCCTGGGTTCAAATCCCTTGTGGTACTAGGATGACCTCTATGGTGCTGCGGTTGTGGCTATTCTTCCCGACAAGCGAGGTCTTGGGTTCAAATTCCTTGGTTATGACATTAGGATGACCTCTAGTGGTCTTGCGGTTGAGGCTATTCTTCCCAACAAGTGAGAGTTCCTGGGTTCAAATCCCTTGCGGCGCACTAGGATGACCTCTAGTGGTGTTGCGGTGCAACTTCAAATCGAGAGGTCCTGGGTTCAAATCCTTTGGTTTAAGAACAAATGCAAATACAAAATCTTTATTTAACTGATAGTACTATAAATACCTATTGCTTTTGTTGTAAAGCTCACTAGCACTCCTACTGCTACGTCAAGGCGATTCTTTCTTCTGTAATTTGAGTAACTTTAAAGACTCCATAAAGATTTGCATTTAGATATTTCACCTGTTACATGCGAACAGCACTTATCACATCTCCTATCCACCATTTTATCAAAATCATCCAAACCCACTCTTCTAAGGTCATGGGTCTTATTTGCGGAGGAATAAACACCTACTTACCTACTGTTTTTATTGTTACTACAAGTAATTTCGTACCTGTTTAGCATTTGTAAAACCATAAAAAGATTATGTTCTCAATGTAAGGTTATCGCTTATTATTATACTTGTTATACAAGTTAGTATATAACTTGTATTGTTTATTACTAGTTGTATTGTCTTAAATAATAAAAGAATATCAAAAGATGGCAAAGATAATTAAATTACATAAAGTAAATTAAATATCATAATTAACTCATTTCATTTCATTTCATTTATTTGCATAAATATGGTTACAATGTTTGGTAGGTTTATTAGTAGTCCAGCACATTTAGCCACATATTGGCACGCAAAGAGTATATTTACAATATTTATTTTTTCATGAATTTTTTCAATTTATTCATGAATGGCAATTACGAACTAACAAAACAATAAAATAAACAGCAGGGTCAATTTAACAAAAACTTAAATAAATACCTGAGTCAATTAACACAATGTCATATAAAATTTAATTTAAATTAATAAGAATAACTAACTACCTAACTGATTTGCATTTTACAAAATATTCGTCTAAAGAATAGAATGCTTCTGTAGCGAGCCAAGCAAACAATTTCTTAGCGAAGGATGGTGACGGTTGATCCTGAATACTTTTGGGTACACTATTGTATAGCTGTATTGCCTTATAAGTACAGTTCCGCCTAAATAATTCTAGGCGTGGTCCGGGCAGTTCTAGGGGTCTTTGTGTAGCTGTTCGTCTATTAGTATTATCCCGTTGCTTAAACAGCTCTAAATGATTCCTGACAAACTTACAAGTTTCGAATATGTATAGGCACGGAAATGTTAGTATTTTATGTTCTTTGAAAAGTGGCTTACAAGACTCTCTCCAATCCGTGCCCCATATGGCTCTAATACATTTCTTTTGTGAGATAAATACCTTATTTATAGTGACAGAATTTCCCCATAAAGTTACGCAATATCTGAGTACCGAGCATACATGACTATGGTAGACCATAACAGCAGTATCTACATTTGTAATCAGTCTCAATCGTTTTAGAGCAAATACGAACCTGTTTATCTTTTGTCAAGTTATGTCCACCTGAGCTTCCCAGTCACAATGCTCATCTACTGTAAGTCCAAGAAAATTGGTCTGACTGACTTGCTCTATTTTAATATTATTATATTTTATATCTAAATCTATTTTATTACCTAACTTAGCTGAAAATTGCATTAATTTAGTCTTAGATGTATTAATTTTTAATTTATTTATTGTAAGCCATTCAATAACTTGATTTAGCGTCATGTTGATTTCTTGTTCCAAAGTAGTAATGTTTTCACATTCAATTATTATGGTGGTATCGTCTGCAAAAAGGACGAACTCGTGTGTGGTGGCTTGTGGTAGGTCATTCATATAGAGAAGGAATAGTAGCGGTCCTAATATACTACCCTGTGGTACACCATGAGTATTATACCTAATATGTGAGTCATATATTTCTATAGCATTTGTGAGATTACTAACTTTTGTGATTCTTGTAATTTGTTTCCTCTTTTCTAAGTAACTCTTCAACCATTGATTGGCCGTGCCGCGAATACCACATTGATCCAATTTACACAGCAACATGTCGTGGTTCACAAAATCAAAAGCTTTGCTGAGATCTAGGAACAAAGCCACAGCGCGTTTGCTATTATTTAAATTGTTGAGGACTTTCGTCATGAGTTTGAAGCCAGCTAGTGCTGTGCATCTATGTTTCCTAAAACCATTTTGTTGGGGGGCAAGAATGTTATTTTTATCTAAAAAGTTTAGGATTCTCTTATAAAGAACTCTTTCTATGATTTTTGATATAACTGGGATCAGTGTGATTGGCCTATAGTTTCCTCTATCAGTTTTGTTGCCTTTTTTTAGCAAAGGGACCACGATAGAGAATTTGAGTCTTTCTGGAAAAACTCCTTGTTCTATTGATAGGTTTACTATAAATGACAACGGTAGTGCTATAGAGCTAGCGATCTTTTTTAAGATTCTAGTGTTGATTTTGTCGTATCCAGCTGCATTTGTATTTCGTAATGACATTATTATTTTATATATTTCTCTTACATCAGTTAGACAAAAATGAAAGAGACTAAATTAGAATGAATCTGAAATGAGCCTAAAAATACTGAATGGTTTAGCCAACGCTTTAGCTTAGACTGTCTAGGCGACGTGGTGGGCCGTGGCGCGTGGGTCAGTGTATCCGAAGGGAAACCAGAGGTTAGATATAATTGATGTTTGATCACAGCTCGCTCAGCGCCAAATAAACCATAGAATGTCATTAACATCAGGTAATCATATTCAGGATGGAGCACAGACAGGATGATGCCAAAAGCCGACATCCAGTACGCAATCTATACAAGTCCCATCCGTAAGCCGGTTCGTTAGTACACATCGGCAGTCCTTTCATTGTTGTGTACTACGAAATATTGGTTAACGATGTCCAATTTTCACTGCATCCTGGCTTAACAATTGCATTATCAAATACTTGCTTATTAACGTTGTTAACCTAATAGAGAGCATAATTTAGTACTTTATTGCAAAAAAATAGTATATGCAGTAATGCTCACCCATTTTTACAACCGGAGGTAGATAGACAAACCATTTCTTGACTTGTTAAAGGTACCGCCATCCACGATGACGCGTGACGTAGCTATTTGCATCTTTGTCTTATAGCAGAGTGCCTCGATGAAAAAGAAAGATGCAAATAGCTACGTCACGCGTCATCGTGGATGGCGGTACCTATACCCCGCGGCTCAGTATTACTGGTAGATCTCCGAAAACATTCGTGTCATTTGTACAGGATGGGCCATTTGAAAGTAGAGGTTGAAGGTTTCCTCGTGACACTTTCCGTCATCGTTAGAACGTCCGTACCGTATGATGTACTTCCGATTAAGGCGCATGGTAACGCTAAAATTAGCAACTGGGTTTGTGGTGGTGGAAATTTTCACAAATCATAAAAGAAAAATGATAAAATAAAGTATCTAATGGCGTAAACTGCAGCGCGACACTTGCGTCCACGCAAAAAGTGCGAAAAGTGCAAAAAAGTGTGTTTTTTGCAAATTACACAAAAACCGCTGATGATTTCTAAAATGTTAAACACAAATTTTTTAGATATTTTGATTACCGATTTTTACACATAACAACCATACCAGCGTTCCATGTAGAACTCCTGAAATAACTCGTTTTAGGTAAAAAACAACTATTAGATATTTTTTTCATATAGTTTCCAAAAGCATTATGATGACTATTTTTTTTGCCAAGCGACGGTTTTATAACATATAATTTTTGTGGATTCAGGAAGTATCTCAAACTGCTGGTATAACTTTTTAAATATGGCCATTTTGCTGGACAGTCGTCTTAATTACTTTTTTTTTTTTTATAACGTTTATTCATGAAAAAAGCACTTAATTAAATAATTTAAGTCTGCCAAACTGCTAGGCAGTTTGTCGGCAGATTGGTTTGGCTCTTAACTATAACATTATGTACTTTTTTTTTAATACTAATCCCATCCCCCGTTCCATTTTTAATGATATTTAAAGATTTTTAATATAATATTGCTTCAACATACATTTAAACTTTCTCTTGGGAATTGCATCTGTAATGAACTTATCTGGCATATTATTTAGTATCTTAGGCAGCACCCTAGAAGCTGTTCTAGACCCATAATAGTTTATGTGAATTATGTGTCTTGGAATAATGTATTTGATCTTATTTCTATTAGTGCTACGAGTAGGGTAGCCATAGACGCTCCTTTTTAGTTGGTTCCGCATTCCAAATGTATCTAAGGCAATTTGATATTCTACTTTCTTGTCAACTGGTATTATTTTACAAACTTTATATAATGTCTCATAATTTTTGTTACATACTTACACATGGTCAGCACCGGATTCGGACTAAGCATTTCGGACCCGCAACTTCTGTGTGGGAAGCGTCCGTGAAACCTCTAAACCAGCCCTCTATAGCCCTTTCCTTTTAAATGCAGAGATTGTTCCCCTCCTGGCCGAAAAGGATTGCTCACAGAAGCACTAAAAAGTGCTTGACTTTGACAGTGACTACCAAGACGTTAATTAATTACTGTCTATTGCAAGTGGATGAGAACTTAATGTCCCCTAATATTAATGTATTTTTTTTTTCCATTTCGGCCAGGAGAATGACAATCTCTTGACTGAAAGGGTTAAAATTAGGGGAAATTAAGTTTTTATCCCATTGCAAAAGCCGTTAATTTTTTTTTTTTTTTAAAAGGTACATCAGAACACCACTTAAACCACTGGGGTTTGTGTGCGGTGTGTCAATTGACGTCTTGGTACGCTTGGTACCCACTGTCAAAGTCTTGGACTTTTTTGTCCAGAAGCCACAGTAAAGGCAAATGATGTGTCTTGAGTGAATACAACTTTTCTTTCACCTTGATATTTAAAGGACTCTCAATCACATTGAAGTGGAAATGTCAGAAAGGTTAACACGAATATCATTTATTGCATTTAACCTGTTTGCGTCAGAGGTATAAAGTTCACTGCCTTTTTTGTCACAAATTGTTGGTACGGTAACTTGTGCCGTCTGTATACTTATCGTGTGATGCAAAAATGTTCACAGCTACGGCGATGGGCTAGCCCTCCGTATGCCATCGCTAATGGGACAAAGCGTGACGCTATTTGTGTGCAAAATATTTTTACTTTAGGCCCGGACGAATAACTGTCATCTCAAAGTCTGACACAAGTGTCGTGCGTGCCCATCTACGTGACATGGCGTGACATGCATCTGACAAATACGTTTGCACGGCATATTCTTTTGGGCTGTAAGTCCCGGCTACCTGATAATGCTACTTAAAGTCTTCACAAAATAAAAGGCCCGTTTTGACAGTTCACGCCCATGAAGTTTTAACCCCTAATGCGTAGGTAATAAAAACCAACTGTTGCGTACAAGCAAAGCGTACAAGTTGCACCTAGGAAAACCGCTTCTATTACCATATTATTTTGTGATGACTTTAGTAGTAGTTATACCCCTTCGCCTATATACCCGAATTGAGCCAGAGCGTGGTGGATGGCTCAATCTTAGTCGAATCCGGGAAAAGGCCCGTGGCCCTCGGTGGGGATATTATAGGCTTTGCTAGTTCAAGTAAATGTTTCGGTCACGACACGTGTAGAGAGAGATGAATTGGATGACATCCAGAACAATGGATAGAGTCCGTACGTCTACTTTTTAAAACAAAACTGTCTTTCTAGACTAGACAATGTTGCATTCCCAAACTTAACGCTCCATTCGACGACGCATAGAAAATGTACTTATAAGCGTCACGCTTTTTCCTATATACACAGGCTGGCAGAGGTACGGTTAGAAAGAAAAAAAGAAAGAAATAAAAATGGCGTTTATTACACAACAAAAACAAAAACAGTTGTGCTCACCTTTAGCCTCTTCTCGCATAGTTTAAGAAAAGATGAGAGAGAGAGAGAGAGAGAGAGAGAAAATGAAAGAAATTGAGAGAGAATAGGTTGCTTAGAGCCAAAATGCATATGTTTAGATATTTAAAGGATTTACTGCCGATTTTTAGGGTTCCGATCCTTAAAACGAAAAAAAGAAACCCTAATTAGATCACTTCGTTGTCCGTCCGTCTGTCCGTCTCTCTGTCTGTCTGTCTGTCCGTGTGTCACAACCTTTATATCAAGAACGCATGGACGTATCAATCTGAAAATATCAATTGTTAAGGTCTGTGGTTGCATAAAGCTATGAAAAAATCAACCTTCTAGGTCAACGCAATCGAACGATACGACCGTTTATGCTGTAAAATTGTTTGATTTTCTTAGTAATAGCAATGGGTACTTCCCGGAGGCCTACAATCATGAAATTTGGCAGAAAGCAAGGTCTTATTAACACAAGTAAAGGGAAAAATCTGAAAACTGAAATGTCTTTCTACAAAAATATTTAATTTGGTTTAAACATGGATGACTTAATACTTTAGTTTTTCATGTGGAAACCTAATTAGAATTAGGTATACCTACACATGTTACGCTCTCCAAGTGTGATCGGAACCCTTGGTGCGCTAGTCCTAGTCGCACTTGACAGTTTATCACGTTAGTACCTGTCGATTTCTCTCATTTGTATGACGAATTTGACATTTCACAGGTAACATGAAATGTCAGTTAAAGTTCCATTACCTATCTGGGAATTGAAATATCCCCCCATAGACAGTGTGAGGGCCGAGTTGCCCCCGAAGGGACATAAAGTTTATGAAGGAACATAGGTACACGATGTCATTAAAGCTTGCATAGCTGCAATAGAACTAGCAAAGGGCATTGACTCCAAAACCGGTCTATGTAAAGGAATGCAGCGCTCCAATCCACCTTTAATATTGTGATGGTCATTTCGAAAAGTATCTACTTGATAGACACATGAATGACACCACTTGCGTAGGTATTACGTAATGTGCCTTTCATAGTGTAAGTATATATTGTAGATGTAGTCCATCCGATATACTTATACGACCCACAAATTGGGGTTATCAGGGAAAATATACCCATATTTAATTTATATGGAAAAATATGAGAATGTACCCTAAAAGCCCATTATTGGATGCCATCGGGTGGATTGACCATCTATAGCCTAGTGTAGAGGGCTTTCTAAATGCATGGTGTGAACTTTTAACCCGTTTTCAAATAGGTAAGTACGTGTTGCTATTTATATGGAAACATATGAGAATGTACCCTAAAAGCCCATTATTGGATGCCATCGGGTGGATTGACCATCTATAGCCTAGTGTAGAGGGCTTTCTAAATGCATGGTGTGAACTTTTAACCCGTTTTTAAATAGGTAAGTACGTGTTGCTATATCGAGTAGGTATTGCATATTTTCAGCCAGAGTGACTCTGTTGATCGGGAATCTCCAGAACTATGTGAAAAGTAAAAACATCAGGTACTTATTCCGCAGAAAAAAAGCCTGATGACCTTAGCAGATAGGTATTGATTGATTTTGATAAAAAATATATTGTACGCGACTGTACTGCGTATACTGAGATGTGTAGTTGCCAGAAGTACTGCCATTTTACAATATTGCCTGCCATAATAATGTTTGGAACCATTTTGCCGGGAAATTGCCCAACGAATGGAAATATTGCCGGCAACGACACATATGTATGTTGTATAAATATATTTATGTATATTGTATAAATAATTATATTAATATATTTATGTATATTGTATTAATAATTATATTGTATAAATATATTTCATATTTATTTATATAAGTATGCACTAGTTTTAGTCTATTGATTTGTAAGTAATAATTATATGTATTGTACACATGGGTCTACTCCTGCTCAGCAATCCACCTGTCTCATCCCTATTTGGTTTGCTGGAAGAGATCTCTTATTAGAGATAAGCTCGCCTTTGTACACGTTTTCTATGTTTTTTTACTGTCCTATGTAACTTTTTGTGTGCAATAAAGAAATTATGAATTATGAAATTATGTATAAGTTGTGTAGGTATATGTACGTACATACACATATGTACATTATGTTGAACGATCATTATAGTAATCGACCATGAACAATGGTGCGACAACACAGAGACAAAGAACTGACCCCAGACTGGTAAGCCCTGAACCTTACGCGGTTTCCGGAATATAAAGTCTAACTCGAACCTTCACCGTCTAGTCTGAAAACTGGAAGTTTTCTTGTACATTCGCTGGGGGGGGGCATTTTGGCGCTAGCGATCATGTCCATAGTCGAAATAACGATTTTGAGATACCTACCGAAATCTCTATCAAAAACAAGAAAAAGCTATTCTTACCACTAGCCTTTCGACCAACCGAGATACTTCGACCCGTTTTGAATCGAAATAAATATAAATCGAGATCGATTTCGACGGATTTATGCCGTATCAAAACCGGTATCTCGACTGGGGAGATGATCTCGATAGCGCGAGAATCGGGGGCCAGGTATTTATATTCTCTATCACACAAAATAATAGGCTTGTGTTCTAGGTCATCCAATAAATCTAGGAACAAGTTTTAAGTTGAAGCATTATGTACAAAATGGCTTGACATTCTCAGAATTGGATATTTCCAGCAGATATATTTTATAAAGTCAATTTTGTGCAAAAAAAGACAGAATTTGATGGCACTTTTACATGACGTCAATCTGTTGTTATTTCATAGAACTCAGAAAAAAAGTTCTATTTTGACAGTTCAAAAAAGTATCTATTTTGACTTGACAGGCCCCACAAGCCTATTGAAATACTCACATTGAAAATTTTGTTCCATACATAGAGATATCTCCCAGAAAACTGATTCAAAGGTTAGGTTAGATACAGAAATAAATAACTGTAGCCCATTAATGTCCCCACCGAGCGGCACGGGCATTTTACCCGTATAACGACTACGAGCACAGTGCTTCGAGTAAGATTGAGCCATATTCCCCGATTTGGCTCACTGAGGGTAGACGGAGGGATGTCAGGCGAGTGGTGGCGACCCGACTGTTAGAAGTTAACTGCACTTCTGACTCAGCTTTATGTACTAAAACTAAATAACCGGCCAAGTGCGAGTCGGACTCGCGCACGAAGGGTTCCGTACCATTATCTATAAAAAACCGCAAAAAAAAATGTATGGGAGCCCCTCCTAAATATTAATTTAATTTTAATTTAATTATTTATTTTTAAAGTAAATAATATACTCAATATATTGTGAACATTTTAAGCGTGTACCTGCTACCATTATCAATATCAAGCAAAAATGAGCAAAAAAATCACGTTTGTTGTATGGGAGCCCCCCATACAACAAACGTGTTTGTTGTATTAAATTTCTTTTGATTTTTAGTATTTGTTGTTATAGCGGCAACAGAAATACATCATCTGTGCTGTCTAGCTACCACGGTTCATGAGATACAGCCTGGTGACAGACAGACGGACGGACGGACGGACGGACAGCGAAGTCTCAGTAATAGGGTCCCGTTTGGCACCCTTCGGGTACGGAACCCTTAAAAGAAACCTAGAAAAATGTTTGAATATAAGTCATTCCTCCAGCTTTGCCACCCCATGTGTAAAATGAATGACGTGCGCATAGTAATTGTAGTTCAATGGACGTGCGTGAATTAATTCAAGACAAGACAAAAGTTAACAAGAGTGGTTGAAGATGAAAATACGTAACACAAAACACAAACAACGCTCACTATTCCAAGATGGCGGATTTAAGCATGGCGGCCGCTCGCGCGCGTATTTCTTCTCATTGTCTTCTGGATGAATAGTCGATTTGATTACCCTTATATAATTAATTTCTCAATTTACTAACTTAGTAATAATAATCTGCATAATTTTAAATACTTACAATATTTAAGGCTTGTACTAAATACTTAATAAGACCATATCCATGCTGGAATTAGCTTAGCTAGGTATGTATAAACCGTTTCAGGATGACAACTCGTTTACATAACTACTTAGTTCTATGGGGATTATACATATATGTACTGTTTTCCAACGACCTTTTAGCGCGTGAGTGACGTTTACAGGGGGGGCGCCACTTCTAAGCAACTTAACCTGCCTAGTGGCTTCTGGCACAGATACTATAATTTTATACTAATACAGATAGACCACCTAGTACAAAATATGACATCGGCGTAAACTGAGATACTACGGAAGCTTCTTTAGTTCGAGGCCATTATCGCTTGGTGCAGCACCATAGAAAAATTGCAAATACCACGAGATGGCGCTAAGATATATAGGATTTTTTCTAAGATTAGCGCCATCTAGAAGTATGTTAACTGAAACCATGGCGTTTAAAGTACAAATCTTACTCCTCCCTCACGCCATCTCTTTTTTACGAAGGGTTACTAATTCTAATTAGTATGGGATGAGCACCCTGTGCTTCGGGACAAAAAAATCCAAGACTTTGACAATGGGCAAGAAGTCAATTAATGTCTACTGCAACGGGATGAAAGAAAACTTAATTTCCCCTAATATGTAGATATTATACTTATGAATTGATGGGACAGCATAGTATCTCACAGAGTGTACTTACTTAGTCTCACGCAACATAGTAATACTATCATATTATCAAGCTGTGGTGCGAGGAAGTACTAAGCGTCGATGCCGTGGGAATATTATAGGAATTCGCAGTTTTTACTTGCATATAGGTACTTATACTTAGTCGTGACGGGTTTTTAAATTCCCATACGTAGTGTCAGATATACCATCCTCCATGATCAAGTCATTAGGTTGAAAATCACGGACCCTTGATTTGAGGCTCGATGATTGAGTGGCTATATGTACTCGTCCAACAATCTTTTGGCGTGTGAGGGGCGTCACTTCTACGCAACCTCATGCAATGATCCTGTCAAAAATCGTCAGTTTCACCGTTTCACCTGTCACCGCACGCCAGGAGATCTTTGGACAGCTGCACAGGGTGTAACAGAAAGGGGTGTATAAGCCGAAAGAGGGTTGTTAGGGACATCATTCTGAACAACTTTCACTATGGGACCGACTTGATCAGAGCAACTTTATTTTTCACTCCACCATACAGATCAGCTGAATGAACGCTAGGCCCAAAATGTACAGAGTTAATAAAAATAAAGTTGCTCTGATCAAGTCGGTCCCATAGTGAAAGTTATTCAGAATTATGTCCAAGATACAGATAGAAAGTGCAACAGAAAGGGGTGTACAAGCCGAAAGAGGGTGTTCCTTTCTGTTACACCCTGTGCAGCTGTCCAAAGATCTTTTGGCGTGCTGCGGTGACAGGTGAAACTGTCGATTTTTGACAGGAACATTGCATGAGGTTGCGCAGAAGCAGAAGTGACGCCCCCCTCACACGCCAAAAGACTGTTGGACGAGTATAGTCTGTTGTCATCTGTCGCAACTAAACTGGCGATGTCCGGAGCTCCTCCGGCCCCAAGCCATGTTGCGTCAGATCCAATACACAGTGTAAACAAGCTAGAACGAAGGTGAGTCCGAAGTCCGCTCCGAATATGGCAGAAGTAGACAGACGTGTCACGTATCACGAATATTATTCGAATCGAAAAATCATTCGAATTTAGATTAAATTATCCAAGAGTCATTAAATCTCGAACACTTTTTCGAAGCATTTATTATTCGTGAAGCCTCCAAGTTGGAAGTGCGAGTGCGAGTAATAATTACGCATCGAAATAGTACTGACAAATCTCCTGACTACGCGCCGAACAAATATGCTAAATTAATAAGGGGTGACACCATAGCTAATGAATTAATGAGATAAGGGTAACACCCTGACTAATGGGTTCTACTCACGATGCAATCTGTCTCGCGATTTGTTGCTGCAACTTGTTACCTTGCAGGCACGATGCAATCTGTCTCGCGATTTGTTGCTGCAACTTGTTACCTTGCAGGCACGATGCAATCTGTCTCGCGATTTGTTGCTGCAACTTGTTACCTTGCAGGCACGATGCAATCTGTCTCGCGATTTGTTGCTGCAACTTGTTACCTTGCAGGCACGATGCAATCTGTCTCGCGATTTGTTGCTGCAACTTGTTACCTTGCAGGCACGATGCAATCTGTCTCTCGATTTGTTGCTGCAACTTGTATTTCTCTCTCTGTCTATCTTCCTGTTCTGTCCTTCTGTAGCGGTTGCAAGGCAACCTGCCTTCTAGGGCTCTACTGACGGTGCAATCTGTCTCGCAACTTGTCGCAGCAACTTGTTGCATGCAACCTGCGACCTGCCTTCTCAAGATGCAATCTCGATGCAATCGATTGCATGCAACCTGCTACCTGCCTACTCACGATGCAATCTACCTGCAATCGGTTGCAAGGCAACAAGTTGCAGCAACAAATCGCGAGACAGATTGCACCGTGAGTAGAGCCAATAAGAGTTGCAGCGACAGATTGCAAGCCAGGTTGCATCGTGAGTAGAGCCCATAATAAATAGTTTCTCATGAATCCTTTGCAATTTGTTGCAGACAAGATGGCCGCCCCAGTCACTGAGTCGATACCGGCAGCTCGGGTGAAGCAAATGTTTAGTTGGACCACCGGGTGAGTAAATAATTATAGTATAGTTTATCAATTAAATACAAATTTTCGGAAACTAGATAGATAAGGATAATCAAACAAGCCCTAAAACCATTGGTTTACATGGAATGATCCCAGGGTTCCGTCTATCATATCAATTCATATCCCAGCCTTATCAAATCAAATCAAATCATCATTATGAACATCGATATATAAAATGAAGCTTGTGTTTGATTACGGTCGCCTGCGTTTTTTTATTTTATTTAATTATAATGTTTATTTTTGAAAAAATAACTTAATTTTATAATTTTAAGTCTGCCAAACTGCTAGGCAGTTTGTCGGCAGGTTGTTTTGGTTAAAGTATACGGGCAGGTTATATTAACGAGTGAATCCTGCCTAGACTGCTTGTTACTTTTAGGCGCAGGCGAACCGTAGTACGTTGCAACTTTGTACAGGCAAAAGGAGTGGAATGGCATGTCTGGAGTCTGGGGGGCAATTCTGGCGCTAGCGAGATCATGTCCATGGTCGAAATATCGATTTTCAGATACCGAAATCTCTATCAAGAACAAGAAAATGCTATTCTTACGACTAGCCTTTCGACCAACCCAGATATCTCGACCCGTTTTCGATCGAAATAAATATAAATCAAGATCGTTTTCGACGGATTTTTATAGGCCGTATCAAAACCGATATCTCGACTGGGAAGATGATTTCGATAGCGCGAGAATCGGGGGCCTGGACCCACCACAACCCAGATGTTCGTGGATTATATTGGAAGTTGGATAGCGATTACTACTAAATAATTGTGCTAAGGTTCATAAAATTACCTATGTTAACACGACGGTAGTAACAAGAACAAGTGACCTATCCCCCGGTTTCCGAAACGCTGATCAAAGGTAGCGATAAAGTTATCGATGATTAATTTAAAATAGCTGCATGTGATTGGCTGAAATTAGTTAATTGCTCTGTTAGCTAATCGTAACCTTTGATCAATGTATTGTTAACCGGGGGAAGGGTGTAAATGCCCGTTTAGTAGCACGACCCCCACATATGACTTAACACATCGGAAGCAACATCCACGACAAAGATAAAAAACACGGATTGAGACAGCTTCCATAACATCCTCCAATGATGCAAACATTATGAGACACCGACCTGTTTCAATGACGCAAGAGCGGCTTTCGCTTGCTAGCGAGAGGTCGGCGAGTGGGCCCAGTAACCCAAATGCCGGGGGAATGTGCGAGCGATAATCGAACTTAGGGCTGGGGGGAGTTACTAACACACCTCAGATCCCCATGAGGGGTGGCAGCTGTGCCCAGCTTTTCGGTAGGTATACCTTTTTGCGTTACAGGGGGCTTGCTCAACGCTGTATTTATGGAGATATGAAGCTATAAGTAGGCACGGAGGTACTAAAAAGGTTAATCGGTTACTAACTAGTTTATGAGTTTGGTAATTTGGTAATTTCTTTATTGTTAACTACACAAAAGAAACGTAATTATACAAAACTTCTTAAACTTCTTTTCCAAATAAACAGTAAATATGCTGCTTTATTGAAAAATCAATTCGGATACACCCGTTGCGCGTATGTATGCAAATGTTTTAAAACTTTGCGCCATTTTTAATCGTCAGGTGGCGTCATCTAGTGTGTATTATCTGAACTAACGTGATGTTATTGATTTCTCGTCGCTTCTAGTTTGTGATGTTGCGTTGACTAGATAGATGGCGTTAGTAGTATTTTTGCCTGAGTTTTGCAACATTGATAGATTTTACTCTCTCAGAGCTGAGAGCGGTTTGTTGATTCGAGCACACAAGTGTCGCCGGAAATTTTCAGGATACTAGCTGAAAAAGAAAAACCAATCTTCTTAGCTGCGATGATGGTAGCACCCTGTACCAAATTTAATATATTTAACTGCCATACTAGACATAAGTCATGCTGCTATCTAGCTAACTGTTTTTATACCACCTCACTAATAATAAAAAACCGGCCAAGTGCGAGTCGGACTCGCGCACGAAGGGTTCCGTACCATTATCTATAAAAACCCGCAAAAAAAAAAAACATGTTGGTTGTATGGGAGCCCCCCTTAATAATAAATTTCTTTTGTTTTTTAGTATTTGTTGTTATAGCGGCAACAGAAATACATCATCTGTGAAAATTTCAATTGTCTAGCTACCACGGTTTATGAGATACAGCTGGTGCCAGACAGACAGACAGACAGACCGACAGACAGACAGACAGACAGACAGACAGACAGACAGACAGACGGACAGCGAAGTCTTAGTAATATGATGGGTGACCCGTTTCTATGTGGCATTTATTTCGGGCGCTTCCATGTTTCGGTAATTCGGTGGCAGTAGTCGTCGGAACCTGTGTCAGAGCACAGATACTATTATTATACTAATACAGATAGACCACCTAGAACAAAATATGACACCGGCGTAAACTGAGATGCTACGGAAGCTTCTTCAGTTCGAGGCCATTATCGCTTGGTGCAGCACCATCGAAAAATTGCAACTACCATGAGATGGCGCTAAGATATATATAGGATTTATTCTAAGATTAGCGCCACCTAGAAATATGTTAGCTGAAACCATGGCGTTTAGTACAAGTCTTACTCCTCACGCCATCTCTTTTTTACGAAGGGTTACTAATTCTAATTTGTATGGGATGAGCGAGCACCCTGTGGTTAGAGACCCTAATAGGGCAGCTTGATATCTTCTGATAGTCGGATTGGCCACTAGCCCGATACACCTTCGTCAGCCCGCACTGAGCCAGCGTGGTGGAGTATGGCTCAATGTTACTTGTATCCGGGTAAATGCATGTGCCCCTCGGTTGGGACTTAACGGGCTACATTTTTACATTTACTAATAAATAAACGGTCAAGTGCGAGTAGGACTCGCGCACCAAGGGTTCCGATCACACTTGGAGAGCTGAACACGTGTAATTAGGTTTCCACATAAAAAAATAAAGTATGATGTCATCCAAGTAAACCAAATTGAATCTTTTTGTAGAAAGACAGAAATTTGCATTTTTCTGATTTTGACTCTTGCTTGTGCTGTAAGATAAGACCTTGCTTTGTGCCAAATTACATGATTAGGTAGGCCAACGGGAAGTACCCTGTAGGTAGGTAGGCCAACGGGAAGTACCCTGTAGGTAGGTAGGCCAACGGGAAGTACCCTGTAGGTAGGTAGGCCAACGGGAAGTACCCTGTAGGTAGGTAGGCCAACGGGAAGTACCCTGTAGGTAGGTAGGCCAACGGGAAGTACCCTGTAGGTAGGTAGGTTTTGAGTTCATTGCGATTACTATGAAAATCCAACAATTTTACTGCATAAACGTTCGTAGCGTTCGATTGCTTTGTCCTAGAAGGTTGATTTTATCACAACAGTATGCGACTACAGACTCTAACAATTGATATAAATTTCAGCTTGATACGTCCACGCGTTCTTCTTAATATGAATGGTCTTGACTGACACACAGACGGACGGACGGACACCAAAGTGATCCTATAAGGGTTCCTTTTTTCCTTCTAAGGATCGGAACCCTAAAAACGTGCTATGGCGTAGTATAGGGATGGCAAAACGGGACAAAGTTATACAGCTGTATAGGTTGTGCTCCGTCCCGCTTCGCCACCTGTATACACGCTGCAAAACTTTTTTTTTGTAAGCGGTGAAACATAATCTTTTGTAGTAATTTTAGTTTTGGTTTTGCAGTTCAACAAATAAATGTATTGTTAAGTTCAAGTATAAGTTGTAGTATACATAAGTTGATACACGCACATTTTAACGAATCAAAGTATTATTTGCGTCATAACTTGACCTCTAACGTTTTTTGGGGTCAAGTTTCTAGTAGGAAGGGACTTATTATGTGCTTGAGCATTTAACATTATTGGTTTTTATATTTTTACTACCTTGATTACGATTATGTAAGAAATTAAAATGAGTAAGAAAATTAATACAGTGCATATCTACAATAAAAACGAAATTTTGGACTAGAAGTTGTATAGAATCATAAATAGATACTTATCATCCCTAAATAGAAAAGGAAAAAATTCTAAATGAAGTCTCATCGACTATAAAAGCAAGGTTTATCATAATCTATAGATATGTACGCATGTTGCGTTAACCCGTTGAACTCTTTTATACGAGGGGCCCGAAATAATGGAAAGTTGAAGGCATGTAATACCACTACCACAGAAGAGATAATAGTACTCCGTACAGAACGGCCACTCCCTTCCCCGCGCTGATTCAGATGCCGCACCCCACCCCTGGCGTCAAAGGATTGGTTAAAGGATCAATAGACAGGGCTGAACGCCTGACGAGTGACGGACGACGCGTATACTTTAATATCGCTGCATTTGCCGCGCCACCAGCCCTAGCAAAGTTTACGCACACATTTGCACGGTATACAAACATCATTTGGTTATGTAGTTGTAATAGGTGATTATTTTACAAGCGTTCTATGGAGTGTCCGGGGTGTGGTAATACTAGAAAGTTGCGTGAATTTTGTTTTTAATACATCGGTGCAGTACTCCCGAGAAAAAAGTCAGATAACCTTGGACGGTATTGGATGATTTTGATAAAATCGGAGCTCAAGCTGCAAGGTTATTGTTTTGTGGAGTGCAATAAAGGAATATGAAATAACCGGCCAAGTGCGAGTCGGACTCGCGCACGAAGGGTTCCGTACCATTATCTATAAAAAACTGCAAAAAAAATCACGTTAGTTGTATGGGAGCCCCCCAAAATTAATTTTGTTTTTTAGTATTTGTTATAGCGGCAACGAGAAATACATCATCTTGTATAATTTCAACTGTGTAGCTACCACGGTTCATGAGATACAGCCTAATGAGTGGTGACAGACAGACGGACAGCGAAGTCTCAGTAATAGGGTCCCGCTTGGCACCCTTCGGGTACGGAACCCTAAAAATAACATAAAAAGTTGCATGTATGCGTCTTTATTATACCTATCCGCCGTTACCCCTTTCCACGTGGTACTCAAGTGACAAGAGACTTGGCGCTACCTGTACACAATTTCATAATACAGGGTGTAACAAAGGAGTGTACAAGCCGAAAGAGGGTTGTTAGGGACATCGTTCTGAATAACTTTCACTGTGGGACCGACTTGATCAGAGCAACTTCATTTTTCACTCCACCATTCAGCTGATCGCTAGGCTCGAAATGTACTGAGTTAATGAAAATAAATTTGCTCTGATCATGTGGGTCCCATAGTGAATGTTGTTCAGAATGATGTCCCTAATAACCCTCTTTTGGCTAGTACACCCCTTTCTTTTACACCCTGTATAACATTTACATAAAGGCACTTACATTGCTTCTGGCCCCACACATGTAAACATCCAAGACATTGTTTTTTTTCCCCAGCGAACGACTCTTGATTAGGAATCAAAGCCTCACCAACAACACGACAGTGTGACGGCCTCTGTGTTGTATGCCTCGTATCACGAATGCGCCACAGCACCTGCCAACGTGGCACTTAGGTGACAAGAATCTTAGCGTGATCTGTACACATGCCTCGTATCCAGGGAGCACTTATCCACAGGAGAACGCATAGATACATTTTCCTTTGAAACACAACTCACCAATTTACGGGCGGCGGGGGACGATGTAAGGGAGCTGTGATTGGTCAGCCGCTGCGAAACTGTCTGGCGACCCGTCATCGAATGCGAACGTTTGTTGAATACAACATACGTTTGGCGAGCCGCATTCCCCCGCAGGCGCAGTCAATTGGATATATAGTCTCTGCTCGTATCTCACATGCGTCGCTTCCTCCCGCCTTGACCCAGTTAGCTAATAGTTGTGTGTCAAAGACAACTTGACGCACGTAGCGAACCCTAGCGGTGGGGTAACCGTTACGTATCGACGGCGTTTGCGCATCGACCCTTGTGGGCAAGTGAAGGCCATGCCCCCAATTCTCGCGCTATGGAGACCTTAGTCGAGATGTCGGATTTGATACCGCATATCTCCGTCGAGCATGGAGACTAATAATTATAACATTTATGACATTTTTTCACATAACATATTTTGTTGTTTGTAATTAAATTCTCAATCGATACACATACGTTTTATAGGTGTACACGAAAAATGCGACATTTTCAACATGAGGAAACCCAGAAAGGTTTGATGTTCTTTACCTTACTACACTACATAAATGCATTTGTGTGAGTGCTCCCATCCGTATATGGCTTTGAAGCAGTGTAAGACGTATCTATGTAAGCTTCGTCAATGTAGTGTTCTCTGTCAAGCATCAGGCCCCCGATTCTCGCGCTAACGAGATCATCTCCCCAGTGGAGATAACGGTTTTGATGCCGCCTAAATCCGTCGAAAACGATCTCGATTTATATTTATTTCAGTCGAAAACCGGTTGAGATATCTCGGTTGGTCGAAAGGCTAGTCGTAAGAATAGCTTTTTCTTGTTTTTGATAGAGATATCGGTATCTCAAAATCGATATTTCGACCTGGACATGATCTCACTAGCGTCAGAATTGCCCCCCAGGCCTTTTCCATACGGGCTGGCATAGGCAATGTTAATGAAATACATAAAGAACAACACCCATTTCTTGCCTTAGTCTGATGTTGCAATAAGCTTGCTTTTGTACTGGCCCCACCAGATTTCATGGCACCTGAGTGAGCTCTATTCTGGAACGCACCCACAGACCTTAACCGCAGGCCCCTTGCGGCGCCGCATCACCACCGCTATAGAAAATGCTTATAACCTATTAGGAAAACACCTCACCACCGCGAGTCACAAGACTGGCAGAGCCATCTAGTCGGATTCCTAACAATTATTACAAGCTTTAATTTTTAAGTAATATTAAATTGGGGTTGTTAAGTAGTGAGTATGGAGAGAAGATGTGAGTGTTGTGAGTGTCTGAAGGCGATGTAGTGTATAGTGCGTGTAATGTGTATGGGACGAGGGGAAGAGTCTTATCTATTGCTACAAGTCTGCGTCATACGCAAGTAACAACATTAGCTGAGTGTTAAAGGTGAGAGCTCATGACACCTCTTAGCCTCCGAGACATAGATATTGTCAATACTAGAGAACCCTGCTTACATTACAAGTTGATTGAAAAACGTATTGCTCTACGTCCCAAGAAAGAGATTCTGGGTACGGATCACGACTTGGGAGAAGAAAAGAAATCCAAAGACGTTGATAAAACCAGGGGAAACACAATAAGTGGATATTTATTGTCAGTATCACGTCTCTAGTCACTATATGTCTATGACGCAAATAATTAAATATTAACAATCATTCTTATAAATACAAAGACAATTGTTTTTGTCTATTAACTGAGCGTTTCTTTTTTTGCCATTTTTTATGACTTATTTTCTGAAATGTATAAATCATTTCCACTCAAAATCACGAGCTCTTTTCACCCTAATAGGAGATAAAAAGTGTCCCAACTTTTTTCCTTTTTTTTACCTTTTTCAATATCATTTTTATGGTGGTAAAAAAGTTGGAAGTCTGAAATATGTATGGATATTATGGGACCCTTTTTTTTCTCCCATTGGGCTGAAAAGAGCTCGTGATTTTGAGTGGAAATGATTTAAAATTTTCAGAAATAAAACGACAAAAAAGAATAAACGCTCAACTACTATTTGTATGACAGGTGGAAACTACTGCTAGAACATAAAGCCCTGCCACTGTGTGTCTGTGGTGTTGAGGGTGGCTATCATTCTTCCAAAATTATCTTCATAGTGGAGGAGGTGGAGGCAGCACAGCACAGGGAGGAATGGTCTGAGTTAGGGGAGGCCTTTGCCCAGCAGTGGGACACTATGCAGGCTAAATAAAAAAACCATAGAATATTTCCGTACCTGCGGCGACAGCCCCCGTCACGCATAATAAAGTATCAAGTAACTGATTTAAAGTGGGCACATTTGTGCCTCTGCCACCCCGTATGATAAAAGGCACTTTGATGTTATGTTGTGTTTATATATTTCCATTCGCATACCTTCAATTATTATTGTGATCAAGGACAGCGCCAAAACTCACAGTGGTTGGTCACAAAACCCAGCAGATTATGATCAAGAACCATAGATACTGATCATAGAATACATTGTTTTCGTTCATAATGTAATGCTACCTTTTATTTAGCTGGCGTAACTAATTATATCTTAGTCGCTTGCGTCAACTGTGAGTCTATTCTCAAAACAAAACAAATTATGCCTGGGACACCACGACAGATTAGAATTTCACCTACAGCTTACTTTTAGAGACTAGAGGCATAGGTATTCAAATGCTAGGGCAGATGTAGATAGAAGGACTAACATAGCAATTCTTCCCCTTACCTATCATCTCCGTCTCCTACCCAACATGTTTTGCTGGAAGTAATCTCTTATTAGAGATAAGGTCGCCTTTGTACATATTTTTTCTATCATAAAGCTATTTTTACTGTCAGGTGAGTTCAATACAGAAATTACTTACTTACTTATATAGCAACATAATTTAGTATTTTAATAACGGTTGAACACTAACTTGTACTTGTACAGAAACTCAAATCCGGTATGAAATTATGAAGAATAATTCGCCAAGTTAAAAACTTGAAAAAAACCGACTCCATGACCTATTACTTGGTCCTCCCTGCTTGTTTTACAGTGGCGTCTATATACCCGAAAACGAGCCTACAAAATCTGTCTCCTGACAGTGAAGTCCATACGTATGTTACCTACTGTACTGTTAGAAATTGAATTGAATTACGTAATTTAAACGAACATGCGATCCCAACAGCCAGGATATATCTCGTGACAATGACTATAAACACCGAAAAGTAAAATTTATTTATAACGTTTATTCATGAAAAAAGCACTTAACTAATTCATTTAAGTCTGCCAAACTGCTAGGCAGTTTGTCGGCAGATTGGTTTGGCTCTTAACTATAACATTATGTACTTTTTTTTAATACTAATCCCATCCCCCGTTCCATTTTTAATGATATTTAAAGATTTTTAATATAATATTGCTTCAACATACATTTAAACTTTCTCTTGGGAATTGCATCTGTAATGAACTTATCTGGCATATTATTTAGTATCTTAGGCAGCACCCTACAAGCTGTTCTAGACCCATAATAGTTTATGTGTCTTGGAATAATGTATTTGATCTTATTTCTATTAGTGCTACGAGTAGGGTAGCCATGGACGCTCCTTTTTAGTTGGTTCCGCATTCCAAATGTATCTAAGGCAATTTGATATTCTACTTTCTTGTCAACTGGTATTATTTTACAAACTTTATATAATTTCTCATAATTTTTGTTACATTGTTCTTTGTCTCTTTTGCTAACTAAACATTTCAAAAATCTTATCTGTAATTTTTTTATTTCATTGAGATATGTTGGAAAGGTGCGACCATAGCTACTCAACCCGTATCCTATCAGTGATTCTACCAAGGCATGATATATGCTGTATAAAAAAATGGATGTATAATGACATCCAGGTAAAAACAAATTTAACTTCACAGTTTTTTCATGTAGAAACCTAAATACTGGACCGATTCCTTTTTTTCAAAAATAGGACCAAACTATTGGGCTTCCCTTTTGAACAAAGAAATATTTTTTGTAATCGGTTCCTAAATACCAGTTTCGATGTGACAAACATTTAAAAAAATATGATAAAAAAACAACATACAATTGATAAACCCCTCCTTTTTTGAAGTTGCTTAAAAATAGTGTGACAAACAGATTCTGTGATAACTTTGAGCAATTTTAATTGTGTAACTTGTGATTTTCAAAAGGCTGTTTTGGATGCGTTCGCCGCGCCCGCCCCCGTCTTAATTTATACGCTTAGAGCTAAAGAAAGTTGGCGCGAACTGTCCGTAAGCAGAATAGTCCGACTGGTCGATTTCAAGGCAGACTTAAATGGAAAATTACAAGCTTAGAACACTTTCGACTTTCCTATAGTAATCGATTAGTTGGTATAAACAACTATACATAGAAGGTTTGGTATTGTTTGAGTATATTGTGTGCTACACGGAGAAACAGAAAGATTAATAGCCGGCCAAGTGCGAGTCGGACTCGCGCACGAAGGGTTCCGTACCATTATCTATAAAAAACCGCAAAAAAAAATATGTATAGGAGCCCCCCTAAATATTAATTTAATATTAATTTAATTATTTATTTTTTAATTAAATAATATACTCAATATATTGTGAACATTTTAAGCGTCTACCTGCTACCATTTATCAATATCGAGCAAAAATGAGCAAAAAAAATCACGTTTGTTGTATGGGAGCCCCCCTTAATATTAAATTTCTTTTGATTTTTAGTATTTGTTGTTATAGCGGCAACAGAAATACATCATCTGTGAAAATCTTAACTGTCTAGCTACCACGGTTCATGAGATACAGCCTGGTGACAGACAGACGGACGGACGGACGGACGGCGAAGTCTCAGTAATAGGGTCCCGTTTGGCACCCTTCGGGTACGGAACCCTAAAAACAACACATAGGTCATTTATTAGCGGCGACCAGTGAGGAGGTTAGGAACAAAAGGAGTCATTTACGCATTGGCTTATTTGGATTTTTTTGCTATCCCACTGAAAACCCTGAATTTAGAAACAAAAGGTGTTATCCTTTTTTGAGTAAATTGAGAAAATACATATTCACATTGATCTATTTTGATATAAAAATTTGCACCGGAAGCAGCTTTTGAGCTTGATTTTTCTATGAAGTCAGTCGCCTTTTGAAGTTGATCATTGCATATAATTATAGAATTCAGGGTTTTGAGTCGGATAGCAAAAAAAAACAAAAAAAAAACAAATTACGTCAATGACACCTTTTGTTCCTAACCTCCTCCTCTGTGATGGTCTAGTGGGTTTCGAGTTTGCTTCTCTCACAGGAAAAGCTAATTCGAATCAGTTGCTGAGTTACTGGCCATGTACCAATGAGTTAAGTTATATTCGCATCTCACCCTTCTAGATCAGTGACTGAAAGAAAATATATTAGTATAACACATGTATCCGAATATAATAAAATAATTTTTTTTTCAGTCACTGATCTCTTCGGGTGAGATGCTACATATAATTGTGATAGAACTTCACTTTGTAAGTTCGTTTAATCATCAATAATTCGTCTTAAAATATCGGACATTCCGTGTTTCGGTGTTAGGTCCTGGCTACTATTGCTACTGGTAATAGAGCAGTAATCGTAAAAACTCTTGTTTTAATTCGAAGGTGGCTGGTCTATTATTCTAATTTTCCATTAAAATCAGCTAGCTGTATGCGACAGTGACAAATAATGCAAATCAGATTTTTTTGGTAAAATCTGTTCAGAAACAACAACAGAACAAGGCCAGTGGGCAGACCACCGGCCCGATGCTCCGACGATATTGTCAAGTCGTCGGGATCCCACTGGGTGCGACTGGCACAGGACCGGGAAGATTGGCACTATAGAGAAGAGGCCTATGCCCAGCAGTGGGTCGATGTGGGCTGAGGATGATGATGTTCCAAACGCTGATATATCAAACTCTCTCATCGGAACTTGATTTGCTGGAAGAGATCTCTTTTTAGAGATAAGCTCGCCTTTGTACACTGTTTTTATTTACTTTTTGTCATTGCAATTAATTGTGTGCAATAAAGAAATTATGAGTTATGAATTATGTTCAGAAAAATTACCCTAACTCTTTATAATTTTACTACATTGTTTTAGCACACTCTGTATAAAATCCTTCTATCTTCTAACAGCATATGTACCAAAGTCTATTTTTCAAGGCCGTCACACACTGAGATGTTTCTTTGTAATATTACTCATGGGTAATAATGAGTTATTTCATTACATTACACATCATTTGCAAATAATGTCTCGACCTCAACCAAGATCCTCCGGGTTCACGTCCCGGCCGAGAAATTTTTGCCTTTGAAGGATAATTGAGACATTTGTGGCCGTTGTATTTCTCAGTTTTACCACAGATACTATAATATTATACTAATACAGATAGACAACCTAGAACAAATATGACACCGGCGTAAACTGAGATGCTACGGAAGCTTCTTTAGTTCGAGGCCATTATTATCGCTTGGTGCAGCACCACCGAATAATTGCAAATACCACGAGATGGCGCTAAGATATATAGGATTTATTCTAAGATTAGCGCCACCTAGAAGTATGTTAACTGAAACCATGGCGTTTAAAGTACAAATCTGACTCCTCACGCCATCTCTTTTTTACAAAGGGTTACTAATTCTAATTTCTATGGGATGAGCACCCTGTGGTTTAACAAACTTACATCCAAGTCTAACATTATTTTGTAACTATTTTGTAAAGCCCGTAATATAAAACCGGTATGGGTAACGCCATACACGACGACGCGTGACGTAGCTATTTGCATATTTCTTTTTCATCGAGGCACGCTGCTGAAAGACAAAGATGCAAATAGCTACGTCACGCGTCATCGTGGATGGCGAGACCTATATCAGCTCTGAGAGCTATCTCAAGTGCGTGAATCTGACAGATTTCATACGGCGAATCCTTCATCGTGACATTATCTCAGAGCTGAGAACTTATTACGGGCTGGCTGACGTGACTGAGATGAGTGACGTTTATAGGGGGCGCCAGCTCTTCGTAACTAAATGCAAATAAATGTCATAAATGTCTTTCATTTCTCATTCGTCATCAAGCGTTTACCGCAAGCCAAAAGATTGCTGGAAAACTGTAAGTGGGTACAATTCGCTGTCACTATGCTGTCACTGTGCAAGTGCCCTCTAAAACGATGGACTTAATGATGACTTAATTACTTAATTATCATAGCAATAATTGCTTACTAAAACGAAGTAAAGCAAATTGTAAGATTAATGTAATCCTCTCCCCACATAATATGTTCTGTTATTCATTCATGCTACAAGTTTTAAGAGGCCCCACAGCCTGTAAACATCTTGTTAATTTACATGTACTAGCTATAACCTAGGATTAACTTACACTGGGTTGTACCATTCCTACTATGAGAAAATAAAGATCTTTGAAAAGAAAAAAGAATTACTTAATTGATTAACCGAATGGGACTATTTGGGAGGTGTCAAAACCACTAAACTACAGATATTAAAGGCACTAAACTGACAACCTTCAAATCCGACAGCTCTTGCGCGGTGGCCACAGATTCAATTTTCAAACACACCATTTTAATTAGTTTTGTTACTAGTCCGTTAAAGTGCCACCTTAATTCAATTCAATTCAAAAATAAAGTCTCAGACCACATTGCAGTCATAGTGTTACTGTTACTGTTATCTTATCTGGAGAATGAACGATGTCGCCACCATCTACTCCAATCCAACTGAACAGTACAACAACTGACAGCGAAGAAACGATTTCAAAGCGGCGGCGGCGTCAGTAGTTTCCGGTTTGCCCGTTCTACATCATCATTTTTAACAGACTTCAAAAAAGGAGGGGGTTATCAATTCGGTTGTATTTATTTTTTATTTCTTTTAATGTATGTTACATAGAAACTTGTTCTATTTATGAACCGATTTCAATAATTCTATCTTTTTTCGAATGGCCAATCCAACATTTTGGTCCCATTTTTTGAAAATCCGGAATCGGTCCAGGAGTTATGTTCCTACATGAAAAAACTGTGAAGTTTAATTTGGTTTTACCTGGATGACATTATACATCCAGACTTTTTGTGACTTTTCGGTGTTTAGATAAATACTGCCTGTTAGGATCGTATATTCGTTTATATTATGTAATACGTTTGGTATTGAGCGTTAGGAGACAGATTTTGTGGGTCGTTTTCGGGTTCATAGACGACATTTGAGCGGGGAGGACTAAGTAAAAGATCATGAAGGCGGTTTTTTGAAGTTTTTAACTAGGTGACTTATATCGTAACATGTTTAAAGCTATGGCTAGCGTCGCTGATTCTCGCGCTATCGAGATCATCCCAGTCGAGATATCGGTTTTGGTACAGCCCAAAACCGTTGAAACAATCTCGATTTATATTTATTTCGATCGAAAACGGGTCAAGATAATATCTCGGTTGGTCGAAAGGCTAGTCGTATTAAGAATAGCTTTTTCTTGTTTTTGACAGAGATTTCGGTATCTCAAATTCGATATTTCGACCATGACATGATCTCGCTAGCGCCAGAATTGCCCCCCCGATTAATCTGTAGTCGGAAGTTCGGAGTCCGGAACCGGACCGATATAATTTATAGTACGGGCTTACCCTTATGAATCATGTAATCATCTGAACGATGGAAATGGTGTTTTAAGCAGAACAATCAGCCGCAGCTACCAATTTACATTTCTCAATGGCGTCAACAGCGTCATCCTTTGCGTCATCTTCAATGACTTGACGTATATTTCCAGTTTTCTTTTGTGCAAGATATATGTAATATGGATAGAACCAAATTAATAAAACTAGCTATTAGCATAGGTGTAGGATTCCTGTTTTTACTGTTGTCGTTTTCCTAATGTTGTGACGTCACTTGTGTTAATGATATTTGGTTGGGGGGACCAGAGACTATATATCCAATTGACTGTGCCTGCGGGAGAATGCGGCTCATCAAATGTTTGTTGTATTCAACAAACGTTCGCATACGCAACCTATGTACGATGACGGTCCGCCAGACAGTTTCGCAGCGGCTGACCAATCAGCTCTCTTGCCTCGTCCCCCGCCGCCCGAAAATTGGTGAGTTGTGTTTCATAGGAAAATGTATCTATGCGCTCTCCACTGGATAAGTGCTCCCTGGTGGGGACCCCTAGTCACTTAAAGTATTGAGTGATGTGGTCATAAATGTCTCTCTCTCTTTGAATTATTAATGATTAGTTCTTGCACACATTTAATTGCAAGGACTAAAAGTAAATAAAAACAGTGTACAAAGGCGAGCTTATCTCTAAAAAGAGATCTCTTCCAGCAAACCAATTCCGATGAGAGAGTATTCAAAATTTACCCCATAGCTGCGGCGATGGGCTAGCCCCATGTCACGCGAAATGGAGTATTGAATCACTGGCTGAAAGTGGGCACAGTTGTGCCTCTGCCACCCCGTATGGGAAAAGGCTTGACGCTGTTATAATAAATACAAAAGAGCATTGAAACTTTCTGGCATATCGACCCGCCGCCATTTTGTTTGAAAAAAATGTTTGAAATTTAAAAAAAAATAAAAAATGGCGGCGGGTCGATATGCCAGCGTCCATACAAAAAGTTTCAAACCCCTTTATGTGTCGATTTAACTAGACCCTGAGTTGTACGTTTTTTTAGCATATCCTTTAGCATCAGAAACAAATGACGACCCTGTGAGATTCTCGACCTTAAATCAGTAAGGTGACAACCTTAAGGCGCTTCCTGTTCTCAAATGCCCATCTTTGATCACTACAGGAATATTCGGATTTGTTTCGAACAAGCATACGTAGGGAAAAGGGTTTTTATAATGAGAGCGATGACGTAGCCACGAAACACCAAGCTTTTCTCTAATTGTTACATTTATAACACCAATATAACAGGCAACTTGACAGCTAACCAGAAACTTCATAAAATCCAAATAATAATATCTTTAAGTGCAGATAGCAGTGATGGCGATGAGAAATATTCCGTTAGTTCAACTGAATAAACAATTTCGATTCTTTCCGATTGTTTTTGTGTCAAAAAGTGGATTTATGAAGTTTTAGGTTAGCTGTCAAGTTGTCTTTTATGTTGGATAGGGTATAGGTATTTATTTACACGTTTTGATTTTTCATGAAAATTATAAGAAAATTTAAGATAGCCGCCAAAGTATTTGGAAGGGATGGCACGTCCAATTGCCCACCTAATCACATTTGCCAATAACAATTTATTTACATAATGCTTTTTGGATTTTAACTTTATTTTTTATTTCTAATTGCCTTTTTAGGGATCCGTACCCTGAGACTTCGCTGTCCGTCCGTCCATCCGTCCGTCTACCGTCTGTCCGTCCGTCTGTCACCAGGCTGTATCTCATGAACCGTGGTAGCTAGACAGTTGAAATTTTCACACATGATTTTAAAAACATTTAAACATTTATTTATTTGACACAAACATATGTAGTTACATAATATAGGGATCCTTGACTCCTGAACTAGGTTTATCACCTGTATTTCAGAGGTCAGGGCAGATGATGTATTTCTGTTGCCGCTATAACAGCAAATACTGAAAAAACAAAAGAAATGTAATAAACAAACGTGACTTTTGTATAATTTTTGGTACGGAACCCTTTGTACGCGAGTCCGACTCGCACTTGGCATTGCCTTTTTTATCATTAGCTCAGTCCGCACTGTACCTAGTATTGTATGAATATTATGTTTTGCGCTGCTCTTCTGCAAAGCCGCGACATAATGTTTGTTTAATACCGGTTTCCTATAAACGGTGTAAGAAACAATGACGCAATGTGGCGCATCTGAGAAAATTGGCGCCGCTGTGTAAAAAAATACAATGCAATTTAGAATGTGCAAGTTACTTAATATAGGTACTATTCATACCCTATAATAGGGTAATGCAGAGAGTCGTATGATTATGGTTTGTGAGTGGTTCCGCGAAAAGGGACCTTTTGGGATTGGAAACGCTTTTTCGTTTTTAGGGTTCCGTAAACGAAGGGTGCCAAACGGGACCCTATTACTGAGACTTCGCTGTCCGTCCGTCCGTCCGCCCGACTGTCACCAGGCTGTATCTCATCAACCGTGATAGCTAGACAGTTGAAATTTCACAGATGATGTATTTCTGTTGCCGCTATAACAACAAATACTAAAAACAGATTATAATAAATATTAAAGGGGGCTCCCATACAACAAACATGTTTTTTCCGTTTATTTAGATAATGGTACGGAATCCTTCGTGCGCGATCATATACTTTATTTTATCATATTTCTTTTATAATTTGTGAAAATTTTAACCACCACCCGCAGGTCGATTTTTGCGCCTTCGATATACGGACATCGAGACCTATATTGACAGATTCCCGTACAAAATCACTCGATATACGTGTAGATATCGTATATCGAATGCGCGAGAACCATACTCCACCTCACCAATTTTGACAGCTCTTTAACCTTCATAATCTTGCTTACCAATGGCGCCCTCAGTAATAGGGTACTTAATTACAGACATACATGGATATTTTGGAACGTGGCCAAGGGTCGGAACGAACGCAATCAATCCAATCAATGAATCGATCAATGTTGCAGTGGTGCCCCCTCTGTCATTGTCATCTAAGTGCCGAAACATCTATGTAGCACTGTACTTCATTGACTTGAGTTTTTTTTTCATTTATTCAATTGAAATAAGATATACATGTCGCAGAAGGTTAATTCAACCTGCATGCTCCACAACCTTCGACCTTAGACTCCATCCTTCACAGACGCAACGCAAACACTTATGTGCTTCTGGACCTAACAAAACCTGTCTAAGTGTGAGTAAGCACGGATTGGGGCAATAAAAAAAACCCAGAGCGGGTCCACCATTGCCGAAACCGCTTGCGTCACAGCACAGCGTCTTGGCGACCTAGCTGGCCAGTACCTCGGCTGACGTGGAGCAGCCTCAACGCTAAGCAGCCACGGGCAGAGGAAAAAAACGACCGCGAAACCAAACTGTTTTGAGTTTAGCACGAGTTTAGTTTAGTCAGCCATCGTGCGCGCGCCAATCCGCACGTTAATTGTGAGTGGCCGCCATCTGTCAAAATTACGCGCCAAAATTAGAAAGTTTCGTTCAGGAATCTCGCAATTGTGCAACGTGTGGCATTATAACTAAATCGCTTTCGATAATTGTTTTTTTTTTTCGCAATAATCTTGTGTGTGTTCTTTGTGCTTGTGCTAAGGAAGTGAGCATATGGTACAAGGAAGCTGACATCAAGATGTATATATCGTAAGTTAATGACTATTCAATACTTGGTTGTGATTAATTAAATTGTTGAATCTATTAGGTGAGACTGACATACTTGCTCGAAGGCCTATCTGTAATTATTTTAATAATAAGCAAGACCGTCTGAGCGTAATAGTTACCAACGGAAGTACATAACTCTCAGAACATAAAAGCGTTCTATTTCAAACCTTTAGTATATTTACATATAGTAATCATACATACATGCAAAAAGTTGGATAATTATATTTACGAGTATATTCTTACCTTCATACCTTTCATACCATACCATTCTTACCTTTTGATTAACCAATAATCATACCTGCCAATACTTAAATTATTTTGATGAGTTCATTAGTACCTGCTTATTTGTAAAAAAAAAACTTAACAAAAAACTAAATAATTTTAGAACGTCAAATAGTACGAAAATTAGCAATTCATTAAGCGTCTTCATGAGTTAGGAATTGAAATAGCGACGTTATGCTGTACGCATAATGTCTTGCAAAACTATTGACCCGAATTAGATTGAATCTAGTTTGTGTCGAGGCCGAAATGAATGATGCGCGGAACGGGACAGCACAACACTTGCAAATTTACTGGACAGCAATTCATTCATTTATCTAGTAAAATAAATACCATTATTTCAAACCTCTATTTCTTGAAATGAAATAGTGGTGCAGGATTACTAAAAATAACCGGCCAAGTGCGAGTCGGACTCGCGCACGAAGGGTTCCGTACCATTATCTATAAAAAAACGCAAAAAAATCACGTTAGTTGTATGGGAGCCCACTTAATATTAAATTTAGTTTGTTTTTTAGTATTTGTTGTTATAGCGGCAACAGAAATACATCATCTGTGAAAATTTCAACTGTCTAGCTACCACGGTTCATGAGATACAGCCTGGTGACAGACAGACAGACAGACCGACAGACAGACAGACAGACGGACAGCGAAGTCTCAGTAATAGGGTCCCGTTGGCACCCTTCGGGTACGGAACCCTAAGAACACCACGGCCACAACTATGCAAATAAGCGGAACTAAACAAAACAAACATATTTATCCTTTTACTATATGGGGTGGCAGATGCACAGTCGTGTCTACGTTTAGCCGTATACTGACGTGTATTTCAATAACCCATCCATGATGTTCACATGACAAGAGTTCAATTTGACAGTTGCGCCATGGAACTTATCTCAAACTTGACCCTATCTATCTGCAGATTGTGTAAGATAGGTTATTGAAAACGGACGTATGAGTGTGCAAGTCCAAATGACACGGTCGGACTTCTAAAACTCTGGCGATTTAATCGAATTAGACATTAATATTAAGTTATTAAGACTGTTTATCGAACGAGGAACCATTCTGCTAAAAAAAACACCGCCCAGCGACAACGCGAAGGCGCTACTCAACTTTAGGTGTACAATAAGTCAAACTAATCTTAAAGTTTGAGTACCTGTTTAGGCGATTAATGGTAGATATTGTTTGTATAACAGTCACCTCACTTAGGGAGCAGAAATTGGCCCGGGTTGTTATCTAACAGTTCTATTCTAACAGAGCTTTGGAGTCCACTACATATTGTAATATAAAATGTTCTTGCGACATTTCATCCTTGGAGATGTGTGGACATGAATTTGAAAGCTATGATGGGGCACGTTTGATGCTGACAGAACTCTTAACATTTATCTTACTAGTTAATAATAATAATAAGAAATTGTTTATTGCCAGACAACATCCAATATAAAATAACAAGTCAAAATTAAAATAGATTAGAAAATTACATTGATAAAATTAATTAATTAATTAATTAATTAATATAATAATGGGACAAACAAATTAATCACAACAAAGATAAAGATAGAAGTTAAATATATAATAATCTGTCAAGTGCGGATCGGACTCTGACACGAAGGGTTCCGCACCATCGTACAAGAAAAAGTAAAGAAGACACGTTTCTTGTATGGCAGGACACTCTTATTTTATAATTATTCCTGTGTTATTGTGTTTATTACTTATTGTTGTAGCGGTATCAGATATACACATTCTGTGAAAATTTTAACTCTCTACCTATGCCGGCCTTCCACTAAAAAAGAGAAATGAGCGGAAGCGAAGCCAGCGAGCTGAGCGGACCGGGCTGCATACAAAATAACTCTTTCTCAGTGGAAGCACTTATGCAGTTCGCCATTGCGAGCTAAGCGGACTCCGTACGGAGTCCGTTCCGCTCGCAGTAGAAGTCCGGGATAACGTTCCGTAAGATAGAGCCCGTACTGACGGACAGAAGGACTACTAATACGTCCTTTGAGTACGGAACCCTAAAAATGAATCGCTTACTGTTTGGTTCGAGCTAGACTTGCATACGGCTGGACTGATTTGAGTGATTTTTTACTATTCGTTTATAAAGATATAGGTAGATGTTTATTTGCTAAGATAAGGGTACAAGTAGGCGGTAGTATGAACTTGAGATGGCTCTCACAGCTGAGAGTGGTTTATTATTGCATTGAAAGCAGTAACTAGAGAATTAATATTGGTGCTAGACAATTTGACGAAATGCAGAGATTTTCTAGGTACTCGAATTAGCGTTAATCAGAGATTGCCGTATACGTGTTGCCGCTGGCCCTAAGTGTTTTGCAAGTTATTGTAAAGTCATCAGCATCAACTATGGTATATTTTATAACCGGTTGTCATCTGTAAGGTCAGACGACATGTTTTCCTGTCCACCTTCGAAGCGACTAAGATTATTTGATTTAGGAAATCAGTTTTATACCTCAAGAACACAGAAATACCCAGTTAGGTTCATTGATGGTAGATTTAAGGAATAACATTAGATGGATGAATTCCTCACTAAATACATTTTACCCACTCGCTCGCTCGATTGTCTATTGTTGCTAATGTTAGTTTGTCGTGAGGCCGCACTGATTACACGTAACCATAAATCATTTATAAACATTACTTCTGGCCCCACACAAGGAGACCCTGTGTCGTGGGATCCAGAAACAGCGACATCATACGACACATGTAGCGATCACTACTGGCACTAACTGAAAACCAGCGCTGAGGGCCCCCGCCCTCAGCACAATGCTGAGTTAGGGCCTTTTGCACAGCAGAGGGAAAAGACACACCGCGGCACTACCTAGCCATACATGGTTTGTTGTGTATTAATCGCCATTTCTTTCTTTCTTTCTGTCCGCGCGTGTAACTAAACGTAGAGGGGCAGACAGGGGAGTAGAGGGGGGTCCAACACACACGTTTATATAAGGCGCTGGGCACTAGGCCCAGCCTCTCTTTTGTATAGGTATTATTTCAAACTAGCTAACTCAAGCTCAACTTTGTAATTTTATAAATTATTTTGTCATTACAAGATATCTTTGTTTATTTGAGTTTTAATCGAAAAGCCTCATAGACTCTTTCTTTCTTTCATGTAAACAACCATGACTTGGGGTTGATTTTATTTCATCCTCGGCCGGGGATTGAACCCGGGACTTCTCGCATTGCCACAGAGGTCGTCAGCATAACTATTAGAACATCCTTATAATGCACTTAGGTGCCAGTCAGGAAGCACTTATCCAGTGGAGAGCGCATAGATACATTTTCCTTTGAAACACAACTCACCAATTTACGGGCAGCGTGGCGGCGGGGGACGAGGTAAGAGAGCTGTGAATGGTCAGTCGCTGCGAAACTGTCTGGTGGCCCGTCATCGTACATAGGTTGCGTATGCGAACGTTTGTTGAATACAACAAACGTTTGGCGAGCCGCATTCTCCCGCAGGCGCAGTCAATTGGATATATAGTCTCTGGTGCCAGTCTTTCCATCCTCAGATGGCGTTTATCTGTCTGTTTATCTGAGGCATTTGACTTGTCACACGTAGATGAAGTGTCAAATAAAGATATATGGCGGTTTATCCTTCTGTTGAGAGACTGGGCCTAGGATAAATCATTTTTCTCATTCGTATGTAGTCAGAATCAGCGGGTCGAATCTCGCGCTTTCGATATTCGGATATCGAGACCTATATTGACAGATTCCCACACAAAAGCACTCGATATAAGTGTAGATATCGTATTTCGAATGCGCGGGAATCATACCCCAGGATTTGAATCTGCACCTTCCGCGTGAAAACCTCTAGAACTAACATTTCCTCATGGCCACTCGGTTACCGATCTGGTACATCTACCATCTTCTCGCCTTGCCAAAAAATAATAATTACCTACTTACTGAAATTTCATCGAGAACCAAAGCGAAATCCTAGTTAGCGAAAGGCGAAAACCGCGCCATACTGTTTCGCAGCCGATAAGGTATAATTTTCCGGCAATACTGAATAAACGCGGGATATTGTGAAGTGAACTCGCGCGCAGTTCCGCTTCAGCAGTGGCCGACCATGCGAGACCGGTGCAGGGGCATGTATGCAGACGAGTGCAACTGCATTCGCTTGTTAAATGGCTTAAGTTTGTAGAATTAATGTAGATAAAACGTTGTGCACATATCTACATCTATCTTTTGTTACATGTCCTTTTCATCCTAGGTTTGCTGGAGAGTTAGGCTCGCCTTTGTTCATGTTTTGTCCATTATTAAGTGTCTGTATTTTGTTTTTGTGTTAAACCTTCAGGCGTTAAAATAATGGGTGATCAATCGATCTATTAAAATTAAATTATTACTAAAAAAAATTGCCGAAAGTATTATTTTTTCAAAAATTCACAAATCCACGAGACGGGTGCAGGGGCATGTGTGCAGACGAGTGCATACACTTGTGAATTCCAAAATTAAAAGAAACATTAACTCAACATTCAATTCAGTTAAATTTTAATTATTTCGTAATTAATGGCGGTATAAAAAAAATCGGTTAAGTGCGGGTCGGTATCGCACACGAAGGGTACCGTATCATCGTACAACAAATCAAAAGCACTCAAAACAATAAAAAAATAAACAAAAAGAAAATTTAAAAAGTTTATGCCTTCACGAGAATTTGAACTCACGACCTACTGATTGAGGGTCTACTACAAATCGGCTGCGCCACCACAGCGATGTGAGTTGACGCGAAATATGCTATCATATTTAAATGTGTAGTATATGTGTCTATGACATGGTTGCTATGACAATAAATAAACAGTTTCAGTCAAGATCTCCATTTTGAAATGCGTAAGTGTATCTAAACACGTCTCTTGTATCGGGGCCCCCTTTAATTTGCAATATCTCTCGTATTTCAGTATTCAGTTGGTGCGGCAACAGATATACACATTCTGTGAAAATTTTAGCTTTCTAGCTATTACGGTTCGTGCAGACGGACCCGGAGACAGACAGGACGGACGGACAGACGGACGGACAGACGGACAGCGAAGTCTCAGTAATAGGGTCCCGTTTGGCACCCTTCGGGTACGGTACCCTAAAAACATAGGTTAATTTCGCCAATGTCACGTGGTTTGTAGATTTTACTGTGTTTGGACAGGGTCTCTTTCGAGAACCTGGAAATTTTAGTGTTTTTAGGGTTTTGTATCTCAGAAGGAGAAACCCTTCTAAGATCACTCGTGCGTCTGTCCGTTCGTCCGGCCGACACAGGCAATTTACTCAGAACATATTGGACCGATGAAGTTTAAAATTGGTACACATATCAATATCTGTGACCCAAAGACAGAGGTGCAATGTAAATATATAAACATAAAATGTAAGAGCCACTTTAGGGGGGCCAAATGATTAAAAAAAAAACCTTGTGACATATCAAATGAAAGCGCATGGTGTGAGGATCTTAAATGTATTTTTATAATATTTTGAGGACTTATTTTGAAAAAGTTGTGCTTTATAATATGAACGATTCGCGTGTCATCAAAACATCTAGGGTATTTCCCGAAGACCTAAAAACCTGAAATTTGGTATGCAAGCACTTGTTTGCACCCATAACCCATAAAAACTCCGAAATCAACAACTTTGACCTCCTAACCCGCTAAACCTGGGGTGCAAAGTTTGTATGAAAAACTGAATTTTAGGGTACTTTTAGGATATTTTGTTGGTGTTAGTCCTATTATTGTTGTACGAAACCCTCTAAACGCGAGTCCAACTCGCACTTGGCAGCTTATTTTCTCGTTAGCACTACCCGGGAAGGACGTGAAGGGCTGTAGGTGCCAAGTGTTTCTTCAGGCGTGAGATACAGCCTCCCCCAACTCAGCGTCATAAGCCCCATAGAATCGTAAAGCGCGTAACGGCCAGCGTTTAACAGTGTCATTATGGATTCAGAAATAAGGAGCTATATATTTTATATACAGGGTGTCCCAAAAGTGACCCGTCACAGCGACACCAAAGGCTGCTTTAGATACATCTAATTAGCCTAACATAGAATAGCTCTTCCTTTAAGATTTTTAACGCTTACAATATCCTGAATAGTTACTTAACACGACACAATTGTTATTTTGTCGATACCTAACTTAGTGTCGCTGTGACGGGTCGCTTTTGGGACACCCTGAATATAGCTCTTATTTTTAAGCCATCAAATGTACGGAGATTTCAGGCGCATTTTGCGGGACTTATACTGCTCATTCCTGCTATGACGACATTATTAATTAACCGTTAAACGACCGTCGTGATAGCCGTAAAATGGTCGCGGACGATAATTAATCGTGTCGGCCCTAATAGTAACATGTCTATTTAAATGTACAAGGAACGTTGAAATAAATGGAATGACTATCTGTCGTGTCGTTCTAGTGGGGACGCACCCCTACTCATTTTCCCATTCTGAGTGGAAGAGGCATAATTCGCATCATAAATGCAACAAAAAATAACCTAAATAATTTTGTCCGAGTTTACTGACTCTATTTTAGCATGAACTTTACTATTACATGGTATTACTCGTAGTTTAAGTGCGAACATTTCATCATTTTGTCAAAAAACCTGCGAATTTATGTAAGCCGTGTTGGTCAGCCGGATGGCTTAGATTAGAAACTAGTTGTGAGAACACGTTTTATGGCCACGCCAGCACGTGACCGCGTCACTGGGGTATGCGTGACGATCACTGACACCGGATTGTCTCCGAGGTTGTTGCTGGCCTATGCAAAGTGTGCCTAAAAAATGTTTACAAACCATCTTTATTGTATTACCTTTATTTGGAATCCATACACGAAGGATCTGTCTCTCTCTTTATCTGTTTTTTTTCCTGTCACGCCTAGGTTTGCTAGAAGAAATATCTTTTTAGAGATAAGCTCGCCTTTGTACATATCTTTCTGTAAATGTACGTGTTTTTTTTGTGCAATAAATGAAGGATGTGAAACGAGGCCGTATTTCTAAGGCTTTTTTTGTAAAAACGTATAGTTGTAATTATAAAAGAATGTGTATTACTGTTGCCATTAGAGCAACAATCAATTAACTATTACTATTTTATAATTTTACAGTAAGTCCGTATAAAAGAATCGTAATGTCTTTTCACACAATGGTGATAGCCGACGCCGGCTACCCGGCGATGAAGTGTATGGCCATGTACGTACGCTTTCATACGTCGTCGTGATTTGCGATCGTATGAAATGACAATGACAATGACGTTAGCTGGCGCCGGGTACCCGGCAACCGGTGCGTGTGAAAAGGCACTATAACCTTAGTTGGCGATTTAAGACAGATGTTTCTTTTATCTTTGCTCGCCTTTGATTGACATTTTCAAAACTTCTCTTTTAAAAATCTTACTACTACCACTACTACTATCCTTTAAAAAAGCAATTTATGTACTTGTATCTTTAGCTCTTGTTTATGTTTGTTTATACCCATCCACCCATATCCGGAATGAAATTTTTCGTCGCATTCCTCACCTGTCAGCATATGAGTCATGCATTGTATCCACACATCAAATATATTGAAACCATTCCGTACCCACTAGCGTTGGCTATAGCCTGATTATATAACTTTGTGTAATTGAAGGCTCTGTCCAACCTTATATAAGAATCAAGATGGAATGATCTGAGTACGCTCTGATTAGTGGGTTTTGGTTGGCACGGCTACTAATTGCCACTTAAAGCTAAAGTAGGTTAGAGACCAGATGCAGAAACTGAATGTTTCTTACACACATAGACGAGCTGGTCTAGTGGGTTTCACGCTTGCCTCTCACGCAAGAGATGCAGGTTCGAATCCCGATTCTGACCATGTACCAATGAGATAAGATAAGATAGATAAGATAAGCGTTTATTCAGACGTCATTATACACAAAACAGAACAGAGATAGGTAGTTGATCTTAAGTAAACATCGTGAGGAAACCTTAATTACGCCAGAACTGCGGCGATGGGCTAGCCCCCTGTCACGCAAAAATGGAGTATTGAAACACTGATTGAAAGTGGGCACAGTTCATATTCATATTCATATTCTTTATTGCACAGTAACTTAATAATAAAACTTAAATAACATAATAGTGCGCAAAGGCGAGCTTATCTCTTAAGAGAGATTTCAACCAGCAAACCTAGGCAGGACAGGAAAGATGGTGCTGAAAGGATAGTCCTAGTGCACAAAGATAAAAATAAACTGAATAAAAATACACTTGCTATAAAATAAATAAATAAATAATAGGTAGATATCTACAACCTAAAACATAGATAATACAATAAATAAAGTAATACATAGTATAAATAAGAACTACTTAGCATGCATACATAAACATACATAGGTACATAAATACTATAATAATAATACCTAACATTTATGAAAGAGAAAGGAAATGATTTTTTACTCTTTTCTTAAAAGTATAAATACATACAGTTGTGTCTTTGCCACTCCGTACGGGAAAAGGCGTGACGCTATATTATGTTGTAGCCGTTTATCTGGGTTCCGTACACGAAGAAGGGAGCCTCTGTTATTTCGGCCGTTTCTAGGCAAATGATTAATGTTTTAGCTCGGTTGAACATTTTAGCGCGTTAGTGACGTTTACAGGGGGGCGTCAGTTTTACGCAACATGATGCAACGAACCTGTCAAAAAGCGTTAGTACCACCTGTCACAGCCAGCCAAAAGATCGTTGATAATCTATTTTTCTATTCTATTGTTAGTTTAATTTAATTTTAGTTACATTTTAATGTTGAACTGTTTATATGACTTTTTAAGTTTTTAACAATGTCTATTATTTCACACACAATTGAACTATTGTTTTATGAATAAATACTATTGAACTATTGAACTATATAGGTTTAAACACTATCGTATTTCGGCTAAGTTGACTCTGAATAAAATAAGCTATTGCATTGACGCCATCTTCAAAAAACTTATTCAAACGAAAAGGTCGACTTTGCGGATGGTGTTAAACGTTTTCGACGATGCTTTATTTTGACCAAAAGGCTAGCAAGCAAGGCATTTGCTTCAAAACCGGTCTTTAATGAACAACCCACGATTTAATGTAATTGACCGATTCTGCAAAACAGATGTAACAGGCACTAGCGGGGCAATTCTGGCGCTAGCGAGATCATGTCCATGGTCGAAATATCGATTTTGAGATACCGAAATCTCTATCAAAAACAAGAAAAAGCTTTTCTTACGACTAGCCTTTTGACCAACCGAGATATCTTGACCAGTTTTCGATCGAAATAAATATAAATCGAGATCTTTTAGGCGGTATCAAAACCGATATCTCAACTGGGGAGATGATCTGCGTAATACACCCTCACATTCAAACACTGTATACACACACACACTCACACACACCCTAAAACACACCTCACTCTGCATGTCTGAATTGTAATATTACTATTTTTCTTAAGTTTTTTTTTTTTTTCTTAAGTACCGTCTCAATATCCAAATCTTGTCATAAACCCCTCGGGCGAGGTACGGGCCCGCGAGCCATAAATACAGGTTATATTTTATCCTAGTTATGGCAGCAGACACCACTATTTTTAAGCCTTATATGTAATTTTTCCGAGAATAAATACTATTTGATTTGATTTGATCTCGATAGCGCGAGAATCGGGGGCCAGGCACATCATCGGTATATTCCCATTTGGGTCGGGAGAGTTGCATAAACGGTTAATAAAAGAACATCTCGTTGAGAAATTCTCGTGTGGTTAGTAAACTAAATATCTCCACGCCTTGTGCACTTGTGGAGTAGAGTAGATGTCTCTGATAAATTGCACGAAATGTGTGGTCACTACAGTTTTAATTAGTGCCACTTTTTGTATATTTTTTTCATTAGAGCAAATTTTTTTGCCCTTAAAAGTTGTTTACGTTTTAAGTATACCTATTACCTACTGTAAATGACCTCTGTGGTCTAGTGGGATTGACGCTTGCTTCTCACGCAGGATATGCGGGTTAGAATCCGGTGCTTACCATTTACCAATGAGATTATTAATTTATCTTGAGTACAGCTTAACGTATCATCCGAAACACAGAACATCGGACAACGGACGTTCTGTGTTTTGGAATAATTCATAATTCATAATTTCTTTATTGCACGGAAAACAATGTGATACATAGTCTTAAAACAAAGGTAAATAGGCAAAGGCGAGCTTATCTCTAAAAATAGATTTCTTCCAGCAAACCTAGGAATAAGTGCTGTAGCAACTAGAATATTTCTGAGAGTCGGGTTGGCCACTAGCCCGACACCCCTGGACTGACACGAACTAGGCCAGCGTGATGGAATATGGCTCAACCGTACTCGTATCGCGTGTGGCCTAGTGACAACAAATACGAGAAACACATTAGGTACAAAGTTGCTCTCGGTCAAATATTGGACATAACAAAACCATACCTTTTTTCTGCGAAATTCGACCTTCGGGCTTTGTAAACAGATTCAAGTTTGCTTTGGGTCCAGTCAAACCTGTTATCAGTATATCGTGATATGTGAATTAAGATTTTTGTGATACTTCTTACTTGGTCTCAAATTTGCTAATATCTAACGAATTTAAATCCCAAAATGGTTTCTAACCTTCAAGAATGCAAAAAACATACAAATAACACCATGTATATTATAACACATATCTGTTCATCTGAGGAATTCGTACCTGTAAAATGTCAAATAAAACTGTCTGTCTGTTTATCAAATAAACTAAATACGTTAGAAAATCCAACAACTGTTTAATAAAGACCAGGTTTTACTAGTTATAATAGATTTCAAATATCTGTCATACAGTCATTTAGAATGGTTTTTGGCAAAGAATGTTACGACTACGCTCAACAATACTCAACATCTGTTATATTAGTCTCAATTTCATTCTCGTCAGATAATTTAGTATAATATCATGCACTCTTACACAAGAGAAGTGTTTTTTGTTTAGTAAAAGTAGGTCGTAAGTATAACTATTTTTTTATAATTGTTATGAAAAGTAAGCATTTTAGGGCCGGCTGTGATGTAAAAGTGTACTATAGTTATTGTTAGAAAGACATTCATTATAATATTATGTAATAGATCGCTGGAGAAGTGAATGAAATGATTTGTGTTAGAATTGAATTGAATTGAATAGATTCGTTTATTCGCTTTATGACCACCCATTGACACAGTAAAAATTGTATTTAATTTATTAACAAAGTAGGCAATGCCGCGATAGCAAAAGAACGTAATTATAAAGGCTGCATAAACATAAACATTTACATACATTGCTTCTGGCCCCACACTATGATACCTGTATCAATATTAAGTCTCAAGAAAGAAGAATACTCTAGATAGAGGGCTTCTTCTTATTTAGTATTTTTTCAGACGTTCATTATTTCAGATGAAACGTTAAGATGTAGGTCCCGGGCTCCCGGCTACTATCCCTACTTAGTAGTAGAGCTCGTCTAAGCTGAAATGACGCGCCCCACTCCTTGGTTTTCAACCGACTTCAAAAAAGGAGGAGGTTCTCGTACGTTTTTTATTTCTATGTTTGTTACGCGATAACTCCGCCAATTATGAACCGATTTGAACAAATCTTTTTTCGTCGTATAGGTAATACCTCAAGGGTGGTCCCATTGACACCAGGTCAGGATCTGATGATGGGATCCTGGAGAAATTGAGGGAACTCTTCAAATGTTATAGGCAGACCTATAGTGATTTTTGTGTTTTTCATAATAACTCGTGCAAATGCACATGGTAAGCATAATATTGTGATGCGGAACTGCTGACGAAGACCACATATGGCCACCAGATCTGCTCAATACTAGGTACAAATACAATGCGTGGCTGACGGGCAGGCAACGCATAGCCTAAACCGGTGGACCTAGAGCCATGAAACTTTGTTCAGAGGTTCCTTAGTAGCGTGGGGTAGCACTGAGATGGAATTTGACAAAATTAATTCCCCAATGGTGGGGGGATAAGGGGTTACAGTTTGTATTAAACTCAATCTAATCAAATAAGGTTTGTGGAAGTCGGTTTTTTCTAAAGTTTACTTTTTGTTTCAATTATGTATTTACTTGTCATACAAAACCAAGGAGTGGGGCGCGTCATTTCAGCTTAGACGAGCTCTAGCTGTGGTAGCAGTAAATGTACAAAACCCTCCACCAACCGTGGAGTAACTATCCAGTTTGTTCAACTAGTTGATCAGATAGTTGAAAATATTGGAATAGAGGCAGATCTACACTACATATCCCAAACAATCAGAAACCTCTACACAGCGAAGTTTCAAAATTATGTCATCATTTTGTTACAGAGGATGTACATATAATTTTGTTACAGAGAATGTACATATAATTTTGTTACAGAGGATGTACATATAATTTTGACACTTTCGCTATGTAAAGGATTCTGGTGGCTTAGGATGTGTAGATCCAAACGTAGCCCATTAATGTCCCAACCAAGGAGCACAGGCCTTTACCCGGATACTACAATAACATAGAAAATACGAAAATACCTATAGTACCTATACAGAATTATACCTATACAGAAGCAGTAATATTGTGCCAATAAAAACATATGATTACTGCACTTCAAATCACTATCATGAGCATCATCTGACGTTCATTTCTTAACTAACAATTCTCTAACACGCAAATGTCAACAAAACACAAATAATAATACCTGTAGTGAAGTTACAAATCTTGCAATTGTTATTAATGGACATGCGATGGCTATAGAGTACTATTAGTAAAGTAGGAAGTATGGATTCTACTTAAGAATGGTAAAAAACAATTCCTATAGTGTAGTTTATTACCTAATAATTTGGCAATGGAGTGTAGGATCTGAAAAAATGAGAAGAGTTAAATGTAGCCCATTAATGTCCCTCTGAGGGGCACAGGCCTTTACCCGGATCCGAGTAAGATTGAGCCATACTCCACCACGCTGGCTCAGTAAGGGTTGGTGGAGGGGTTTTACGACTACTACGTACTACGAAGTAGTGATGTAGCCGGCACCTACAGCCTAACGTGCCATATCCATGTCGTGACACAATTAATAGAAAAATGTAACGAATTCCAGAAGACTCTATTCATTTGCTTTGTGGACTTTACCAAGGCTTTCGACTCTTTAGAACATCAATCTATATGGAACGCACTCTCACAGCAAGGCGTTGACAAAAAGTATATAGAACTTTTACACAACATATACTCCCGATGCTCGGCAAAGATACGAATGGAGAGAGATGGCGCAGAATTCCCTATAAACAAAGGTGTCAGACAAGGAGACCCGCTATCACCAAAAATATTCTCCGCTGTTCTAGAGATGGTATTCAGAAACATTGATTGGGAGGACCAAGGTATAAAAATTAATGGAGAATACCTGAGTCATTTAAGATTCGCGGACGACATAGCAATATTTGCAGAAAACAGCACGCAATTGGAAAAAATGGTCAATGATTTAGCAACGGAGAGCAAAAAAGTTGGTTTGTTTCTAAACGCCACAAAAACAAAAATAATTACCAATGGTGAGCAGCAAAATGTTTCTATAGATGGAGAAATCATAGAGTACGTCTCAGAATACATCTATTTGGGTCAATCTATTTCATTCGAAGATCAGACAGAACAGGAAATTAATAGAAGAATAGCGATTGCCTGGAAGAAATATTGGAGCTTAAAGGAAATTTTCAAAAACAAAGACATTAATATAACAATAAAAAGTAAACTCTATGATGTAGCGATCCTACCAAGCCTATCGTATGGTTGCCAAACATGGTCTCTACGTAAAAAAGATGAGAATAAACTAGCCGTGCACCAACGAAGAATGGAGAGAAGCATGTTATGCATAAAAATATCAGATAAAATAAAAAATTATACAATTCGAAAGAAGACAAGGATCGCTGACATCCTGAAAAAAGTAAGGGATCTGAAATGGAAATGGGCGGGCCACGCATGCAGAATGTCGGGTGACAGATGGGCCAGAAAAATCCTAGAATGGATGCCAAGAGATGGACAAAGAAACGTAGGTAGACCCAGAAAAAGATGGGAAGACATATTTAAAGAGAAATGTGGACCAGACTGGAGAAGACAGGCTAGAGATAGAGACAAATGGAGGAAACTGGGGGAGGCCTACGCTAGAGAGGCGACTTCCACATCTTTAAATTAATTTTATTTATTATAGATTTTAATTTAAAAAGAAATAAAAGTATTAGTTTAAAATTATTATTGTAAAAAAAATAATACTATTAATTAAGCTAACAATAAATAATAATTATATACAATAAAATGTTAATTACCAATTATAATTATAAGAAATATATTATACTAAGATTTACTATAAAATGTGATAATGCGATGTGGTAGAATAAAGGCTATTTTTATTTTTTATTTTATTTTATTTTATTATTAATGTCCCTCTGAGGGGCACAGGCCTTTACCCGGATCCGAGTAAGATTGAGCCATACTCCACCACGCTGGCTCAGTAAGGGTTGGTGGAGGGGTTTTACGACTACTACGTACTACGAAGTAGTGATGTAGCCGGCACCTACAGCCTAACGTGCCATCCGAAACACGGAGTGTCCGATAATGTACTTAAGACACATTAATCATCTCATTGGTACATGGTCAGCACCGCGATTCGAACCTACATCTACTGCGTGAGAAGCAAGGTGAAACCCACTAGACCACGGAGCAGTTGGAGCCTGACACATTTGTAAGAAATAATAAATAGGAAACTTTGCATGCGTATAATGGTTAACATTTGTAAATCACTCTTGCTGTAATAATTGTAATACGACGCCCCGCGAACTTATGACCCAAGCTATGACGTGGTGGAGACCTTGGTAGCTATAGTTAGTACCTCAGCATTTTAATCACAAAAAGCTGTGGGATTTAAGTTGGTGTAGATTCTGGTCGGTGATGGGATTATGTGAGATAATATCTGAGTCGGAACCTATTCGCTGCTTCAACACACATCGCACGACGTTTCCACAAAATTTAATTGTGCTTTTATGTCTTATGTACTTTTACTTCTGTTATGCGTGCGTATATTATTTTCTGTTTTGTGCCGCTTAGTTTACGCCGGTCACATACTTTGTTCTACGTGGTCTATCTGTGTAATATTATAGTTTCTGTGATATAAGTAAGTTATTTCTTAAAAACCTAATATCCATAATATTCTGAATTAAATATTTTAATAGTGATATAGGTAATGAAATTAAGCTAGGTCACTGCTGATGTCGCTAAGCAGGGCGCGTGTAATATGTAAACATTTATATACGGCGGAACTCAAGAAGATGTTCCTGGCCAAGGACTACTGGCCGGAAGGCATCGTCTATCGATGCTATAGGGAGGCGAGACCGACGAGGAAGAAAATCCCTAGCTAGTTGAGTTAGGTTAGCTTCATAAAATTTTATATATCTCTAATTTTAAGGTATTTTTCAATACGGGTTTTTCACCTGAAATAAAAAGATTATTATTATTATATACAGGCACATACATGGCTCATGCATTATATTATAAAAAATACCTGTACAGAAGTTCAAGCCGGTTGGTAGGGACATTATTATGATAATGTAGTTATTGTAGTTCGTATTTTTGGTGTTTTGATAATTCATAAGATACATGGATACAATCAGCTTGAGAATGACAAACTTGTGGGCAGACCTGTTTGGCCAGGCCACGTTGGAAACTCAAACTAGTTTTACGATTTTGCAGATAGATTATCGATTTCTGGTTTAGGTGTTGCCAGGGTGCCGATGGCAATAATCTATCCAGCCTCCAACACCCACTGTTGAGTAAAGGCCTATAGGTTATGAATGAATTTCGTAGTTTAAATCTATATGTTAGCAAATAATGCAGACAAATTAATATAATTAGGTAGGTATCTTAATCATATAATTAATAGAAGACTGTTGTGTCAAAAGAATCAATAAAGTCAAGTCAAGCAGTTGAAGTAACAATAAAGATAAAGATAGAGATCATTTATTTGTGAACACAGGTAATAATACATTTACAATTAATATTCTCTTGTCCATAACCTAATCCATTAAAAAAGACAAATTACAAAAAAAGTAGTGGTCAATCGAACGAACACGCCCACTACGAAATGGCTAACGGGAGCGATCTATAAAAAAGACATCAACGGGGTTCCAAACTGCGTCCAGTGACGTAGCACTTTCGTAATGCCCCGGCACGTTTCGTTGTCGCAATATGCGTAGCGTCATTTCGTAGCTGAAAGCTAAAGCTTCGTCAAGTTTTGCTGAAAAGGGCTCTTAATAGGATCTTAATAGATTTGTTCTTTTGCGATGATACAACAAACATATTATATTGATACAAAGCATTGATGAACTTTTCCGTACCTGTTTTTTTATACACTATTTGCGTCATAGACTCAAGATCAACGATCTTTGAACTTTTTATGTGACGGTAAAAAACCTTGTTGTTTACTTCGTCGCAACAAAAGAACCTTTACTTCTATAGATATAAGGTTGATTTTGGTTTAGGATCATAAATAGCTGTTAGCTTATAGTGATTGACAGTTGACAGTTACCGTTGAAACTGTGATTGTTTTTTTTATTAGATTTGATCAAAATAACCAACAATTTATTAAACTTATGGATAAGATACTTTGATTTGTCATTTCCGGAACCATTCTAATTTTACTTTGTATTTGTTCATTTAACGCCATTACCGATTCGACACAAACACGAAAATAACATTAAATTTTTGTCTGAAAAGGTCGAAATTATTTGTACGAAAATACCCACTCCTATCACATGGAGCGATCGAAAATATTATTGTTCTGGTGTGTGCTGTCGTTTTTTATACGGACTGTCATTAGGTAGAGCTAATTTGCAAATTAAAAGCTTGTGCTTCATTTTCCGCCTCTGTTCCACAAAGTTAAGGCAAATTAGCCCCTTTGGGTTTGGTGGAAGTGGAGGAGACAGTCGAGCACATGTTGCTGGCATGTCCATCCACAATTGAAACCAGATTGGCGATTCTGGGAGAAGCATCATCGACCCATGAGCTCCTTGAACACCCAGGCCTCCTACTCCAGCTTGTGCAGGAGTTGGGTTGGCTGAAATAAGGGAGCGTGCGCACATGTGGGCTACGTGCAGGCACTTCAACCCCCTTAAAGAAGAATAGCTCTACCTATTCCGATCACTAGTCATTACAATATTAGACCTATTTAGATTTATTTATAATGTGTTTCTTATGCCGTTTACCAACCATTGATACCAGTTTTATTAGAGGCGCGAGAATATGACTTTTTCAAGATGTTGGACGGTAGTATGCCAGGCTCCATACTAAATTGGTACATGCCCTTTCATTTACTTTCATAACATATCATTGATGGATCTTATGAGGAGTTTTGAACACCTCCGCACTATAGTCTATTCGTGATAAGAATGCAGTGAAATTTTAATTTAAATCTGTTAACACACACTCACAGGACAGGACACAACCTTCGCGTTCGAAAGTTTGCCTTCAACTGGTCACTGTGAACTTAGCTTGATAATTGGAAACGATTTGATTGGTTACGGGGCGTGGCTAGGCCGCCAGACAGTGATGGCATTCTTATCACGAACAGACTATAATGTTTTCTATAACTCTAGTTATTACCCTTTTTTGAATGATAACATTCCTAAGCATTCTGTGAGTTAGTAGCACATGAGTTTGATAACATTTTCTCCCACCCTGTACAGTACAGTCACTTACATAATATAAGCGTAAGAACATTTTATTTGTATACTGACCTTGTGCCCTCTCATCATTTAAGGCCAAGTCAATTTACCCAACACAAGGTCCAACTTATGTTTGCTGGCGTTTATACTAATGTGTAATTATACGCAAATATAAATCAAGATAAACAAGCTGGTGTGTTAAAACTGCTAATCAACCGGGATTTGCTATTACGTTTTTTCATTCATTCATTCATTCATTCATTCATTCATTCATTCATTCATTCATTCATTCATTCATTTAAGATCTCTGTGGCGATGACATAGCGATCGAGGCTATGCTTTCCAATCCTCTGGTCTTCAATTTTCAGAGCCCAACTGCTATGACTACATGGTAGTATGTAGTAGTCGTTAAAAACCCTCCAACAACATTTCCTGCGTGAGAAGCGAGCATAAAGCAGCCCATTAGACCATTTTTAGCAATGCTTCTATAGTTTTCCATACTAAAAATTGTTCGACCTGTGTGCTTATGAGAGCGAACCTGTTACACAAATGTTATTAGGATAGGAACCTACTATGTCCCACTGCTGGGCAAAGGCCTCTCTCCCTCTTCGACTTTATCCGAACCAAAGCGGCTCCCTTTAATCCTTTAATTAATAAATTAAATAAATATTCCACCAGTCAATCAACGTGCACTGAGCCAGCGTTGTGAAGTATGGCTCAATTTTACTCCTCCGAGTAAAGGCCCATGCCCCTCGGTGGGGACATTAATGGACTACAATATTTCAATTTCAATACACTTTATTGCTTACAAAATCAATACACTTTACAATGCTAAATGGAAAATACATGTACAAAGGCGAGTTTATCTTTATAAAGAGATTTCTTCCGGCAAACCCAAGATGGGCGGAAAAAATATATTTTTATTTTAATCCAGCAGTAACCAGTCATTCAGTATACCCAATCAGCCACGTTGCCAACTCACAAAATGTCGTAAGTCAGCCTTCAGCTGCGGCGCACTGGGCATACTAATACAAGCGCGCGCGCAGCTAGAGTTGCGCGCGCGCAGCTAGTGTTGCGCGCCAAGGTGAGTGAAATTACATTAGTCCGATATCGGGGTTGGATTAGTGCGAAATTTAATGACGGCGATGGTAGGTTATAGTCTAGGTATAATGAGCATAGTATAAACATTGTTCTATTTATCCTTACTTGTCCAAAAGTTAATTTAAATTCTATCAATATCTGAAATCAGAAATCAGATTTTTTATTGTGGATCGTAGTTATAGTAGAGATATTACATTTTACAGTGTTCTTACGTCCTGCCATAAGGCAAACAAATAAATAAATAAATAAATAAATAAATAAATAAATAAATCAGATCTCGGCGGTTCGTTCACATGATTCCCTTCACTACAAACGTAACTAGAAACGTTTTTTGGTTTGTAAGTATTTTTTAACTGGTAATATAAATAAACCATACGTTTGTATGGTCACGCCTTTTCCCTGAAAAGACTAAAGAGGCAATAGATTTAGTCTAACCTCCTTACTAATAAATGTTGTGCAGGGGTATACTGTAAGTACAGCTGTTAAATATAATTAAGATGCTAATCTTATTTAGTGTTTTGGTGCAAATGGACCCTAGTCTTAGTCTAGACTCGTCGAACTTTGAAGCCGTGTTTATTTAAACTCACTCACACACAATTATTTAGCACAAGTCTAACTTTTCGCAGTCAAGTCAAGTCGAAAATTCTTTATTTAAATGGGTATATAATATAGGTAATATAGGTACAGAACAAGTCATAAAGTAAGTATTAAGTTGGCAGCAAGTCGATAATTATATCTTTTGTCCTAAATTTTTTGTGTCGATTGTGGAGCTTTTCGTTACCAACCGCAAGCTCGGCCAAGGGCGCCTTAACATGCGAAGTTTAAACCACACAGACTCGTCGTTTCTAAATATAGATTGACCATTTTACCTCAGTGGGCGGGCCACAGTCCAATATACGTAATAATAAGATAAACTTACGCCAAAAACGAGAATCAAGTCTTCAAAAGCCTGATTCTGTTAGTATAATGGCGCCTGAATGATAACGACGCGAGCTTTAGGTATTTAGTTAGTTACATAAAATAACATAACGTCACGTAGCCCACAACATAGGCATAAACCTGTTAACCAATACCTTATTTTGCGTGATAGGAGGCTAGACCATCGCCGCAGCTATGAAGATCTAAGTTTTCATGCAGAAATTCATGGACAGATTAAAGAAACATCAGATAAATGTGTACCTTTTTTAGGGTTCCGTACCCGAAGGGTGCCAAACGGGACCCTATTACTGAGACTTCGCTGTCCGTCCGTCCGTCCGTCCGTCCGTCCGTCCGTCTGTCACCGGGTCCGCCTGCACGAACCGTAATAGCTAGAAAGCTGAAATTTTCACAGAATGTGTATATCTGTTGCCGCACCAACCACAAATACTGAAATACGAGAGATATTACAAATTGAAAGTGGTCTCGGTACAAGATACGTCTTCACAACACGCTTGAAAAGTTTATACCAAGGCCATTTTGTTTTGGTAGGTAAGCCTTCTTTTAATGAAACTAAATTTAAATGATATGGCAATGTCGTCCCCGGACTTCTACAAAGACTTTAAATATTAATTGAGGAATTACCACGTCTCTATTTATTATGTAGAACTTTTAGAAAATAATTATAAAATTAATAGTTTTTAATTACTTTTGTTTTCATACAAATCTCAGAGCTCAGAAATTATTTTTTTCCTTTTGGCCACTTCAAGTTTGGCTGCCAGTGATGTTTTAATTAAATACTCTTTGGTGCGTTGAAATGATGTTTTGCAGTCTGCATGACATTGACATAATGAGTGAGTGAACCTCATTGTACGGAAATTGTAGATGGGTGTCTCACGTTTTCCAGTAGGAGTAGGTTGTAGACAGTGCTGCTTACGGCGGCGTTTAGTAGGTACTAAAGGCCCTAAAAGCGCGGCAAGCTTTGAATCAATTCAAATGTTATTTTTCAACTAGCTACAAAGTTATTCTGACATAAGATGATAATTTGAACAAAACTTTTTGGGTATTTCATGAAAAATACAGTTACAGATCACACATATACAGGGTGGAACAAACGAATGGGCCCTGGAGGGAAAGTACCTTAAAATCTCAAGATATCCGTCCGTCCGTATGTCTGTCACCAGGCCGTATCTCATGAACCGTGGTAGCTAGACAGTTGATATTTTCACAGATGACGTATTTCTGTTCCCGCTATAACAACAAATACTAAAAACAAAATAAATTTAATATAAAGGGGGCTCCCATACAATTAACGTGTTTTTTTGCGGTTTTTTTAACCGACTTCCCAAAGGAGGAGGTTTACAATTCGTCCGGATGTTTGTTTTTTTTTTTATTTATTTTTTTATGTATGTGCCTCGATAGCGCCTAAACGGATGGACCGATTTGGAAAATTAGACCGATTAGACCTATAGTGATTTTTGTGTTTTTCATAATAACTCGTGCAAATGCACATAGTAAGCATAATATTGTGATGCGGAACTGCTGATGAAGACCACATATGGCCACCAGATCTGCTCAATACTAGGTACAAATACAATGCGTGGCTGACGGGCAGGCAACGCATAGCCTAAACCGATGGACCTAGAGCCATGAAACTTTGTACAGGGGTTCCTTAGTAGCGTGGGGTAGCACTGATATGGGATTTGACAAAATTAATTCCCCTGGGGGGGGGGGATAAGGGGTTACAGTTTGTATTAAACTCAATCTAATCAAATAGGGTTTGTGGAAGTCGGTTTTTTCTAAAGTTTACTTTTTGTTTCAATTATATAGATAATGGTACGGAACCCTTCGTGCGCGAGTCTGACTCGCACTTGGCCGGTTTTATATATTATTTAAATTTAATTACACAATAATTTTAACTTGGTCAGGTACATCAGAACAACATCAGAACATCACCTAGGTTATTAATTAACCGCTTTCCACTTTGAGAGCTGTCTCAAGCGCATTAAAATCGCAGGTTTGATATGGCGACGCTATCATTGGGCTATATATGAGAACTTCAGAGTTTTAGTAGTCCCCTTGAGGGCCCTAATGTAGTTTTAGTAGTTCAGATAATTGTCAAAGCACTGTCATTCATTCGCCATATCGTTATCAGAATTCAAGTCCTGGTAAAAACTCATCAGCGAGATGAAAGGTCGCGTATTACGCAACTCGGGCGCTGCTCGGCACACTTGCCTACTTGCTTTCTTGATATAGCTATTATGGAACGCACTTAACGCACTTGGGATCACGTGACTTGTAGGCTGGCCTCACACGTCCGGTTTTGCTGCTTTATTTTCGCGTTGTGGACGGTGGTGTCGTGAAAACGGAACGGTACAAAGCTATGTAACGTATATCTTTGTCCCGTTCTGTTTCGAAAATAAATATAAAATAACAGCCGAAAAGAAAATAAATAATTCACCAAGTTAAAAACATGACCTATCACTTAGTCCTCCCCGCTCGGTACACAAATGTCGTCTATAGACCCGAAAACGAGCCTACGAAATCTGTCTCCTGACAGTGAAGTCCATACGTATTACATAATATAAACGATAATACGATCCTAACAGCCAGAATTTATCTCGCGACAATGACTATAAACACCAAAAAGACTGGCTGTATAATGTCATCCAGGTAAAAACAAATTAAACTTCACAGTTTTTTCATGTAGAAACCTAACTACTGGACCGATTACTGTTTTTCAAAAAATTGGACCAAACTATTGAGCTTCCCTTTCGAACAAAGAAAGGTTTTTTGAAATCGGTTCATAAATAGTACCAGTTTTGATGTAACAAACATTAAAAATAATAATGATGGTAAAAAAAACAATCAACCGAATTGATAATCCCCTCCTTTTTTGAAGTCTGTTAAAAACAGCCATCAACGGCCGATGCGTCTCATAGCATACATCACCGAGCCAACCATTTTTGTTCCAATACTCGTTATATTTACCACACTTCACTTGTTCTAAGACGGTCATGCATTTTTTTTAGTTCAGATTAGTTATCTACCTAATCTCAATCGTTAAAAAATGATTTGTTAACTAATTCCAGATCCCAAATTCAGAAACACGGCCTCACACATGTGTTAAAAACGTGATCTGATTGTCTATCTCAGCCTATCTATGCCTCTGTCTCTCTCTACCACGTGTTACAACTAAGAAATTCAGCATCAGAATTCCAGCGTGTGTGATCTGATCGCTCATATAAAATGTATGAAAAGAAGTGTCTCTCTGAATATAGAGTCCGGAATTCCGGGCGTTCTAGTCAGGTTTAGTGATTTGTAACCGACTTCAAGGGTTATCAATTCGGTTCTGTTTTCATTTTTTTTGTGTGTTACCTCGAAACTGGTACCATTTTTGAACCGATTTCAAAAATATTTTTTGTACGAAAGGGCGACCCTTCAGGTTGGTCCAATTTTTTGAAAATCAGGAATCGGTCCAGTACTTAGATTTCTACATAGACAAGACTGTCATCCGGGTAACAAAAATTCCGTATTTTTGCCTTTATGTGACTTTGTGGCGTTTACGCTCATTGTCATTGAAATGAATTCTGGCTGTATGGACCGATATTTGTCAATTTTGTATAGTATTGTGAAGTCAGAAGACAGATTTCGTAGACTCATTATCGTGTTCATAGACGACATTCGCATCCCACGCGGACAGGTTCAAGTGATAGGTCATGAAGTCGGTTTTTTTAAGTTTATAACTTGGTGAATTATGTTACAATAATTCAATATCTTACAGAATGATCGTATTTTCCGAGGAATACTGTACCGTACAGTTACTTAATTATTTTCGCTATTTGCAAGTAAAGAAAGAAGAACATGAATCGTATATCTAAGCTGCGATATTTCCACACCGGAATATTTATAACCCCTCCCCTGCAGTGTGGTTTCGATTTTTGAATGAATCTACTGACCTGCTTCCGTTTTTTTTGAAGTAAAACTTCTTGGGGCACGGGGGTAAAATTTATTTAACCTCTCAACTGTGGGTTATTCATATATTTGCTTTTCACTTTATACTAGCCGGGTGCTATCACGAGTGGCTAAGAAATGTAACGGAAATTGGAATCGGTGACGTCAGGGTCGGCTGAAGACTTTTAAAACCGCAACTATTTTCAATACGGTTTTTAACTAATCAGATAAGATAATAATACATTCGTACAATAAAGAATGTTAATTAGTGAGAGAAAAACCTGATGAAACGTTAACAAATAAAAATTATTTTAAGCATTCTTCCACGAGTTCTTGATTTCCGGTATGGCCAAGATGGCGCCGCCGCCGCTGGCTGGGGCAAACACTGGCAAACAAAACCAGTGACGTGACCAAAAACTACTTCGTTCAACCTCTTTGTTGGAACCGGAACTTATGTTTGACAGCTGTGCGATGCGATCCATACAGTTTGTAAGAAAAGAGTTTCATCAATGTCACATACGGGTCGATATGGATTTCTAAAATGATGAACGAATCGTTTTGTGGCCGGTAACTATGGAATAGGTACCTAAAACGCGCTGCGTAGTCGCGCAACGGGCAGCTAGTAATCGCATAAAGTCACTTAGAATCATCCAAATGTGATATTTAGTTTTCAAGCAAATTCCGATGTGATGGATGGCTGCATTAAGACTTCTTGAAAACAATAAGTAGGTACCTAGAACTGTTCTAAAGCCACTTTTTATTATATAGTGCAGTTCAAGTCACAAATTAGCAGTTTAGCTACTAAGTACGTGTTATACCTACCTATTTAATGTTTATCTGTAGTAAACGGCCAAAGCGAGGTCTACAGTTTACAGAGCCATAGGTTTAATGGCTTATTGTTTCGCTTATTTGTTTGTATGTAATTTTTGTAATACATATTTTAAAGTTGAATTGTTGTTATAACTGTTGAAATTATACGATTTTGATTTTAATAAGCTTTTGTAATTTTAAAGTTAATGCTTCATGCCAGTCAATAATGTTGAAGTAAAATATAAAAATCGAGGTATGTCGTATGGCGGACTAAGGAAATGTTAAGAATAAAATTAAATAAGAGTTACGTCATAGCTTCGCGATGAAGTAACCCTAAAAAATCCTAGCAAAGTAGGTATGTATAGGTTAGCGGGGGTAGCATAAGGCACGCCAGTCACCCCAGCCACGCATTTTGTCACAATTTAATGTCATATCATAATGAATGCGCGCTATTTTATGGAGAAACATCATTGAGACGCGAAAGGAGTTGGCAATTTGGCAAAATGACTGCCCCAGACATGTACAAAGACTTCTCAACAGCCAATTAATAGCATTTAAATATTCTCTCATAAATTACTGCGTCTTTAGTTAGTTTGTAGAACTTGAAGGAAATGATTAAATAATTAAGAGTTGTCACTTCATACTCTATGATTCCGCCATTGATTAGTGACTTTTGCCATCGTTAAAAATAACATGCAACATAATTGCCAACTAGCAAAACTGTTGAAAACAGGAGGTTTTCAGAGGAGTGGCTAGATGGCGTTATGTTGCATGTTATTGCAAAATGGTGCTTATTTCTAGCGACGGCAAAGGTCACGGAATCATATTGGAATCACGGAGTATTGAGTAACAACTCTTATTTACCTATATTTAAATTTTTTTTCTTCAAGTTCTACAAACTAAATACAGACGCAGTAAATTAAATTTATGAATGAATATTTAAATGCTATTGGCTGTTGAGAAGTCTTTGTACATGTCTGGGGCAGTCGTCCATATATTGATTTAGCCATCTTCTTTGTCATTTATCTGCGCGACTGAGGTGAGTGGCAAGCCTTATGGTAGCCCCGCAGGTACACATTAACTTGGAATAGTTGAAAATACGTACTCGATCAATTAAATAAAGGGACTGGGCACAGAGACAAGCAAAGCAATGCATACATTTGAGCGAGACGGCTTAAAGACGTGACGTCAGATGGTATATAATCTGAGCGAGATGCAAATAGTAGTGACACTATTGAATGAGTTAAGTATATCACCACGAGCGCGACAAATTGTAGATAAGGAATGGTGGGAAATAAATGACATGACGTATTAAAAGTAAGTACAAGTATAAAATAATTTCAAATAATCGGACGTCTGAAACTTAAAAGTAACTTGAAGCAGAGATTGGATCTCAAAATTGGAAATTTAAATCTCTTTTAGTATAGGTAGGTATAGGTGTATAGTATAGGTACCACTTAATGATCTAGCTACAGAAGTTTTACTTCTAACACGTGTACGGTGCTACACGCGTATATATTTTTTTTCGCACTGTTTTATACAAGTTTGTTAATATTACTTTCGTTTTATTACTTTCGCTTGTTTGATGCAAGTTCCCTATTTTATGGTTATACTTATGACGAGTCAAATAGAGCTTAATTTATAGATGTAAGAATAATATAACAAGTAAGATAAAGTAATATAGAATAAGATGAGCGTTTATAGGTATATACATATTTTATTAGTTGTATGATTTATTAACAATTTTTTTTGTTACAGGTAAGTGTTTTCCATCTGTCACTGCATTTTGAAGTCAGATTATTGGGAGTAAGTCATAACATAAACATAAATTAATTCGATAAAAATGAATTATCTAAAGTTCAGAGTTTTTAGCGTCCATTGACCGGTCATTGAGCTACCGGAATCCAGGCCCTGCTCTACATACAGTACGAGGCCATTGTTTTGGAACGTCGGGTCTCGTCTCGCTCTCTCTCTCTCTCCCCCGCCAAGTCAAACGCCGAAATCATACTCGGGGCATGTCGGGTCCCGCCCCGACACGTGCCAAAACAATGGCCCCATTATGTACTTTATTTATTGCCTGCGATTTGGGAGGCGACAGAAACTAAACTAATTAAAATTGTGTGTTTGACAATGAAATCTTGGCCACAGCGCAAGAGCTGTCTATGAGATGTATGTAAAATTTGACACTTTCGTGATAAGAATGCAGTAAAGTCATCACTGTCCGGCGGCCTAAGCCACGCCCCGTAACCAATCAAATCGTTTCCAATTATCAAGCCAAGTTCACAGTGACCAGTTGAAGGCAAACATTCGAACGCGAAGGTTGTGTCCTGTCCTGTGAGTGTGTGTTTACAGATTTAAATTTAAAATTCACTGCATTCTTGTCACAGATAGACTATAGTAATCTGCAGATCACGGAGGAAAAGGTTATTGAAATTGGACGTTAAGCTTGTCAGCTTAGCTTTAATTTAGCGGTTTTCACACCTTCGATTCGAAATAGCCCGCAGTGTGTACTTATTTGGCGACATTATCATTCACAAACGAGGCCAACCTCGTGCATTCCGCAAGTCCGAAAACGTATAAAAATCCGCCGAGCGGAAGCTGCGCGAGATCATGACCCACAATCACCGTTGCATAATCCGGTGGCCGAGTCGGCCATAACATGACATAATGCCGATCGCTTGGATAATGCTTGCGACATTTCGGCGAGATAGATTTCTTGGTGCGTGGTGTGCGGGGGAATGCGGCTCGCCCAACGTTTGTTGTATTCAACAAACGTTCGCATACGCAAGCTATGTACGATGACGGACCGCCAGACAGTTTCGCAGCGGCTGACCAATCACAGCTCTCTTGCCTCGTCCCCCGCCGCCCTTAAATTGGCGAGTTGTGTTTCAAACGAAAGTGTATCTATGCGCTCTCCACTGGATAAGTGCTCCCTGGTGCGCAGCCTGGTCAGTTTGGCTGCGGGATTGGTTTAGTGCTCCGAGCGGATTCGCACTACAAATCCGATCCGTTCCGTAAAAATAATTCACAAAGTTAAAAACTTAAAAAAAACGACTTCGAGACCTTATTACTCAATCCTCTCTGCTTGCGTTGCGAATGTCGTCTAAAAACACGAACACGAGCCTACAACATCTGTGTTCTGGTTGTTAAGTCCACACATATTACACAACATACTTAGACGAATATCGATCCTTTCAGTCAGATCACAGTCACAGAAAGGAAACAATACAGGATTTTCTTTATCGTTAATACGTTAAGTAAGCCATTAAATTTTTCAGATATTTTCATGTAGTGACCTAACTACTGGACCGATTACTAATTTTCAAAAAATGCGACCAAACTATTGGGCTTCCCATCTTGAGTGGGAACTTTGATGACCGGCAACAAATTTCGCGTGTTTGACTACGCAACTTGGCCGTGTTGTACTTAATGGCGTTTAAACTGTATTTAGTGGCTGTCAAAAGACTGGCAAGTTGCACGTATATTTGGAATAAGGACTGCTAATTTGACCGCTGTTTATTGAAAACTTGGGTGCCGATACCATAGTATAAATAAGAAATAGTAAGTTCACTAGGCCCCGGTTCGCATGATAACTACCTACTCTTGCTCAAACGGCTAGGGTTGTCGCTTAGCGCCGCGGGTTGGACCGCGCCCGGACAAATGACGTTGACTCGTCGCATGCATTGCTTGCATAGCCCTGTCTCGTAGCAAGCGAAGGACGCGAGATTCGGCAATGTGTGCGTGTGGCGGCGCGTGCTTATACGGAATGCAATGTAGCTGTGTGTGTGTGTGTGGCTGTTCTCGCTGATTTGTTTGAAGTGAACCTGGCGTGCCGATACTGCTATTAAAATCCGATACAATGCAAGCAAGCAAGTTTGCTGTACTTTATTATTCAAAAAGTCAAAAAAGAAACAATATTGACCATAAAATCGTACAGGTTGCGTCAACTTATTTCTTATGTTCTTTATTAATTATGGTACAAGTAGATGGTATGTTAGATCATGTTCCGGCTTAGCCTCTAGCACACATTCATACAAATCAAAGTGCATAAAAACTCTTTTGAAACTCTTGACCCTTTGTTTAAGTACAATAGTCACAAGGTATTATGTCGACTCTATATTTAAGTGTATTGCACAACAGTTTCTTCATAGTTTAACAACATAAAAGCGGCATTCAGAGTGTAATAGAGACATACATGTAGTAGATGCGTATACCACTACTTAAATAATAGAGCCACGGTGATAGTCTGACCTCTCGTCACATACTAATGAGTGTTGAATTAAGTTGACATCTGTGGTGTTGTGGTTGTGTTTCCCAAGCGAAAGATCCCGGGTTTGAATCCCGGCTGGGGAGAGAGAAAAATCCCCAGGACTTGGAGGTTTATATGTTTGTGACGTTGCTGTTTCTGGTTCCCACGACACAGGGTATCCTAGTGTGGGGCCAGAAGTAATGTATTTGCCTGTATGTATATAATATCATAAGTAAGTAGGTAGGTATGCTTAATTATGTTCCTCTGCTATACCATACAGGATAAACACATAAGTTTTTTTATTTTTATTTTATCATACAAAAACACTATCAGTAAATGTAAATGTTTATGTTTATTATCAAACACACTGGCGTACCCTGTGCCCGTGCCACCAATAGTGACGTCACAATCATCCAAGACCCTTTTTTGTTTTAAATTCAAACCCGGTACAAAACCGGTCGGGAGACTTTCGCCCTCGACTAAATAAAATAAAAAATCGAGTAAGAGTCACACGCAAAGAGTTTCATACTAAAACACGTCTCATAAACACGTCTCATAAACCCCATTAAATTTTGAAATTCTGTGTAGATCATTATTAACAGCAACATATACAAATGCATACAGGTTGGCAAGAAATGCTAGACATTAAATAATGGCAACATTTAATTTTGCAGACCACTTTGTGTTTTTTGTGTGTCTATCAAAACACGCAGTGGTGCACTATGTTGCCATTTTTTTTTCTAGGATTTCTTGCAAACCTGGCTTACGTCTACGAGATACAGTCTCGCTGACGAGAACAGACAGACAGAATAGTAACAGCGAAAGGTTTGTAATACGGTCCAGTACGACACTCTTTTCGAACGGACCCTAAAAAGTTAAAAATATCAAGGTATATTTATAATTTGAACTCCCTACATGAGATGGGTATAGCACCTCGCCCATAAATAAATACAATCACGCGTTAGCAGAACAAAAAAGGTGAATGTATTTTGGCGTGCATCAGCGATATGTTGGACGTAGTACGTGCTTGATCGTTGATGAGTCAGGATTATGATGCTATTGTTGTATTGGTTAAATGCTTGATTGTGATATGATGGGAGATATCATCACGTCTCATTTCGCTTGTGGCTGTTTGAAGGTAACATTTGTTTTATAAAAATGTGTTTTGCCGGGTTTGAGCAAATTATGTCTGGGCAAACTCTGTCAAGCATGTTATCAAGCATTTAATTGTATACTTGATTGCACAAAAAAACATTAAAAACACGTAACATTTACAGAAAAATATGTACAAAGGCGAGCTTATCTCTAAAAAGAGATTTCTTCCAGCAAACCTAGGGATGACAGGAAAAAATCAGATAAAGAGAGGGAAGTCAGTGCACAAATGACTAAAACTAATGAAAAGTATGAATAAATATAGGTTTCTACTTATAAAACAGTATAATACTAAATAAATAAACAATATGCAAATATATACACCTACATATATACAAAATTAACAAAAATACATACATACAATATCTATCACGAAAGAGAGAGGAAGTGTTCTTTTACCCGGTTTTTAAATGTGAAAAGTGTGTGCATTTGTATGTATTTCTGCCCATGCTCCGGCAAATGCCAATCCAAACGTTTCAGCACCCGAAGCAGGCAGACCCCCGCGGGACATACACATGGAAGTCTACCACCATTTACAGAAAACCGCAACATAATCCGTTTACCCGTTTGACCGCTATTCCTAGTTATTGTGTATTCCGTGTGCAGATAACTTTAGAACGGCTGAAACGATATTAACAAAACATATCAGGGAAGTCTACAACCACATCCAGAACCAGAACCGCATCAAAATCCGTCTAACCGTTTGACTAGACTGCCACAGACAGACATACAGACAGACCGAAAGACACTGCAAAATAGACCCTTTACGAATTGACATAATAAATTCATTCGTATTCAAATTCATTTGTATCAAAAACACAAACGCGACGTAAGCGTGACGTCATATATTTTAGAGTCAAATTATCGTTGATATCAACACACTATGGTGTCAATTAGTTCAAATAAAAATCCCAAATACGGCATTCTGCACCCTTGGGAGCTATCGATATACAATTTCTAATTTTTATTTTTTTATTTATTTATTCAAAAAGAATCAAGCGGAAACCTAATCAGGTTTATCTGCTAAATGTGAGCCGCTATAAATAGTAACTTATATTAAATTGTAAGCTAATTTAGAACATAAGACAAGTATCGACTTTTCTCTCTTACTCTATTCGAATTCCTGACGTGACGCGGGCCCCAAGTCCGCCTACCCCACTTCCGTAAGACAAACGCGAGATGTATGTTTGTATGTTAAATAATGAATTGCTAATCTTTTGCTGATTCTTGCGTAAGATAATGAGAGACTTGTGACATTGACAGTTTGAACCTTTGCCTTGCGCATATCATTACGTTTCATGGATAGTTTTCACGTCTATTTATATACATACACTTTGTTATTAACTTATTAATATGTTAAAAGATATAATTTGTAACTTGAAAGTTAGATACTCGTAGCAAGTTTGTAACGCAAGAAATAGTTTTTTTTTTGTTTACTAAAACACGGAGATGGCGGGACGACCTCGACAAGTTTTTGCCGGGGTGGCCGGAGGTGGCAGAGACCAGGGAAGTGTGGACGAAAGAGGGGGAGGCCTTTGCCCAGCAGTGGAACACTTTAATGGCTAAATAAAAAATAAAAAAAAACTGTGGTTATTTGGGTGCAATATAGAATTAATTGTGAATTGAGTTAAATGTTCACATGTTTCGGTGTTGCGAATTACTGAACCGATTTCAATAAAATATAGCTAAGACACATTGCAGTGAAGTCAAGGAGTACAGCACTAGGATACCACAGACAAACAAACACGCAGAACTTATTAAACAACCCCAACTTCGAAGCAGTCGTTCATATTATTTATGAAATATGATAGGCAAAGGCGAACACATATGTATCTCTGGAGAGAGATTTCTACCGGAAAACCTAATCAGCTGTTATCATAATGCCAATTAACTTACTTATATAAGCATCTATTATTTAGACATTCAGTCACGATTCACGCCCTATTAAATTATTATTAAGCCCAAATGTACAATAGGTATTGTTCATTAGTTTCATTAACCATTGTAAATTATAATAATATTGTCCGAACCGAAGTCTGTAGCAAAATGCACTCTATAATACCAAAAACGTATCGCGTGATGACAAAATTTTTTGACAATTTGGATGTGTAGATGTTTCTGGTTGATAGATGTTCAGATCTATTTTGTCTAGCTTTCGTACCCACATATATCTGATGCTGACAGTACTTTATTATGTATCTCATTCAAGAACAGAACTTTACTCATACGCCGGATGTTTGGCTAGTTAGATAGATTTCCCTTTAAAGGAAACTGACTCTTGCAAGGCCAGTTCTTAGAATTTATAGCATAAATTAACTCTAGTTTACTAAAAATTCGTGCAAAATTTTATTTACATCCTTAAAACTTTACGTCGGTCTGTACCTTAGATAAATTATATCAAATCTTTAAAACATATGGCGTTTCGGTCGAAGTTCTGCCATATAAACGAAAGTTCCCAGGTTCAAATCCCCGTCACCGGGGAGGACGTAAAACAGATCCCTCGGTCCTGGATGTTTATATATTCATAATTCGTATTTTTTTATTGCACGGAAAACAATGTGATACAGTCTTATAAAACAATTAATAGGCAAAGACGAGCTTATCTGTGAGAAGAGATTTCTTCCAGAAAAACTAGGCAAGATAGGACAGATTGTGCTGAGAGAACAGTCCAAGTGCACAATAAATAAAATGAAGCTGGATGAAACTACATATACACACTATAATATACACACTCGTGACATCGCTGTTTGTAGGGCATCTTGACATGGGCAATGTTTATTTAATTATTTTGGTTTTAATTGAAACCCAGAAACCTTAGTTCCTGAAACGGGTAATGTCTTACAAATTGAGTCCTTATGTTTTTTTTCCTATGAAATCAGTTATTTTAAAACACAGATTCAATAATCGGCAAAGTCATCGCGATGTGCCAGGCATGCGAGCATCGTTAATGTTATTTACGATATTAGGGATCCTTTGTCAAAGTTTTAGGAGCGCTGTTACTAAGGGTTAAAAAACTAACCATTGTTAAAATTTTCACAGAAATGATTTTTACTTGAGGGTTCTGAGGTCGTACTCCAAACTATTTAGCGATACTGAATGGGTACCTAATCTGATAAAAAAAAAATACTGCGCCCGCCTTAAAACAATAACTTGTGGGTAAAATAAAGCTCACGATAGAGCATTCTTAATAACAATAATAAAATTCATAATTTATTCAGGTAAAAAGTTAGAAGGTTCATGACCGATTGCACCAACAATCCCTATCTTTTAGGGGACACTGTATTTCCTTTCAAGGGCCACCTAGCGGTTGTTTCGCTTTAACCTAAGTTTAAGGGTCATGTAGGCTACTAGGGGACCCCCTAAATTTAAGAGGCCGGCCTCCAAAACAATCACTAGACTGCAAAAGAAAAAGAGCTAATTGTCCGCTAACTGTTGGTAAAATCAGCCCCACTAGACAAAATTAAACGCTAACGCTAGCGAAACGAAACGATAAATTTTTATATATGCGATTTGACATTTGGCTTCGATAAGGTGACGTCACGTAGCGATTCCAAATGTCAAATCGCAACATAAAAAGTTATCGTTTCGTTTCGCTATCCTTAGCGTTTAACATTGTCTACAGGCACAGGCGTGAGTCCTGCAATTGACACGCTTAGAGAAGATTCTATTTTGGAGGGATAAAATGTAACTTTCTTATTTTATATGTCAAACATTTTAGCTGGCCTGCTCGGCGATCGTTGTGAAGAGTTGTAGCCTGCGATATTGGCAACCTGCCACCTTTGTTTGTTTACAATCTTTGGAACACCTACAGCAAACCAGAGTACTTTTGCCCTGAAGTGTATCTAATATAACAGGCACCTTGACATATTTGTCAATCTTGCAATCTTATTTATTGCCTAAGAAAGTTACAATATTTTATTTAAATAGCCTATACTAGGAAAAATATAACACACATTACATTAGTGAGGGGATATTGCTCTTATAAATCGATTAATCAAAATAATCGATACACCCTTTAAACATTTGTGAATCGGGAATAATTTTACAATTTGCAAAGAGACTTTAGAATAGACAATGATCAATAGTTGAAATAAACTAATTATATGCCTAAGTGCGGATAGCAGTGACGACGATGACAACTCTTCTGTTAGTTCAACTGAATAAACAATTTCGATTCTTTCCGATTGTTTTGGTTACATCCCTTGTGTTTAAAAAGTGGATTTTATGAAGTTTTAGGTTAGCTGTCAAGTTGCTTCTAAGTATGGATAGAGTATAGTGACTATTAAATTGTCTTTTTAACTTAAGAGACTTTTGACTTTTAAACAGTTCTTTCAAACTTTATGGTCTCAACTCAAAACGAGACGCCAACTTTAGGTCGATGCCCAAACCTATTTACCATTTATTTCTAAATAAACGAGATGTAAGTATAATTATAAGTCATATTGCTTCGGAACCCTCACGACACGACGACACAGTCCAGCTCACACTTATCCGGTTTTTTTTATTCCGCAGTCTGCGATCTTGTGACATCAATTCTGTCTGTCGTGTACTTGTGAATAAATTATGGTTTATTTGCGTGTTGTAAGGCGCACGCTAGGCGATGATATTAGGTAAAATTACTTAGGTCCACTACTTCGAACGTGAGTCAACGTTATTCTCTGAATAAGTTACATTACATTACATTATACTTTATTGCACAAAATAACGCATGTTACAATTGAAAGTGGACAACACATGACAAAGGCGAGCTTATCTCTATTAAGAGATTTCTTCCAGCAAACCTAGGATGGACAGGAAATAATTTAACAACAGGTAGACCCATGTTCACAACATTAAATAAGATAAAACAACATAAATACCAGACTTATACATATAAAGTTACTTGGTTACTGAAACTTGATACGTAGATATGTATTCTGTTAACCGCTTTACGAGTTTTATACAAAAATTTAAAAAATAAAATATTAAGAGGGGCCCTATATAAAATATACATGGAACGGATACAAAAAATATTTTTTTTATCAAACCTATATGTGTGGGATGTTTATAGATAGGTCTTTGAAAATGACGTTAAGGTTCCGAAAACCATTTTGTCCTCAAAAACAATCGTTAAAGAGACAGACCCTTCTAAAGTGGAAAAAAATGTTTTCATATTGCCCAACAATCTTTGCCTTAAACCAAACGAGTTTACTTCTAAACGATCAAGCCAATCGTCGAATCGATTCATCATAATTACTCGAATACCTCCGCGATTCATGTCGAAAGATCGTAACACGTATATTGCCGTACGTGTCCCATGCAGCAAGGTCACTACTGCCAGAGCGGGACAGAAGCAGTTCTAATTGTTCCGTCGTATAATTTATCGTAATCGAGACCATTTCGCCACGCGACCGTGAGCGATATGTCAAAATGTGCGCAGACTGAATGCATGATGCCCTATGCCACTGGAATATAAAAAAATATAAAACTTGGCGCGGTTTTAGTACAAAGACGTTTAAAAAAATGGTCAAGTGTGAGTAGGACTCGCGTACCAAGGGTTCCGATCACACTTGGAGAGCAAAACTGGTGTAATTAGGTTTCTACATAAAAAAATAAAGTATAATGTCATCCATGTAAACAAAATTACATAGTTTGCAGAAAGATAGAGCAGTTTTCAGATTTTTTCCTTTATTCTCGATATAAAGGTCGTGACACACGGACAGACAGACAGACGGACGGACGGACAACAAAGTGATCCTATAAGGGTTCCTTTTTTTCTTTTAAGGATGGGAATCCTAAAAATTTAAGTTATGCTAATTACATAGACGCAGTAGTTGTATAGATGGACAAATCAAAAACAATCTACCCTAACTGGATTAATTTCAATAAATTATGTAAAAAAAGTGGTAAAAAATAAGAAGAAGTAAAGAGCTTATTTAGTGATGTCTTAAAAAGGAATTGAGAGAGCGATGTTTAGATTCAGGCGTGGTGGGCTCAATCCCCGGTGAGGTCGAAGCAATAATATCTATATTTTGCCCTTTTATCTCGCAACTAAATAATCACTGAATTTAATAGTGAGTGTGATTATTTATTATTTATTTAAATATTTTATGGCTTGGATATTCATTTTTAAAAGTAACTCGAACTAGAGCGAGAGCAAGCCACACCTTTACCACTCTCGATTGCTCGCGTGCGTAACTTTACAACTAACACGTCTCCCTTACTATGACATAAATAACTTTACCTCAGAAGTTCACCGCTGAGTTTTCTGAACATGAGGTTATTGTCCCTCAAACAGCGGCCGGTTTAAAAATAAAATGTCATGTCCTTTTTCAACTTCGATGTTATCACAGTATGGAGAAGTAACAGAATAAACAATGCTTTTCGCATTGTCTGGAAACCATGTTTGCTTATTCTCAAGGTAGACAACATCAGCGATTTAACACACTGTGTTTGTTCCTCTTGCTCGTACATTTATGATTTGCCTTTTTTTTTTCAAAAGTCGGTGGTAAAAAACGAAGATGAAAAATATCTAAAAAAAATACTGATAAGTACTTTAAAATTATGATTTTTCAGTTTGAACATCCATAGATCAGATCAACTTAATTTTTCACTTCCCAGTACTACATTTTGGCCTGAGTGGCTGATTTGTATGAAATAGTAAAAAATAATTTGCTCTGATCAAATCGGTTTCATAATGAAAGTTGCTCAGAATGATGTCCCTAACAAAGTTGTTTTTCATTTTACGTTAATTCATTTACACCTTGTTTACATTATAGTCTAAGACATTATGCAACAGTTTCTTAAACTACTAGGTATTTATCGTCATATAATTATCTCTGAACGTCATATAATTATATCTGTGGCAACAAAGCTGTCGAAGCAAAAGTTATTCCTATTGACAAGACCTATCCAAAGAAATACATAGTTTGGATACTTTGTACGACGAATTGGATTTTTTCTGTCATGTTGTACGAATTTACTTTAAATAAATAAATAAATCTTACTGTTATTAGAGGTGGTCCCAGCTCCCCATATTTGTGTGCCCATCATCCTTTAACCTGACGATTTTTCGGGTTTTTTGACGTGACAACGTCTTATAAATTGGTTTGCCGGGTGACACTTCAAGAAACTGCGTTACGCTCCGCTCACGTTATGCGCTCACAATGAGAGCGACTGAGAGGCACGCGTCCCTTCCACTCGGGCATGGTTAGCCCGCCTAAGAGCGAGAGAGACAGACATAAAAAGTGAAGTCGTCAAAGTCGTTGTCACGTAAAACTTTCGCCCGTATACCGACTTTACAGGCAACCAATTTTTTTTTGGGGTATTCTAAATATTCTCTCTTTCTTAAAAATCTGGTATCTGTATATTTGTGTATCTGTGGGACCTGTAAATGTTAGTAAACTTCCGTGCGTTGCGATGATTCTAAGCCATATTTATTTCGAATAGGTTCAGTGATCAGCGGGTCGATTCTCGCGTCTTCGATATACGGATATCGAGACCTATATTGACAGATTCCCGTATGAAATCACTCGATATAGGTGTAGATATCGTATATCGAAGGCGCTAGAATTGACCCGCAGTGGTTCAATAGTTATCAGATCAATAATAAAATACTCCTTAGACTTAGAGCGAATTTTACCAACGAAAGAGTAACTTTTACTTGAGAGTACCTTCTATTTTTTCAAAGACAACATATCAGATCACCTCATTTTGATCTGTCATTGTCATACAAATTATCCCCGGGACATGCAAGTTATGATCGTATCTGTCTGTTCAATGGCGCTTATCAAGAAACTTTGAGATAGGGCCGTGCTTCATTTGTTGTGTCATGTTGGGTGGGTGTTTTATGTATATTGTAGTATCCTTGTTTTAGCATCTGTCGTTGACATTTGTTTTTTTTTTTGTTTGCAGAGAGACCTCGCCATCGTCGCCTGCTGGCGACGAGAAGGAGTCCAAGATGAGCCAATTACAGTTCTCAACAGACAGCACAGTAAGTACATACATTGTCTACTTACAGAGTCACCAAGATAACTGTAAAACGGCCAAACCTGAAACTACTGACGCCATTTTCAAAACTTCACTTCGCTGTCAGTTGTTGTAGTGTATGCTGTTCAGTTGGTGGCGCCATCGCTCATTCTACGGATAAGATGGTGACATTGGACCTCCAATTTCTCCTCCTATCGTATCCTTTTATACAGATGTCACAGGGAAGAACGTGTTTGTAAATTCAATTCAGAAACCGGCCTACGCCATGGTTTCTGGATAATAGGCTTGCGTCTAAAGTAATCCAATAAATCTAGGAACAAGTCATAAGTTGAAGCATTATGTACAAAATGGCTTGACATTCTCAGAATTATATATTTCCAGCAGATATATTTTAAAAAGTCAATTTTGTGCAAAAAGACAGCATTTGATGGCACTTTTACATGACGTCACTCTGTGGTTCTTTCATAGAACTCAGGAACAAAAGTTCCGTTTTGACAGGTCATAAAAAGTATCTATTATGACTTGACAGGCCACAAGCCTATTCACAAAGTTATTAATATTAATGGCCTTCTTAAATTACTCTTGGTATAGATAAAATAAAGCTTACGTATTCGATGAAAAATGGTTACCATTTCGATGTATCTAACTAAACTTATCGAGTCTGAATCGCTAAAAAGATTAGAGTAAAGCCTATAATTTTCATCTGCAAAACTGAACATTTTCTTCTACAAAGCCTTGCGAATTATCCTCCATGCAAGCAGCTGACAAACATTATCAACATTTAAAATTCAGATACCATATAAGCAGTAACCCATTGTCCTCCACACATCTTTAACTAAGTACGTTGAGCCAAACAAAAAATTGTAAGGATTTATGCATAATAATAATACTAATAAAATTCCTACAACAGGAGTAGGATCTGTGACGCTTGGCTAAGGATCGCGCAACAGAGAAACTCCACCCCTTAAAAAGGGAGAAAATAAAACATACATAATAATAATAATAATAATGTCCCCATGCAAGCCTACAAAAAGGACCGGGACATCACTGTCCCGTAAACATGTTTAATGTTAGATTAAATGATATTTCCAGCAGATATATTTTATAAAGTCAATTTTATGCAAAAAAAGACAGCATTTGATGGCACTTTTCCATGACGTCATTCTGTTGTTATTTCATAGAACTCAGGAACAAAACTTCCGTTTTGACAGTTTATAAAAAGTATCTATTTTGACTTGACAGGCCACAAGCCTATTAGAGGCAAGATGGCGAATGCAAGATAAAGATTTAAACAAAATAAAATACTTATGACAAATATTTGGTGTTATAAATACGCCATGTAATTTATTACATTTATTAGATGCAAGATGGCGAATGCAAGATAAAGATTTAAACAAAATAAAATACTTATGACAATATTTGGTGTTATACATACGCCATGTAATTTATTTACATGGCGTAAGTAACAATCTTTTGTTCGTTTTCACACTGCAGTGGTATGGTATCACGAGTTCAACTTTCATAAGGGCTTTTGTAATGTCAGTAATGAATTCGACCACAAGGCCAACCCTTTTAAAGTTCGCTTAAGGGAAAACCCTTCACCAGCCCATGACACATTACTGAGTGCCACATTTCACAGATTGTGGGTAAACCTGTGATAGATAAATTGATAATGTTTCATGTGAAATCATGATTTGTCCGACTGGCTGACGCCCTTAAAGCGCTAATTGGTTAGAGCTCGAAGATTTATTAAATTAATGACGTCGACAGATGACTCATAGCAAAGAACTGGTCAGCTGATACTAAGAATTAATCGACCTAGATATAATAATGATTATGTTTCCGGTGCATACATTCTACATTATATTCCTACATATTACATTATATTATTAGTATTCAACATTTATTCCAACATGCAATAGATAAGTATAAGTTTATAATAGTATATACAACTTAACCTAACTACTCCTGAAAAACGGCCAAGTGCGAGTCGGACTCGCGCACGAAGGGTTCCGTACAATTATCTATTAAAAAAATAATTCTGTTGTATGGGAGCCCCCTTAAATATTTATTGTATTCTTTTTTTTGTATTTGTTTTCATAGCGGCAAAAACATCATCTGTCAAAATTTCAACTGTCTAACTATCACGGTTCATGAGATACAGCGTGGTGACAGACCGACGGACAGACAGACAGACAGCGGCGTCGAGAAGTTGAAGTATTATTAATAGGGTTCCTATTTTATTAATAATTTTACTTCTGGACAAAGGAGGGACTTGACCGATTTTCAGGGTACCGTACCCGAAGGGTGACAAACGGGACCCTATTATTAAGGCTCCGCTGTCCGTCTGTCCGTCCGTCCGTCAGCGGGTCCTAGAGCACGAACTGTAATAGCTAGAAAGTTGAAATTTTCACAGAATGTGTTGCCTATATCTGTTGCCACAACAACAAAAAATACTGAAATACGAGAGATATTACAAATTAAAGGGTGTCCCCATACAAGAGACGTGTTTTTAATTTTCTTTTTGTTTTATTGTTTTGAGTGCTTACGTTTTGTTATACAGTAGTACGGTACCCAGGGAGCACTTATATAGTGGAGAGCGCATAAACACATTTTTCTTTGAAACACAACTCACCAATTTATTGGTTGGTCAGCCGCTGCGAAACTGTCTGGCGGCCCGTCATCGTACATAGGTTGCGTATGCGAGCCGCATTCAATCAGGCGCAGTCAATTGGATATATAGTCTCTGACGGTACCCTTTGTGCGCGATTCCGACGCGCACTTGACCGATTTTTTAATTTGAACCCCGAATCTCCTCAGGTATGGTCGAAGCGGCAACAAGCGGTGTGCGTGCGGCACGCCTTCAAACACTACGGGTCGAACAAGAGGCCGAACCATGTGCTCAGCAACCTTAACATGACAGTCGCCAAAGGCACCATGTGAGTATACACCCTTATTTATGAATAAAATTCACCAAGTTCAAACTTAAAAATACCGACTTCATGACCTATCACTTAACCGGGTTGCGTATGTCGTCTATGTACATGATAATAAGCCTACGAAATCTGTCTTCTGACTTCACAATACTATAAAATTAACAAATATCGGTCCTTACAGTCAGAATTAATTGAGACGATGAGCGTAAACGCCACAAAGTCATATAAAAGCAAAAATACGTAATTTTTGCTTTTATATGACTTTGTGGCGTTTTATAAGCCAATCCTAATGGAAGCAGAATTCCGTTAAATACACTAAAATATAATATGTTTAACTAATGGTCACGAATTGTCACAAGCACCGGCGCTCGCACGCCGTACGAGAGGTTAACCGATTTATTTCTTCAAAGATTTAATAAATACACAGAATTGTGTTTATCTACCAAACTTTTATATTTATTTGAACCAACAATACTAAACGCATTTCGACCTACACATAAAGTGAAAACATAAGATTGTTTTCCTTAGATTTCATACCAATTTGACATAATCTTATCACGGTACCGGAACTGACGCCACGCACGCTGTCTATTTTTTTCTTAAGTAGACACAGGCCGAATGATTCAGAACCGGATGTATTTATTAGAATCTGTTATTATTAACTTATTATCTAATATTTCCAGCGAAGTCACCACAATCGAGTAATTAAGACTTTTCCTCTTGCGTCACACATTTTCCTATTTCCCACTATTATTGCTACCAGTGACACGATTGATAAAGCGACAAATTACAATTTTACAAGTTTAAGCTGGCATTAATGTTGGTCCATATACCATTTTGGTAGACACAAAACCAGAACAAAACTGTTTCCCATAGCGGTAGAAACCAGTGATAGTAGAATAACCGGCCTAGTGCGAGTCGGACTCGCGCACGAAGGGTTCCGTACCATTATCTATAAAAAACCGAAAAAAAAACACGTTGGTTGTATGGGAGCCCCTTAATATTAAATTTATTTTGTTTTTTAGTATTTTTTGTCATAGCGGCAACAGAAAAACATCATCTGTGAAAATTTCAACTGTCTAGCTACCACGGTTCGAAGTCTCAGTGATAGGGTCCCATTTGGCACCCTTCGGGTACGGAACCCTAAAAAGTAAGTCCAGTCCAGTCCTATTTGTTTTTGTAGATACAAATATGTGCCAATGATACTTGCTCAATATTTATATCTCATAGGTATATAGTGTACCTCTGCATAAAGAACCTTGAGGGATATCTTCAGAGACATCTTGAGGGGACATGATAGTTTTAGCCATGGTACAACATCCTCCATCCTACTCTATTTGCAAAAACCGGACGCATAATCACCCAACCGTCAACTCAATGTTGACAGAATCATTGCCTCTCACTCGTGTAACGACAGTTCCATTGTGACAGAATGTCAAGTAGCTGTTTATTCGGACAAATGTAGGCTATTTATATCCCCACCTATGGGCACAAGCCTAACCTGGGTGAGGGTAAGGTGTAGCCATATTACACCACTCTTTGCGACTGAGGCTGTATTTCACCAACAAAAGTCATACGAGAATTACTATCCCGGGGATAACTTGTATGACAAATGACAGTTCAAAATGAGGTGATCTGATCTAGGTGTCACTGGTGTCTATGAAAAAGTAGAAGATACTCTCGAGTAAAAGTTACCCTTTCTTTGGTAAAATCCGGGCTTAGTGGAGCAGCTAACCCTACAATTTTGATGAAAGGGTTTTTCAAAGATTCAAAGCATTTAGCAAATAAACGATCTAAAAAAAAAAAAAAAGCTTTATTTGTTAAACATAGGTACAGTATGTATAGATTTTAAAGTAGGTATAGTAGGATCTCTATGTCTGGCCAATGGCATACAAATATTATTTGTTCCTGCAAAATTATTAAATTTAAGATGTAGGTCAATTTTATATTACTGCAAGATAAAATATACCTGGATTGATGCAACCGGACGGGTAACGTACGAACTATACACTAGTGTTGTTGTGTGTTTAGTGTTGTGTCATGCAAATATTCTGTTATTGAATAGTATACCTTATTAACTAGTAGTTTCCTTAGTTCTTTCTTGAATTTTAGAAAATTGTCCATGTTACGTATATCTTCCGGCAAACGATTAAAAATGGCACGCGTCATGCCGAGTATACTGTTCTTAAATAGGGTGTTGGGTTAGTGACCAACTATACAATTCTTGTGTGGCTAGGGAGTCCAGTAAAATTATAATAAGACTTACCTACTAGTCTACTGCTAAGGAGACCTACAATTGTAATTAGGTACCTATTGTAACTTCATGAAACACGTCCGATTCCTTACAATCGGAAGTGATAAACTCTGGCATCACGCCACCAGACAAGGACAAAGACAAAGACCCACTCTCAGTTTATGGCGGTAAATAATGTCGTGTCAATAAGCCATTGTTTTGTCGACGTCAATGGGATTGGGTGGTATTGTAGGTGTGTGTGTAAAGTAGAGGTAGCGGAGCGTTTTTAGAGTAGAAAAGTTATTATATCAGGCGCACTTTACACTTTTGAGTGCAATTCTTGCGATGTGAGCTATACCCTATCCAACATAGGATGATCTCTGACAGCTTGTCACAGTGACTTTACTAGGCATGGGGATAATGTTGATTTAAATTATCGATATTCTAACTAAAGTTTCTGAATGTTTCTAGCAAATCAAACAAAAGGATGTTGTAACATGTTTTTATTCTTGTTAAATCGCTTCACAGCCCAAATCACCATCATCAAAGTCTGATTCGGACTCGCTGGAGCAGTCTTGTATATTTATTTTTATTTTTTATTTATTTTATTTTATTTTATTTGGGACATCAACAGCACATAGACAAACAAATTACAAAGAGCAAAGATACAGAATGAAAGCCAATAACAGATATCCACAAAAAGTACAAGAAATAAATTAAGATCGAGAAACTTAAACAGATAGACAAGTGGGAAAATATTAAATAAGTATTCTTATATGAACGTGTGTTCATGGACAATTTTGTTTAGAATATAAATTTATATTCAGTTCCTGGGCAGATTGGTCGAATCGTACGTCACTCTCCCAATCTTCTTCCATAATTTTTCTTGTTCTGTCGATGTCTTTCTTCCAGTTGTCCGATGTGACACTGTCAATCCTATCCTATTAATGTTTCGAGTCAAGATCGATAACTTGTCTTACGATAAGTTTAGCACGTCACTATTTGCCAATAAAGTATGTTAAAACATTTTACCGTCGAAAAATACGATACTTCATAGGCGTGTTTTGACACTGACAGCTGTCAGAGATCATCGTATGTTGGATAGGGGATAGTCCACTGTCACGCAAAGCAGAGTATTTTATTAACTGGCAACTGGCATGGCTGTGTGCCTCAAAATTCGCGTGTTAGATATTCCAGATGTCGGTCAATTTGGTGGGGTAACCACACAACCACAATCCGTGTGGGAAAACAGTGTCTGTTACTCCAGAATGTGACTGTTTAGTCACGAGCACAGTAGGCCTAGAAAAAAGTTAATAAATAACGCTACGAAGACGAAACGAAACCAAAACTCAAAATGTATGCGATTTGACAGTTGGTGACGCTAGCGTAGCGTGATCAAATGTCAAATCGCATACATATTCTTAGCGTTTCGTGCGAACGATAATAGCGTTTTGCATCTTGTCTACGGGGGCTGATGTCTATGTACACAGCCGTCCGTCTAAACTTCACGGCCCGCGATTTTGAACCTACCCGCACGTCGAGATAAAGTTCAAAACCTGTGAAAAAGTAGAACAAAAACTCTGGGTCTTTTGTGGACGTTGGACGAGCTAGGAGAGGGGTTTAATCACCTGATGGTATTCTATAGTAGAGGCATTACGCTTACGCCTTCTACGTAGTCTTACCTTTACAGAGTGGCTATCGTCATTATAATTTATCATCATCCTTATAGCTATCGCATTAAGGCGTCATCGAAGGTTCGACCACATCTAGGGTTACTTCCTCAGTAATAGAGGTCAAATAAACTAATTAACCTTAAATGGCGAACGCCATTTCAATAAACTTCACAGAAACTAAAATGGCGAGCGCCATTTCAATAAACCTAACAGAGTTAGAAACAAGGAATTGATAATTAATATTTATTACTTCTGAGTAGAAGAATAAAATGTATAGTTTGAAATCTGCCTGCCAAATGGTATTTCATGGCTTTTCCATACTGGTTCCAAGAAGAATATGCAATTTGTTTAACTAAAGACAACTTTTGGATGTGTGCTGTACAACTAAGAATTTCTCGTTACGTCGTCGTCAACAAGTCCATAAGGATGTAACAAAATTACGCTGTTTTTATCTTGTTTAATGTTATTTACATAATCCTGAATTTTTGTAACGAAGAATCCAAGACACGTGGTGGAATAAGCTCAATCTTTCTCGTATATATATATTTCGTATATATTTATTGCACATATTAGAAAAAAAACACAAACAATACAGAAAAGGCATGAACAAAGGCAAGCTTATCTCTAAAAAGAGATTTCTTCTCTTATCTCTTCTTACTCTTATCCGGGTAAAGGTCCGTAACCCCTGTGGTTGGCCAGGATGGATCATTACATTTTTTTTCATTTAATTTTTAGGGTTCTGATGCTTAAAAGGAAAAAAAAACCCTTATTATAGGATCACTTTGTTGTCCGTCCGTCCGTCTGTCTGTCTGTCCGTGTGTCACGCACAACCTTTATATTTTATATATATTATATATAAAGATGAAACTTCTAGGTCAACGCAATTGAACGCTACGACCGTTTATAAATGCTGTAAAATTTTTGGATTTTCATAGTAATCGCAATGGACCCAAAACCTATAGGGTACTTCCCGTAGGCCTATAATCATGAAATTTGGCACAAAGCAAGGTTTTATAGCACAAAGTAAAGAGAAAAATCTTAAATTGGAAGTTTTAATCTTTCTACAAAACTATTTTATTTTGTTTACATGGATGACATCATAAGTACTTTATTTTTTATGTATAAACATAATTACACCAGCCCCCCTAGACAAGGTGCAAAACGCTATTATCGTTCGCACGAAACGCTAAGAATATGTCTGCGATTTGACAGTTCGTCACCAAATGTCAGATCGCATATATTTTGAGTTTTCGTTTCTATTGGTTTTCGTAGTGTTATTAACTTTGTCTAGGCGTGCTCTTCGCTCTCCAAGTTTGATCGGAACCCTTGGTCCGCAAGTCCTACTCGCACTTGACCGTTTTTATTGTTAACTCATGTTTGACAAAAGTTCAACAAGTTGTTACAGCTAATTTCCCTTTCAAACCGTTAAAGTTGGTACTAAGTACCTATTTGTTATATGGGATGTTCGTACGGACTGAACGGTGATAACTTCTTAATTTTACCACAAAGACGAAATTGCAAGTTCAAGCTATATATTTATACTTAATTTAATTCTAGAGAATCCTTTACAAGATCAGCAAACAGCATGTCCAGTGACCGCCAAACCGCCTCCTTTTCCCAAGCCTCCTTGAGCACATCCTCTGGTGCTGCCACCTTGCGACACTGACGTCTGCGCAATGTGCACAATCCGGCTGAATTGAATTTGGAATTTCCGTCTGTAAAACCAAGTAGAGTATTTGAAAGAATTTAAACAAATAAAGGCAACAAAACAAACATCTCTTGTTTCTCAACCGCCTTAGAACTTAAAATTCAAAATCATTTATTTTCTATAGATATTTACAAATATACTTAGATTACGTAATTTTTTTGCCTCTTTTCTACGATGAACCGCTGTGGGAGAAGAAGGGCAAAGAAACTCTCACAGATTATTTTTTTGATCTCTTATACAGCTTAATTGACCGAGCGAGCGAAGCGAGCGAAGCGTCTCCGTTTCAGGTTTGGGCAAAAATGCTTTCGTATGTCCGGTTGTTCTCCTCTACAGGTCGCATTTATGAACCGATTCTCGTGAAATTTTGTGAGCAGGTTGGAAAAATAAATAGAATTTTTTACTCGAGCCAGTTTTTTGATTTTTTTCAAAATGGCGGAGAAAAAAAATCGCTACAACCCAAACGGCTCGATGGATATTAACAAATGAGGTGTCGTTGGATTCGTAAAGACCATGAGAGTGAAACAGATGAGCGAGCGAAGCGAGAGAAGCGTCTCCGTTTCAGGTTTGGGCAAAAATGCTTTTGTATGTCCGGTTGTTCTCCTCTACAGGTCGCATTTATGAACCGATTCTGGTGAAATTTTGTGAGCAGGTTGGAAAAATAAATAGAATTTTTTACTCGAGCCAGTTTTTGATTTTTTTCAAAATGGCGGAGATATGGGGTTTTAAAATGTAAAAAAATCGCTACAACCCAAACGGCTCGATGGATATTAACAAATGAGGTGTCGTTGGATTCGTAAAGACCAACAGATTATATAATTTTAGTAAAAAGTCAATAGGTTGTATTAAAGATCGCGAAATGTAGTTTACAAAGTTATTGGTGCGGCTACTTTCATACTGCATGTACGTAACCAGGTACATTCATAAGATTGTATGTGTTATTGAAAGAAAATTATTTGGGTTATTTTTTTTATGTGTGTTAGCAGTTCAGCTTTCCCACCGACATACTCGCGAGGTCTACAGCTCACAGAGCCACTAGTTATTAGTAATTACATAACAGACGTAAGTATACATACATTATTGGGTACCTACTTATCAATTTATAAGTAAGAATAAAAATAATCTTGGCAGCGAGTAGTGTTGAGTTAAATGAACCCCATGCACTTATTTCGTATGTCGTTTTTATTTGGTAGTATACCTTTTTGCATATGGTACTTTATTAGTTATTCTCTGCTAAAGATAATTGTGCTCAGTATATGTTCACCTTAAAGTTAAATTATATCCAATAATTTGCACATCCTTAGAGGATAAGATATAGTTAGGCTTCCTTATATGTATACAGACAGGGTGAACAAAAACGTGACATCCAAATTTTTTTTAGATTCCTCATGCCTAGGTGTATCTGAAAATACCCCATGTATGTTCCGCGATTTTTAGCGGTTTAGAAGTTATGATTTTTTTCATGTGATTTACGAATTTTTTACCGGAGCAACTTAAAATGATCATAACTTTTTTAGTAGTAAGATATTTTCTATTATTTTTAGCATGATGGTGTTGAATCACTTTCTCACACGTTATTATCATTTACACAACATTCTTCATTACAAGTTACCGAAAAAGGGTCGAAAGTGAAAACTTTAGGTTTGAGTTAGACGGAGTAACATTTTCAAAATGGAAAATGGTTGTTGAATGTATCATAGGTTTGTCTAAAAACTCTATGTCTAAAAACTTGGACAATTCATAAGCTTACCAAATAGTAAAAATAATGCTGTTCTTAATAGGCAATTTTTTGATGAAATCGGCGTCCAAACTTATTAAAGTGAAAATGTGCTAAGAAATAATGTTATCCAAAAACTTTGTTTTAGCTTTTTTATGGCCACCATTAGTAAGGAATCATCAAAAGCATTTGAAGTTTTTGTCGGGTCCAGTGTAGTTTTATTTATAATATCTTCTTAATTTTTCGATACCATTATGTATTATAATTTCTTTATTGCACGGAAAACAATGTGATACATAGTCTTAAAACAAAGGTAAACAGGCAAAGGCGAGCTTATCTCTAAAAAGAGTTAATTAATAACATTTGTGTACAATGCTATTACTATACCTTCGCCGCTGAGAGAATGCCTCGATTCGATTAAGTTTTAGATACGTCACAGTAACAGAACCTACACAAGGATTTTCTTGATTATTGTTTTTGTTGAAAGGAATGATATTACTATTAGTTACAATGAGATCTAGAAAGACGCTAAATGAGGAAGACTAGACAATTACATGTGACCTCACTTAACCTCACCAGGGGTTAGTCTAAGGCTAGAGGAAAAGTACATTAACATGTTGTGTGAACAAGGAAAAGACGCAAGATTTATAAATAAAACTATGTCCCTGAATAAACCGTATAACCATTTTATTTGTAAATCGTGCTATGTATTTTTATCTAGCCTAACCAAAATTGGGAAAAGTGTCACTTTTCCCATCTTTCAGTACATTCGGGCAATTTGAGATCAATTTCGTCGATTAAGCTTTTTGACTAACCTATAAGAACCTTCATATTTGAATCAGCAAATAAGGGTGCAGTAGGGGAGGCAGTCGCTCACGTCCGAAGGAATTACTTGGAACCCACAGCCCTTCACGTCCTTCCCGGGTAGTGCTAACGAGCGACAAATCATCATCATCATAGTCATCAAATCATCTCAACACATTATAATTTCCAGGTTCTCAAATGAGAACCTGACCACTTGACACTGGCAAAATTAACCTCAAAAGAGGTTAGGACGCCATTAATAAAAAGAAGAAGAAGAAGGGTGCAGTAGCAGATTTTAGTAAAGTTTTGAGTTAGATTCCTATTCTTTGATTCTATTAATTTAGTAAGATTCTGTTTTGGCTTGGTAATTAAATCAAAAAATAATTACAAGGCTACCTAGGGCGGACAAAACAAAACAAACCTTTGGTCACTCTTTTTCCCACACTAAGTGGCAGAGACCCTCGCGCTTAGTCGTTTCTCATAATAATGCTAATGATGGTCATATTTCTTCACCAGATACGGTCTACTGGGCGCGTCAGGCTGCGGGAAGACCACTCTGCTATCCTGCCTGGTGGGCCGGCGGAAACTGAACAGCGGGGAGATATGGGTGCTGGGTGGCAAGCCGGGCACCAAGGGTGGGTACATGGTTACACTGAATACCGTGGCCGTTTCGCCAAATCAGACAGTTAACCAAAATCCTGAGCCGTTAAAGAACGGTTTTTAATCATGTATCGTCGACAGGGAGCACTTATCCATTTACGGGCGGCGCGGGGTACGAGGTAAGAGAGCTGTGATTGGTCAGCCGCTGCGAAACTGTCTGGCGGCCCATCATCGTACATAGGTTGCGTAGGCGAACGTTTGTTGAATACAACAAACGTTTGTCGAGCCGCATTCCCCCGCAGGCGCAGTCAATTGGATATATTATAGTCTCTGATCGTCGAATACGTTAACTTGATTAACCGAAAATTGGTCATTCGAATTTAGTGTGAAGTAGTTCAGAAGAACAAAAAGGAAACGGAAAAGGAAATGACAAATCCAACTTTTCTTTCAATGACCTGATGGACATTTTTTAGAATACGATTCTGCCTACCGAGCTTCTAGCCCTGGAGTCGCGTACGGAATTGCGTGCCAGTGGCTAATAGCAAGGGCGCAAAAAGTTTTGACTTGTCGACGGTGCCGAGACGCGCCCGCGCGTGCTACAACAAAACAATTCTGCGCTCTCGCTATAGACACTGCCAAGCCATGTACGCGACTCGCCACCCAGGTATCTTATCCAAATGGCGGCCACATATTGATTAGAGGGGCCCAATTCTCGCACATGCTAATTGAAAGCGTAGACGTAAAATATTGACATTTTCGTAGGAAATGTCGTAGACAATAGGCTTGTGGCCAAGGTAATCCAATAAATCTAGGAACAAGTCTTAAGTTGAAGCATTATGTACAAAATGGCTTGACATTCTCAGAATTGTATATTTCCAGCAGATATATTTTATAAAGTAAATTTTGTGCAAAAGAAGACAGAATTTGATGGCACTTTTACATGACGTCATTCTGTTGTTATTTCATAGAACTCAGGAAGAAAAGTTCCGCTTTGACAGTTCATAAAAAATACGCGTGTAGCACCGTACACGTGTTAGAAGTAAAACTTCTGTAGCTAGATCATTAAGTGGTACCTATACTATACACCTATACCTACCTATACTAAAAGAGATTTAAATTTCCAATTTTGAGATCCAATCTCTGCTTCAAGTTACTTTTATGTTTCAGACGTCCGATTATTTGAAATTATTTTATACTTGTACTTACTTTTAATACGTCATGTCATTTATTTCCCACCATTCCTTATCTACAATTTGTCGCGCTCGTGGTGATATACTTAACTCATTCAATAGTGTCACTACTATTTGCATCTCGCTCAGATTATATACCATCTGACGACGTCACGTCTTAAAACCGTCTCGCTCAAATGTATGCATTGCTTTGCTTGTCTCTGTGCCCAGTCCCTTTATTTAATTGATCGAGTACGTATTTTCAACTATTCCAAGTTAATGTGTACCTGCGGGGCTACCATAAGGCTTGCCACTCACCTCAGTCGCGCAGATAAATGACAAAGAAGATGGCTAAATCAATATATGGACGACTGCCCCAGACATGTACAAAGACTTCTCAACAGCCAATAGCATTTAAATATTCATTCATAAATTTAATTTACTGCGTCTGTATTTAGTTTGTAGAACTTGAAGAAAAAAATATATATAGGTAAATAAGAGTTGTTACTCAATACTCCGTGATTCCAATATGATTCCGTGACCTTTGCCGTCGCTAGAAATAAGCACCATTTTGCAATAACATGCAACATAACGCCATCTAGCCACTCCTCTGGAAACCTCCTGTTTTCAACAGTTTTGCTAGTTGGCAATTATGTTGCATGTTATTTTTAACCATGGCAAAAGTCACTAATCAATGGCGGAGTATGAAGTGACAACTCTTAATTATTTAATCATTTCCTTCAAGTTCTACAAACTAACTAAAGACGCAGTAATTTATGAGAAAATATTTAAATGCTATTAGTTGGCTGTTGAGAAGTCTTTGTACATGTCTGGGGCAGTCATTTTGCCAAATTGCCAACTCCTTTCGCGTCTCAATGATGTTTCTCCATAAAATAGCGCGCATTCATTATGATATGACATTAAATTGTGACAAAATGCGTGGCTGGGGTGACTGGCGTGCCTTATGCAACCCCCTCTAACCTATACATACCTACTTTGCTAGGATTTTTTAGGGTTACTTCATCGCGAAGCGATGACGTAACTCTTATTTAATTTTATTCTTGACATTTCCTTAGTCCGCCATACGACATACCTCGATTTTGATATTTTACTTCAACATTATTGACTGGCATGAAGCATTAACTTTAAAATTACAAAAGCTTATTAAAATCAAAATCGTATAATTTCAACAGTTATAACAACAATTCAACTTTAAAATATGTATTACAAAAATTACATACAAACAAATAAGCGAAACAATAAGCCATTAAACTTATGGCTCTGTAAGCTGTAGACCTCGCTTTGGCCGTTTACTACAGATAAACATTAAATAGGTAGGTATAACACGTACTTAGTAGCTAAACTGCTAATTTGTGACTTGAACTGCACTATATAATAAAAAGTGGCTTTAGAACAGTTCTAGGTACCTACTTATTGTTTTCAAGAAGTCTTAATGCAGCCATCCATCACATCGGAATTTGCTTGAAAACTAAATATCACATTTGGATGATTCTAAGTGACTTTATGCGATTACTAGCTGCCCGTTGCGCGACGACGCAGCGCGTTTTAGGTACCTATTCCATAGTTACCGGCCACAAAACGATTCGTTCATCATTTTAGAAATCCATATCGACCCGTGTGACATTGATGAAACTCTTTTCTTACAAACTGTATGGATCGCATCGCACAACTGTCAAACATAAGTTCCGGTTCCAACAAAGAGGTTGAACGAAGTAGTTTTTGGTCACGTCACTGGTTTTGGCCATACCGGAAATCAAGAACTCGTGGAAGAATGCTTAAAATAATTTTTATTTGATAACGTTTCATCAGGTTTTTCTCTCACTAATTAACATTCTTTATTGTACGAATGTATTATTATCTTATCTGATTAGTTAAAAACCGTATTGAAAATAGTTGCGGTTTAAAAGTCTTCAGCCGACCCTGACGTCACCGATTCCAATTTCCGTTACATTTCTTAGCCACTCGTGATAGCACCCGGCTAGTAGTAATTGAAAAGCAAATATATGAATAACCCACAGTTGAGAGGTTAAATAAATTTTACCCCCGTGCCCCAAGAAGTTTTACTTCAAAAAGTATCTATTTTGACTTGACAGGCCACAAGCCTTGGCCCTGATGTCGACATATAGTGACTGATGACGATGACCCCCAGGTTCCGGCGTGCCCGGCAAACGAGTCGGCTACATGCCGCAGGAGATCGCCCTGTACGGAGAGTTCACCATCAAAGAGACCATGATGTACTTCGGCTGGATATTCGGGATGGAGACCAGGGAGATTGCTGAGCGACTGCGGTTCTTGCTCGACTTCCTTGATCTGCCGAGCGAGAACCGCATGGTGAAGAATTTGAGGTTAGTGCTTCACTCGTAAAGCTGTGTCAGGAGGCGCTTCATAGGGCAGGGGGCAACTATCGCTCTATCGAGATCCTCTCCATAGTCGAGATATCGGTTTAGTAATAATATTGCATATCTACGTCGAAAACGATCTGGAGGCCAATTCCCGTTTCTATAGCTTTGTCGAATTAGACAAGTGGAAGGTGGTTCGTCTTTTAATATGCCAAGGACCAATCACCAAGGACCTTTGCCTATTGAAAGACGAAGCTCCTCCTATATGTCTAATACGAATTGAGAGTCTAATGGCTGAGAATCGGCTTCCTGGATTCATATTTCTTTAGATCGAAAACGGGTCCAGATATCTCGGTTGGTCTTAAGGTGGGTCGTGACATTAGTTTTTGGTTTTCGATGGAGATATTTGTTATCTTGAATCAATATTTTGACCATGGAAATGATCTCGACAGCTCGAGAATTGCCCCCAGCTTGATAACTTCTGACATTTGTGTTGGCGACGAGCCCGACACCCTCCACCAACCCGCACTGAGCCAGCGTGGTTGAGTATGGCTCAGTCTTACTCGTATCCGGGTGTGGCCTGGTCCCTTGGTGGGGACATTAATGGGCTACATTTACTTGTCTACTTCTTTTTTTTTTCGTGGTTATCTCCCAATTCAAACATCTAACTCAACAAGTGTGCTCGACACAACATGGTCGGACGGGAAGGCGCTGGTAATCATAACACAGGTTTTATACCTAGCTTGGTTACCAACGCTGCTGTACCGAGATATTTGTCAATGTACCCACATTATAACACATACTTACTTGCTTGCACAGAATAAAATGTACCGATGTCAGTTACGCAATAAATTTTCATTATTTCATTATCTCTTTCGAGGTTCATTTTGCCAATGTCTTGAGAATCTCTAATAATGTTTTGAGGCCTAAAATGCAATGACTTACGTACGATATACAGACGTTCTAACGGTGATGAAAAACATCGTGAGGAAACCTTCATTACTCCATAGCTGCGGCGATGCGCTTGTCCCGTGTCACGCATAATGGAGTATCGAATATCTCGCTACACGTGGGCACTTGTGCCTCTGACACCCCGTATGGGAAAAGGCGTGACTTAATACTGTATATATCATGGCGTAAGAAATTTAAGTAAAAAAACGTCTCGGGCGCCCCGTCGAGAAGCAAAAAAATAAATGGTCACGTTACGTATACGCCCCGTCTCGGGCGCCCCGTCGACAAGCGAAAACCGGAATCAATGGTCACGTTATGTATACACCCCGTCTCGGGCGCCCTGTCGACAAGCGAAAACCGGAATAAATGGCCACATCACGAATACGCCCCGTCTCGTGCGCCCCGTCTACAAGCGAAAACCGGAATAAATGGCCACGTTACGTATATGCCCCGTCTCGGGCGCCCGGTCGACAAGCAAAAACCGGAATAAATGGCCACGTCACGTATACGCCCCGTCTCGGGCGCCCCGTCGACAAGCAAAAACCGGAATTTTGCGCCATCGCTATAGCTATTGTCATGCGATTCTCGCCCAGAATCACGGCCCTGATGTATTGTTCGTACAGCCTAGCCATTTCGCTTAGGATTCAATTATCTCCATAATGTCTTAGTCATAGTATTTTATTATAACCCGTATATGTACGTAATACTTATTGCGTCGCCATACAAATGGATTTTATTATTGACAAACCACACGGATAAATACGGAAATAATAAAGGTCTGCTTGTCGTATTTTCCGTTGAATAGATATTGACTTATATTTACAGTATGCATAAATATTTTACAATCACACGTACGTTAAATGACACTTAACTGGGAAATATGTATTGAAAATGTAAATCAATTTAGGATTAAGAATTTACGCATAAAAATATACACACACAATAAATAATAATATTACACACCTAATAAATCTACGAACAAGTCTGAAGTTAAAGCATTATGTACTTACTTACAAAATGGTTTGACAATCTCAGAATTGTATATTTCCAGCAATATTTTATAAAGTCAATTTTTGTGCAAAAAAACAGCATTTGATGCCACCCGCCACATGACATGACGTCACGTAGTGCTATTTCATAGAACTCAGGAACAAAAGTAACGTTTTGACAGTTCCTAAAAAGTATATATTTTGACTAGCAGGACACAAGCCCATTTAGAACATGGAGAGTTATTTATCTAAAGGATGTTTTTCATTGATCCAGTATCACTTGATTCCAGCACTGGATTGAAACTGGATCAATGTTAACATGTTTCAGCGGACACTCTACTGGATTGAACTGGATCCAGTGTCAATCCAGTGGTGGAATCCAGTGATACTGGATCCAGCTACTGGATCAATGAAAATCAGCTTTAGCAGCCGATATTAATAACCTGACTATCCATGACCTGCAGATTGCTAGTGTCCATTTTGACATTAATCCCAGCGCAACTGTCAAACGTAACGCTTAAGACGGCGCATATGGCAAAAACAGGCTTTAGCAAAACACACATCGCTCGGAATCATAAGTATTATTGCTGTATGTTTTTTCACGAGCTTGTTTATCACGAGTGTCAGCGTGACTTCGCTTTCTCATTTTATTAATTTTGCTCGATAGAAAACTCTCCTGAAGTTGCCAGAAAATCTGTCTGTCACAATGTTTTATTTTACAATTTTGCACCGCATCTGAATTTGTGTTCTTGTTATTTATCTAATCATTATAAAAATGGTACAGTATGTTCCTCATTTAGACTTGCTTAGCTTGGCTTTAACCTTTTTTATATTTTTATTTAATTTCCTCTAAAAATAAGTTAAGGATGAAATTCTAAGATCTGATTGCCTAAGGCCCGCCCTTAATCGGATAGTAGGTTATCAAGGTTATCGGCTGTAAGATGATATGGGCCTATTAGACTACGCTGTCGGCAGGGCCCTGTCTGACTCACTGTCTCTTTCTAGTCGTTCCATCATAAGTGGGACGTCTATACAAATCGTGCCCTGCCAACAGCGTAATGTAATAAGCTCTCAAGAGTTTCATCGATCTGAGATCGAGACCCTGATTAAAAGGGCCTAGGACTAGACTCCTTTCCCACAAGCGAATTAGAATGGCACATTAGTGGTGGCGTGTGGTCGGCTGTACTTCAAAGCAAAGCAATTTGAAACAACGCAATTTGCTTCAACCTTCTGCAGTGCTTAGTTTCGCAACTTTGTACCATCGGCGGCGATTACTTTTGGACTTAAAACGTTCTTATACCGTGGTTCGTAGGGATTATTTTTTGGCTAGGACCTCGTAGTATTATTGTGTACGTAAACCTTCGTGCTATATAGAAGCACAAAGACGCGACTTCTTGTAGCGTGGTCCATGTAAACCTTCTGGCGATTGTAGCACGAATTGTAATGTACTAGCTAAGTGCTAGGCAAATATGTAAGATGCATAAACCCTTTGAATGTACTGTTTGTTAAAATTATTGCAAGTGATTGACGATTGCATTTCAGTGATTGAAGATTTGTTTAGGTATTTAACTGATTTGATTTGTTTAGGTATTTAACTGAGGGTAACAAAATAGATACGTAATCTGAAGTAATATTACAATTTGGGTGCTCCGTGGTCTAGTGGGTTTCACCTTGCATCTCACGCAGGAGATGCAGGTTCGCGTCCCGGTGCTGACCATGTACCAGTTTATCGGACACTCCGTGTTTTCGGATGGCACGTTAAGCTGTAGGTCCCGGCTAATATCACTACTTCGCAGTATGTAGTAGTCGTAAAACCCCTCCACCAACCCGCACTGAGCCAGCGTGGTGGAGTATGGCTCAATCTTACTCGAATCCGGGTAAAGGCGTGTGCCCCTCGGTGGGGACATTAATGGGCTACATTTACTTACTTTACAATTAAAAAATGTACTAGATCTCTAATGGTGTGGTTGCCTTAGTATATGTATGTACTATAGAGTGTGTGCAAAAAGAGAACTGGGGCATGGCGTACATACAATCTAACTAATACAAAGTACGTCGGTTCTCTTTCCGCACGGACTGCGTACTTCTCTTGAGCAATTATGAATTACGTGTGACGAAACTTCTGGACAAAAAAAATAGCCAAATAAAAAAGATTGAATAACTCATTACTTTTTAATCTAATTTCCTTTCCATTTCAATTTCGTTCATCGAATTGTTTGTGATTTCCAAATATTACAAAACAATAACATCAACATAAGGCCCAATTCACCAATCAAGTCTGTCGGTAGGATTAACTAATGTTAAAATTGTTGCGATAAATAATAAGAAAAAATAACATATGAATGTGACGTGACGCCACGTTTTTGTGGGGGGTGGCAAAGGTACCAGTTGAGTCCACGTATTAATTTAAGCACCCATGAAACTTGGCTTGCTTGTTCCTTTCTTTCTTTCTCTTTTTTAGGGAAGTCTGCTACCATTTACGAAAACTTCATTAAATTCCGTCCACCCGTTTGAGTGATAGGCCACGGACAGACATACAGACAGAAAATAAAGAAAGATGATCCATGTATTCCATGAGCTAAGTTCTGTGTATTTGTATTATCATCATCATCATCATATCAGCCCGTATCATCCCACTGTTGGGCATAGGCCTCTCCCAAAGCTCGCCACTCGCATCTGTCCCTCGCCATTCCGGTCCACTGCCTACCGGACACCTTTACAATATCATCTGACCACCGGGCCGGTGGTCTTCCAGCTGCTCTTTTCCCTGTTCGCGGCCGCCACTCTGTTGCTGCCTTGGTCCACCTTCCGTCCTCCCTTCTGACCAAATGTCCCGCCCATCGCCACTTGAGCCCCGCGATCCGCGTTACCACGTCTGCGACTTTGGTAAGTCTACGTGTTTCAACGTTAGGTACGCGGTCCACGAGACTGATGCCTAGCATCGCACGCTTTTTAATATCTACAGAATAAAATTATTTGAGTTTGAGTTTGGGACATTCAAATCAAGATGCTTCTGCGGACTTCTGCCATCTAATCTGGCACAAAAGCGCCGCGTTGACTTACAATGTTTTTTTTATAACTCCGTTTCTCTCCTACTTTCTACGCATGACTCGACTATTACCACTACCTCGGGCTATCGCGAACAAATCTCCATCTTCAATTGTAATAAAATAAGGTTTATTTTCGCTTGTTTTTAGTAGTGGTAAGTCGTTCCGGTAATCAGATTGAACAAAGCGCGGGAATTATGACATTTGACACGCCTACCTGTCAGTGTAATTGACATAACTAAAGGTTAGTTCAGTTTTTGCTGCCCGTTAACTGACAATAGTTTGTTACGTGGTTTGTGTTTACTTGTGGTAGCTTGACTGACACTTTCTTTCTTTGGTGTAGAAAGAAAATACACTTACTTAAAAAATTACTTCTTCAAGACACGTTTAAAACTTAAACTTATAAATAAACTTGAATGAATTTGTCATGTTTTTATGGCATTAACATATCTTCAAAAGTTTAGTCAAATTAAACGCAGGTTTACACACAACATAATTAACCGCCTATTTTGTTGTGGAATTTGCCCCAACAAACAAAAACGAGCTCAAGGTTAATAAAAAAGTGAATCGTAATTTCGTAATTTCGTAATTTCTTTATTGTACTCACATGACAGTAAAAATAGCTTAACATACAAAAAAAAATGTACAAAGGCGAGCTTATCTCTAATAAGAGATTTCTTCCAGCAAACCATGTTGGGTAGGAGACGGAGATGATAGGTAAGGGGAAGAATTGCGCGTACAATAAAACTATTCTAGTAGGTACCTATAATACATAGATATTATTATTACATATCCGGAACATCTTTGAGAAATAAATGGTTATTTACCACGTATTGATTTCATAACATCACTTACTTAGATGACTTGAAATTAATAGAGTTTCATTTATTCACTTTCCCTCTACAAACTTGATATGTCATGCAATAGCAAAAATTGCGCTTTCATCTTTCAAAAATATGTTTTTCTTACCTGATTGCTAGAAGAAATCTCTTGACATAGATAAGTTCACCTTTGTACATTAATTCTCCATTGTACAAACAACCCCTTGTCAGTGTGTGTGTCGATCACATGCCTTGACGTTACGCCCATTTAAGTTTAATGGTGCATTAAAGATAGTTTCTGCAACTGGCTGACCCCACAGTGTGCGAAGTTTATTACTTACTCTCCATCTCTCTCCCACCAGTGGCGGTCAGCAGCGTCGTGTCTCTTTCGCCGTGGCTCTCATGCACGACCCTGAACTCCTCATTCTGGATGAGCCGACAGTGGGTGTGGACCCGCTGCTTCGCCAGTCGATCTGGACGCACCTCGTGAGGATCACCAGCTCGGGCGACAAGACTGTCATCATCACGACGCATTACATCGAAGAGGCTAGGCAGGCCCACAGTGTAAGTCATAATTTTTCTTACCTTACTTTTATGAGAGATAAGTCCATCGTCCGGAGACAAGACTGATATCATCACGCACGACGCAATACATCGAAGAATTCGAATATTGTGACGTACTTGGAGATGTCATACGAATAAATAAAAATTAGATCGAAGCCCACAGTACAACCGTCGACTTGATGATATCGTCGGACCATCGGCCGACCACTGTGTTATGTGTGGACCCGTAGCATACCGATTTTGGGGGGAGGTTTTGTCGCGGACAGAAGGTGAGGGACAGAGACATGTTAATGCACGTACTGGGTCCTTCACTCTCTCGCGCCGATCCTCGCGGGCTGGCATGCTTCGAATGCTGGATGTTTATATATGTGTGGTATCGCCGTTCCTGGATACCACGTCACAGGATCTCCTAGTTTGAGTTCAGAAGCAGAAGAATGTTTATATAAACGTTTGTCTATTTCAATTCCTCAGATCGGACTGATGAGATCCGGCAGATTCCTGGCCGAAGAGTCTCCTCAGGCTCTCCTCACGATGTACAACTGCATCTCCCTGGAGGATGTCTTCCTAAAGCTGTCTAGGAAGCAGGGTGAGTGATCCATCTTCTTCATCAGCCTGTTAGGTTACAGGGAAATATCCCACCTCTACCCACCTCATTCCTCATTTTTATAATGCTTAGTGATTGGTCATCGATTAACTAATCATATCTTTTGAACAGCTAGGAATTCGGCCGTCATTCTTGTAACTCGCAGCTATTTTGTGCGACCCCCACATGGCTGGTCCGGCCTTCTTTTTTGCTGCCGTCGGCCCAGAGACTATTTCTCCAATTGACTGCGTCTGCGGGGGAATGCGGCTCGTATACGCAACCTATGTACGATGACGGGCCGCCAGACAGTTTCGCAACGGCTTACCTCGTCCCCCGCCGTCCGTAAATTGGTGATTTGTGTTTCAAAGGAAAATGTTTCTATGCGCTCTCCACTGGATAAGTGCTCCCTGCGTCCGCCTGTCCTCTTCCCTTCACTCCCTATTGTGACGAGGGGAGGAAGGTGAGGTACTTCACTTACTGTTACGTATAGACCTCCTCATACTCGTCATTTCTACTTGCTCGGGCGAACCGCGTCAATTGTTTTTCTCTCAGGTTTTTTGCTATCCTCTATTTCATCTATCTATCTGGCAGGTCTGTTGCTAACTTGATGGTTTTGTTTGACGAAACTCGAGTCTAGTCGAGTTAGAGGCTATGGGATCTTAATGGATTGAGGACAATATGTGGATATGACTCCACGTTTAGGTACAAGACATGTCATCTTAACAAAGCAAAGGACACGTCAATTCATTGCACAAAATGTGGCAATGTTATTGTTCTAAGAATCTCGCGACCTCATGAGCGCTCTCTGTGTGGGTCATAAAGTCATAAGTTGAATGATGAAACACAACACAATGCAAGGTCGACCTTATACTTGTATAGTAATAAAATGTAATAACCAAGGGTTATCCCATCTCAACCCAACGAACGGATGACGTCACGGATTTCCCATACGGGGAGGCAGAGGCACAGTTCGACGGCACAAAGCTAAAAAGGGATCTAAAGAGGATTGTTTCAAAATATCCTATCCTTTTGTCCTTGATAATGCGAAAAAGATAATCACTAATGTATGGTTGACATGTTTGTATGGTGTCTTGTCGTTACGTTATAAAAGTTCTACAAAGTATTTGCCCAAATCTTTTAAGATTCAGGTAAAAAAAACCAAGGTCAATATATCCCTCTTAGAAATATACTTACTTAGGTATTCAATATATTTATTTATTTTAATAGTTATCTATCACGTACGAATAAACAAAAGATCACTCACACCTATACGATAATTAGTTACTAACCCTTTCCCCCTCTAATGGCTAAAAGCCTAAAACGTGTCGTGCAAAAAAAACCTTAGCACGAGATTTATTTCGAATAATATGTTTAATGTTTCGTTTAATAGTCCAATTACAACCTTTGACATCTAAAAGCCTCTATAAGGCTTAGGCTAATGGTACCTACAAAAGCTATAATACGTATAAATCTTCCCCGTGCATGTAATTGCCAATCATGGGCCATTGTGCAGAGCCTCATATACTTTATTGCACAAAATAATACATTTTACAATGGAAAGTGGACAACACATGACAAAGGCGAGCTTATCTCTAATAAGAGATTTCTTCCAGCTGAGATTTCTACCTCGTAGTATTATAATATCTGTGACCTCGTCTAACTGGCATCTCCTCTACAGTCGTAGCGCCAGGCCAGGCCGGCAACCAGGCGATAGAGCTCAATGTGACAGGGTCCCTCGGCATGAACAAGATGAAGAGGGAGGAGGCACCTTACGCAACTGAGGATGACCAGGTCAAAGGGCTCAACTACCACCAGAGCAGGGAGATACTCATCACGGAACACAATGGTATCTCTAATGGCGATGTGAGTAACCTTGTTCATTTATCCCCTAGGATGCCAAACTGTCGGGATCCAGTGTCGGGATCCGACGCCGCCATTGTAGGGTGTTCCATATTTTCCGGTGCTGTCATTTCGTTGCCTATCTCTTTCTAGTATATCTTAAAATGTACAGGAATGACCAGGATAGCTAATGAGTGAATGATCCCCACCCACACATAGATAGAGCACACACGCACAAAGACAGTTCCAAAGATCTGAAACCCATGTGCGCCACCTTGTCCGGATCCGACGTTGGCACTCAACGACATCTTTAAAATAAACGGCCAAGTGCGAGTCGGACTCGTGCACGAAGGGTTCCGTACCATTATCTATAAAAAACCTCAAAAAAAACATGTTGTATGGGAGCCCCCCCTAAATATTAACTTTAATTTAATAATTTATTTTTTAAGTAAATATACTGAATATATTGTGAACATTTTATGCGTCTACCTGCTACCATTATCAATATCAAACAAAAATGAGCAAAAAAATCACGTTTGTTGTATGGGAGCCCCCCTTAATATTAAATTTCTTTTGTTTTTTAGTATTTGTTATTATAGCGGCAACAGAAATACATCATCTGTAAAAATTTCAACTGTCTAGCTACCACGGTTCATGAGATACAGCCTGGTGACAGACAGACAGACAGACACAGACAGACAGACAGACAGACAGACAGACAGACAGACAGACGGACAGCAAAGTCTCAGTAATAGGGTCCCGTTTGGCACCCTTCGGGTACGGAACCCTAGAAATGACTGACTGCAGAAGGGTAATCTATAACAATCGAAAGCTATAAACCAAATGGAACTTAGGATTGGTTCCATCCTCCCCGGTCCCCGGTCCCCGGGGGAACTTTTCGGTGCCGCCGGGGAAGGGCGGAAACGTGTGCCATGCCAACTCTAGTAAGTTTCAACCGTCCCTGATGACGTGAACCGTGAGTGTGCGTCACTATCTAAGCAAACGCACTTTACAAAGTCCAAATACTGTCGCTAACTCGCAAATATTTTTTTCTATTGCTAACGTTTTGTAATATTTGGTTTCAGATTCCCAGCAAAATTGCCAGCAATATTACACCTGACTGTGACGACTGTGGCACCGGCTGTTTCAACGTAAGTTTTGAAATTATTTCACAATAGTGTTGATTTTTAAGTAATTTAAAGTATCATTGTTAGTGCTGGAGCATACAATCAACAAGTTATTACAATGTTTAGCAAGCTGTCTAACGCCTTTAATAAACCTTTAGCTTAAATATTTCATGCTATTCTAAACTTATATTGCAAGATTAAGATAATTAGGATCAGTAAACTAATAAAATGCTCGTTTAGTAAACGGATGGCATTCGTAGCATCTTCGAATCGTGTTCTAACTACCCACAACTGTTGCAAGAATATGTGGCTTTTCCCCTTTAGCTTTTCCTTGGCCAATGGCCTCGTCCAGACTGAATGGTGACTTGGTCGGCGCGACGGCGAGCCTCACTTTAGCCACACCTACAGTATGGACGCAAGCGGTTTCATATGTTCCATATTGCGCGCGCGCCTTAGCCACCGCGCAAGCCATTCACTCTGGAGGCTAATCACAACCAAAGAGGACAACTAACAAGTTTCTCGAGATCCACATGTAAAAAATCATTTCCTCTTTCTTAGCCAACCATTAGCTCTTTCATAATAGGTAGGTATTCTTCCCCTTACCTATCATCTCCGTCTCCTACCCCAACATGGTTTCCGGAAGAAATCTCTTATTAGAGATAAACTCGCCTTTGTACATATTTGTTCTATGTTATGCTATTTTTACTGTCATGTGAGTACAATAAAGAAATTACAATTACAAAGGTAGGTATTATTATTATAGATATTATATATTTATGTACCATATGCATGCTAAGTAGTTCTTATTTATACTATGTATTACTTTAATTTTTATTTTATTAGCTTTGCTTTAGGTTATATATCTATAGATACCTATTATATATTTATTTTATACATCAATAGCAAGTATAAGTAGTTTTATCCAGTTTATTTTTATCTTTGTGCACTAGGACCAACTCAGCACCATATTTCCCGCCTAGGTTTGCTGGTAGAAATCTCTCCTAAGAGATACGCTCGTCTTTGCGCACTATTATTAATATGAATATGAATGTAACCGTTCCAGTGGACGACCCGCGGTAAGTGCAAGGCGCTCATCCAGAAGAACTTCCTCCGTATGTGGCGCAACATCGGGGTGATGCTGTTCATCTTCGTGTTGCCGGTGATGCAGGTCATCCTGTTCTGCCTCGCCATCGGGCGGGACCCCTACGGGCTGCGGCTGGTGAGTGGCCCCGGCTAGGGTATATTGGATATGGATTGCTCGTCCGTCCAAAGATCACAGTTTTCAACCTTTTTTAGTTTATTTTTAAATGAAAAATTTATTTATTTTCTCCCAAAAATAATTGTAGGTACTTATTATGGTATAGTAGGTAGTTTATGCTATCTAAGAAACAGTGGGAGACAGGAGTCCAAAATAGGTTAACCCTGTGCAATGGATCTCCTGGCCTCCCGCTCTCGAGGTACGATGACGGGCCGCCAGACAGTTTCGCAGCGGCTCACCAATCACAGCTCTCTTACCTCGTCCCCCGCCGCCCGTAATTGGTGAGTTGTGTTTCAAAGGAAAATGTATCTATGCGCTCTCTACTGGATAAGTGCTCCCTGGGTTGAATAGGTTGAATACAACTAACGTTTGGCGAGCCGCATTCCCCCGCAGGCGCAGTCAATTGGATATAGTCTCTGTTGAAAACTCAGGAGTATTGGGTGATTTTAAAAACCGAGCAAGGGCAATAGACTCTTGCGGGAGGTTAATTCTTAAATTAATAATATCTAAGATATTCAAAAGAGGTGACGTTGAATTAACACAAACAGCAAAGCAATGCCAGTGACATAATCACTGACATCACTATTATCGCCTAGCCGTTGAGAGCTCAGGTTGAGAGAATGCGATCCTGCCTGACACATGTCAGTTTGGGATGCAATCCCCTTTGTGGGAGTGATATAGAGTGAAAAGTAGCGCGGGACTAGACAGAGACATAGACATGTGTCAGGATCGCATTCTCTCAGCGGCCAGAGTATAATGCATGACATGTTATATCATGTCTTTTCTCAGACAGGGTGGTAGTGGCACAAGTTCACCTGAGTAATTATAATTAGTGTAAGTGAAATGAAATGAAATGGTTATTAAGATCGTTAAAGATGCTGGTTACACAGTAATTGATAACTTACAAACTATGTAGTACTATTGGTTTAATATAATTAACCTCCTGCAATAATCTGTTGCCCTGGTACTTAATGGAAGTATGTTGAACGGATGAAGAGAGTTAAACATTGTAAACCTCTGCCTCACTGTTCAAACGGTCAATTATTTGTCGCATTTAAAGTTCCGACGGCAACTGCACGACACGATATTCATAGTTAGACGGTGGAACGAAAATAGGAAATGGGAGACTGACGCAGATCTCCCTTTTTCGGAAATTAAAATAGCCAAATCCACAATATCTTCCTCACTTATCTCATGATCTAATATTATGACTGTCCTCTCTCCCCAGGCTATAGTGAACAGCGACGTGCAAGTCATCGACGGCTACTGTCCATACAACAACTCGTGCTCAATGAAAAATCTGTCGTGTCGGTATCTGGACCATCTGAAAAACGCGTCTATTATAAAGGTGAGAAATTATTATAATATTCGAGGATTGATCCGCGCCAGGTTTCTTTGGCTGAGCGACCGGTGAGCGCTCTTTCTCGCTGCTCGCTCCGCTCGGTAAGTTGGGTTTAGAGAGAGAGAGGTGACAGCTCGACCAGAAACAAATAAACTTGGTGCGGTGTATAGGTACCTAAGCCCACTTGTGTCGCTCGGCCATTCAGAGTTTTATTTGCATGGTACTATTTATATTAGAGAAATCGGTTAAGGGCGAGCCCTAGGCAATCAGAACTTAGAATTTCGTCTTTAACTTATTTTTAGAGGAAATTAAATAAAATATAAAAACATTAAGCTAAGCAAGCCAGTCTAACTGAGGAACAGACTGTGCCATTTTTATAATGATTAGATAAATAACAAGAACACAAATTCATATGCGGTGCGAAATTATAAAATAAAACATTGTGACAGACAGACAGACAGATATTCTGGCAACTTCAGGAGACTTTTCTATCGAACAAAATTAATAAAATAAAGTTTATGGGAAAAGGAAGTCACGCTGACACTCGTGATAAACAAGCTAGTGAAAAAACGTACAGCAATAATACTCGTCATTCCGAGCGATTTGTGTTTTGCTAAAGGCTGTTTTTGCCTAGGGCGCCGTCTTAACTAAATCTATAGTTTTAAATTCACTAAAATAATCTGTTTATTTTGCGTATTCCAGGAATACTATGCAGACCTGAGCAGCGCTATAGACGCCGTGAAGTCCGGCGATGCGTGGGGTGCTCTGTACTTCAACGAAAACTACACCGATTCGCTAGTCGCCAGACTTGCTCTAGGTAAGGTATATTACACCTTTCAGGAAATTGGACTGAAATATCGCACGCCATTATGCTATTGAATATCTGGCTATACGTTGCTTGGCACAATTGTGGCTAAGCCACTCCGTATGGGAAAAAGCGTGACGCTTTATTATGATGTTGCATCTACAATCCGCTGTAAGTATAACCATAACATTATAAACTGACAAAAAAACTAATTCAGTGGGAAAATTGTTAATGAAATCTATCAAAGCGTTTCGATTGATTCGTACTGTCTAAAGAAATTATAATAAACATATTGTTTAATTGATTTTGCCTTTCTCAAGCCGATGGGCCTAAGTCCAGCCCAAATAGTTCCACCGGGCTAGGGGTAAGGGACCGAAGCAAAATTCCACTCCTTTCGATCAAAACGCAGTAAACAACGGAATACTCTAACTGTGGCTCTTATCTTCCGCAGCGGACACAGCCGATGACGAGACCATCGACTCCTCGGAAGTGCAAGTCTGGCTCGACATGTCCAACCAACAGATAGGACTCATGCTGAACCGGGACATATCCTTCTCTTACCGGGACTTCGCTAAGGTAAGACAGATTTGAAAACGAGATCTAGTAAATGCTGGAATACTAGCCTAAAACACTCATGCCCACAAGTTATTTCAAGTTTCTCGTTCTCACGAGACAGGGTATCCTAGTGATGTCCTCTAAACCGATACGGCCACGGCGACTGCTAAGGACTTAAAGCTGGCGACGCTGGTGTGCGCGAATGTGGCTGACGCAGCCAATCTTGGCTTTAAACGTTCTTCCGCACGTTGCACATTGTAGTGTGCCGTTCTCGTAATTGTAGTGAATAGCTGCAGGCATTCGAGCCGTGGCTTCATCTCGCTTCTTATCCAGATCAGCGCGGCGCCGTGCTTCAAAATCGAAGATCTTCTTTTGTGCGAGATGCCTCCATTCGGTCGGTGGGCTGCGCGCTCTTCCCAGGTCTCCGGGTCTATGTCACAGCGCTTCATATGCCTCTTTAACACGTCTTTGAAGCGTAGAAACTGGCCACCTTGCTAGCGTTGCCTTCTCGGAGCTCCGCATAAAAGACGCGCTTAGCCAGCCTCTCGTCGGGCATGCGTGAGAGGTGTCCACACCAGCGCAGTTGCCGCCGCATCAGATAGGCCTCAATGCCACCAACATTCGCTCTGAGTAGCACCTTTGTGTTGCGAATGCGATCAGACTATTTAATATGCAAGGTATGCTACGGCTAGGTATCCAGGGTATTCTAGTATGGGGCCAGGAGCTCTATTTCTCAATTGCTCTTTGGCAAACGAGCTCTCTTTTCTACCGATTTTGTTCGTTATATTTAATTCGCTCTGCAACGGTTGGTCAGAACCACTCGTTGCGCAAGTCATTATATCACACAATCGAATGAAAAATAGAGCTCCCAATGCACGTGCCTGTATGTAAACGTTATATTATTGCAGGATCTCCTGAGTACCTGCGACTACAATCCGAAGGTCGGCGACATACCCATCGACTTCCAGGACCCTATATACGGCTCCAACAACCCCTCGTTCACTGACTTCGTCGCGCCTGGTGTTATTCTCACGTGAGTAGAGTATAAAGGAATAAATGAATAGTGTCGGTAGCAGGAGCTGGAGCCTAGAGCGGCATAAGAAGGAGGGCGGAAAAGGAGCCAAATCCTAAATTTCTGTCATCACGGCTAGAGGTCTGGCTAATTAGAATTGAACATCACAAAACGCGGCAAATTTAAAAATTCTTATGCTTGTAACACCGTACATGTCACCGGATATACATATCTGTAACCAGCCAAAAATGAAATCTGTCTTTCTACAGTATTGGAGCTCTATTTCTCAATCGCTCTTTTGCAAAAGAGCGCTCTTTTCTACCGATTTTCGTTCGTTAAGTATATTCAATTCGCTCTGCAACGATTGGTCAGAACCACTCGTTGCGCAAGTCATATGTCACACAAGCGAATGAAAAATCCAGCCCCCTTAGACAAGATGCAAAACGCTATTATCGTTCGCACGAAACGCTAAGAAAATGTATACGTTTTGGTCCGGGCGGTCAGCTGATTTGTATAGAGAAGTGAAAATTAAAGTTTCTCTGATCAAATCGGTGTCATAGTGAAAGTTGCTCAGAATGATGTCCCGAACAACCCTCTAAAATATGACTACACCTTTCTGTTACATCCTGAATTTCAAGGTCGACTTGCGCCCATCTTGATAGGGTTCCCTTCATTCTAATAACTCTAATACGTTTGCCTTTCCTCCAGGATCGTATTCTTCCTCGCCGTCGCGCTGACCTCGTCAGCCCTCATCGTGGAACGCATGGAAGGTCTCCTCGACCGCTCGTGGGTAGCCGGCGTGTCTCCCGGAGAGATCCTCTTCTCTCATGTAGTCACCCAGTTTGTGGTGATGTGCGGACAAACAGCGCTGGTTCTGGTCTTCATGGTGCTGGTGTTTGGAGTGGTGTGCAATGGAAACATCATGTATGTGGTGCTGCTAACGCTGTTGCAAGGTAAGGGTTTCGTTTATTATTCAGGTTTCAGATGACAGGTTACGCCGCAGGTCCCAGCTAAGTTAGTACTTAGCTCGCATTAGCATTTATTTAGAACCTGGATCTCCCTTTGGATAGTTCTACATAAATTAAGCGCATTAATATCCCCACAGAGCGGTCAGGCCTTTATCCAGTTATGAGTAAAATTAGGTCATACTCCTTCACGATTGTTCAGTGTCTCGCTGGTTGTTGGTTTCTGTGGATACTTTTCTATTATTCGGACGTATTTTGGATGAGTCCCGGCTTAGTACAAAAGAGAATCTAGGTTAAGAATCAAAAAGGTAAATGAAGACAATATCTAGAAAGAGTCGTGTGAATAGAATAGATATCAAACAGAACTTGCCACGAGGGGCAGCTAAGGCCGCTCCTGAAATTTCGCTTGATTGAGGCGAGTATGCCGCAGGTTGTCTGCCTGCCAGTAGTCCCTAATTCTTTATTAAAATTATTTGTGTTGCCAGGTCTCTGCGGAATGTGCTTCGGGTTCGTCATCTCAGCCGCCTGCGAGCTCGAGAGGAACGCTATCCAGCTCGCTCTCGGCTCGTTCTACCCCACTCTCCTCATGTCTGGAGTCATCTGGCCCATCGAGGGCATGCCCTGGATCCTACGATACGTCTCCCTCTGTCTGCCCCTCACCCTAGCTACCACGTCACTAAGATCGATCCTCACTCGGGGTTGGCCAATAACCGACCCAGAAGTATACATGGGCTTTGTAGCAACTCTGAGTTGGATAGCGCTGTTCCTAGTAGTAACGCTCACGATCTTGAAATTCAAAAGAGGTTAGGTTTTATGTGTTGCCATGAATTTGCTCAATTTTTGACATGACAATAGTCAAGTTTAGTTTTCCGGAGGTGAAGGTTACGAAAATGGGGTGTCGAAATACCTAGTTTTTGTTTTTTCTTCGATGAATGGTTAATGGCATGAGAGTTGTATAAACTATTTTTTGCTCAAATCACAAGAACAAACTTTAATTTAATTTAAATATTTTTCTATTTTTGTTTTAATTTTATACCAATGGGTCTTGCTGTTTTAGTTCTGTTTTAGCTAAATGACTGTTAGGAGATGTAAATAGTAGTTTTTGTATTTATATTTTTAATTCGGAATAAGTACTTTAGGCAGGTACTTCAACTTTTTTATTAAATAAAATTAAGGTGGATAATTGGGAATGTTAGCAATTATGATTGGTCGAACGCTTTCTCTGTAGAACTTATTATGTAGGCGTATTATTTTTACTTTATGAAGGATGAGGAGTAATTTCTCTTATAATATTTAGTAATCCTCATTTAATCTGATTATACATATATGCTGCTATTACTTTGATATTTAGATACCTGATACAGCAAGTTACCATAGTAGTTAGGGATGGTGCCATAGACCGATGCGATAATTTCAAAAACATATTTTTATTATTTGGAAAACTATAAATAATAGTAAATGTAAAAAAACTGTAAACCCTTCGTCAAAAAGTTCGAATATTATGAAATAGTTTTAACGATATATCAATGCATAAACATGAAGGTAATTCAGAAAAACAGTGGTACTTACTTTAGGCATAAAATTAAATTAAATATATATTTCGATCAAATGTAGCTTTATAAATATGTACCGATCCATGTATTCCCAACAAAAAGTAGCATTAGGATGTTATGTACAGAATTACATTAAGAAGAAGTGAAGGTTTTTGCATAGAATAGACCTTTTTAAGATGAGGAGTGTGTAGTTTTTAATACTGTATTGTGGTGTATTCTCTATATTACATTATCTGTGAAACCGAATGGGAGATAATATAGCCGCTTTCGTACTGTAAGAGGAATAATGCAATAATGGATTTAGAAGTGTCTGACTGTGATTATTTTTGCTAACATTGACATTTTTGTAATGATAGTGATAAAATAAACGTTAATATTGTACCAATCGATGTTTGTTTTATTTGATTAATGGAGCAGTTTATTTTTGTAGTTGAGAATTATTCCTAGTTGAGAGACTGCTTTTCCCTATAGCTACAAGGGAAAAATCGATAATCCTTGAAAGAAGTCATGTATTATAGGTACCTACTAGAATAGTTTTATTGTACGCGCAATTCTTCCCCTTACCTATCATCTCCGTCTCCTACCCAACATGGTTTGCTGGAAGAAATCTCTTATTAGAGATAAGCTCGCCTTTGTACATTTTTTTTTCTATGTTAAGCTATTTTTACTGTCATGTGAGTACAATAAAGAAATTACGAAATTACGAATTACGAAGTCAGTAAGTATATTGAAGTCCCGTGGAACACTCATTAGCTGGACGAACATTAATCGACACGCAACGCAGGTAGGCAACGTCTCCGTCTACGACAAATATTAGCAATGTCAGAAGTAAAAAAAACTGTTCGACGTCCAGCTATAAAGTACCAGGGCAACAGACTGTTGCAGAAGGTTAATTCTTATTAGATTTTTAAAATTAATATCTATCACCCCATCTGAAAGTCTGTAGTGTGGTGTCAGTGCCAACGTGACCCTTTTGAATATTAAGAATTAACCCCCTGCAACAGTCTGTTGCCCTGGTACTTTATGGAAGGTTATGTTGAACGGACGACAAGATAATATTATAAAGATTGTATACCTCCTAGCAACCCATTAGCTCCTAGTAGGGTATTCATAAAGGGCTCTACTCACGATGCAATCGGTCACCTGCAACTTGTATTTCCCTCTATCTTCCTGCTCCGTCCTTCTCTAGCGGTTGCAAGGCAACCTGCCTTCTACGAGTTGCGGCGACCGATTGCAAGCCAGGTTGCATCGTGAGTAGAGCCACAAATATTATAATGGTAGAGCCCTTAATATTTTAATGTACGTTTTAGACATTTAAGAATAGCTAACCTCCAGCAGGCCTCCGTCACTGAATGTACTCGCGCGCTATAATTACCTACCGCCCGCCCGAGCTCTCGGCCGCACGGCTGACCAAGTCAGTATGGTTGTCGCAAGCCAAGCGCACGCACGTTTTGAACAGGTCATAGTGAAACACCAGAAAACGGTTACATAATAATTACTTTATTCTATACAATTACATAATTTCATAATCAATACACACAATACTTTACCGCTGGAATTGGAGCGGCGAAATTCTTAGTCCTATAACATCTTTCCCGATCTCGGCCACACCGCACACTGTGCACAGTTTGCCCTTCTCTTGTGGCATATAGCTCGCGGCGCACAGTGGACACTTCTCCTCGGGCTTGCCTCTATAGATGGGCTTGTACGAGATGCCGCAGATGTTGAAGGGGTTATGTTCGTCGTACAGCAGCTGATGCTCGTCCGTTGGTGTCTTTTCGCACGCTTGTAGTATCTTCCTGGCTTGCTGGGCGACCTGTCAACAATTAGTATGCGTTAGTTGGGTGTAAAATAAACAAAATTCTACACTATTTGAACACACGTGACTCTACAAAACAGAATGGCATTATAGGGGCGGCTGGCTGACTTAACCTAACCTAACCTAACCCTAAAAAAAACTTGATAGAGCTCGTCTAAACTGAAATGACGCGCCCCACTCCTTGGTTTTGTATTTACTTGTCATACAAAACCAAGGAGTGGGGCGCGTCATTTCAGCTTAGACGAGCTCTACCTGATACTACTAAAAACCTAGCCCTAATGTACGTAGTTTAAGCAGCTTCAGCAGCCTCCTTGCGAAAAAAACCTAACCTAACCTAACCCTAATCAGAAATTATACAAACCGACCGGTCTGGCCATTTTAAATAGTGTAGACTAATCTATTATATTCCGTGGGTAAAGATGGGTAATAGCCAGTTAGTAGCCGTAACCTATTCCTAATAAGGTACCATCAACCAGAGGGTACCGTACCCGAAGGGTGCCAAACGGGACCCTATTACTGAGACTTCGCTGTCCGTCCGTCCGTCCGTCTGTCTGTCTGTCTGTCACCAGGCTGTATCTCATGAACCTTGGTAGACTAGACAGTTGAAATTTTCACAGATGATGTATTTCTGTTGCCGCTATAACAAACAACAAATACTAAAAAACAACAGAAATTTAATATTAAGGAGGGCTCCCATACAACTAACGTGTTTTTTTTTTGCGGTTTTTTATAGATATATATTTTTAAATTAAAATTATTTTTATTATTTTTTATTTTTATTAAATTATTTATTTCAAATTAATTGATTAAACAATATCTTTTCAATGTAAATGAAATAATAGTACGGAATCCTCCGTGCGCGAGTCCGACTGGCACATGGCCGGTTATTTATGTATATGTCCCGAATGTTATGTATAATTGTATATGGCTAAGTCAGGTTAGGTCAGGCTAGGTTAGGCCTGTGCGTTTCGGCCTCAGTCTGAAAGTTGTATGTTTATTAGTATGGGTGCTGACCTCCGGCCTCGGCCCCAGCTCCAGCAGCCTCCTCGCAAAGCTGGCTGCACTGCGGTAGTTTTTCAGCTTGTAGAACATGTTCAGTGCGGTCCGCAGCGTCAGGATCTGGTGCACGGGCTGCAGCCGGCAGTGCGTGAAATACGCCGCCATCTCGCACGAGCGCTTCTGCTCGTCTAGGGTCGATTTGGGCAGCACTGGGGAACGACCGAGATTAGGGGGCGTTAATTACGTGAGGTGTTTAGGGGGGAGCCAAATCTTATCTAAACTCACTTTGGGAGAGGGGGGGTCGCGGGGAATGTCACGTAATTTTTTTAAAGACATTTTAAAAAATATATTAATATTAAGTAAAACGTGTGCCTCTCCATAAAAGTGTTAATCAAATTATAAATTTCCATTTTTTAGAATAAATCCAACGCCTAAAGTAAACTATAGAAACACACATTTTACAAAATAGGGGTCAGTAAATCGCCGAAATCACCTCACGTAATTAATGGACGCCCCTTATCATCATCATATCAGCCCGTATCATACCACTGTTGGGCATAGACCTCGCCCAAAGCTCGCCACTCGCATCTGTCCCCCGTCATTCGGGGACCACCATAGGAATACAAAATAGACGCATTCGCAAGTTGATACTGCACTTGTGTTAAATCAAATCAGTGTCTTTATTTTTGTAAAAATAATAGCGTCACGCCTTTTCTTATATGTCGTGGCAGAGGCACAACTGTGCCCACACACCACACACACACACACACACACACCACACACACACACACACCACACACACACACACTACAACGGCAAAAGGTCGCTATTGCAAAAGTACTGTTCTTGCGTCTTTTGGCCTACAGCTGCAATTCCTATTCATCATCATCATCATCATCATCATCATCAATCAGCCCACACCTACCCACTGCTGGGTATAGGCCTCTTCTCTACCACGCCATCCGCTCCGGTCCTGTGCCTCCCGCATCCACTGCCTACCGACTATGGCGGTGAAGTCGTTCGTCCATCTGGCTGGTGGTCTGCCTAATGTTTCTTTTACTGCTACAGAACTAAGTATCATAGTTAAGTTAGTTGGTTTACCTTTTCTAGCGTTCTCCATCTTCAGTCCCAGCAGGTATTCTCGACAGATTGTCAGCAGCTGCTGTGCCTCAGCCAATTCCGCCTGAATATAGACAAATTCAATTTATTAATCACGCAAATACTGTGAAAATATCATCAATTCCCAAATAAGGGTTCCTTTTTTTCCTTTTAAGGATAGGAATCTCGTCATCGCTTAAACTTTCCATAAATGTGAGAGTCTGAATCGCACTTGACCAACTTTTTTGTTACGGATTCCTAAAAATGTAAACAGCTCTTCTCAGAGCTTCTCTTAACTCAGCAAAGAGTTCAGAAGGCTGCAGAGATAGCATACTGCTTGGCAAGAAATGCTATGCAATTAAATGACGGCAACATTTGCAGAATACAGCGTATTTCCGACTTATGTAAATATGTGTTTTCTTCTATAATTTAATGTCTATTTCCTGCCTCTAAATTATCTTGTTGATGTACTATGCTTTGTTCAGTGAATAAACGTATGTCTATGTCTATTTGGTTGTCAATCAAAACACGCCGTACTGCACTAATATCACAGAACAGATAATAGTACTCCGTACAGAACGGCCACTCCCTTCCCCGCGCTGATTCAGATACCGCACCCCACCCCTGGCGTCAAAGGATTGGTTAAAGGATCAATAGACGGGGCTGAACGCCTGACGAGTGACGACGCGTATACTAAATATCGCTGCATTCGCCGCGCCACCAGCCCTAGCAAAGTTTACGCACACATTTGCACGTATACAAACATCATTTGGTTAAGTAGTAGTAATAGGTGATTATTTTACGAGCGTTCTATGGAGTGTCCGAGGTGTGCTAATATGACACTTATGTTGGCATTATATTATTTCTTGGATCTCTTGCCTACCTTGTCCCTGCAATGGCTTACCTTAGATTCAGCCTGCAACAACGGTATACTCTGCACTATCCGCTGCATTTTGTCCACAGCCTCTGTGAACTTGCCAGCGGTGGTGAGTTGGTAGCACTGCTGCAGGGATGCCACCAGACCGCTCAGCTCCATGGCTGCAACAGACATACAAGTAAATTAATTAATTTAGCCCAATAATGTCCAGAGAGGCACAGGCGTCAGGTGGCAAGTCAATGTTCTTTTGTTTGACAGGTGGCCAGCCGATATGATTACAGATAATAAGAGCGGAGATCTCACACAAGTATCCACAGCAGACGCAGCCAACGGACCTCTTCCATAGCTGCCGCTTACTCCCTTTAGGGCCACGTATTCAGAAGTTAGTGCTTCACTCACTAATAGCGGGAAGCAGCTCGCTTCCGCTCGCCTCCTTCCAGTTGCGGTGCAGGCGGCACGGCAGCGGCGGCGCGCTCGGCAACGCACCGAACGTCATGACGTCACTCGCGTACATGCTCAGGAACAGATCGTGGTAGGGCGCGAAGTTCACGATGCCGACTTGCTCGTTTAGCAGACTGGAAGGGGGAATTTCAGTGTTATATAGAAAGTAGACAAAAAAATCGGTCAAGTGCGGGTCCGACTCGCACACGAAGTCGGCTGTGCCTAAAACGGCAATACCTTCAATCTCGTCGTCAGTCGTCTCTTGCTATTAAAAGATGTCAGGCGCTATTGTATTGAAATTGACTCAATACCTACTATTTAATTCTAAACACCCTTTTTTCGTGTATTTCAGTATTTGTTGTTGTTGCGGCAATAGAAATACACATTCTGTAAAACATTTCAACTCTAGCTAGTACGGTCCGTGCTGTAGGACCCGATGACGGACAGACGGACAGCAGAGCCTTAGTAATAGGCTCCCGTTTGGCACCCTTCGGGTACGGAACCCTAAAATCTTTCCTTGGCTTCATGCAACCCCCTCTGCTCACCGGAAGGCGACCTCGAACTGCCCGGTGGCGATGTGGTCGTGTGCAGTTCTCAGCTTGCTCGAGAGAGAGAGCCCGGGGCCGCGGGTCGGCGCCACGAAGTACTCCGCTCGCTCGTCGCCGTCTATGTCCGCTGGAGGACAAACATGAACATTTACATACAGGCACATACATTAAATAAAGGATAAATGTAACAAAAATTACGATAAATTATATAAAGTTTGTAAAATCATCCCAGTTGAAAGGAAAGTAGAGTAACAAATTGCTTTAGATACATTTGGAATGCGGAACCAACTGAAAAGGAGCGGCCATGGCTACCCTACTCGTAGCACTAACAGTACTAAGATCAAATATATTATTACAAGACATATAAACTATTATGAGTATGGCTTGTAGGGTGCTGCCTAAGATACTAAATAATATGCCAGATGAGTTCCATATAGAGACAATGCCCAAGAGAAAGTTCAAAGGTATGTTGAAACATTATTATATTAAAAACCTACAAATATATTATAAAAAAACGGGGCATGGGTTTTTAAAAATATGGGTTATTAAAAATAAAGTACTGTTGTAATTAAGAGCCAAATAAAACCTACCTGCCGACAAACTTAGGCAGTTTGTCGGCAGGTAGGTTTTATTTTGGCAGACTTAAATTTGTATAAGTGCTTTATCCATAAATAAACGTTACAATAATAATAATTACTTGTGGCCCTAAACAACACAACGGACACAACCGTCCGTCCTAAGTCCACGGCACGCGATTTTCAACCTAACCCACATCGGAATAAAGTTCAAAACCTATGATAAACACAGAACAACAGATCTGGGTCTTTTGTGGAAGTTAGACGAGCTAGTAGCTAGGGTAGATTACCCTGTGTCGTGGGGACTAGAAACAGCGAAACCACAAACATGTAAACATCCAAGACATGTTTTTTTTTCTTTCGTTATCCCCGGCCAGGAATCGACCTCTCGCATGGTAAGCACAGCAGAGGTCGTCATTATAATAGAAAACATTCTCGAATTGATTACCATGGGACAATTTACATCTGCTTTACGCTCTGGAGATATGAATAGCCTTAGCGGACATTTATTACATCAGTACAGATAGTTTGAGTGCACCCTCCTCGAGTCATTACGCGATGCATTACGGTATGAAAAATCGCCGTTCGTCACAGAGCTGCCATCTATTGGCGACCCGCGGAACTACGTGGTAAGGACAGTCGTACCTGACACTGGCGCCAGCTCTTCAGGTAGGTCCAGGTCTTCGTCTCCGACGTCCCAGCCGCCGTCGTCGCACGCGTCTTCATTGTCGACTGGTTCGCCCTCCTGTGGAGATATAATTATATCAAATATAATGTTACTGCACTAAACTAGCTTCACAGGCTGAGGGGAAGTACCAGCTGCCTCTTGGACGTGTGTGACCTCTAGTTGTCATGTATAATGCTACCAACATTTAAACGTGAACTTACCGTGGGTATTCGCCGGAAATAAAAGTCTAGTTCATTCATCTCGCATCACGTTCACCTGCCATCTGCTTTGCGCATCTTACCTGTTCGTTATCGTCTAGCACGGCGTCGTCTCCACAGGCCCTAGCGGTTACTAGTGGCTCCCCGATATCAGCCGCCGCGACAGCACAAGAGTCTCGTTCATTCACTAGCATCAAGTTCACCTGCCATCTGCTTTGAGCATCTCACTTACCTGTTCGTTATCGTCTAGCACGGCGTCGTCGTCTCCCCAGGCCCCGGCGGCTTCTAGCGGCTCGTCGATATCAGCCGCCGCGACCGCGGCGCCGCCGCCACCGCCCGCTCCGGCCACCTCGAAGAAACTCCTGCGATCGAGGTAGTGAGGTTACTTTGTGAAGAAAGAAATGATAAGAGTCTAACCACTCCAATAACATCAACGCAATCTGCCTTGAGTTTTTGAGAGGTGCCATTGAAACAGCTTCAGCCAAAATAGGCGATTTCTGCTCTATGTAACAATAGTTCGCCATTGTTCGGTCGTTCGAGCGGTGTGCTTCTGAGAGACAAGGGGTTAAGTAAATATGTATACTACTAGAGAAGACGCCTCAACTTGACTTTTTGTCACATTTATAGAAGTCAATTGACCACATTACTCTCAGTCTGTCTCGCTCCGCCCACAGCTCTCTCTGACAGACTGTTTCGCCCCGCCCCCCGCGCCCCCGTCATCAAGTCGTGACACGATTTTTGTTTGAGAAACCGTCTCTATACGTAGTAATAGTAACTCAATGTTTCTGCTCTGCAATTTGTCGACAAATTCCTTCATTTCGAGTTTACTTTGAAATTAACGAGGGTACCAACCGTTTGCTGAAATAAATCAAAATTACATTATCAAAAAACTAAATTAGGAAATACACAAAGAATTCTCTTGATGCAAATAAGTACGCCTTTGGTACATGGCTTATCTATAATCTATTCAGTAGTGCATCAAAGTGATTTGACAGGTCGAGTGATACCAGTTTTTGCCGAAAAACAAAGTGTTGTGCCAAAATAATCAAGAGCATTCGTTCAGTGAATGAGTGTTTACTTTATTGTCGAAGTTATTTCTAAGGCTCTAATAGATGCTACAATAAATAGTATGCCTTACTAATGTCTTACTTTTTGTAGGTGTATACGATAAATGCGACATTTAAGGGAATTTCAACTAAAGGTATCCTAGAAAGTTTCGATGTTCTTTGTCGAAGGTAGACCCGTCTAAATAGCCAGTTTGCGCGTTAACTAGTGTTTATAAGCCTGCCCCGTTAGCAAAACTGTGAAATAAGTACAAACTATTCATTCATCTGACTGTTTTATTTCATTCATTTAACCGATTCAAAAATACACGTCACTATTCAGAAGCGAGCGACATTATTTCGCTAAGTGACATTTCGACCTGCCAAATCACTTTGATCAATTACTGAATAGGGTATAGGTTATCTGTTACACAATAAAGAAACTACGATAATGAAGCCGCACTAACTTGGAAACCGCTAACAGCGGCCAATTCGGCTGCATCGGCAGCACAGGCAGCGGCGGCCGCAGCATCGTAGCCGCCGGGTTAGCGGCCGGGACAGCCGCGCCGGCCGCTTCTAGCTGGGCGGCGAGTGCGGCGGCTTGTTCTGTCTGCTTGTGGTTGATGGCTGTGAGGTAGGCTAGCGAGAGCTGGGGGTGAGAACAACATTTTCATATCCATCAATCAATCAATCAATCAATCAATAAATAAATAAATAAATAAATAAATAAATAAATCAATCAATCAATCAATATACTTTATTGCACACAAATCAATACATTATGACAATTAAAAATGGAAATAACATGCACATTCTTTATTGCACAAAGAAGTTAAAAAATACATGGAAAATACACAATATATGCAAAGGCGAGCTTATCTCTAAATAGAGAATTCTACCAGCAAACCTAGGCAGGACAGGAATGAGTATAATATCAGGAGAGTCCTAGTGCGCAAGAAAAATAAAAATGTTATTACGGACACTACTTTGAGATTGAAGATTTGTCTTTTATTTTGGTGTACAATTAAAGTTCCATTTATATCATACATTGAGCGTGTCAGACCTTGATCCGGTCAACCAGCCTGCATTAGATCATAAAACACGACTGAGTTGTGTATACTTCCCAGTTTTTTATTAGGCTTGTCTGAATTTCTAAGCCATTCTTGCCCATGATGAGTTGAATGTCAAGTTAATGAAGGAGTAAACAGTTTTGTTGAAGAACGAACAAATGACAGAATTATTCATTCCACTTGCCTGTTCATGTCATAACATTAGGCAGAATATTAGGCAGTTTCAGCCACTTTCGCGCCTCTAGCCGGTAAGAATTAATGAATGAATGAGTGACAGAATGAATGAATGAATGAATGGGTGAATGACTATGAATGAATGAGTGAATGATAGCAAGCAAGTGCCGCCACACTAGCCGCGCCGCTGGCTTCTAGCTGGGCGGCTAGTGCAGCGGCTTGTTCCGTCTGCTTGTTGATGGCTGTGAGGTAGGCTAGCGAGAGCTGGGGGTGGGAACAAGAATCAGAAAGTTTATTGTGAATCGTAGTTTATAAGATGTTACATTTTTACATAATGTCCGTACGTCCTGTCTTTTATTTTGGTGTACAATTAAAGTTCCATTTATTAACCGACTTCAAAAAAATGAGGGGGTTACCAATTTGTTTGTGTATTTATATTTATTTTTTATGTGTGTTACCTCGAAATTTAATTAATTAATTTATGAATCGTTTTTAAAAAATCTTTTTTTGTATGAAAGGGCAGCCTTTCAGGTTGGTCCCATTTTTTGAAATTCAGGAACCGGTCCAGTACTTTGGTTTCTACATGGAAAAAACTGTCATCCAGGTAACCAAAATTACGTAATTTAGCCTTTGTGGCGTTTATGCTCATTGTCATTGAGATGAATTGGCTGAGCGATATTTGTTTATTTTGTGTAGTACCGTGAAGTCAGAAGACAGATTTTGTAAGCTCAAAAAGACAGTTTTAGCCACTTTCGAGTCTCTTGTCGGTAATGACTAATGAGTGAAATGAGGAACAACTGAATGATTCAGGGAATGAATTAATAAATAAATGAAAGAAAGAATGAATGAGAGGTCACCTGCTGGCTGTTCGCGAGCAGCTTAACCCGCTCGCTCGCGTCTCCCAGCAGCAGCGCGCCCTGGAACTGCGAGGAGACGTCGCGCCGGATCTCGGCGATCTTCATCATCTTGCGCAGCTTGTCCAGGTTGCCCGTGATGAGGTACAGGAACGAGAGCCGCTCGAAGTTCTTGGTTCGCTGGTAGCACATCTCCACGATCTGGTGTTGATATTGGTATAGCTTTATTAACACAATTACAACACATTACAGATAGATCAAATAGAGACAGTGTGATTTGATCAGAGCAACTTTATTTTTCACTTCCCAGTACATTTTGGCCTGAGTGCGTCAGCTGATTTATATGGAGAAGTACAAAATAAAGTTGCTTTGATCAAATCGGTTTCATAGTGAAAGTTCGTCAGAAAGATGTCCCTAACAAAGTAGTTTCTCATTTTACGTCAATTCATTTACACCTTGTATAGAGTGAAAAGAAAAGCTGAGATAGAGTGAATAGCAGCGCAGGACAGACAGGGACATACATATACATGTGTCAGGATCGCATTCTCTCAGCGGCCAGAGTATACAGGATGTAACAGAAGGGTGTAGTCATATTTTAGGGGGTTGTTAGGGAGACCATTTTGAGCAACTTTCACTATGATACCGATTTGATCAGAGCAACTTTAATTTTCACTTCTCTCAAATCAGCTGACCTCCCGGACCAAAACGTATGGAGCAATGAAAAATAAAGTTGCTCTGATCAAATTAGCTTCATAGTAAAAGTTGCTCAGAATGGTCTCCCTAACAACCCCCTAAAATATGACTACACCCTTATGTTACACCCTGTAGTAATTGAATAAGTCCTGGCCCTAGTGTGGGCTCGCACCTGGTGGTTGCCGGTGTCCAACGCCGCCTGCGCCAGTTGGCCCCACGCCCCCGGCTCGTCGAGGGTCTTAGCGGCTTCCAACGCCACTTCAATGTTACCGCACTGTAGGGCCAGCGAGAGTCGCGTGCGCGCGTCTTTGACGAAGTGTAGGGCCACTTCGGGGTAGCCTGGGGATAGTGAAATAGTAATAACATCATTATTATTATATTATTTTTTTAATCTGACAGCCACAGGGTTTACAATGGATGTATACAATTAATAAGGCCAAAAATAAGGCCAATTACGGCTATCTATTTTATAATACTGGACTTATATTTAGCTATACGATTCAACTAGTTCATAATAGTAGATTGTTTACCAAGGGAGTAAAGAACTATTTTTAGGGCGAGGGATTCAAAGTACATCACTCGAGCCAAAAATAGTTTTTACTCCTGAGGTGGACACTCTACTTTTCATCACCCTCTATGAGAAAAGTAGTTAGTAATCAATAAAATAACATACATGTACTAACTTTTACTAAAAGCCAGAATTTATCTTGTGACAGTGACTATAAACACCGAGAACGCTAAAATTATACATTTAGCCATCCAGGTAAAAACAAATTAAACTTCACAGTTTTTTCATGTAGAAACATAACCAATAGACCGATTCGTGATTTTAAAAAAATGCGACCAAACTATAGGGCTTCCCTTTCGAACCAAGGAAAAAATATTTCAATCGGTTCATAAATAGTACCAGTTTCGATGTAACAAACACAAAAAAATATGATAAAAATACAACCGAATTGATAACCCCCTCCTTTTTTGAAGTCGGTTATAAAGTAGGCAGAATAGGCTTGTGGCCAAGGTAATCCAATAAATCTAGGAACAAGTCTTAAGTTGAAGCATTATGTACAAAATGGCTTGACATTCTCAGAAGAATATTTCTAGCAGATATATTTTATAAAATCAATTTTGTCCAAAAAAAGACAGCATTTGATGGCACTTTCACATGACCTCATTTTGTTGTTATTTCATAGAACTCAGGAACAAAAGTTCCGTTTTGACAGTTCATAAAATGTATCTATTTTGACTTGACAGGCCACAAGCATATTGTGCCTCTGCCTCCCCGTATGGGAAAAGGCGTGACGCTATATTGTGCACCCCTCACCCTTCTCCTGGAGGTAGGAGATGATGCTCTGCCCCACCAGCTTGGCAGTCCTGACCATGTGCAGCACCTGTTCGTACTGACGGGTCACCAGCGCCAGTTTGAACCTGCAAACCAATGTCAATTCACCAATCAATCAATAAATAATAACTAATATATAGCGTGTTTACATACGTTATAGATTCGTCACTTTTAAAATTCCCATCGGTGCATCACACACGAGCAAACACACCCTCACAACCAACACACACACACACACACACACACTCACACGCACCATTCAACACGCAGTTCACCACTCAACTCATTTCTTAACCCATATATATACGCCCGTAACTATTTATGTTTGCGATTTTGGTAATTTTTGGATATGTTGTACTTAGTTGGTATAGAAACATGATTTTAATAATACTTTTGCAATATTTGTTTTGGAAATGCATTTTTTTTACTGGGTCGATAACGAACCCTTGGGCTAATACCACACCTAAATTGTATGAAAGGAAACTTGAAAGAAAATTATTACATTTATTTATTTTAGAGCTGTAAAAGGCTGCAATATCCATGTCCGTTTACATAATAGAAGTGTCCATGGCCTGGTGGAACTGAAGTATTGGAATCGATCATGAGAGTTAAGCAACAACTGGCCGAGATGGAAACTGGATGGGATATCCCGTTTCTATTTGGGTGCTTCCGTGTTTCTGAGGGTAGGTTGTGATGTATTTGAAGAGATTGTAGTTATGTATATTTTTGGGCCCCCCCTACTATCGACCGCCCCTAACCTAACCTTGCCTAACCTTTCGATATTTATACCTCAGGACTTATAAACGATTCTTTACTGCATTCAAAATCATCGGATTCGTTGTAAAGTTGCAAGAATTTGCAGATGACGGTAACGTGGGATAAATTGTGGTCTTTGTATATCCTCCAAGTGATGTACATGGCTCTGACGAATGATCAGGTCAAGAGGATATCTTGTATGGCATGCATGAGTAGTGTATGGTGAAGTGGCCATTGGCCAACCATACTATGAGTAGATTTTAGGCTGCCTTATTAGGCTTTTGACACGGTTTTACGACTGCTACCCCGGCCAACAATGGTAGCGGATACTTACAGAATATCCATACAATCACTACCGGGGCCTACGACTTTATGTGCTATCTGAAACACGGAAACGCCCACATAGAAATGGGATATCCCATCCAGTTCCATTTTCAGACAGTTGTTGCTTAACTCTCACGATCATTTCCGACTGATTTGATTCCGAATTCTGCTAGGTCATAAACGCTTATATGTGGTTGATTTTATAATATTTTAGCTGTTTACAGCTCTGAAATAAATAAAAAAATATTACCATTTGTATTTCCCTTCTAACAATTTTAGGTATGGTATTAGCCCAAGGTGTCGTTATCGACCCACACAAAGTTACGGCCATAAAAAACGACGCAACGTATTTGCTAAGTAAATAAAATAATATTTTATTTATTGTTATCTATTCCCCTATATTTGTTATGTCTTATATGTAGATTATCGGTAAGAATTAAAAAAATATTCACCTTTTTCTGAAGATGGGTATGTGAAATCACGCTCCCGCGCGAACATGTAAAATTGACAGGTCATAACTAATTACGTATGAGTGAAATAAAAATTTGAATAGATGTAAGCGGAGCTTTAGTTCATAATCTTGACATTAGATAGCGATAATTATATATTTGAACTGGTATTGGTGAAAATATTTGTCAATTACAAAGTCATGTAGTCTGGTTCGAAAACGACCCGCTGGGCATATATGGGTTAACATAGTGACACACCACGACCGTCATTGATGGTGTTTACAACTATTAATGATATTGTGTGTGTCCTACTTTATGTTTGGTTTCTTTCTTTTTCCTTTGTCTGGTGTGTTTCTGTCTTTGTAATAAACGTATCTTATGCTATGTATCAACCTAATGGTTAACGACACTTTATTCTAAGTTTTTGAAGGGTCTTGTTTCGTTATTGGCATTTCACAATTTGTATTTTTTTTAAATACATTTTACGTTGTAAACTGCTGTGAAACAACCAATAAATATATAAATAAATAAACAAATAAATCAATTCTTCTTCTTCGGCTGCCATCTCCTATCGGAGGTTGGCAAGCATTACGGCAGTCTGCTCACGGGATGCTACGCCCCGGAATAGGGATCTTGTGCTCATCCCGAACCATTCTCTTAGATTTTGGAGCCAGGATGTACATGGTGTATGGGCCGTCTGTTCTCGTTGCAGCAGCCCGATGTTATGTTGATGAGCAGCCCGATGAGTAAATGATGTTTATTTATAAGTTAATACAAAAGAACGCTGCTGATGATGTGGTTCAGCAGCAACTTTCAGTAAGAAACCGATTTGATCAGAGCAACTTTATTTTTCACTTTTCCATACAAATCAGCTGACACACTCAGGCTAAAATGTACTGGGAAGTGAAAAATAAAGTTGTTCTGATCAAATCGATTTCTTAGTGAAAGTTGCTCAGAATGATGTCCCTAAAATAATAGTAAATTTTGGCTAGGGGTCCAAAAATAACCCTTTATTCATATTATAAACCATGTATGTAACCACTAATATAGCCAGTCTCATATCAACCATCCTCTCTTTCACTTGCCTTCCAAGGCACCTCCTTACAGGGCGACCAGGACTTCTGTTTCCCTAGATTTTGCCTTGCATGATGAATTGATCAGTTTAATAAAGTTAGAATAAATGAATAAATTAATAAATCTATTAATAAATCAAGCAATGAAAAAATTAATGAATGAATCAATCAATCAATGAATTAATCAATCACTCAAACAATCTACATTTACTTAACAGTGGGTGTTGGAGGCTGTATAGATAGACAGAAGTAAATAATACCACAGGATGCTCAATTGCTCATGCCATACAAATTAGAATTAGTAACCCTTCGTAAAAAAGAGATGGCGTGAGGAGTAAGATTTGTACTTTAAACGCCATGGTTTCAGTTAACATACTTCTAGGTGGCGCTAATCTTAGAATAAATACTATATTTCTTAGCGCCATCTCGTGGTATTTGCAATTTTTCGATGGTGCTGCACCAAGCGATAATGGCCTCGAACTGAAGAAGCTTCCGTAGCATCTCAGTTTACGCCGGTGTCATATTTTGTTCCAGGTGGTCTATTTGTATTATAGTATCTGTAGTTGGTAAGCTCACCTGTACTCCGTGGGGTCGATGTTCAGCACCTTCGGGCGACACTCCCTGTCGAGGCAGACGACGCGCGCGCCGCTCTCCGAAGCTATCACCTTCACCGCGTAGACCGGCACGTCCAGTGTGCGAATGATGCCGTAGTCACTGTGCGGGGGAAAATATATTAGTGTCATTTGACGGCCTCTGTGGCGCAAGCAAAAAAAAAAAAACATCCGGACGAATTGTAAACCTCCTCCTTTGGGAAGTCGGTTAATAAATAACCAACCTTTCTAGGATAAAGTAAAAATTCCCTAAAATGTCGCATTTTTCGTGTACACCTAGTAAAAGTAAAGTAAATGTAACCCATTAATGTCCCCACCGAGGAGCACAGGCCTTTACCCGGATCCGTGTACACCTATAAAACATATATCCATAGATTGAGAATTTGATTACAAATAACAATTATTCTTTGACAAAATGTCGTAAATAGTAGACATTCTGAGATAATTCAGTTTGAATATGTAAATAAATGACTGAATCACATATTCATCTGAATTCTCTCAGAAACACTACTACTATTTACGACATTTCAACAAAGAACTTGTTTTTTGTAATTAAACATAAAAATTTACATACAGGGACATACATTGCTTCTGGCTTCACACTAAGATACACTGTGTCGCGGGAACCAGAAACAGCGACATCAAACACGTAAACATCCAAGACCTGGGTTTTTTTTCCGTCCCCAGCAGGGATTCGAACCCGGGACCTCTCGCAAGATGCGCAATCGCTGCGCCACAGAGGCCGTCAAATTAAATTCTCTATCGATGAGCATATGTTTTATAGTTGTACACGAAAAAGCGAAATTTAAGGGTATGCAAGTACCTCGTAACCCCGGGCACCATACAAAAATGTTCGATGTACTTTGTGTCTCCACTCTTATGGTGGGATGCTGGCACTTATTACATAACAACTTTCTTCAACTTGGATTTATGTCAAAGGAGTTTTCTCTCTCTCCCTCTCGCTCCCCCTTCCCACCTCATATCCTCCCCTTGATGCCTCCCCTTCCCTCCCCACTCACCCGTCCCGGCAACAGTAGAGCTTCTTTAAGCTGAAATGACGCGCCCCACTCCTTGGTTTTGTATGACAAGTAAATACAAAACCAAGGAGTGGGGCGCGTCATTTCAGCTTAGACAAGCTCTACTATATGTGGTTCAGCATCACAGTGTGCTCTCTCTTGCTTCCTCCCCTTCTATACACCCAACTCCCCTCTCTCTCTCTACCCACTTTGCCACCCCTCTCCCCCCATCCCCCCCTCCACTCACCCGTCCCGGCAGCAGTACTTAATGTGGTTCTGCGTAGTATATATGAACACGGGCTGCGGTGTACTATCATCGAAGGCTCCACTCTTCACTCTCGCCCCCTCGGTGATGCAGCAGAGTTGCTCCAGTTTCCGTGTGCAGAGTGTGACAGTGTGCTTGCCGAGTAAGGCCACCATTGACATGTCAGAGTTCCAGATCGCGTAGCGGCATTTGCTGACTTTCACCTGCGAAAAACATTATTTATTAATCATCATTTCATGTCCTGTCACCCTCAGGGATACAGATTTCCAATAATATTGAGCTTTATTCCACCACAGGCTCAATGAGGGTTAGTGGAGGGGTTTTTAACGTTTTTATGGAAATCATAATCATTCAATTAAGTTAGAAAAAAGCTGGAGCCTGCATTCCTGACGTCTTCACACGTCGAAGATATTCGCACATTATGGACACTCGAGCGACAATCTGCACCTCTTCCTCAGCCACTTAGCACACTAGCGACATCTATCGCATCCCACTCGCACTGCTTCTTCAACCACTTAGCACACTAACAACATCTATCGCATCCCACACGCACCTCTTCCTCATCCACTCAGCAAACTAGCGACATCTACCGCTCGCCCCCCGCACTGCTTGCTACTCACGCTAGCTATGGTCCGTTTCTGCTGCACGTCCAGCAGTTGTACCGACTCAGTCTCGCGCAGTAGAAGCATGCCGGTGCCGGCGTACATGATGTCTTCGCAGGTCGGCGTTGAGATCTTCTTGGAGACCTCGTTCTTGAGGTTCTTGATTATGAGCTGTGGGCGAGGGGTTTGGTCAAATAACTGTGTGGAACAGAACGGTGCATTCATCTTACAATGAAGGAGAATTTTCTGATGATTCACAGTACACCGTGACGGGGATGAGCCGGGCCCTGGCCGGAAAACAATACGTACCGAAACTTCGTCGCTGTGACGGACGACGCTTGACCGTAGCCGGCCCTTATTAGAGATAAGCTCGCCTTTGTACATATTATAAAGTTGTAGAAAAAAAATGGCCGTAAAAAATATGATGTTTATGAACCTAATACAGTGTCAGTAAAAACAACACAAAGTTGGTTTAAGCGTTTTCAATCCGGAACTCAAAGATGCACGGATGCATTGTTCGACCCGTTACGGTCTTCATACAAAATACGAAGAGACTTTTTACCCGACCTAATGGCACTGGTCCCACCGGCGACGAGTAACGAGTAGCGATTGGCGAGTAGCGAGGAGCGAGTGTGTAGTTCTGATAGTTTTGTCGCTCTCTGCTATGACACTGGTCCCACCGGCGACGAGCGAGCAACGAGTAGCGAGTGTAGTTTTGTCGCTCAGCGAGTGCTCGCTAGCGACGGGAGATACTCGCACCACTCGCTCAAGGGCGGCGGCGGGGCGGCGGCGAGACGGCGGGGGGAGGCAGCCGAGCGGGCATCGCTTAGCGAGTATCGCCGAGCGAGTGTCGCCGAGCAAGTGTCGCCGAGCGAGTACCGCTGAGCGAGTTTTATCGTCGCCGCGATCAAAGAGGGAATAGCGAGTCCTCGCCGGCAGTGTGAACAGCCAGCGATGAACTATAAATATATGTCTCTCTTTTACCCACACGGGATTTGTATCTTCTGTTAGTTTCTTGAGCGAGATCGCCGATGTTAATCGCTTTCCCGCCGTTGGTGGGACCAGTGCCAATACAACAAGATCCTTACCTGGTTGTTGGGCTCCACCACCGCGAACCGGTTCCGCGCGACCCACACGGCCGGCGCGCCCGCCCCGCGCTGCGGCTCCGCCCCCGGCTCGCCCTCGCGCGCGCACGCGTACAGCTCGTGCGCGCTCGTGTCGCCGAGGCGCCAGTTGACGAGGACGCACCACTCCGCGTGGTTCAGCGACATGCTGGAGATGGATAACAAATGTGTTGACAGCCCAGAATCCCAATATTTTTTCTTCAGTTCATCCTTCTGTCAATAGATGGCGTAGGTAGACATACTAACTAGAGAAGGATAACAAATTAATGTGTTGACAGCCGAGAATCCGAATATTTTTTGTTCAGTTCATCCTTCTGTCAATAGATGGCGTAGGTAGATATACTAGAGAAGGATAACAAATGTGTTGACAGCCATTTCTGTCAATAGATGGCGTGGCCTTGTCAACCAATCCACCCGACTGTCAGAAGCTCTCACGCAACTCTCAGAAGGCGTATCTAATAGCGCGCACAACATTGCATGGCACAGGACCGAATTGAATGGCGTATATATGAGGAGGCCTATACTCAACAGTGGGTTCCCGAAAGGCTGATAACGATGATAATAATGATGGATAGCGCGCACGCGTATAACTCGAGCGCGCTGCTGTCTCCGAGACGACAGTTGACAAGGATACACCAATCAGCGTGGTTCAGAGACATGTTGCGGTCAAAATAAGACTTAATATGCAATTTTTGTCTCTTTGAAAGGTCTTACGAAGAGATAACTTTAAAAACCTAAAAATATTTTGTTTTGTTCAAACTTCTGCCAATAGATGGCGTTGGTAGCTAAACCCTTGATTTGTCCAGGATTCCATCATCACATTCTGTCCTGTGTGTTGCGGTTGACACAAGCTGTACGTCCCCACGATATCGCCACTTGGTAGTGGTACCTTGTTGGTAAAAAAGCCCTATGGCCTAATCTTACTTGCCTGTGCCCTCGGGCATTTAAATGGACTACATTTACACTAACCTCAGAGGTTGGTGGCGGCCGGAGCCCTTGATCGGCATCACAGACGAGTCGCGGTTAGTTTGCATGTCCAACTTGCGCAGGGTCCTGCAATACAACATAAATTGTTTATTCCGCGTCTTTTCCCGTGGCCTATTACCTACATCTGTCCTTTACAAAGAACATAGCATACCATTCCAAATTATAATGAATTTGTTCATTGCTATGTCCTTTTTGAAGTACATATGAAGGTGGGAGGGTAGAGTACGTTCAGAGGCACAACTTTGCACCAATGTTTATTAATAACATAATTGGATTAATTACAGATAAATGATTACAGATTGATGATAAATAAGTCGTGTTCCGCGACATTGCCGTCAGCGCCATAATCGACTACAGCGTCTACAATACACCATCGTTTTGTATCGCCAAAACAGACTCGGAACGGCTTTGTAGACGCTGTAATCGATTTTGGCGTGACTCGGAACGGGGGGACAGTCTTTGAGTGAAAAAGAGACTAAAACTAAAACGCAGCCGAGGAACCATGAGTCATGGTATGGGCCCCTAGGCCTTATAGTAATTCAACAGCTTTTGTCAGGTGCCAATAAACAGTTGGTTTTGCACGACCTAAGCAGGACGCTCTCGTCCAATTGTCCTTTACGTAGTACACACTAGATTTGCACGAAATGCGTACCACATTATCTCAACTGTCCTTGATGAAGTACAAAACGGTGGTCTAAATGTCCTTTACAGAGTACATACTAAACGTTAAGACAGCACATTACCTGTCCTTAATGTAGTACAAGAGGTGGTTATGCACGGCATACGCCGGCCGCTCGCGCTGTAGCTTGAACAGCACCATGCCGGCGTCGTGGCCTCCAGCGAACAAGTTGAGCGTCGGGTGCGAAGCCAGCACCCAGAATCTGGGGGCAAGCGAGGGGTTATTGTATGTGTTTTGTAGTGCTTTGAGATATTTATAATAATTTATAATTGTGCTAATGTCTAATAAATAAAAAAGTATTTCTAGTTCCCTAATTTTCCAGTTCCCTTAGTACCATACAAGTACCCTTATGGCCTACGCACACTGGGACGGCATGGCAAGGGATTTTAATTTTTTACCAGTGGACATTCAAACGTATCCCTATAGAAATAAGACATAAATTGATAAGCTTTCAAATAATTTTAAATCATAGCAATTAACGTCTTATTTCTATATCGATACGTTTGAATGTCCACTGGTAAAAACTTGCCATGCCGTCCCGGTCTGCATAGGCCTTTAGTTTCCTCGTCCCCGACAAGTCCCCCTTATCCTCACTAAGACCCTTATACACGAATGCTCATGTCTCAACAAGTTTCTTAGTACTCTTGTCTCCACCAAGCCCCCTAATCCCCCACCCTCTGACTACCAGTAAGACACCCCCCATAGGGTGCATTACAGATGGCCATCCACTCATCCCTAATCCCACAACTTCGGCGGTAGTATACAAAAATATTAATATTATATTGACGTTGACAAACCAATTGCTGTATGATTAGATGGTCAATAAAAAAAAATACTTTGACTTTGATGACACCAAGACTTCTGAAAATATCTATTGTAAGGGATGAAAGCATAACTTCCCCTAATTTGAATGTGAAATATTTTCTTTTTCGGCCAGGAAAACGAGCAGAAGGGTCCATCTACCCTAACCTCTCCTGCTCCCAGCGGAAGGTGTGCAGGCAGGTGGGCTTCGTCATGTCCCACACTTGAATGCTCTTGTCCTCGCTGTTCGACAGGATCAACTCGAAACAACGCACAGAGCTTGAGTTCCATTATTTATAATTTTCCTTAATTTCTCAACGATTTTGCTAAGTTCTCATTGAGCTCCCTAAGTACCCAACAAGTTCCCCGATTTCCCAGTGCCTTAACCACCAAACGAGTTTTCTAAGTTCCCAATAAGTTCCCTAGTACCCACCAAGTTCCCTCCCGCTCACCTCTCGTGCTCTCTCCGGAAGGTGTGCAGGCAGGTGCGCTTCGTCATGTCCCAAACTCGAATGCTCTTGTCCTCGCTGTTCGACAGGATCAGCTCGTGGCGCGCGTGGAACAATGCGCAGGATACGTTGTTGTAGTGTCCGCGGCACGTATCCACCTCCCACGCCTGTACGTGAAAAATATCGTTATATCGTGGACGTGACTGTGACGGCGTCAAAGCAACGCGCAAGATAAGTCTTCTCGCGGTGTTAAGTCGAATCTTTCTCAATCCTCCTCAGTCCTCAATGTGAATTAGTGAAATATGTTTCGATCACTGACTTCAGAACCTCATTTAGCATTTATTTTAATAAAATTACTCTTAATACCTTTAACAAAGAAAACGACATGCATGCCATAACCGCATAAGTGCAGACTTATATTGCGAGCACCTGATTAAAGATGTCGCCACGTCAGCGCCATATTGTTTTGATACGCAGTTGTTTGCTTTATGCTTTGTTTGTGAAAATGTACTCCAAAAAGAAACAAAACTATTGAATATTTTGGTTCTGAAGTTATGCATAGCTCGATTTTGTTATGTAGGTACTTGTACCAGATTGAAAGTCTATTTATTTATTAACATAAATGACTCAAACAATGACATCTATGACTGCAATGCCAATTTTGTACGTCCAATGCTCGTAGCTAAAAATATCGTAAGTTATAAATTACTAATGTTGTTGTTTGCTTTTCTTTATCCATATCTAATGATGTGGAGCCGTGAAACCATAACTGATACCACACCGAGATGCGGCGTCACCCCTTTGGGCACACAGAGGCACAGCTCTTCCCACATGCTAAGACTGCTATGAGGCAAAAGGTTACAATCCCCTTACCTTAGCATCGTTCATCCTCCACAGCTTGACTTGTCTGTCATCAGCAGCCGAGACTATCAGCGGCAGAGAGGGATGGAAGGCAGCCCAGTTGACTCCCCGGTCGTGGCCTTCCAACACATGCTTGACCACAGCGTCCGCCTGCGGTAGATATAGACAGTGGCCGTTAGTATGCTTTCGCGACATACTAGAGTTGATTTAAATGTAGGGTGATTTGGGAGGGAGATTGGCTTAATCAATAGTAACTAGGGCTCCAATCACAAGCTTGTGTTCAGTATGCTTCCCACCTCATCTATCTATGCCTTTACGCAATTTTTATTCACAACACAACAAATGTCGGAATTCATTTGTCTTTTTATGTGTCCATGGCTCTCATATTTCTCCTTTGATGATGCTGAGAAATAATAGTCAAAAATACCTAACTTATTGATAACATAACAATACTCACTAACTTAGTTCCCTGGGGAAGAAAATATGATTTATTTTTCATTTCTTTTATTGGCTGGTTACCCAAGAGGCAGAGTAAAAATTGCGTAACATATTTTCGTGTAAGTAGACCGTACACATTGTCAGTTTAAAAACTCACCTGTCCAAACAGATCAGTAGCCTGTGGGTTCCTCAAATGGTCAGCCAACCCCGTAGGTCCTGGGGCCACACTCTTCTTTCTTAGCCCAGAGAAGTCCCACACACGGACTGTTTGGTCCAGAGATGCAGAAACCAGCAGATCCTCGCTGGTGTGGAACTGAGCGCACATTACATAGTGGTTGTGGCCAGTGAGGACGCTGATGCATTGGCGGGATTGCCAATTCCATATTCTTATTGTCTGAGGATTAAAGGTTTAGAGTTATGAATACATGTTGAAGGAATTAATGCAAATTCAAATAATTTATTGCTACATTATGGAAGGTGTAACAGTAGGAGGTGTAACCTGATAGTAGACCTTATTAGATTGTTTGATAAAGGTTTACTTTGAAGAGATTGAACATCCCAATTCTTATACAGGATATAACAGAAAGGTGTAGACATATTTTAGGGGGTTGTTAGGGAGACCATTCTGAGCAACTTTCACTATAAACCGATTTGATCAGAGCAACTTTATTTTTCATTGCTCCATACGTTTTGGTCTGGGCGGTTAGCTGATTTGTATAGAGAAGTGAAAATTAAAGTTAAAAATCTTCTAAAAGTGAAAAATCTTCATGGTCCCACAAGTAATGGCTGTTCTGTAACAGGAAACCACCCAATCATGGAGGCAATTCCACATCTCCCACCCTGTTTGGGAAATGGAGTGACTCCATGATTGTTTATTTATTTATTCATAAAGATACTGCAACTATTATTTCACAAAATTGAGCTGCCAGATGTCTAACAATGGAAATCAACCTTAGGACAATCAAAATTGTGAACAAACCTGGTCATCCGAAGCACTCAGTATCCAGGGGTATTCATGGTGGAAGAATGTTGTCCGGATGTAGTCCAAATGTCCAAGCAGTGTGAACAGGCATCTCCTTTGCTTGTAGTTCCAGACCTAAGTAGAAATTGATAATTTAAGGCTCTAGTCAGTACAATGCTAAATAGTATAGTTTAATTTTAATTTTCAGTATTCATCTTCATGAGGGGGTAGTAGTGCCTGCACTGCACATGGCCTACTTGAGCAGGACCTTTGTGCATTTCCCCTGCACCTGCACTTCAGTTCAGCCATCCTAACTCCTGCACCAGCAGGAGCAGGAGCCCTGGGTGTTCACAATTTTCAATATTATTTTACGAACTTCTTGTGTAATTGTAAAACTGCTGGATGATATGTTTTATGATGTAATTTTAGGGCATCTATAGTGTCAGGCCAGCTTTAATATGAGCTATACTGTGGCCCCTGAAAGAATGGTGATCCTGACATTTGTATATGTCCCTGTCTGTCCTGCGCTACTTTTCACTCTATCTCACTTGTGGGAGTGTGGGGTGAAGGGAGACAGGGCATACAAATGTGTCAGGATCGCATTCTCTCAGCGACCACGGTATAAACAAACTGCATTGTTGGCACTACGGTTGACGATAAAAATACGTTTTACGGTCAGAGTGTCGAGAGGGGTCTACTACTATGTATCTACACTCCAACCCGTTTTACCTTGATTTTGTAGTCATCTCCTCCGGACACGAACAGCGGCTGTTGGATGTGGAAGCAGATTCCACGCACAGGACCATCGTGTTCATCAAACTTCTCCAGTAATGTACACATACGATAGTCCCATAGTTGAATCACACCATTGTGCAAACTGGCCAGCACCCAGGGTCTTTTGGCATGAAACGAGATGCCTTTCACCCGGGCTGACTTCGTCTCGAATTTTGTAAGCATTTTGCCCTGAATTAGCAGAAATTTTCAGGAAAATCCGTCTTTGAAACGAAATACAAACACAATCTACACTTTACATGTCAAAGCCGCTGACACATGACACGTCATTGCAGCGTGTTGTGCGGTCCAAAACCGTAATTTACCGATACCAACATTTTCATTCGTTCTTCGTCCAATGCTCCACTCCTTTTACTCAGTACCACAGATAAATTTTATTAGTTCTAAAAATTTACCTAGAGTTCGTAAGTTTGGTTTTGTTTTTGTTGGTTGCTTGGTGGTTTGAATTTCTCAGTTGCATTTTATTTATTTTCTTGCTGAAACAATGAACCAGAATGAGGAAAATCTCAAACTACTGGAGAATATTTCGCAAAGGGAAAGACAAGAAAGTTTAGCTACCGGTAAGTTTGTTTTCGATTTGTAGTCGGAAAATGTACGTTATATTTAATCCGGCCAATTTCCAATGATACAAGTTTTCATGTGATTCAAACTGTTAATTGGCTTTTGAATTTTGTTTCATTATGTATCGCCACCCACGTCAGCTGTTTTGTTTGGCTGTGCTGTGCTGTGTGCGTGCGTACCGTGTCACTATGCTTTTATATCATGTAACAGAATAAATAGAACGGGAAGAAAAATTTGTAGTAATGAATAAACTAACGTCTTACACGATCAAAAAGATCCACAAAGCGTACAAGGACAAGATATTGACGCCAACAAGTTTCGTAGACCTGTGTTTGGAGAAAGCGAAAATCACTAGCGATTTGAACGTATTTGTGACCATAACCGAAGATCTAGCTGAAAACCATGCCTCAGAGAGTGAGAAACGGGTTTATATTGACAAGAAAATCAAACCCATGGACGGTATAACCATAGGAATCAAAGACAATTTTTGCACACATAACATAACCACAACTTGTGCATCAAATATGCTGAAAAACTTTGTTCCAACCTATGACTCCACAGTGTATACTAGATTACGAGATGCTGGAGCATGCCTCATCGGCAAATGTAACCTGGATGAGTTTGCCATGGGCTCAGGGACTGTAGACTCCATTTTTGGCCCCACACGCAACCCTTGGGGCCAGGGTGGTGAAAAAAACTATCGGATACCAGGAGGCAGTTCTGGAGGCAGTGCCGTCGCTGTGGCCTCGGGATCCTGTGTCGCTGCCATCGGTTCTGACACAGGTGGATCCACTAGAAATCCGGCAGCTTTGTGTGGAGTTGTCGGTCTAAAACCCACCTATGGTCTCGTCTCAAGATATGGTCTCATACCCTTAGTCAATTCTATGGATGTCCCTGGAATACTTACTAGGAATATTGATGATGCTGCAGTAGTCCTAAACTGTATTGCAGGTCCTGACATCTTTGATGCAACTACAGTAAAGCAAGAATTCAAACCAGTTACTATTGATGATGGTTTGGATCTTTCTAAAGTAAGAATAGGAATCCCAAAAGAATATTACTGTCAAGGAATGAATAAGGAAGTTGTTGAAACATGGAAATGGGTTACGGCATTGTTAGAAAAAGAAATGGCCACCATAAAACCTGTTTCATTACCACATACATCTGTTTCAATAGCAGTTTATTCAATTCTAAACCAATGTGAAGTTGCTAGCAATATGGCTCGATATGATGGACTGGAATATGGTCTCCGTACAAATAATGACACCTCCACAGAAGAACTGTATGCTTCTTCTCGCTCTGAAGGATTCAATAAAGTGGTTCGTTCACGGATCTTCTCTGGAAACTATTTTCTTTTGACCCGAAACTATGAGAAGTACTTTATCAAGGCATTAAAACTAAGAAGGTTGATATCGGAAGATTTTACTAAAGTTTTTGTGAAAGATGACGGTGTGGATATTCTGTTGACACCAACAACTCTTTCTGAGGCACCAACAATTGAAGAGTTTTCATCAAAACACAACAGAGATCAGTGTGCGTTCCAAGACTACTGCACTCAACCGGCAAATATGGCTGGTGTCCCGGCCATATCCATACCAATCCGGCTGTCCAAGAATAATCTACCATTGTCGTTGCAACTGATGGGACCGAATATGTCTGAAAAATTACTGCTGAGTGTAGCGAAAAAGATAGAAAGATTAGTAAAGTTTCCTATGTTACTTTAGTTTTAAGTTATCTTAATTTTGTATAAGAAAATAATAAAAGAATTACAAATATATGTGTATCTGTGTTCACATTTACCTCATCAATATTACTAACGGAACAGCTCAGATATAAGTATGTACTTACCAAAGCCTGTGATAAATAATCTTGGTCATTTAATCAAACTAGGAAGTTACAAAGCATTTAAAATAATATGACTATCCAGATTCTATGGTGGGACAACTCATACACGACAAAGAGTTTATTTATTTACTTAGTTTGTTCTTAGCAGACAAATATTGCACTTACCTACCTATTTACCATTTCATTCCAGCCCCAATAACATCCGAAACACTATCAGCCCTCAACATATTCATTGACGCATTACCTCAAAAATGCCAGCAACTTCTCAACAAGATATCAACCGAAGCCGCAATGGATACCGACCTAGACCCTATAGCCTTATCCTTACGTCACTCCAGACAACTTTCAACCGATTCAGAAGATGATTACGACATCCTTCTTCTGAAACAGAAAAACCAAGAATTGCAACTGAAGATTGATCGAAACAAGAAAGTGATTGAGAATTGGAGAAGGGATTTGGTCGATGCTGAAGCGTCGTTGGCTAGCCAGAATCCGAATCCGGGAAATATCCAGGAGCATATCAGGCAGTTGAGGCAGAAGGTCGCGTCGTATGAGGAAAGCTGTGCTAAGGCTAAGGTAAGTCCATTAAATATCACCCTTTCGAGATCAAAAGGTCTTGTCACGGCGACGAATAGAATGAACTGAACCTCGGTGGGTTTACAAGTAAGCATACTAGAGTTCCCTCTGCCACCTTCGAGCTCCATCATCAGGCCAGCTCGATGCTACCATATTATTGTATTGTCACCACAGGGTGCTCATCCCATACAAATTAGAATTAGTAACCTTCGTAAAAAAAGAGATAGCTTGAGGAGTAAGATTTGTACTTTAAACGCCATGGTTTCAGTTTAACATACTTCTAGGTTCTAGGTTTCGCTAATCTAAGAATAAATCCTATATATATCTTAACGCCATCTCGTGGTATTTGCAATTTTTCGATGGTGCTGCACCAAGCGATAATGGCCTCGAACTAAAGGAGCTTCCGTAGCATCTCAGTTTACGCCGGTGTCATATTTTGTTCTAGGTGGTCTATCTGTATTAGTATAATATTATAGTATCTGTGATTGTACTTACCACCAAGTATCGCAGTGATAGGAGAACTAGAAGTGCCTGAAATTCCCATTCCTAGATTTGCTGCACGATGTGATTTAGTTACAACACGGCCTAATATAATTCACAATGTTAAAAACTTAAAAATAACCGGCCAAGTGCGAGTCGGACTCGCGCACGAAGGGTTCCGTACCATCAATAAAAAAACCGCAAAAAAAAAAAACAAACACGTTAGTTGTATCTTTAATATTAAATTTATTTTGTTTTTTAGTATTTGTTGTTATAGCGGCAACAGAAATACATCATCTGTGAACATTTTAATTGGTCTGAGGTCTATACCACGGTTCATGAGATACAGCCTGGTGACAGACAGACAGACAGACAGCGAAGTCTCAGTAATAGGGTCCCGATTGGCACCCTTCGGGTACGGAACCCTAAAAACGACTTCGAGACCTATTACTCAATCCTCCCTGCTCGCGTTGCGAATGTCGTCTAAAAACACGAAAATGAGCCTGCAACATCTGTATTCTGGCTGTTAAGTCCACACAATATGGACGAATATTGGTCCTCCACAGTCACAGAGAGGAAAGAATACGTTATTAGTTTACCGTTAATACGTCATGTATGACATTATACTTTTCAGATATTAGTTTACCGTTAATACGTCATGTATGACATTATACTTTTCAGATATTAGTTTACCGTTAATACGTCATGTATGATTTATACTTTTCAGATATTAGTTTACCGTTAATACGTCATGTATATGACATTATACTTTTCAGATATTAGTTTACCGTTAATACGTCATGTATGATTTATACTTTTCAGATATTAGTTTACCGTTAATACGTCATGTATGATTTATACTTTTCAGATATTAGTTTACCGTTAATACGTCATGTATATGACATTATACTTTTCAGATATTAGTTTACCGTTAATACGTCATGTATGATTTATACTTTTCAGATATTAGTTTACCGTTAATACGTCATGTATATGACATTATACTTTTCAGATATTAGTTTACCGTTAATACGTCATGTATGATTTATACTTTTCAGATATTAGTTTACCGTTAATACGTCATGTATGACATTATACTTTTCAGATATTAGTTTACCGTTAATACGTCATGTATGATTTATACTTTTCAGATATTAGTTTACCGTTAATACGTCATGTATGACATTATACTTTTCAGATATTAGTTTACCGTTAATACGTCATGTATGACATTATACTTTTCAGATATTAGTTTACCGTTAATACGTCATGTATGACATTATACTTTTCAGATATTAGTTTACCGTTAATACGTCATGTATGACATTCATTATACTTTTCAGATATTAGTTTACCGTTAATACGTCATGTATATGACATTATACTTTTCAGATATTAGTTTACCGTTAATACGTCATGTCATGTATGACATTATACTTTTCAGATATTAGTTTACCGTTAATACGTCATGTATGACATTATACTTTTCAGATATTAGTTTACCGTTAATACGTCATGTATGACATTCATTATACTTTTCAGATATTAGTTTACCGTTAATACGTCATGTATATGACATTATACTTTTCAGATATTAGTTTACCGTTAATACGTCATGTATGACATTATACTTTTCAGATATTTTCATGTTGTAACCAAACTACTGGACCGATTCCTTATTTTCAAAAAATGGGACCAAGCTTTGAGTAACCCTTTCAAAGAAGAAAATATATTTTGAAATCGGTTCATAGATAGTACTAGTTTCGATGTAACACACATTAAACATAATGAATGATAAAAAACATACTCGTACCGTACAACGGAATTGAGAATCCCCTCCTTTCATGAAGTCGGTTAAAAAGGGTGTTAAAAACTCCATACTCTCGTTCATTTCCAGGCGAAATTCACGAAGCTGTGCGTTTCCGAAAGCCTACACCCGCGGTCGCTGTCGGTGCTGGTGTCGCAGCTGGCAGCCCTGAAGGGCGAAGAGTCGGAGACGAAGGAGCGAGCTGATGACGTCAGCTTCACCAGGCAGTGCCGCGAGAAACTGCTGAGGCTCAGGAACTGAGGGGGCTACTCGGCACCAGTAGAATACGTTAGTTTATAAAATCTCTAGCTAGGTAGTTAAATAAGTCTAGGAGCATGTTTGAAGTTGAAGCATTATTGTACAAAATGGTTTGTCAATATCAGCGGTTGTATTTTATTAAGCCAATTTTGTGTGTAATGACAGCGTTTAATGAAGACGTTATTTGGTTAGTTCATTATTCATAATAATTCATCATTTCTTTATTGTACTCCACAAAACAAATATACAAAACAATGTACAAAGGCGAGATTATCTCTAACAAGAAACGTAATAATCATGATTTTTTTGTTGTGACAGTTCCTAAAACGTATCTATTTTTACTAGCAGCATAGAAGAGTTAATAGTATAATAGTACTCCGTACAGAGCGGCCACTCCCTTACCCGCGCTGATTCAGATACCGCACCCCACCCCTGGCGTCAAAGGATTGGTTAAAGGATCAATAGACGGCTGAACGCTGGACGAGTGACGACGCGTATACTTTAATATCGCTGCATTTGCCGCGCCACCAGCCCTAGCAAAGTTTACGCACACATTTGCACGTATACAAACATCATTTGATTATGTGGTAGTAATAGGTGATTATTTTACGAGCGTTCTATGGAGTGTCCGAGGTGTGCAAGCAGCACAGATACCGATTTGATCAGATCAACTTATAAATACATACGCATACTAGTAAATATAAATCCTCGAGACAGCTGTAGGCCATACTTTAAAGAACACAAAATTCTCACACTTCCCAGTATCTACATATTAGAAACATGTAAATTTGTCCGAAAGTACCCCGAATTCTATAAACAACGCCAAGATCAAATGCCAATAAATCACAACCTGAGACCACGAAAGGGAATAGCGTTACCACCTTCCCGACTAAATATTCACTCATCAAGCCCATTATTAATGACCGCGAAAATCTATAATAAGTTACCAGAACATTTAACAACAGAAACTAAAGACACCATATTCATAAGATCATTAAAACAACTATTGACCACAAAATGTTATTATAATTTAAACGATTATGTAAATGACAAATTATAAAAATTAAAACTAGCCGTAACATAATATATATATGTGTATATATATATATATATATATATATATACGTGTGTGTATATATATATATCTATAAATAAAATATTTATATTGAATCATTACATTAACACTGACATAGACCATTATATAAATATCATTTATTCTAAGAACTAATAGGTACCTAATTTAATACGGGTTATAATATTATCCCATCAAAAACATCCTGTAAAAAATACCAAGTCTCGCAGCTCTGTGATTCTACCGTAAAAAGTTGTGAGATCCATGTTATACCAAGTCGGTTAACTGATTTAGTCCCTACTTAAGGGGCCTTCTGTCTTAAGTTAATACGTAAGATATTTTCATATCTATATTCAAATCTTTTACTTTTTAAATAAAAATATCGACTTGGCCATCGCATGCTTAGTTTGTTTAGTCCTTTACAACCAGGGTCTGCTGGAAGAAATCTCTATTTAGAGATAAGCTGACCTTGGTACATGTTATTTCTGTTTTTATGTCCTGTCATGTATCGTGTAATAAATATATACAAATACGTTATCTATCACACAGAACTAAGAGCCAGAAACCTGGTTTTTCATCAAATTCCTTCCGAATGCATAAAGAAGTGAAAGGTACTGGAATTTAATGGACTGAAAATAACTAGAGCATTAGTAATTTTGTTGCACTAGTCTTCCATTTTCTATTGTTGCCGCTTGTTAAAGGTATACATATATTAGTTTTGGAACCAAGTTTTAATCGTGTAGAACGCAATTATACTCTAAACAACCTAATATAATGTAGATATGATTTCGAAGATACATTGTGCCTTCATGCGATGGCCAAGTCGATATTTTTATTTAAAAAGTAAAAGATTTGAATATAGATATGAAAATATCTTACGTATTAACTTAAGACAGAAGGCCCCTTAAGTAGGGACTAAATCAGTTAACCGACTTGGTATAACATGGATCTCACAACTTTTTACGGTAGAATCACAGAGCTGCGAGACTTGGTATTTTTTACAGGATGTTTTTGATGGGATCTCACTTCTTTTTGTAAAGTTCTACTTTTTAAAATTTGGTACCTTTGGTACTTTTACAATAACAATAAAAAACATAGCGTTAATGTAGGGGTCTCCGTGCTCGTCACAAGTATAAACTTGGAACTCTTCCCAATGTGCTACCACATACTCGACTATAGCAAGTCTAATCTCATACGACGACTCAATATTCTCATACATAGAGAATGACAAAGAATGAAACAAACACGACCCATCGCCAGGTATCCGTACAATCCGGTGTGGGCATGGTTGGTCATTCACATACACTATTTCCGAATCCATTGCGACTACTAGTTCTGGCAAATGTGCTAGATGAACAAATCCAAATAGTTAGTAAATATAATAATTAATGCAGATACAAAAATTATCAACAACTAGTTGAAATCGCTGGCGAGCAACTCCGCTACTTAAGCTAGCGACGGTTTCAAACCATAGCGTGAGTTAAAATACAGGCAGCGCCATCTATCGAGCAATTGGATTAATCTGCTACCACTCCCGTCGCATTAGAACGCAATTTGTTCTATTGATTGAATAGTTTTATTATATTTGAAGCATTTTGTCGGGAATGTACATCATACATATATACAGGGTGTAACAAAAAGGGTTTAACTCCCGGATGTATGTGGTTTGGGACATCATTCTGAGCAACTTTTACTATGGGACCAACTTGATTAGAGCAACTTGATTTTTCACTTCCCCATACATTTTGGTCTGGGCGCTCGGCTGATTTATATGGAGAAGTGAAAAATCAAGTTGCTCTGATCAAGTTGGTCCCATAGTAACCACATACATTCGGGAGTTAAACCCTTTTTGTTACACCCTGTATATAAAATTCTCGTGTCACAGTGTTTGTCTTCGTAGTCTGAGAATCGGCTAACATCTATTTTTCATACCCCTAAGTGTTATAATTATTTATATGGCAAAACAGCGTTTGCCGGGTCAGCTAGTAATATATAATTTAAGCATAATGGTAACCAAAGGAAACGAGGGATGTATGCCTGGACCGTGGTAAGTGGTGGTCCCTGGTGGATGTACGTATCCCTCTTCTAGGAAACAGGCGTGATATTATGTATGTATTACATAATATGTTTATAGAATCTTGTTTGTAAAGGCATATTTTCCTAGGGGCATTCAATGATTCATAAACTGCAAATGTAACTTTGTAATCCTATACATTTTATATAAGATTACAAAGTTATTGATGCAGATGGGTTTTCTGGAAAACTATAACATAAGCTTGAAATGTTTAAGTTTTCCCTTGATAAGAATACTAATTACTATTTATATCCCAAATTTGAAGGTTCTATGTCTGCTAGAAGTGCCTGGGAGTTTTGATGATCGGTCAGTCAGTCAGTGACAAAATGAGGAAACTTTGACATGTTACAATTCTTAAACTACTGGTTCAAATTGAATAAAAAATTTAATATATCGTGTTGATATAAGGCCTAATTAGTAACAGAAAAATCAGGCTTCTTGTTTTATCCACAACGAAGTTTTAGGGGGGTCGAATATGGCCTGAATTGCTTCGAGAAAAGGATGGTACGGCTGTGCTTGCTCGACTTGGTGGTGCACTGCCGTGCACCCAGATAAGTGTCGTCCTCTCTCATATTGCTGCGCCTGAGCAAGGCCCATGATGTTGTTGTAACTTCATATTTATAACAGCAGTGGAATGCAATTAATAAACAATAAACAATAAACTTAAATTTTCACTTCTTTATACAAATCAGCTGACCGACCAAACCAAAACGTATGGAGCAACGAAAAATAAAGTTGCTCTGATCAAATCAGACTTAGTTTCTCATATTGCGTTAATTCATTTACACCTTGTATATCCAATTGCGCCTGCGGGGGAATGGGCTCGCCAAACATTAGTTGTATGCAACGTATGCAACCTGCAACCTAATGACGGGCCGCCATTGCTTTAGTGACAGTTTTCAGCTGCCTCCGCAGCAGCTGACCTATCACAGCTCTCTAAGTTACCTCGTCTCCCGCCGTGAATGGTGAGTTGTGTTTCAAAGGAATATGTATCTATGCGCTCTTCACTGGATAACTGCTCCCTGCACGGGAACAAGACGGGAAACAAGATATTGTTAGGAGTATACTTACCCCCAGATTCTGAGACGCTGATCACAGGTTACAATTAGCTAACAGAGCGATTAAATAATTTCAGCCACGTGCCGCCCAGCCAATCGTGTGCCGCCATTTTGAATTAACCACCGATTTGTTAATCGTGACCTGTGACCAGCGTCTCAGAAACTGGGGGTTAGTCAGGGATTTAGGAATTAAGATACTTATTTACTCTGTTATATGATTGCCGTTAAGATCGAATCGAAGTGTTCTTTTCTTTTGTATGAATCAATAAACACAATTTAAAAGAAGAAAAGTCTTGATTTTATTGTCATCAGTCATCAGCATTGGATTGGTTCTTAGCATGTATTGGTGAAAATAGATTACAAAAAAAAACGGTCAAGTGCGGGTCGGATTCGCACTCAAAACAATAAAAGAAAAAGAAAATTAATAGTACATTACTTCAGAGGGAAGAAAGTGACAGTTCCATACCGAGATTATGGCATTTGCGCCACGAGCTTGCGAGGGGCGCAAACCATTTGAGGTATGGAACTGTACTTTATCCTGAGGTATGTATAGTGCTTTTTATTACACCTACGAGGAAAATTATAGACATAAATGCAACCTCATCGCCGCGCCATTTTTTATTTATTTATTTAATTTCATTTTAAATAACTGTTAAAGAACATCCATCAATATACTTACTTTTTCCTTTTTTTATTCGCCCGTTTCTGGAGTAGGCTAAGATCATAAGGTCATGCAGCCACTTCTTCCGTGATTCCGCGCGTTTTATATACAAAAATAATTTCGTTTTTAATTTTCTGTATGCACCAAGGAGGTTGGTAACTGGTAAAAAAAAAAACTGTATGTGGCCAGTAACAATTTACTTGAAATTTAATTAGTAGACAGTTAAAGTCTCTTTGCAGTATGACTGCTGACAAATAAAAAAAAAAAGATACGCGTGTAGCACCGTACACGTGTTAGAAGTAAAACTTCTGTAGCTAGATCATTAAGTGGTACCTATACTATACACCTATACCTACCTATACTAAAAGAGATTTAAATTTCCAATTTTGAGATCCAATCTCTGCTTCAAGTTACTTTTAAGTTTCAGACGTCCGATTATTTGAAATTATTTTATACTTGTACTTACTTTTAATACGTCATGTCATTTATTTCCCACCATTCCTTATCTACAATTTGTCGCGCTCGTGGTGATATACTTAACTCATTCAATAGTGTCACTACTATTTGCATCTCGCTCAGATTATATACCATCTGACGTCACGTCTTTAAGCCGTCTCGCTCAAATGTATGCATTGCTTTGCTTGTTTTAGAAATCCATATCGACCCGTGTGACATTGATGAAACTCTTTTCTTACAAACTGTATGGATCGCATCGCACAGCTGTCAAACATAAGTTCCGGTTCCAACAAAGAGGTTGAACGAAGTAGTTTGAGTCATGCTAGTTGGTTTTGTTTGAAGTCCCAGCCTTTGTTATAATTTTAGGTGATTTAAACTGCCAACACTCATCTTGGGGCAGTACTATTTCATCAGCTCCAACTCCTTTTTCTGTAAATATTTTAGAATTAGTGGATAAACATAATCTATGTATATTGAACAATGGTTCAGCTACTCGCAGAACAGCACCCAGCCAAGGCATTAGTGCCCCTGATCTTTCAATATGTTCTCCAAGCTTAGCTGCAGAATTATGTTGGAATCCTATTGGTTCCACTTTTGGTAGTGACCACTTTCCTATCCTCATACAATTCCCATCAAAATATCCTCTTAAATCCTCCAATTTTAATCCCCGTTTTAAATTCAATCTTGCCGAAGCTGATTGGAGTATGTTTAAGAAAATAATTGACAAAAAAATTAACTCTCTTCCCAATGTGGTTGCTGGAAATGAAAGTACATGTGCTGAGTCTTTATCAAAGATCATGTTTGAAGCAGCAGAAGAAGTTTTTCCTTGTAAAAGTTCTAAAAAGGTAATGATTCGGTCTCCGCCTTGGTGGGACCGGGAGTGTACTTTAGCAGTCAGGGAACGAAAATTGGCAGAATTAAATTACTGTAGTAATAGCACAGATGAAAATTTTATTCAAGTTACACACTCAATTAGCAAGACCCGGCAACTATTTAAACGTAAAAAGTTTGAAAGTTGGAGAGCTTTCTGCCTTTCCATTTCCCCTCATGTAAATCCATCAGTAGTGTGGGCCAATATTAGAAAGTTTAAATCTGCTTTTAAGGAATCCACTTTAAATACTTTTCCCCCTTCATTAACAGAACAATTTCTGGATAAGTTAGCCCCTCCCTCTGTACCTTTAGAGTCATTGTGTTGCAAGTATACTATTCCCCCTTCAATAGTTGACCATCGAATCGGGTTAAATTCCCCCTTCAACATTCATGAATTAAAAGGTGTAATTAAATATTGTAGAGACTCTGCTCCAGGGTGTGATGGCATACCTTATTCCTTTTTTGCTCATTTGAGCGATAGTACACTAATGTACTACTTAGACATTGTCAATAATGTAATGATTTCTGGAAATGTTCCTCCCTCATGGAAAGTACAGACTATCATTCCATTCCTGAAACCATTTAAAAATCCATGTGATCCTTCAGGATTCAGACCGATTGCTCTCTCTTTGGTAATACTTAAGATCGCAGAACACTTAGTAAAGAATCGACTGGAATGGTTTATAGAAAGTAATGGTCTATTGTCTCAAAGCCAGTATGGATTTAGAAAAGGAAAAAGTACCATGGATTGCATTTGTTTACTAGTAACAGACATCCGCCTGTCATTTTCTGACAACTCATCTGTTTTGGCTGCGTTCTTAGATATTACTTCCGCATATGATAATGTAAATTTAGACACACTACGAAATAAACTTTTCGATTTAGATGCCCCGGTTTTATTAACAAATTTTATTGTAAATATATTGAGTAATAGAACTATTTTACTCGAAAATTGTGATTCCGGTATTACTAGGACAGTATGTAAAGGCCTGCCTCAAGGATCTGTTCTTAGCCCCTTATTATTTAATATTTATTCTCATGATTTAGAATCTTCAATTGGTGATATAAATATCATTCAATATGCCGATGACTTAGTTTTTTATACCAGCAATAAATCCATAGAAAAATCTATTTCCATACTAGACGATTCCTTAAATAACTTACAGTGTTGGTTGAATGCCAATAGCTTAGAACTTTCCCCGGCTAAGTGTGAAATAGTTTTATTTTCAAGAAAGCGTATGCCACCTCCTATTACAGTCTTGTATGATAGTATTATGATTCCCGTTAAAAGTCACGTCAAATTTCTTGGAGTGATTCTGGATAATAAACTTTCAGGTTTACCTCATATTGATTATTTGGTAGTTAAGTGTGAGAAGGTTTTAAATATGTTACGGTGTCTCTCTGGTGTTTGGTGGGGAGCTCATCCTTTTTCTATGAAATTACTGTACAATGCTATGATAAGGAGTGTTATCGATTATGGTTCTTTCACTTTTGAGATGAGTAATGTTGCTGGCCTTAAGCGTCTGGATGTTATCCAGTCCAAGGCCTTAAGACTGATAACTGGTGCTATGCGCTCTAGCCCGATAAATGCTCTCCAAGTTGAGTGTGTTGAACCCCCTTTAGCCCTACGGCGGCAATATTTATCTGACAAATTTTTATTTCGTATTTTACAATTTTCTCTATTGGGTATGAGCCTATTTGCAGAGTTAAGATTTAGAGAAACGACGGTTTAGTAGTTTAACTCAATTCCTTATATTGGCGGGAATTTACGTACTTGGAAGGCTATACGACTATGTCCTATCAGCTTGAGAACACACCAGAAACAAGGAGGGTCTGGGCGGTTACAACGCCTTTTATAACACAGCTATGAACTAACTTTTTAAATACAGAGTAGCCAACCAAACATCAAGTGTGGCGGTTTCACAGATTAGTTTTTGTACAATCGATTCTTAATCGAATAATCCAACACGCCCCCTCAAAAACTGATCATGATTTTAAAATCATTTTATAATTAAGGTATACATATTGCAATACCTACACAGAACATATTTCCTTCCAAGTAACTGCTGGGAGTAAGTAATTACATATTTTTATGATCCAACATTCGTTGCAAGGACTAGGGAAAACCCAGAAAAACCTAGTCAGATCATGACATAATAATTTAACTTAATATTATCATTTTTAAACAATGATTTTGTTAATGTACATATTTGTAACACAAACATTTATTGTAGACCCATGTCCACTCTTAATTTTTGAAAACTGATTGTTGCGGCTTCGTCATCAGATGTGCCAGTTGTGCACCTGTTGGTATGTAATTTAATTTAATTACATTTTCTCTACTTTTTCACGGGTCAAGTAATATTTAATATCTATATGCTTGGACCTTTTGTGGCTTGTAGGATTCTTCGCAACACTGATACAGCCGTTATTGCTTCAAAAATGGTAATGGGTGTTACAATTTGTATGTTATTGCTTAACATTAGTGATTTTAACCATGAAGCTTCCTTTACAGCCTCATACAGTGCCATATATTCCGCTTCTGTCGAAGAAGCTGCAACGGAGGACTGTTTCTTACACATTCTGTACACTTTCTGTACACCATTTTATTGTACAATTATGGAAAGACTAAAATATATATCCTGTTGTACTATGTCTATCACTTTTATCTCCACCTCAATCGGAATCTGCATACACACAGTACATTCTCAAAATTACCTCTTTTATACACTAATTTTAAATCAATTGTGCCCTTCAGGTATCTAAGCATTCTTTTAAGATATTGCCACAACTCCTTATTATTCTTATTTGTGTATCTGCTCAATATATTGACACTCGCACTTAGATCTGGCCGAGTACATAGCATAACATACATCAAACAGCCTATAAGGATTTTACAGGGCGCATCATATTTAACGTCTGAATTCAGAGCCTCATAATTAGGTTTACTTTCTAGAGGAGTACTTGCTGGATTGCAGTCCTGCATATTATATTTACACAGTATTGATTGTATATACTAACTTTGATCTAATGTACCATTTTATCTAGTTATTCTTATACCTAGAAATAATTTTATCTCATTCATATGAGTCATTTTAAATTGCTCATTAGATAAATTTTAAAATTATTCATTGTTTGGACATCGCACACGCAACGACTAAATCATCGACGTATCGTACTATATAAATATTTTTATGAATTTCTCCTTTATCTAATACATATATACACTTATCAACATCCGAATTTTGAAACCTTTCTCTTTTAGGGATTGCTCAAAAACTTCAAACCAACATCTTGCAGCCTGCTTGCATACTTTGTTGCCTGTATAAATTACCCTTCAGGAATTTCCATGTAGATTTTTTTCTTTTAACTTACCATTTAAAAAGGCAGTTTTAACATCTAAATGATGAACCAGTAAGTTATTTTGATTTGCAAAAAGTAATTATCAATCTAAAACTAGCAATCCTAGCTACAGGCGCAAATGTTTCATTGTAGTCTACTAGATATTCTTGACTAAAGCCTCTAGCTATAAGTCGAGCTTTATATCTTAAAGGTTTTTCATATTCGTTATGTTTGATAGTGAAAATCCATTTACAATTGGTATTGTATTGACCAAGTATTATTTTTCTTAAGGGAGTTTAATTCATATTTTATTGCGCTATCCCAATGAATTCTATCATCTCTAGTTTTTATCTTTTCAAATGAACTAGGTACTTTACAAATCAATGATTGAGCACACTGGTAAATATTCATCATCAGTTTCATCATAAGATCATAACATACACTGACCTCTGATTCTATCGCTCCTCCTCAATTAATTACTTTTACCTTTTTATTAATCTGTGCTTTTACTCTCATCTGTGATTTTAATAGGTATGTCATTGTTTTGCGTTTTTGGGTCTGGGTCACTACATAATTTACGAATTTTGTTTGGACTGTGGTCAGATTTCACCTGATCTGCATCAGAGTTATTTCTACACTGAGACTTTGACACTGATTTAGATAGACCATCATTATTATCAGTTTTGTCATGAGAATTTTGAACATTCTCTTCAGGCTTAAACTTAGGCCTGGATTCCTTGGTTGGAAATTTGTCTCATCTATTATAACTTTTCTCACAGTCACAAACCTTTCGCATTCTACACTCCAAACTTTATATCCGTTTGGTTCATAGCCCACCAGTTTTTTTTTTTTTTTAACGATTTGTCGTCAAACTTTGCCTTACTGGTTTTATTATGCACATAGACTGTAGTACCAAAAATCCTTAGGTATTTTAGAACCGGCTTTTACCATGCCATAACTCATATGGTGTCTGAGATTGTTTCAATGCCCTCGTTGGTGTTAGATTTATTAAATGCACTGCAGTTAAAACTGCTTCGCCCCAAAATACTTTATCTAACTTTGCCTCATGAAACATAGCGCGGGCTTTCTCAGTTATCGTTTTTACCATACGCTCTGAAACACCATTGAGTTGAGGCGTTCGTGGAACCGTTAAATGATATATATACCTTTTTGCACGCATTTTTTTTTTATTTTTTTTATCTCGGTGGATAAATACTCGCCACCGTTATCACAGTAGAGATTTACTAATTTTGAATTGAATTTAGCTTCACACTTTGCAAAAAGTCTTTGAAACAAGCGAACACATCTGATTTATAAGTTATTTATCAGGTAAGTTACGCAATAGTGTGTGAATTGATCGACAAACAATATAAAGTAATTTTTGTTATCAATTGTTGGAGGAGTGATAGGCGCGCACACATCTGAATGGCGCTATACAATGGTCGCTTTACGGGCTATTTATCCTTACTCTCTGTTACTACCGATCGTCTGTTTTCCAGTAATGCACGGTTCACACAATTTTTCGTTAGGAACCACTGATTCAATTAGTTTTATATCGTCCATCATATCAATGCCTTTTATTTCCTGGAATTTATTTTTACTCAATCGTTGATGCCATAATTCATAGTCACTGTTGTTCGTGCATATTTGGGAAACAGAGCGATGCACTATCACAGATAACATTATAGCAAATAAGTTGTTTCTACACATACCATTCATGAGCTTCTTACCACCTCAGTCAGTGATGTGGGCTCCATGTTGGTCGAAAACAACGCTCAGGCTGGCTCGCTGCATTTTGGACACCGACAGCAGCCGTTGTACGGCACTTCGGGGCAGAAAAGCACCTGTATCGCTCACAACTTGAATTGATCCCTTCTTCGTAGCTGAAATAAATTGTCCAGTTTTAGCAATTAAAATTTTAACTGGTGTGTACGGTCACGCCGCACAATATTGTGATCAGCAACCTAGTTTAAGTCACGCGTCATGCGAACTGACTTGTATGATATTTAACTATAGCTTAGCTGAGTCTTTATACAACTGTATACCTAGTAACATCAATAAATAGTAATCCAGCAATAATTCTGGTTTAACGCATAACTTCAACAACTACTTCGAGTGTGTGGGATAATCTCGTAAACTACGGGTTAGACTATACATGGTGTGGTTAGGTTCGAGCAGATGTAGAAGAAAACTTCCCTGTTTATGATGTGGTCGGACGCTCCAGAGTCCAACAGGAACGTTATCCTGTTCTCCAATCGCTCGTCCTCTTGTTGGTAGTAGCCCGTCATGAATGCGAAGCCTGAGAACTCATCTGGCGCGGGCGTCGGTTCTTCGTTCAGCTGCGCCGCCGCATGAACTTTTCAGTCTCATCAAGTTTTGCGCCGGCCGCCAACAACTCCGAAATCAGCTCGTCGAATGTGGTGAAGTGGCTCACGAGGGGAATATCACTTTGAAGTTTCAGCGCAAGTAACGTCTTACGTAATGCTAACTGCGTTGCAATACTTTTTCGCTCGTACAGCGCGTCGAGACTTTTATTATCATTTTGGGGGTTCTTCGTCAATCACTTTCATTAAGTTCATCTCACTTAGTAACGCGCGAATTCGAAACTTCCATGCTGCGTATTTTTCACCAGCAAAAGGTTGGATTTTACGTTTTGGTCTTTTCGTTTCCATTTTTGAAATTTAGTTAATATTTGCACAGTAGATTCATTTCGCGGCACCTGGGCCCATAACCTATTGGGTATGAGCCTATTTGCAGAGTTAAGATTTAGAGAAACGACGGTTTAGTAGTTTAACTCAATTCCTTATATTGGCGGGAATTTACGTACTTGGAAGGCTATACGACTATGTCCTATCAGCTTGAGAACACACCAGAAACAAGGAGGGTCTGGGCGGTTACAACGCCTTTTATAACACAGCTATGAACTAACTTTTTAAATACAGAGTAGCCAACCAAACATCAAGTGTGGCGGTTTCACAGATTAGTTTTTGTACAATCGATTCTTAATCGAATAATCCAACATTCTCAACATCCTCTTTTGACCAAACTTGAATATCTTTCTGAACGTATAAACTCTTCTTCTTACTGGAGACATAAACAAATACCGTGTTTAGTCAGTAGCTTCCAGAAATATAAATCTTTGCTTGCACCTATTCATCGCTCTGTTTCTCTTCCAATTTTCGAATGCGATTATGAAGCCTTAATTTCACCCATGTTATTTTAGACACCGGTGTGAGAGCTGGTGAGTTTTCTAACAAGCTCTTCTTACAAGTTTTAGAAAACGATTGGCAGGGTTATCATCATATTTTCACAGATGCTTCAAAGCATTCCTCTTCGGGAACTGTGGGTGTAGGAGTTTTCCACTCCCAATATAGTATAGTGCAAAAAGTTAAACTTCCTCCAGAGACTTCTGTCTTTACAGGAGAATTATTTGGAATTCTAAAAGCTTTGGAGTATATCCTTATTTATAAATTTCAACGCACTGTCATCTTTACGGATTCTTTGAGCTCCCTCCAGACGTTGGAGAGGTTTACGTTTAAACTAAAATATAACTTTCCAATAATTTTTGATATTAGAGCAGCCATTCATAAATGTAATGCCTTAGGCATTTATGTATCCTTTGCGTGGGTTCCCAGCCATTGTGGCATTTCAGGAAATGAAAAGGCCGATAAATTGGCCAATGATGCAGTGCTGTGTGGAGACACATTTCCTTATAAGATTTTTAGTCATGACTTGGCCTCTTTGCCAAAAGTATTTTTATATTCCGCTTGGGAGGACAAGTGGAATCAAAACAAGAACGGAGCACACTATAAAAAAATCCAGGCTGATATACCAAAAAAGCCTTGGTTTTTTAAATTCAATTTTTGTAAAAATAAAACCTCTTCACTTGTGCGTATGAGACTGGGGCATGTTTGTACTCCGGCTCATTTGTACAGGTTGAATATCGTAACTACTGCTGAGTGTGAATGTGGTGCGGACTGGGCTGATTTGAACCATGTGTTCTTTTCATGTCCTCTTCTTGATCACTCCGGTTTCTATAATTCTTTATACTTTTTGAATGTTCCCTTTCCTACTTCTATTCACAGTTTATTAAATTTATGCAATGTAAATATTTATCATATTATTGTAAATTTTCTTAACCAAAATAATATTTATTTGTAATATTTATTTTCCTACCCAATGCCAATAAGATACTAATCTCCCTGATCCTTTTTCCTATCCGTAACTCCTATTATTTTCGTGTTTCGTTTCCTTACCTTATATTTTTGTAAAATAATAAAACAATTTGTTAGTGGCAAATGCGCTAGTCGCGCGAGTCCATAAAAAAAAGAAAAAAAAAAAAAAAAAAAAAGTCCCAGCCAGCGGCGGCGGCGGCGGCGGCGCCATCTTGGCCATACCGGAAATGAAGAACTCGTGGAAGAATGCTTAAAATAATTTTTATTTGTTAACGTTTCATCAGGTTTTTCTCTCACTAATTAACATTCTTTATTGTACGAATGTATTATTATCTTATCTGATTAGTTAAAAACCGTATTGAAAATAGTTGCGGTTTTAAAAGTCTTCAGCCGACCCTGACGTCACCGATTCCAATTTCCGTTACATTTCTTAGCCACTCGTGATAGCACCCGGCTAGTATCAATTGAAAAGCAAATATATGAATAACCCACAGTTGAGAGGTTAAATAAATTTTACCCCCGTGCCCCAAGAAGTTTTACTTCAAAAAAACCGGGTATGTAATGGAATTTCATACATACTTCCCTCCCACCCTTGGGTCGGAAGGATTTTCATACAAACTTCCATACCTTGGGATGAAAGGATTTGAAGGGCGGGATAAAGGCGTTTCTTCCCTCTAATTGGTATAATTAGTATGTATTTTCAGAGCAGGTGTGATAAAAAAAAGATTATGCCCTCACGGCGATTTGAACTCACGATTTACGGATTGAGGGCCTACAACAACTCCTTTCATCCCAAGGTAAGCAATATAACAGAAGTAAGAATATGTAATGTTGACACCGTAACGATTAGTACTCGTACTAATAAAATGCATGACACCACTGACAAGGCACTATGTACACACGATACTTTTGTATCAAATTTAAACTGCCGCAACCGACAACAGGAAAGCACGGCTTAAAATTGATGCACCAAAATATGCAAGGCTTTTCTGGCAAACAATTAGAACTAGAAATGTTTCTAGAACAGAGTAATATAGACGTACTATGTATGACAGAACACTGGCTGCAAGAGTGTGCTATGCAGTTCAGTATACCAAATTATAAAATAAGCAGCTGTTTCAATAGACAGACTAGAACTCGAGGTGGTTCCTTAATACTAGTAAAAGATGGTTTTAAGTGTAAAGAACGAAAGGATGTTGTTAGTCTCTCTAGTGAGATGAATGCTGAAGTCTCGTGTGTTGAGATGGAAAAATATATAATTGTTAGTGTGTATAGGCGGGGCGAAGGAGAGTTTGAAATCATTGAGACAGTCATGGAACAAGTACTTCAACTGGCATCAAGAAACAAGTCCAAACGCGTCATAGTTTGTGGCGACTTTAACGTAGATCTATTAGACCAAGCAAACCGCTCTATACGCACTAGGACCTTAGCAGTATTTAAGTCTTTCAATATGTGCAATGTCTTTCTGGAGCCTACACGAATATCGGCTACCTCCGCTACCTGTATAGATAACGTCTTCTGTGAATGTAGTATCTACGATAAACAAATAGTTAACGCATTAAGTTCAGACCACACGGGTCAGATGGTAGTTTTTGAGGAAATTAATGCGGAAAAACCCGTTAAAATTTTATGTAGACCAGTGACTTTGAAGAAGATAGAAAAATTTCCAAATAGACTTGTGTCAAGTCTACCTTCAACACCTTACTGTGAAGATCCGAACACACTATATTCCAACTTCTTCCAAGTTATATCTACGGAATTCGAAAAAGCGTTTAATCTGACCGAAGTGAGAAATAATAATAAAATAAAATTCTCTGAATGGGCTTCAGAGGAATTAAGACAGAGTAGGTCCAAACTATATGAATTGTATGAACAAAAATCTTATGACCACAGTCCGGAATTTGTCACCCTTGTCAAAAATTGTTCTAATAATTTTAGGAAAGAATGTCATAAAGCCAAATGCTTATATTTAAACAATCAAATTAGAGTTTCGGGTGACAAAATTAAAACTATATGGAACATTATTAAAAAAGAGACAGGTAAGGTCAGGTGTAGTGAATCTAGTTTTAATTTAAAAGTTAATGATAAATTACTCTCATCTAACGAGGACGTTGCTAACGCATTTGAAAAGTTCTTCAGTACTATACCCATAATAACAACAGAAGCACTACCATCCTCTTCTGAAAAGTCTCTAGATTACTTGGTTGAAAATGTTCCCCAACACAAGAGTGGCTTCAACTTCAAACCAATAGACTCTCTAACTATATTTAAAACATTCAAACTTCTAAACGTTAAAAAGACTGAAGATCTATGGGGCATGTCGGTTAAAGTAGTTAAATCGGTAATTGATGTGATTGCTCCGTACATGGCAATCATGTTCAATAGTTGTATAGCAGAAGGTATTTTTCCTGACCTCATGAAAATGAGCAGATTAATACCACTTTTCAAATCCGGTAGCAAGGAAGACCCTGCGAACTTCAGACCTGTATCTGTTTTGCCAGTGTTGAGCAAAGTGTTTGAAAAGGTGATACTGAATCAACTACAATCTCACTTTAACGCATCAGGGCTACTCCACAAAAAACAATTTGGTTTCACTAAAGGCAGATCAACAACTGACGCCGGAGTAGCACTAGTACAACACATCTATAGTGCGTGGGAGGGATCACAGGATGCTGTTGGTGTATTCTGTGATCTTTCCAAGGCCTTTGACTGTGTGGATCATCAAACCCTTCTGCTCAAACTGCAACACTATGGTATTAAAGACAATGCTTTAAAATTAATGGAATCATATCTTGGAGACAGAGTACTAAAAGTAGATATAAATAGAAATAAGTCTACCGGAACGCATATGAATATTGGTGTCCCCCAAGGCTCTATTCTGGGTCCGTTCCTTTTCTTAGTTTACGTGAATGACCTGCCGTATATGGTGGAGAAAATGACACAGATTGTACTATTTGCTGATGACACATCCATTATCTTTAAGGTGAAAAGACAACAAGAAATTCTAGACGATGCAAATAGTACGCTCTCTCATGTGTTAAGTTGGTTTAATGTAAACAACCTTTTATTAAACTCGAAGAAGACAAAATGTATCAAATTCTGTTTACCGAATGTGCGGCAGGTGGACACGAGTGTAAGCATAGGAACGGAAAGACTAGACCTCGTTGAAGAAACAATTTTCCTTGGAATCACTATAGACTCGAAACTTCAATGGGGTCCTCATGTAACTAGTCTCTCACGAAGACTTAGCTCAGCTGCTTTTCGTAATAAATATCTCTCGTATTTCAGTATGTGTTGTTGTTGTTGCGGCAACAAATATACACATTCTGTGTAAATTTCAACTTTCTAGCTATTACGGTTAGTGCTCTAGAACCCGCTGACGGACGGACGGACAACGGAGCCTTTGTAATAGGATCCCGTTTGGCACCCTTCGGATACGGTACCCTAAAGAACGTGTATTGTGTATAAGAAACTCATGAATGTTGAGAAAGCGTACCTATAGCCTACCCGTCGCCCTTGCAAAAGGTGTTCCCATATTGAAGCTGGCAAGGAAGCTAAGTTAATAACTACCAAAGAGGTATTATTATAAAACCTATAGCAACCAGATAGCGACTATTGATCTATCATAGACAAACAACATAACAACCTATAACAACGAGATAACAACTAAAGATTTTCCTCTCACTCACTTGGCAACTGCCAGCTTTGACATATCGTCACACACTCAACATTTTGTAAACATTTTTTTGTCTTTACAAGTAAATATTCAAAACAAATGGCCTGCAACGATAATGTGGTCAAGAACATTGCCAATGAAGTAACCAGGGAATGTCAAGCGAAAAGCTGCAGCGTCGATACGGACTTTGTGGTGTATCTCATACAACTGTTGCTGCTCAACCCCAAGTACGGAAAACTGTTCGAGAAGACCCTTAAAAGGAAGAATTTGGAGTTCTTTGTGAACGAATGCGTTTCTATGCTCACGAGTAAGTACTGTTTTTGCACCTTTAAGCCTGGATTTGACCAACGAAAAGTTATACCGAGAATAACTATCCCGGGGATGTAAATAACAAAAAAAAAACTTGACACTGGCAAAAGTACAAGAGACGTACATTGCCAAAACCAAAAAAAAAACTTGTATGGCAAATGACAGTTCAAAATGAGGTGATCTGATCTAGGTGTCACTGGTGTCTATCAAAAAGTTACAAGTTATCCCCGGTATAGTTAATCTCCGGATAACTTTTTATTGGTCGAATCCAGCCTAAGAAGAACTTTGAGAGTGGCTAACTTCACCATACCAGCCATAGGTCATTCAACTGAACATGCCACACAGGTGCAACCTACTTACGGTAGATTGATATCTGGGGCCCAAGTCTCCTATGAATGAAACACGGGCTAAACGGGATTGTAACCTCTTGCCATCCCGTATAGATATATATAGATGTGTGTGTACATAGAGTGGTGTACTCACACACAGCAGGTGGGTCCAGTATATACACACTTATTCCTAGATTGCCCCTGCAGCAGGCCTGTGAGTGGTCGGCTTCACTTCTTTCGACTAAAGTGACTAATTAAATGAAATTAAAATGTTTTTTTTTTATCTTTATTTAATCCACCATGATACCACAGGTCGGATCGGATGTTCTAACGGCGATGGAAAAGATAGTGAGGAAACCTTCATATCTCAATAGCCGCGGCGATGGGCTAGCCCCCTGTCACGCAAAATGGAGTAATGAAAAAGTGGCCACAATTAAACATAAAACATTTACATTCAGGCACATACTGGTCTGGCCCCACACTAGTATACCCTGCGTCGTCGTGGGAACTAGAAATAGCGACATCACAATTGTGCCTCTGCCACCCCGTATGGGAAAAGTAGTGACGCTATGTTATGTTATGTTTGATACCACAGGTGGCGAGACATCAACAAAGACGCTTCGCATGCAGCACATACTACAGAGCAACTACGACAAGTTGCAGATATTGATAAACAAGCATCTCGACAACATCGACAACTGTCTCAATCCGCTCGTCACTGAGATTCTGGAGGAGGATCCGGAGCCTGAGAATGAGGTGAGGTGGTCTCAAACGGCTGCTTAGTTAAGGGCTAGTTGTTTCTGCGATATTGCTTGAGAAATTAGCTTCAATAATTGCTCCAACGTGTGGCGTCTTCTGTGGGCGTCTATCTACAGGTGTAACAGAAGGGTGCAGTCATATTTTAAAAGGTTGTTAGGGAGACCATTCTGATCAACTTTTACTATTCAAAATTCAAAAATTTAAAATTAGTTTATTTCAGTTGAAAACTATTTGATCAGAGTAACTTTAATTTTCACTTCTCTATACAAATCAGCTGACCGCCCGGACCAAAACAAATGGAGCAATGAAAAATAAAGTTGCTCCGTTCAAATCGGTTTCACAGAAAGAGTTGCCCAGAATGGTCTCCCTAACAACCCCCTAAAATATGACTACACCCTTCTGTTACACCCTGTAGACGTGACATAGTTGCTCGGAATTGCGCCGTTTTAGTTGCCCGTGTAAGCCTAATATTAGTTTATTGTTGCACCCCCAGGCTGAAATGAAGAAGTTGTTCCGGAAGATATCCATCTACATCATCCTTGCCAGCGGGCTGGGCAATCCAAGCGTCATCATCGTAAGCACACTTTTGAAAGGGGAGCGTTCAAGTATTACGTAACGCAATTTTTGGGGGTTTTTGAATTATAAATAATAATAAAAAAATGCGTGAGAGAGAGAATGTTCTACGCGAGTTTACGCGACCGTTCTGGAGGGTTGGAATTCCGAAGGCGACACGAACTATACTAACTAAACTAATTAAAATCGTGTGTTTGAAAATGGAATCTGTGGCCACCGCGCAAGAGCTGTCGGATTTGAAGGTTGTCAGTTTAGCGCCTTTAGTTCCTCTAGTTTAGTGGTTTTGACACCTCAAGAATAGCCCACAATGTTACGTAACGCGTAGTACAAACCCCTCCACCCGCTCCTGTAAGTAACGCATCGTAACCCTCCACCCGCTCCTGTAAGTAACGCATCGTAACGTTTTACAAGACCCCCCCCCCCCACCCCTCAAATTCGTTAAAACTAGGTACCTACTCAGCTAGTCCGACGATAACACTGTTCTCATTTGAAAATTAAATAACTCTGTTATACTCTCCTAATTCTTTTACAATACAATTATGTCTTGATTACACTTATGATATAAGTTTTAAGAGGTTATTCTAGCCTGCTAAACATCTGTTAATACTTATGAACTAGCTATAACCTAGGATTAAATCTACACTGGGTTGTATCATTTTATGTCTCAAGTAAATAAAGATCTTTAAAAACAAACAAACATTTGAAAATTACTATAGATGGAGAATCCATCCAATCTATAAATCAGTGTTTACGGGGTAAATGCCCATGTTTAAAGAATAATGGGAATTCACCCTGAAAACACCTATAACCTGGGCCGTCATCCCGCTATTTACATTACAATAGATTAATCATTTAAAGACGTGTACTTTCATTCAAGATGTAGTCCGGTCAAATAAGGCTTAAAAATAGGGGTACCCGTGCATAAATTAAACCCACGTGTTCCCACCATAATTAAATTGTAAAAAGTCTCCATCGACCCCAGTGCAAAATGTTTTGTTTAAGGTCAAAGTTCGAAAAAAGTATTTTTTTTTGCACACTGGGATATTATCGATGGGGATATTTCACATTTTCATTAAAATGGTGTCCCTAACGTTCATGCTCAAATTTCAGCTTAGAACTTATGCAAGGATACCCCTATTTTTAAGCTTAACGCGACTGGACTATTTCGGATCATTGAATGGTCAGCGAATTGTAATGTAAACAGCGGAATGACCCCCCCTGGTAGATTTCCAATCTATATACTTGTCTGGTGAATTTTCAGACACTAAAAGAAGGCATGGCCGCCCTAGAAAGCGTGCTCTCACTGGCTGAACTGCGCGTGTTCCTAACTCTACCCCGCGGTGAGAAGTTGTCGCAGCTGCTGGAGCTGCTGGCGATAGTGTCCGGTGTGCGGCTCTTCAACAGGGACTGTAAGAAGGGCGGGGATAATATACCTGACCGTAAGTTGACAAACTGTTTCCAGATCCAAATCATTTGCAACATTTTGGTTGTGAAGTTTTTAAAATTGGAGATCCCGACAATGGACCCTGTAAGGGCATTGCAATTTCTTACAAAATAACTTACTAGCGCGTCCACATTACTCGTCAAGTAGCGTGGCGATGGCGAGTGATGAGGGAAGGAGGCAGGGAAGTGGTGTGGACACGTTCATCGTCCTGCTCCTGGAAAGAAAAAGGGCCATTCAAAGGAAAAGGACCCTTGTTAGCTAGCATGATAATGGTAGCAGGTAGACGCTTAAAATGTTCACAATATATTGAGTATGTTATTTACTTAAAAAATAAATAATTAAATTAATATTTATGAGGGGCTCCCATACAATATAATTTTTTTGCGGTTTTTTATAGATAATGGTACGGAACCCTTCGTGCGCGAGTCCGACTCGCACTTGGCCGGATATTTCTCTCTCCTCTTCTTTCTTATCATGGCCACTATTATGTCTCTACCACCCTGTATGATATATGTATACCTTTCCCAGTGCCGTTCGAGCTCGTCGACGCAACGAAGGCCTGTCTCGCCTCTCTCGCCAACTCACTGGTCACGGTGATGCAGCGCGTCAACTCACTCACCTCCGCCATAGAAGACTCGATCAAGATAGAAGAGGAGACTGGGAATGTGATTGTGAATGTGCCGGCGAACTCCGATCTGACTCAGTAAGTATAACAGTAGTAAACACTAGCCTGCATGTGACTTCCTCTGTGGAGGTACGCTTTTTGGCCAAATTAAGTAACACAGTCTTAGAGTTAGGTAACGCCCCCTCTCCATTGTGCCATTTATTGCGATCTTGAGCCAACCACGCCTTGCCTGACAGTTTTGACGATTTCATCCAACCACGGGGCGAGTAGTCTGCATCTCGGTCTACAGTCGTCACTGGGCCATCATTCCGTTCCTTTACGCTCCATCTGCCATCGTCCCTTCTAGTTCTAGTCAAGTGTCCCGCCCTCTACTTCGATCTTGCGATCCGCATACGCAGATTTACGACCTTGCTAGTCTTGGTACGTCATCGTATCCGCTAGAGACGAAAGATTCCAAGCATAATTCTGTATGTGAAATTAAAACATCACCATTCACAGAGAAGACTACACGCAAATCTTCGCGTTCCTAGTCTTCAACCGGCAATACGAGGTGTTTACACGGCGCCTGCTCACGGACACGCAGACGATGTCGCATAACGCTGCGTTGTACTGCGAGCGGCTGCAGGCGGCGCTGGCGGAGACGCACGCGGCGCTCAAGTACAAGGCCGCGGTGCCCGTCAACACTGTGTTCGTGAGTACAGGGCCGTCAATACTGGGTTCGTTAGTACAGGGCCTCCCTCCCACTTGTGCCATTAATTGCGGTCTTGGGCCAACTTGAACTGTAGCCTAGCAGCTTTGAAGAATTTAACCGATGTTGGCCATCATTCCGTTCCTTTATGCTCCATCTGCGAACGTCCCTTCTAGTTCTAGTCCAGTGTACTCAATACTGTGTTCGTGAGTAGCTCTGTTGTATCAAGTACAAGGCCGCGGTGCGCGTCAATGGCAAAAGGAGTCTTATTTACTATTATCTCATCTCACGTCCGCAGCCACTCTTCGTGAAGCTGTGGCAGGTGTGGCGCGCGATGCAGAACGAGATGTACCTGGTGTCCACTGTCAACCGACTGACGTCGACCCTGGCAGCGATACAGGAGCAGCTGAAGATTCCCTACCACCTCCTCGACCAGATGCTGCGGGACAAGGCTATCGTCTCCGATCAGGTGGGTGGGGCGTGTACAAAATGTAATAACGCGCATCACTCTCGTATTAATAACAATACTCCTAATACAGTACCTAGTGGGACGCGTAATTGATGTGCTGTGTCGTGGGAACCAGAAACAGAGACGTCACAACAAACATGTAAACATCCAAGAGCTGGTGTTTTTTAGGGTACCGTACCCGAAGGGTACCAAACGCGACCCTATTACTAAGGCTCCGCTGTCCGTCTGTCCGTCCCTCCGTCAACGTGTTCTAGAGCACGATAGCTAGAAAGTTTCGGGGGAGTTTCTTGCCCTTCTTTGCTCCATCCCTAAGCCCACAACTTCCGAACGGGCGGTAGTACACAAAAATATTAATATTATATTGACGTTGACTAAGTAATATGTATGATTTTATGGTCAATAAAAATTGTGAACTGAACTGTTGAAATTTTCACAGATTTTGTATATCTGTTGCCGCAACAATAACAAAAAATACTGAAATACGATATTACAAATCAAATGGGGTCCCCATACAAAACAAGTGTTTGATACACGCATTTCAATATGATGGTATATTTCGCGTCAACCCACATCGTTGTGGTAGCTCAGCCGGTATGTTGTAGGCCCTCAATCCTTAGGTCGTGAGTTCAAATCACCGTGTGGGCATAATCTTTTTTAATCTTTTTTTTGTTTTATTGTTTTGAGTGCTTAATTTTTGTTGTACGATGGTACGGTACCCTAAGTGTGCGATTCCAGACCGCACTTGACCGATTTCTTTCACCCCAGCCGGGATTGAATGTACTTAATTTGTCTTTTTTTTTTTTCAGGAGCGAATGAGATCGAAACCAACCCTAGAAGATCGAATCTCACTGATGTACCTCAAGAACTATGTCGCGAGTGACGACGGCAGCAGCGGGTTATTGGCGCGCGGGGACAGCAGGCACATTCAGGTACCAGCCGAATGCATAAACTGCTGGTTAAGTTAAGTGCAGCTTAAATGTTTTATTGTCGCTGTTGTTTCCCTGATGCGGGCCAGAGATTAGTATGGAGTAGTGAAAATTATGTTGTTCCACAGAAGAGATAATAGTACTACGTACAGAACGGCTACACCCTTCCCCGCGCGGTTTCAGATACCGCCCCTCACCCCGGAGTCGGGGAGCCTCTTCGGGAGACACTTTGTATAGGCGCTGAACGCACACATTCACAAACGAACGAGTTTACGCACACATTTGCACGTGTACAAATGTCATTAGGCTATGTAGTAGTAATAGGTGATTATTTTACGAGCGTTCTATGGAGTGTCCGAGGTGTGGTTGTTCTTAAGCCGAGTCTCCAGCAATGTTTCGTACACAGAAAACATGAAACAAAATCATTTGTTTCCATACACAAACCGTCTCCTCCGTTTTTATTATTTATTATTATTATTATTTATTTATTCTCAGACACAAGATCCAGGATAATTCAGACATAAGATACAATAAAATTAAAATTAAATTACAATAAAATTATATAAATTATCTACAAAACTAATAAAACTAAAATAAGATAAGATAAAAATAGCATGATTATGTTATTTACGATTAGGGTTCATATGAATAGAGAGCAAGTGTCTATGCAATGGGCTACAGATATCGTCACAGACGGCACGCAAGATTGCATTTCCCGAGCTTCTCAGTCTCCCCCACGCGGAGGCCACTCTGGACCTCATGACGGCGAAGTGACGACGTTTTGTGTTAGTTGTGTATGGAAACATTTTGTCTACGTGCGGATTAAGTTTATAAATAATAGTACTGTATCCCTACACCAATCCATTTGCAGTTTTTTATTACAAAACCACTTTTTACCACCCCCAGTCCGTAGTCCGACAAAAACGAAAAGGAAACCTCAAAAATAGAATGTCACTGACCGACCACCAACGTGCGCAGTGAGCTGAGCGGCGTTTGATTGAATTGAAACAAATCCTTCCCCTCTCTACCCCGCGCGGGGAATGTTTTCCATCGGCCTCGGAAAACAGAAACATTGTGTTTGCATACACAAATGTGTATAGCCACGCCCCAATGTTTCTGTGTATTGTTTCGAAAAAACAGCCGCAGGAGACCCGGCTTTATTCTTAGTAATCGAAACGGATTTGAAAGTTTTTCAGAATGATGTTTAGCCTCTTGAATTATTACTACACCGTTCTGTTTCCCAGCCCTAGCCAAAACAGCTATAAACCCCAGGCATATTTTAGCCTATGTAAAAAGTATGTACCGCGAGCGTTCTGGAACGCGTTGGGGCGTTGACGGTTGTTAAGTCGAGCGTTACAGAAACCCAAGTCATCATTTTTTATTTTTTTTTACGTAGCCTATAATGTGTCCCACTGCTGGGCAAAGGCCTCCCCATTTCGAGCCCACACATCTCTAGTCATCATTAACGGCGTATTTTTTACAGCCGTTACATTTGAGAGTATTTAGTAAAATGTATTGAGCGGCTATGAAAAAGACTGGCACAGTCAGCATTAGATTAGATATTCAGTGCAACCATCTTATCTGTAGAATAGAGCGTGGCACCGCCATCTACTCCAACTGAACAGCATACTCCAACAACTGCAACAACTGACAATTTTATAGTGTTGGCGCCAGTAGTTTCCGCTTTTGGCCGTTCTACAGGTAACTTGTTGGCGCTCGCTCGCCATCACACATAGAACTGAGTTATTATAATTCTGACACTTTACCAACACCCGCAGTACCTCGGCTTCTGCGCCCTCTGCCTGTGCGTGGGCGCACTAGTCCCGTGCAACATGAAGCTAGGCACGATCAAGCACAATCTCTGCCGGTACGGCTTCTGCAGCGTGAATATGGCTTCGAGGTTCAGCAAGGATCCTCAGAGGTGAGGAAGTATACATCATCAGATAAAAAAGGTGTAAATGAATTAACGCAAAATGGGAAACTACTTTGTTAGGGACATAATTCTGAGCAAATTTCATTAGGAAACCGATTTGATCAGAGCAACTTTATTTTTCACTTCCCAGTACATTTTGGCCTGAGTGTGTCAGCTGATTTGTATGGAGAAGTGAAAAATAAAGTTGCTCTGATCAAATCGGTTTCATAATGAAAGTTGCTCAGTATTATGTCCCTAACAAAGCAGTTTCTCATTTTGCGTTAATTTATTTACACCTTGTATGTGAGCACCAGTGATCGGAGTAGGCAGAGCTATTTTATGTACTTGCCATATGTAAGAATAATATGGATACTCCCCGAATCTCGGGATTTGAATTGAATTCTAGTGGTGCAGAAAGAGACAAAAACAGGTGGGTCACTCTTGTTTTCGTTTCGTTTCGAGGAACACCCCGCTATTGTTTTTGTTTGGCGATATCACGACGAGTTTCAACAAAGCGGCAACGTCGCACGTTAGGAAAAAAGTTTGGCAACGTGTTGCTGATATAAAATTTACAATGTCGCTCATGCGCTTATTGCCTTACATAAACCATGTTTTATACTTATTGATAAAAACAATTATATTTATTAAAACCCCGGAGTATCAGTCCCAATACCATGGATTATCCATAATAATATCAATGTTTGCGGTCAATGAACCTAAATAGCTCTGCCTACTCCGATCACTGGTGAGCACGCAAGATACCCAAATACCTACCTACATCTTAAGTTTTAGCCCATTAATGTCCCCCCTAGAGGCACACCATACTCCATCACGATGACTCAGTGCGGTTTGGTGGAGTGGTTTTATGACTACAGTCTATTCGTGATAAGAATGCAGTGAAATTTAATTTTAAATCTGTTAACACACACTCACAGGACAGGACACAACCTTCGCGTTCGAAAGTTTGTCTTCAACTGGTCACTGTGAACTTGGCTTGATAATTGGAAACGATTTTATTGGTTACGGGGCGTGGCGAGGCCGCCGGATAGTGATGACTTTACTGCATTCTTATCACGAATAGACTATACTACCATCCAAATTAGAATTAGTAACCCATCGTAAAAAAGAGATGGCGTGAGGAGTAAGATTTGTACTTTAAGCGCCATGGTTTCAGTTAACATACTTCTAGGTGGCGCTAAGCTTAGAATAAATATATCTTAGCGCCATATATCTCGTAATATTCGCAATTTTTCGATGGTGCTTCACCAAAGGAGAAATAAATGGCCTCGAACTAAAGAAGCTTCCGTAGCATCTCAGTTTACGCCGGTGTCATATTTTGTTCTACAGTCATCACAAAATAAAAGGCCTGTTTTGACAGTTCACGCCCATGAAGTTTTCACCCCTAATGCGTAGGTAATAAAAGCCAACTGTTGCGTACAAGCAAAGCGTAAAAGTTGCCTAGGAAAACCGCTTCTATTACCTGCGCATAAGGGGTTAAAACTTCATGGGCGTGAACTGTCAAAATGGGCCTTTTATTTTGTGAAGACTTTAGGTGGTCTATCTGTATTAGTTATTATCAGCACAGTAGGGAGGAATGGTCTGAGGGAGGCCTTTGCCCAGCAGTGGGACACTATGCAGGCTAAATAAAATAAATTAAAACCGTATTTGTACCTATAATATTATAGTATCTGTGATACTACCAAGCAGAGCAGGCGCGCATAAAGCCGGTGTTGCCTTGTGGACGGCGCCGACACGCGCCGCGCCGCGCCGGCTACAAACAAACCGTAATTCTGCGCCCCCGCTATAGCCACCGCCGTGCGATTCAGTACGCGACTGTGAGTCTTGTCAGTCAAAAGTCAAAAGTATTATTTTTTATTGACCATAAAATCATACAGATTGCTTGGTCAACGTCAATATAATATTAATATTTTTGTATACTACCCGCCCGTTCGGAAGTTGTGGGCTTAGGGATGGAGCAAAGAAGGGCAAGGAACTCCCCCGTGCCTCTTTTAAAATATGTGAGGGCCTTAAAAATACAATTTTATGTATTTCTACTTAAGTCTAAGGAAATACACCGAAGAGAGACGTGCTAACTCAGTCCATCGCCCCTCTTTGGATTTCTGTGCGCCGAGATGGCAAAGACCACGCAGTTTTGTCATCTAAATATTCTTTTACACTGTAATAAGACTTCTTTAATATACAGTTTTTGAACCTCCTTTCTGGTAGGTCCGTTCGTTCGCCTCGTTAGGTATTTTATTATAAAAACTAACACACACTCCCTTAAAAGAATTAGCAACCTTACTGAGTCTGAACGCGGGCATAGCAATCTTATTTCTATTTCTAGTGCTGATACTATGATTATGTCCTAAAGTCTTGAGTAAACCTATGTTTTTTTCTGGTGTACATGATATTTTGATAAATGGATTGACAGGTTACAGTAAGTATATTGATATTTTTGAATTCATCCCTTAGTGAGTGCCTAGCATCTAGTTGATAGATAGCCCGAATGGCCCTTTTTTGTAAGACAAATATCGTGTTTACATCAGTTGTCTTGTGCATTACGTTGCAGGTACATAAACGAGGTGCTCGAGTACGCACGCAACAATCCGCACGTGATCAATCTGCTGAGTCTGGCTGATGACGTGTACAGCGTCAGAGATGTGGACGAGCTTGTCGTCAGATACGTGCCCAAGAGTAAGGGCTCGTCTAACTGATAAGAATCATCATCATCATCATCCTCAGCCCACATCTACCCACTGCTGGGCATGGGCCTCTTCTCTATAGCACCCAGTGGGATCCCGACGACTTGACAATATCGTCGGAGCATCGGGCCGGTGGTGGTCTTCCCGACTGATAAGAATAATAATAGTTAATGTAGGTAAATGTAGACCATTTAATGGTCCCAGGCCTTTACCCGGATGCGTAATGCCAGACTGGGTATTACCACAGACACGGGTTGCTCTGTGCTCGCAGGTAGTTTGCTCTTATGAATAGAGAGCAAAGTGCATACCAGCACAGACCGTCTGTGCTGAAATACATTTTGCTTTAGAATATTGGCGCAAAGTAGTGTAACAGAAAGGGGTGTACAAGCCGAAAGAGGGTTGTTAGGGACATCATTCTGAACAACTTTCACTATGGGACCGACTTGATCAGAGCAACTTTATTTTTATTAACTCAGTACATTTCGGGCCTAGCGCTCAGCTGATCTGTATGGTGGAGTGCAAAATAAAGTTGCTCTGATCAAGTCGGTCCCATAGTGAAAATTGTTCAGAATGATGTCCCTAACAAACCTCTTTCGGCTTGTACACCCCTTTCTGTTACACCCTGTATATGAGTAAGATTGAGCCATGGCAGTCGAGTGGCAAAACGACAGAGATTCAACCAATTCTTGTCTACAATCTGTGCCAACTCCCCTTCCGGGAATACGGCTTGTACACAAGTATGAATGTTTGTTTTCTTCCCCAGTAAAGGTGTCTGACCAGGATGCCCAGACAGAGACGCATCCGGTAGAAGGATACATAGAGAAGAACTACTGTTGGAACCTCTGGGTGTGGAAACAACGCGCCTGCCAATGGGTTAGTACGAGTCAGGGAGCACTTATCCAGTAGAGAGCGCATAGATACTTCTCTTTTGAAACACAACTCACCAATTTACGGCGGGGGACGAGGTAACTTAGAGAGCTGTGATTGGTCAGCTGCTGCGGAGGCAGCTGAAAACTGTCACTAAAGCAATGCTGCATACGTTGCATGAAACTAATGTTTGGCGAGCCGCATTCCCCCGCAGGCGCAGTCAATAGGATATAACATAACGTACGAGTCGAGGCCTGCGGGGCTACCATGAGGCACGCCACTCACCTCAGTCGCGCATTTTGTCACGATTTAATGTCAAAATCAATGCTCGCAAGTATGGAGAAACGTCATTATTGTGTCGCGAAATTTGACATTTATCTGCGCGACTGAGGTGAGTGGCGTGCCTCAAGGTATCGCTGCTGGATAACAGAAATATATCGGTATTAAAAGGAAACGGTTGAGCGCCCGACCTTCATATCTACGGTATCAAATCGTTTTGATGGTTTCGTGCACACTGATCCCGGGATTCGTTCAGAGTAGTAACGGATCCCGGTGTTTCGTGTCAACTGATCCCGGGATACTGACAACGGGATAGATGACCCCACAATATAGTAGTCGTCAATATAGTAGTGTCCACTGACCTCGTTCTCCAGAGAGTCTGTCTGTAGAACGGGATCAGTGGAATCCAATCCTGTGTCGTGAAAACCATGAAAATTGACATATAAAAAATATCAGATTTATAAGCACCCTGACTCGCATACAACCATAGACGGGGCGAGCGTAAGACCTCAATAGATTTAAAAAAATATCAAAACAGTCTATGAATAATTCGTACTCTCTCCCCCAGGCCAACATAGTCAACTGTCAGACGCACAGCACACAGACAGACTACAGTCACATGCGCTCCGAGATCCACTGTCAGACCACCGAGCCGCGCGACAAGTGTCAACAGACCAAGCGCGACTGCGGGGTCAATGTCAACCGGCCAAGACGGTAATATTCTTTTTCTTGATGGTGTTAGAGACAGAATGACATAAGCCAATATAGTCAAGTGTCAGACACAGGAACACGCTGGTCTTCTACTCCAGCTGGTGCAGGAGTTAGGATGGCTTAATTTGAAGAGCAGGTGCAGGGGAAATGCACAAAGACCGCGCTCAAGTAGGCCAGAATACGCTCAAGAAGAAGACAGAATAACCACCAAAGGAGGTTGTCTATTAGGGTCATGACGACTCTGAAAGCCTCCGGTTCGACTCCGATTTGAACTTGACATGACAGACTTTTAACTCACGACGAGGAGACTGGAGAGACGACGCTTCACAGTGTTTTATAAACCCTGTTTTTGTGTCATCCAGTTTTTTTGTCAAAATCGAATAGTTTTCATCATTTTAGACGCTTTAGTGAAACTCCGAAATTTTTATGCCTTCTAGTTTATTTTTAAAAAAATCGTAAAGTTTCACTTTATCTGGGTGCCAAAAATCACAAAAAAAGATATAAAAAAATAAGTATGCGATACTATTGAATTTCTATAGCTTACTTAGAATACACATATTGAGGCGTAAATTCAAGCAAAATTTCGAACATCAAATCTTAATAGATGACGAAATATTAATATTTTCCTCACTTTTCATTTTTATTTTTTATTTCCCGCATAACCCCGTATTAGAAAAAGATATTCAGTACATAAATAGTTCATGTACACTTCTATCATCATGATTAAAACTAGCATCTTATACCGCGTTATGCAGAAGTTATTGTCAAATCTAATTTTATCCGGATTTTTCTGAACTAGGGTTGTCACTTCTCATAAATTCATAATTTATAACCGGGTGTCTGTAATGAAATGTCTAACATGGATCAAATTCTGAAAACTGTTAATTCTACTTACGTCTACCTCTCATAATGGCCAGTGATTGAATATGAACACCTAAATTGTATACAACACATGCTCTTTTATCTGTGATTGGTCTTCTTTTAGCTATTTTCGGCGTTATCGTACCTATTTCGGCGTTGAAACTCGTTATATACGTACATATTTTTCAATGAATGTGGCATGGGAAGAGGTCCACCCTCGTTAAGCTTAGGCTAAAACCCCATGCCGATACAAATAACGTAGAGAAACGGGGGTGAGGCATTATGGAGCCGTTACAGACCCATAATGCCACCTTGCTTCAGCAGGACCTGACCCGCCCTGCTGAGGGATGTCCATCCGGGCTCCGACTGGAGGACTTAATGTTAGGAGGGCATGAGGGCGCCAACCCTCATGTTGGTCAGCGAGAGGCATTTTGTGAAGTTGTGGATAGCGCCACAGTCAGCAGTCTTCAGCCTCCGGGACTGTCTGACAATATGCGAGGAGATGTTTTTGCAAGTGGTTCGTCGGGAGCAAAAGTGCTTACTCGTTTAGATGCTTTCAAAATGTTCAAAGGAAAAAGTAAGTAGGTAGGTTGTAAGCAGGGATCGGATCGAAGGTGTGTACCTATTTACCTAAAGTTTGTAGTCGGACATAACAAGGAGCTGTCACAACCACTTGAGTTGAACCGGTTTGAATTTAACCGGTTTAATTTCGTTTTTTTTTTGTTTGACCGGTTAATTTTTGTTAGAGTTCCGAACCCGAAAGGTGTCAAACGGGACCCTTTTACTGAGACTTCGCTGTCCGTCCGTCCGTCTGTCTGTCTGTCTGTCAACCGGCTGTATCTCATGAACCGTGGTAGCTAGACAGTTGAAATTTTCACAGATGATGTATTTCTGTTGCTGCTATAACAACAAATACTAAAAAAATAATAGTGTTTTGTTTATTTTTTTTGCATTTTATTATAAATAATAGGAAGGAACTCTTCGTGCACGAGTTCGATTCGCACTTGGCCGGTTATTTTTATTAGTTTTACATGTTCCTTACATTTGAAACACCGAACTATAAACATTTTCAAGCTGCTGATTCTCAAAAAAATCATAACTTTTTTATTTTTAAATTTTTCGTAAAAAGAAAAAAAAATATATACGTACAATTTCTGAAATCTATAAAATAAAAATATAAAAATAGCAAAAAAAAATATTTATAAAAAAAACGAAAAATTCGTCAATTTTTTCAATTTTCTCCAAAAATATTTAACATTTTATTTATTTTTTTCCAAAATATCCTTCAAAAAGTCAATACGCGTGTTTTGACAACCGCAACGTCCATTTCGCAATTCAAGAAGGCCGCCGCGCCAATTTCGTTTAAAAAAAATATAAGTACAGAACCCTCTTTCCGTGAGTTCAACTAGCGCTTGAACGGTTTCCCCCTGGCCGACACATAGACACATGTCTTTTGTTCTCCATTGTTAAATTGTTCGACCGGTGCCTTTGTGCCACTTTGTGCCAGTGTAGGAGTTAATATTTGTTATTATACTATAAAATAAGGTCTTTAATGCCACCAAAATTTAAGTCTGTAAGTATTACCGATTTTTCTATAGAGCAAAAATAAGACATTATGTTATTTAATGATTACGTACTTCCAATCATCATGTACCCACCTGAATGACATTTGTTAATTATACTTAATTTAGATTAGATCAACTGTGATCATATGAATAATAATAATACCTGGGACATTTAAAATTGTATTTATCAGGTACTGGTTTTATATCCGGTTAACTGTTTATTTTTTTCCGGATTGTGAGTGACAACCCTGAAATAAATAAACATTTAATGATAACTTCTGCATAACGCGGTATTAGATGCTAGTTTTAATCATGATGATAGAAGTGTACATGAACTATTTATGTACTGAATATCTTTTTCTAATACGGGGTTATGCGGGAAATAAAAAATAAAAATGAAAAGTGAGGAAAATATTAATATTTCGTCATCTATTAAGATTTGATGTTCGAAATTTTGCTTGAATTTACGTCTCAATATGTGTATTCTACGTAAGCTATAGAAATTCAATTATATCGCATACTTGTTTTTTTATATTTTTTTTTGTGATTTTCGGCACCCAGATAAAGTGAAACTTTACGATTTTTTTAAAAATAAACTAGAAGGCATAAAAATTTCGGAGTTTCACTAAAGCGTCTAAAATGATGAAAACTATTCGATTTTGACAAAAAAACTGGATGACACAAAAACAGGGTTTATAAAACACTGTGCGCTTTTTCAACTAGGTATATGTATTTAACAAACACTTGTATTTGCAACGACCTGTGTAATTGACGGCCTCTGTGGCGCAGCGGTTGCGCATCTGCCTACCATGCGAGAGGTCCCGGGTTCGAATCCCGGCTGGGGACAAAAAAAACCCCAGGTCTTGCATGTTTACATGTTTGTGATGTCGCTGTTTCTGGTTCCCACTACACAGGGTATCCTAGTGTGGGCCTCGAAGCAATGTATGTGCCTGTATGTAAATTTTTATGTAAATTCCTCCAGATTCTTCTATGGTTTGCGCGGCCACCTCGGCGACGGCCAACACTCGATGGACTTGACTGAGAGGATCGACACTGCTGAGAATCTGAAACGTAAGTCTAGAAGTAAGACGAGGACGCATCGCGGGCAGGGGCAATTCTCGCGCTGTCAAGATCATCTCCATTGTTGAAATATCAATTTGAGATACCGATTCACCGAAAACAAAAACAAGCTATTCTTATGACCCGCCTTACGACTAACCGTGATACCGATCATAAATATGAATCGACATCGTTTTCGACGGACACATGCGGTATCTAAGCCAATTTTCGATATGGTGATGATCGCGATATTAAATTAATTATACAACGTGTAACTCTAAGTACGCAAAACCTTATAGACGCCAAGTGATTTTTATTACAAGAAAATTATTGTTGAAAGAATTTTTTAAAAAAAACTAAAATTCTAGAAGATATGAGCAGATTACGAGCGTTCTATGGAGTGTCCGAGGTGTGCCTGAAGTATAAACTAACCGGCATTAGGCTGACTGTAATAACGTGTAGTAAGGATTCATTTTGATTGACCGACACTCTGCTATAGAGGTGATGGCTTGTGATTGGACCACTGGTGATTCGTGAATATGGTATAATGGTCGTAATACAACTTGGCCAGTGTTTGCTGTGTGTGTCTCGCTCTCTCACAAAGACAGACACTGTGAGAGAGCAAGACCAGGGGTGGTCCACCGATCGGACAGTGGCAAGTCAACTTGGTTTTCAGGCAATATCGCCACTGTCCTTGACCAATGTAAACTGGCCATATCAAATATTCTTTTGCCTTCAGCTCGCGTCTTCACGACATGCAATTGGCCCTGCATCGAGCCACCGTCAAGGGACAGCGAAGAGTCAGGGCCAAATGTCCCTGAGAGCAAGCAAGACACCGCACAGGATGAAGACTCGGAAACTGAACACGTGGAGCGATTTAACTCTAATGATGACCAGAATACTGATACTAGTGACCAAAAGTCTGTCAGATTTGGGAGCCAGACTTAATGCCGAATCGTTATGTACCTCTAAGCGCTGATTTTCAATCCACTAATAACGTTTCGTTTACTAGGGGCCGGATATGGCAATAAACGAAATGAAATGATTCTGTACGCGAATCGCATTGCAATAGCTATACAGGGTGTAACAGAAAGGTGTAGTCATATTTTAGGGGGTTGCACTTACCGTGAGTAAATGCACGAGTTATTACTAAAAACACAAAAATCACTATAATATTTGAAGAGTTCCCTTGATTTCTCCAGGATCCCATCATCAGATCCTGACCTGGTGTCAATGAGACCAATAGGAAGATAAACCCTTTCAAACAAAAAATAATAATTTTCCAAATCGGTCCATCCGTCTAGGCGCTATCGGGGCACATATACATAAAAAATAAAAAAAATAAAAAACATCCGGATGAATTGTAAACCTTTTGGGAAGTCGGTTAATAAATAATCTTGATGTCTGCAGCCATTCAGCTGCCTCGCTATACGAGTAGCTATTGCCATCGAAGGGTGCGATTCCCTTACACTTACAGATTCACGGCCCTGTCTGTACATGAAATGTTAAATAAAGTTGTGTGACTGTTTAACTGGGGATTGAAAAATCGGCCTTAACTTGAATATTTAGCACTAGTTAGTCAAAGAGTCTCTAACAAGTCATTTCTTCCTGCAAACCTACATAGTTAAATAAACCAAACTGTTATATTTTTAGTTGACTTTATTCCCGTCATTCATTTAACTCCCTTCGGGACGTAATGCTAACAATTGAAATGCACTCATTTTCGTTTGGCAAATGTTACTACCATTTTGCGCCTCATTTCGAATACGAATCATACAAGATGTAATCATGCTTCTTTGCGTTATTTTATAATCATTTGTTGTCATTGATTAATTAAAGGGGCTTCTAAACGGGCCATATTTTCACTGCAATATGTGGCCGGCAACTATTGCTGTCTTTCTCTAACATGAGAGTTTATTTATTTAGTTTATTTATATACCCAATTGACTGCACCTGCGGGGAATGCGGCTCGCCAAACGTTTGTTGTATTCAACAAACGTTCGCATACGCAACCTATGTACGATGACGGGCCGCCAGACAGTTTCGCAGCGGCTGACCAATCACAGCTCTCTTACCTCGCCCTTCGCCGCCCATAAATTGGTGAGTTGTGTTTCAAAGGAAAATGTATCTATGCGCTCTCCACTGGATAAGTGCTCCCTGATTTAGTCGTATGGCTTAATTTTATGAGTACAGTCATTTCGTATTATTTAATTACAAGTTTATGTCAAGGCTTTTAACCCATTGGGCTACGCATTGGAAAGGGTGAACAGAACAGGTCTGCGGGGTCGCCATGGTATTTTCTGCGGGGGCTGTTCTTAATTATATGGTTCATGTCTTGAGACTGAGCCCCGCAGTCGTGTGAGTAAGAGAGGGACACCAATAGTTGCCGGCCACATGTTGCAGCAAAACCTGGCCCGTTTAGGAGCACTTAAGAAAAGGTCTGGGAATGGCGTATTTGCATCTCGCTTACATGTGATAACTGTCTCACTCGAATCGCCAGTCCCATTCTGTAACAGTAGTATTTTTTACATATATATTAACCGTTGGAGTGGAAGAGGGGGAGAGAGGACTTTGCCCAGCAGTGGGATATTACAGGCTCATAATAATAATATTAACCGTTGCAATAAATTTACAAAAAACGGAGCGCAATTTAATCTACATTTGAGGCGCTTACAGTAATCTAGCGAACTAGACATCAAACATTTTTGTACATATTTCTGTACTGACTTGATTTATTTTATACTAAATCCTTATACTAGAAAGCAAATACATGGCCCTTTTCGTTTATTGACGAAGCCGATTTATTTGAACCGAAGTGTAACGCAATCAAGATTCTATAGATAAGAGGAGAAGAAAAAGCACAGCCCCTAAAATTAGGACAAATTAGGACACAATTCTATTAGAATATTCAGTTACTGATCTAAGAGCCTTGCCAGATAAGGCGTTTTACGCGCGAGTTCCACTCGCGCGTAGGCACTTGCGCGTTTCCGAGATGTGAGAAAACGCGCGGCTGCCATCTGGACGGGATATACGTAGCTCCAGTATCTCGGAAACGCGCGAGTGCCTACGCGCGAATGGAACTCGCGCGTAAAACGCCTTATCTGGTAAGGCTCTAAATATGACCAATAAATCTTTAAATTAAATGTCACGTTATTTCCTTAAATGCTAAAACAATGTCAAGAAATATAGTGTAGCTTCCGGATAACATTTTAAGATGTAATTTTACACTGATTTTCAATATCCAAAAATAACAATGTCAATAAAAAAAATGTTAGCTCAAATACGCAACCGTCTCTGCCTTCCTCAATGGAATCGAAACTCATTCCGATTACCTGAAGATATTGGATGTTTATTTCATGGTTTTCCAAGAGTTAATCAAACAAGGCGAACTAAAAATAAAGATACGTGCAGCTATTTTGAATAATAGCGGCACGTGATTGGCCGAAACTGATTTAACCAACACTGTTTATTTAATCAGCGCCAGGGAAACCGGCGTAAAGCGCTTTTCTGATCCTTTACCGTTTCACTATGAAGCTCCTTGATTTTATCAAAATTATCCTATCTCCCTATCATCGGTCATCGGAGTTATGTTCTGAAAATACATACTTGTCTTTGTATATTCAGTAGGTAAGTATATTAATAACATCAGCCCCGCATACTAATTTTGTATGTTGGTCGGCCGAAGTAAATCCGATTTCAACTGTACATACTACAGCAAAATTTAAGGCTTTTGACGACTTCGAATATTTGAAGACTTACGCTAGCACTCCCATTGATTTTCTTATTCACTTAAAACTACTTACAGTTAAATTATGAAAACATAGAGACATCTAAACCTGAGATATTTTACCTAAACTTAAAAACACTTTTGTGTGAAATACTCTTAACTATTTGACTTTAACTTTACGTCAAAAGTGCGACGAAAGTGGTAAAAAGTTCAACTTTGTACCCCCACTTAGTCGGCTATGAAGTGGTTTTTGAGATACTTCATCATGCCAAAGGTGCGGAATCTGAAATGTAAAATAATTACAAATTAATACACATCTTGGCTATAGCATTTAGCAAGAAAACATCTTGGCGAAGGGAGGTGACATCCGGTGAAAGAGCGAAATGGAAGCAGAACATGTAGGCTAGAACCTGGGAGCACTTATCCAGTGGAGAGCGCATAGATACATTTTCCTTTGAAACACAACTCCCCAATTTACGGGCGGCGGGGAACGAGGTAAGAGAGCTGTGATTGGTCAGCCGCTGCGAAACTGTCTGGCGGCCCGTCATCGTACATAGTTTGCGTATGCGAGCGTTTGTTGAATACAACAAACGTTTGGCGAGCCACATTCCCCCGCAGGCGCAGTCAATTGGATATACAGGGTGTACCGTGTAACAGAAGGGTGTAGTCATATTTCAGGGGGTTGTTAGGGAGACCATTCTGAGCAACTTTCACTATGAAACCGATTTGATCAGAGCAACTTTATTTTTCATTGCTCCACACATTTTGGTCCGGGTGGTCAGCTTATTTGTATAGAGAAGTGAAAATTAAAGTTGCTCTGATCAAATCAGTTTCATAGTGAAAGTTGCTCAGAATGATGTCGTTAAAAATCCCCTAAAATATGACTACATCCTCCTGTTACACCCTGTATATATAGTCTCTGGCCAGAACCCACAAAGCGTTGCAGAGCCGACGACGGAGGAAGTAAGAAGTAAGGGACATCATCATCGGCAGCTTGTTCCCCCCACTGCTGGGTATAAGCCTCCTCCCTTTTTGTGCCAACTGATCCGGTCCTGTGCCAGTCGAATCCAGGTCTTCCCCGAAATCGACCCACGCTTCTCTTTCCCTCTTTCGGCCACCACTCGGCCAGGGCTCTACTCCACCTGTCATCACCTCGCCACACCAAGTGTCCTGCCAACTTCCACCTGAGTCTAGTGATACGGTTAGGGAGCGTCCATTAATTACGTGAGGCGTTTAGGGAGGGAGGGGATCGAATCTAATCTCATCTTTTCTTACTTTGGGGAGAGGGGGGGGGGGCCTCGGCGAATATCAGGTAATATTTTTGTAAAATTGCGATAAAAATAGGTAAAATTATGGAAAATTCGAAGCAATCTTAAAAATACTGGTCTGTTAAAAATACGAGTCTGCTGCTGGACTAGTCTTATTGACCGAGCGAGCGAAGCGAGCGAAGCGTCTCCGTTTCAGGTTTGGGCAAAAATGCTTTCGTATGTCCGGTTGTTCTCCTCTACAGGTCGCATTTATGAACCGATTCTCGTGAAATTTTGTGAGCAGGTTGGAAAAATAAATAGAATTTTTTACTCGAGCCAGTTTTTTGATTTTTTTCAAAATGGCGGAGAAAAAAATCGCTACAACCCAAACGGCTCGATGGATATTAACAAATGAGGTGTCGTTGGATTCGTAAAGACCATGAGAGTGAAACAGATGAGCGAGCAAAGCGAGCGAAGCGTCTCCGTTTCAGGTTTGGGCAAAAATGCTTTCGTATGTCCGGTTGTTCTCCTCTACAGGTCGCATTTATGAACCGATTCTCGTGAAATTTTGTGAGCAGGTTGGAAAAATAAATAGAATTTTTTACTCGAGCCAGTTTTTTGATTTTTTTCAAGATGGCGGAGATATGGGGTTTTAAAATGTAAAAAAATCGCTACAACCCAAACGGCTCGATGGATATTAACAAATGAGGTGTCGTTGGATTCGTAAAGACCATGAGAGTGAAACAGATTATATAATTTTAGTAAAAGTCAATAGGTTGTATTAAAGATCGCGAAATGTAGTTTACAAAGTTATTGGTGCGGCTACTTTCATACTGCATGTACGTAACCAGGTACATTCATAAGTTTGTAGGTATGTGTTATTGAAAGAAAATTATTTGGGTTATTTTTTTTATGTGTGTTAGCAGTTCAGCTTTCCCACCGACATACTCGCGAGGTCTACAGCTCACAGAGCCACTAGTTTATATATTTAATTAATCCAACGCCTTTACAATAGAAACACATTTTTCCAAATCTCACGTGAGATTGAGGGATGGGGGAGGGGAGGGGATTGAGTTAAATCTCACGAAATCTCACCAAGGGGGGTCAGAAAATCGCCGAACCAAATTAATGGACGCCCCCTTAGAGCTTAGTCTGTTGCGGAACTTGCGGACTCGATCATAGTAGAGAAACATCTTAAGAGGGAGGGACATATTAGGAGCATTTTGCAAAAAAAAAAACCTTGCGGTACATTTTGCGATAAGTACATTATGCGCCGGAAGGGGCTCTACTAGCGTGCTCGTGCCCACCTGGTGGTGCCGATCACCTTGAGCAGGGCGGCGTCGCAGATCGCGAACTGCTTGTTGTTGGGGTCGTATAGCTGCTTCTCCTTGATCATCGCCCACACGCGCTTCACCACCTGTTGGGAGCGGGAAACATTAGTCAATGTAGCCCATTAATGGTAGTAACAAGCGCCTCATGAATAAATTAGGGGTGCTTTTTTACTAGAAGTACTAGGCAAATCGTAATAAATTTCTGGTATATGTAATATGACTATAATATTATAATCTAGGGTTTTAATTAAGGAAAACGTGTTTGGATAAAATTTTCTTGATAGAAAGTTTGTAATATGTGGGCAATTGTTGTTACTAGCGATTTGAAGATTTAAATGTAATTCCCTGAAAAAGCTTATTTTGTTTTTTTTTCCTTTTGGCGCTAACGTTGATTCAGATTATGCGCGAGCGCACAATTGCCATCCCACTTGTTCCTATTCCCGAGTTATATTCGCTTTTCACTTCCGCAATCTTCGTTAACCTTGGTTTGTAATTGTTCATACCTCGCTATAATGCCCCCACCGAGGGGCACAGGCCTTTACCCGGATACGAGTAAGAATGAGCCATACTCCACCACGCTGGCCCAGCGGTGTTGCGCTAGTGTCCAAGCAGAGGTCGGAATAGGCAGACTGGGGGCTATTTGGGAGGTGTCAAAACCACTCTAAACTAAAGGAACTATGGCTGACAACCTCAAATCCTACATCCCCAAATCGCTCTTGCGCGGTGGCCAGATTCCATTTTCAAACACACCATTTTAATTAGTTTAGTTAGTATAGTTCGTGTCGCCTCCCAAATCGCAGGCTATATTTACCTAAACTTTACGACAATACATAACACAACCACAAAATTTTCTCCGATAACTTTTAGTTCTATTTAATACATGTTTTAGATATATATTTCAAAAATATTGTTGATTTGGTGATCGTAAAACTATTGCATAGAATCTTTGCCCCGAAAGTTTTGTGGTTGTATCCGCTCCATATACGTCTTGTAAAGTTTAGCTAAATCACAGGGTGTTCATCCCATACAAATTAGAATGAGTAACCCTTAGTAAAAAAGAGATGGCGTGAGGAGTAAGATTTGTTCTTAACGCCATGGTTTCAGTTAACATACTTCTAGGTGGCGCTAATCTTAGAATAAATCCTGTATCTTAGCGCCATCTCGTGGTATTTGCAATTTTATCGATGGTGCTGCACCAAGCGAACTAAAGAAGCTTCCGTAGCATCTCAGTTTACGCCGGTGTTTTGTTCTAGGTGGTCTATCTGTATTAGTATAATATTATAGTATCTGTGGGTAAATATAGTCTGCCTATTCCGAGCTCTGGCAGAAGTTATCAAGGTGCCCCATTGCCCCTATTGGGGCCTCTGGCACAGCTTAACGACATTACCATTATATATAGTAGCAGGGAAAATTACGCATGGGAAATTCAAATTGAAGTGCCAGTGAGTGTTATGCAGAATAGGGTTCGCTCCGTTCCATCTGAACCGGGACGTGAGTCGGGTAATCGCACGACAATAGCTACCTATAGCGAGGGCGCAAAATACCGGTTTGTTTGTAGCGTCTCGGCTAAGGTACGACCGAGACAGGATTTTTAGTCTTGGCCGAGACCGAGACTAAAATGTAGGCCGAGACCGAGACCGAGACTAGATACACTACAACTAAATATCGGGAAAATAATTGAAATAGCATGAATTTTATAATGAAATTTACTTATGTAGTATAGTGTAAATTGAATATAATCAATCACAATCAATAAACAATAACACAACAAGTTTTCTTCATTAGAGTGGAAAGAAAAGTGTTTGAAATGAAGTTGTTTATAAACGAAACGGCAAAAACAAACGCAAGAACGAGGCAATGGGTGACGCCTCAGGTAGGCTCGCAGTCACGCCATTTCATTTTACAAACCAATCAAATCGATTGAAAAGCTCGCGCAGCGAGCACTGATGGCAGCATGACAGGTTGACAATACCATAATACTAACCTGACGAACACGCGCGCGCGGCAAATTTCAAATTATCAATAAACAGATGACTTCACACGAGCGCAATATAGTCTCGGTTACAGCCGAGAATCTCGGCAGATTTAAGCCGAGACCGAGAACGAGAATCTCGGCCGAAAATTGGCCGAGAAAACCGAGAACGAGATCGCGGTCGGACATTAGTCTCGGTGCCCGCCGCTGTCGCTAAGCACACACCGGAATTCTGCGCCCTCGCTATAGCAATTGCCATACGATTAGTTTGTAGTATCCGGGGCCGCGGTGACCATTTCAGCATCACTAGCCTGCCCCCATGCCCGTCTCTGTATGCAGGCAGGCAGGCGTTTGGTCTGTAAGGCTGCCGACGCGCATTCTGCTCGTCATCACGAGTTCCAGCAGTCACGATGACGATGATGATGCTGATGACGCGACTGACCTCGGGTCTCGGCATCTCGTCCTCGCCCATCAGCTCCGCCAGCTGCGGCGACAGCTTGTAGGCGCGCGTGTAGCCGCCGCCCTTGCCGCGCCCGCCCTGCACAATGACGATGATGATGCTGATGACGCGACTGACCTCGTGTCTCGGCATCTCGTCCTCGCCCATCAGCTCCGCCAGCTGCGGCGACAGCTTGTAGGCGCGCGTGTAGCCGCCGCCCTTGCCGCGCCCGCCCTGCACAATGACGATGATGATGCTGATGACGCGACTGACCTCGTGTCTCGGCATCTCGTCCTCGCCCATCAGCTCCGCCAGCTGCGGCGACAGCTTGTAGGCGCGCGTGTAGCCGCCGCCCTTGCCGCGCCCGCCCTGCACAATGACGATGATGATGCTGATGACGCGACTGACCTCGTGTCTCGGCATCTCGTCCTCGCCCATCAGCTCCGCCAGCTGCGGCGACAGCTTGTAGGCGCGCGTGTAGCCGCCGCCCTTGCCGCGCCCGCCCTGCACAATGACGATGATGATGCTGATGACGCGACTGACCTCGTGTCTCGGCATCTCGTCCTCGCCCATCAGCTCCGCCAGCTGCGGCGACAGCTTGTAGGCGCGCGTGTAGCCGCCGCCCTTGCCGCGCCCGCCCTGCACAACAACATTAGGAGCGCGTTAGCTTGGCAATAGAGAGCGATGACATTTACTGCCACTTTGAAATTGAAATAAGCTCCGTGGTCTAGTGGAGTTTCATGCTTGCTTCTCACGCAGGAGATGCAGGTTCAAATCCCGGTGCTGACCATTTACCAATGAGATAAATCATTTATACTAAGTACGTTATTCGGATGTTCTAACGGTGATGGAAAACATCGTTAGGAAACCTTCGTTACTCCATAGCTGCGGCGATGGGCTTACCCCCTGTCACGCAAAAGTGGGTATTGAATCACTGGCTAAAAGTGTGGCACAGTTGTGCCTCTGCCACCCCGTATGGGAAAAGGCGTGACGCTATATTATTTTGTCATTAAAGAAATTACGAACAACTTATACTTACCATGCGAGAGGTCCCGGGTTCGAATCACGGCTGGGGACAAAAAACCCTAGGTCTTGGATGTTTAAATGTTTGTGATGTCTTTCTGATTCCCACGACACAGGGTACCTACCCTAGTGTGGGGCCAGAAGCAATGTATGTGCCTGTATGTAAATAAACAAGCTTGTAGCCCACTCACCTTCCCCTTCTTCTTCCCGCCCCATTCGGAGTCGGAATCTCCCTTCTTCTTGGCGCGACCCTTCTTCTTGGGTGAGGGCTTCTTCTCCTGCGAACACCACAAACACTTTATTATACTCATCCTTCAGACTAAGGTCCGACAGACGGAACGAACTCGACCTAACATACTAAGGTCCGATAGACGGAACGTAGGTCGCCACACTTTGACGAGTTTTGTTGTGACGCATCAGAAATTCAAACTCATTCATTTGTATGCGTGGCATCAGAAAGTATCACAATCATGCATGACACATCGCGCATTAATACAGGTGTAACAGAAAGGTGTAGTCATATTTTAGGGGGTTGTTAGGGACATCATTCTGAGCAACTTTCACTATGAAACCGATTTGGAGCAACTTTACTTTTCACTTCTCTATACAAATCAGCTGTTCGCCCGGACCAAAATGTATGGAGCAATGAAAAATTAAGTTGCTCTGATCAAATCGGTTTCGTAGTAAAAGTCGCTCAAAATGGTCCCCCTAACCACCCCCTAAAATATCACTACACCCTTCTGTTACACCCTGTATAAATCTCACCATACTAATATTACAACATTACATTATACGCAACAGTTGCTCAGTGTATTTGTACTTGACGTCAACTAAACCAGGCACATACATTGCTTCTGGCCCCACACTAGGATACCCTGTGTCGTGGGAACCAGAAACAGCGACATCACAAACATGTAGACATCCAAGATCTGGGATTAATTTCTTTTCTTTATCCCCAGCCGGGAATAGAACCCGTTGACCTCTCGCATGGTAGACAGAGTCATAACCGCTGGGCCACAGAGGTCTGGTCAACTGTATCTGTTGTTGAGATTTGAACCCAAGTACTTTCGCTTGGGAAGCAGACACTTGAACTGCAACATCACAGTCTGTCTTGTCAGGTCCTAGTTGTCTACATTGTCTAGTCACAGAAGAGATAATAGTACTACGCACAGAACGGCCACTCCCTTCCCCGCGCTGATTCAGATACCGCACCCCACCCCCGGCGCCGGAGGGCGAACCACAGGCTCTTTGTATAGGCGCTGAACGCACACATTCACAAACGAACGAGTTAACGCACACATTTGCATGTGTACAAACGTCATTTGGCTATGTAGTAGGTACAGGTGATTATTTTACGAGCATTCTATGGAGTGTCCGAGGGTGGTCTAGTGTTACCTCCTCAGAGTCGGAGCCCGCTGAAGCCTCTTCCTCTTCCTCGGTGCTGGGCTTCCGCTTCTTGGCGGCCTTGGTAGGCGGCCGCTTGACCGGCTTCTTCTTTACTTCTTCCTGAAATTATACAAAACATATTATTTCTGAAAAAATAATTTTTAAGTAGGATTCAGGAACCTACTGTGAACACTTCATTCGCTAGAATAGAAGCGGTTTTCCTAGGTGCAACTTGTACTCTTTGCTTGTACGCAACAGTTGGCTCTATGCATTAGGGGTTAAAACTTCATGGGCATGAACTGTCAAAACGGGCCTTTTATTTTGTGAAGACTTTAATTTTATTTATTTTCTATACTCAAAATAAAAATTGGAAGACCTGGATTTAATATACTTAGTGTGGAGACCATAAGCATAATAAACTTGTAACTGTTATTCTGGAAAATAAATAAAGCGGGGAAGACCTGGATTTGACTGGCACAAAAGGGAGGCTTATACCCAGCAGTTGGCAGAAAAAGCTGCTGATGATGAAATAAATTTGAAACCTAATCCAGTTTCTGCTGAAACACATGAGGTAATGGTTCAAATTAACTTGAGTTATGTGTTAACACACATTCTTGCTAGTAGGACTAACAATATTAAATTCCTCACCTCACTAGCATCCTCCTCCTCCTCCTCTTCTTCTTCTTCTTCCTCCTTGCTGTTCACATACTTCATGACGAGCTGGTCAATCTTCTTCCGCTCATCGGCCAGGTCAAGCCCGAGTTTCTTCTCTAACTGCTGGCGGACCTTCTTGGTGGAGGTAGTTGCCAGGTTCGCGTTCTTGAGGATCTCTGGGGGACAAAGTATGATGTGCTTTAATTCTCTTGCGCATCTATTGTTTGCTATTGTTAGTTAGGCCCGTGTGTGTCCTTATCAAAGGTGTCTTAGGTTTGAATCCTGGTACTGACCAATTGAATGTGCCAATGAGATAAATCATTTATCTTAAGTAGGTATGTTATACGGATGCTCTAAGGGTGATGGAAAACATCGTGAGGAAACCTTCATTACTCACGCAAAATGGAGTATTGAATAACTGGCTACAAGTGGGCACATTTGTGCCTCTGCCACCCCGTATGGGAAAAGGCGTGACGCTATGTTATTTTACCATTATCATTACTAGGATGAATTTACTATTTTATTTTATCTACTATTATATTCTAGATTCCACTGAAAATCGCAAATAATAATAATAATAAATCGTTTATTTCAGGTCAATTAGTACCCATATAGTTACAAAATACAATTACAATGAATAAATTAAAATTAAAAAGAATAAAATTAAAATTAAAAATTAAAATGATGCAAAAGCAATTACAATATAAAAAATGGTGCAATAGCAATTACATATGTCAAGATTAAATAAGAATAAAGTATAAGTAAGACAAGGCATTATTGAGAGCACATATAATCACTTTCTGTTCCCAGCGTGGTGCACGGCATTCCAATGCTGGAAAAATGGACCGCTCGTGCTCTCCATTATAGTATTAATTAAACTGTTATTTGATGTACGCAGCCGGCCCCAGAATGATGCGATCCTCGACCTGATTATTGCGTAGAAATCAGGGACCCTGGCGTCCGCAAACATCGACGATGCACTGCAGTATCTCGGAAGACGCATAAGTATTCGAAATGCATCGTTGTACTGAACCCGCAAGGTATTATAGGCACGTTTGGTGTAATGAAGCCAGAGCTGGCTGGTATAGAAGCTCTGGCAGAACGCCTTGAAGAGAGTAATTTTAACTTCGTCAGTACAACGAGCAAATCTACGTGCTACCATGTTGCAGCGCACGGCCAGGGCCCTGCGCTCCCGCTCAATGTCTACATCGTCCCGCATGTCCCCTGTAAGGATATGGCCAAGGTATCTGAACTGCTCCACAACCCGCACAGGCGAGCCCTGCAACAACAGAGGAGGTATCCTCTCCGGGCCCTTCCCCGATCTGAATACCATCATTTCGGTCTTTTTTGCATTATATTTTAGCCCATGCACTTCGGCATAGCGAGTGCATAGGGCTAAAAGTCGCTCAAGACCCTCGATCGAGGGACTGAGGAGCACCATGTCGTCTGCGTAACTCAGATTGTTAACACACACATTACCAATATGACAGCCGACCCTGGTGCCCCTCAGGCCCACGATCAAGTCATTCACGTACAGGTTGAACAGATCGGGGGAGGTGAGCCCACCCTGACGTACTCCACATTCTAACCTATATTCGTTAGATGTGGTGTGGTGTCTTCTCCGAGGTTGCAATGCAAAATGCAATTGCAATTTCAACATTTTCAACTATTTTCAACACATCATACGTTCCGAGTAGCACACAGGAAACATACTCACTGACTCTTGAAAACAGTGTTACGATTTAATTTTCATTACAAGTCGTCACAACACGAACAAAGAGAAGCAGTAACTAAACGCGTTTGACCCAAATCGATATGCGTTTCGGAACTCTCGGAATGGCGGAGTTTGACAATGCACTCATTAGTGACGAAATTATCGAATTTTGCTCAAAGTAGCAGGTTTTTCAGGAAACAGTTCGAATGAGACCTATTCTATGCGATTGAGCGGAACCTTCTGCATCATTAAATCACCCGCCGAGTCTCCCATTTCCCTGCTATATACGTGGAATATCGACGCTTCAACTTCAGGCCCCAGATAAAAATAAATCATCAGTAACCAAGGAAAACGAGGAGGCCTAAAATAAAGTCTAGTATGCAAAGAAGCCCGGACTTTATTACCAAATAACTTTCGCTTGAAACATTTTGCGAAAAATATCATACTATCAGAGATATTCCACATTGAAGTTAGGAAAATCGAAGTTCACTTTGGTGTTACTACGGGAGGCCATTACATGAAATCTTTGCAGTGGCTAAAAGGGACTGATTTGACGATTAAAAGTCGCCTAAACTTAGATTTTGAGCCAAAATTTTGCTGGGAGTCAGTCTTATATTATCTTTCTTACCTGCGATCTCTTTTTCGAGGGTTTCTGTAGTAACTCCAGACATTTTCACAGAACAAGTTGCTTGCACCTTTACAAGAGAAAAAGCCAGACAAAAGTAAACCTACGCGCTAGATGCTACACGGCTACACGGCGTCATTCAAAACGAAAATAGCCGAGAATAGAATCGGGCCTTTTCGGCTACATTCGGTTCGATGTTCGGTTCCATTCCACACCAATCAGCGCTCTTACTTTAAATGCGTTCATAAAAATTAAAATAAAGCTTCATTACACTATGTTTTTGTTACCACCATGTTCATAGAACTTAGTTCACTCACCAAGTGTACTGGAGACCTAATATGAGCTAATAAAAAGCCAGCCTGGTTCCAGGCAATTTTCAAAATAAGACAGTTTAAAATCGTAACAAGATGGTATTATAGCCGTTCAGCCGTTGCCTGGTTATGGTTATCAGACAAGGTGAACAGGAGGTAAACAGTTATACCGAGGTTATACCCTATCCAACATAAGATAATCTCTGACAGCTGTCAGTGTCAAAAAACACCTATGAAGTATTGTATTTTTAGACGGTAAAATGTATAGACACATATAACATACTTTATTGGCAAATAGTGACGTGCTACATTTATCGTAAGACAAGTTATCGATCTTGACTCGGAACAAATAATAGAATTTTGAAGACATCGACAGAACAAGAAAAATTATGGATGAAGATTGGGAGCGTGACGTACGATTCGACCAATCTACCCAGGAACTGATTATAAATCTACAAGACTGCTCCAGCAACTCCGAATCAGACTTTGATGATGGTGATTTGGGCTGTGAATGTCTGTGAATCGATTCAACGAGACTAAAACATGTTACAACATCCTATTGTTTGATTTACTTAAATATTCAGAAACTTTAGTTAGAATATCGATAATTTGTATTGACATTATCCCCATGCCTAGTAAAGTCACAGTGAAAGCTGTCAGAGATCATCCTATGTTGGATAGGGTATAGTTTGTCTCCGGTTTACTAAAATATTGAAATAGCACTATACAGATTCACATAAGCACCTCTCTTTCCCTCCAGCAACGTTCGAAACAGTTAAACCATGTATTTTATTAGATTTGGCTACCGTTTTTGCGATATACAAAAATTGTTAACATATACAGGGTGCAACAGAACGGTGTAGTCATATTTTAGAGGGTTGTTAGGGAGACCATACTGAGTAACTTTTACTATGAAACCGATTTGATCAGAGCAACTTTATTTTTCATTGCTCCATACGTTTTGGTCCGGGCGGTCAGCTGATTTGTATAGAGAAGTAAAAATTAAAGTTGCTCTGATCAAATCGGTTTCATAGTAAAAGTTGCTCAGAATGATGTTCCTAACAAGCCTCAAAAATATGACTACACCCTTCTGTTACAACCTGTACAATGAACATAATTACAATATTGTAAAGCTGTTATCGATTTATTTGACACTCTTTCTTGTACAATAGGGGATTTTTTGACAGCTAAAAATAGTTCTGAAAGCTGCCGACAGATGGCTTTGTATAGACATGAATTCATATGACACAGTCTGTTGTCGTCACAGAGTAAGTAATTTTTGACCGATCTTGAACGCAGCCCATAGACTGTCTACCAAGCTCAGAACAATAACTAAAGCACTACCAAGGTCTACCATAGAGCAACAGAGTTGAACAGAGCAACACAACACGGTGCGGCGATGGTTACCTATGTACTACCCGTTCGCTGTAGGTTTGCCGGTGCGTGGGAGGAAATTCCTCCCACGCACCGGCAAACCTACAGCGAACGGGTAATACACAATGTTGTAACGTCGTTGTAACCGTTTCACGAATGTACCTCTGCTCTGTTTTGTGAATATTAAGACAACTCTGGCTATTATTTCGGACTTTGGTCAGAGTGTCGATAAAGGCTGGTTTACACGTCTTTGTGCTTTAGTTGTATAGAATTTTTTTACTAAATTTTTAGTAACAGTATATACGTGAAATGACAACATTTAGCCCAGATTTAGTAGTTAGTTCAAAATGGTTAGTAATGGTTTAGTAGTTAGTTCAAATTAAATGTAATTTCTTCCGTCCACTTCGACATGGTTCAACTACTACAACTACCATAGAAAATATGATATTTCACTACTAGTACTACTACTACCCGTTTGTTTGGAGAAGGCAATTGCTGACAAAGGAAAAAATCGGTTAAGTGCGGGTCGGTATCGCACACGAAGGGTACCGTACCATCGTACAACAAATCAAAAGCACTCAAAACAATAAAAAAATAAACAAAAAGAAAATTTAAAAAGTTTATGCCTTCACGAGATTTGAACCGACGACATCCGGATTGAGAGTCTACATCATACCGGCTGAGCTACCACAACCATGTGGGTTGACGCGAAATATGCTATCATAATTAAATGTGTAGTATATGTGTCTATGACATGGTTGCTATGACAATAAATAAACAGTTTCAGTCAAGATCTCCATTTTGAAATGCGTAAGTGTATCTAAACACGTCTCTTGTATCGGGGCCCCCTTTAATTTGCAATATCTCTCGTATTTCAGTATTTGTGGTTGGTGCGGCAACAGATATACACATTCTGTGAAAATTTCAGCTTTCTAGCTATAACGGTTCGTGCAGACGGACCCGGTGACAGACTGGACGGACGGACGGACGGACGGACAGACGGACAGCGAAGTCTCAGTAATAGGGTCCCGTTTGGCACCCTTCGGATACGGTACCCTAAAAATGGAGGCAAAATTTTAAATGAAAGTCATTTTTCTGCAATGTCGTCGGTCCGTTTCTGACATAGACCTACTCAAATAATCGATTGGCGGTTGAAGAAAATAATAAATTATATTGATGTGAGTTTCGGAAATATAAAACCATGATAATTTAGTAAACAATTGTTGTTAGAGTTAGTTTCTTCTAGCTTTTTCAAGATAGTTTTATTTGACATAACAGACGGGCGATAAACAATTCTGCCTGTCAAATAAGATGTTCATATTACGAAAAGTCTATACAAAAAAAAAGTGGCCAAGTGCGAGTCGGACTCGCCCATGAAGGGTTCCGTAGTATAATGTAATTATTAGACTGGACTTTTGTGTTGTAACTTTGTTTTTCATAGTCTTTGTAAGAATGATAAAGTTATCTTTGCAGTTTTTAATAAATGTTTTATTTCTGCTCATTACATTTTGTTCAAACCAATTTTCATCGAAAGTTTATATTGAAATACACAGCATATATTTTTTATAGATTTATCACTCTCTTACTTTATAAGTTAGAGGGGGAGGACACAATTTTTTCCACTTTGGATGGGTCTGTCTCTTTAAAGATTGACTTTGAGGAAACTCCACTTCATTTTTGAAGACCTATCTATAGAAACCACACATGTAGGTTTGATGAATTTTTTTTTTTGTTTCATTTTCATGTATGGGGAGCCCCCCTTAAATTTTATTTTTTTCAGTTTTTGTATACAAATCGTAAAGCGGTTCATAGAATACATCTACGTACCAAGTTTCAACTGTGTAGTCCTAATAGTTTTGGAATAAAGTTGCTGTGACATACGGACGGACGGACGGACAGACAGACTTGACGAAACTATAAGGGTTCCTTGTTTCTCTACGGAACCCTACAAGATGTGAACGGTTTGGTGACGTCACGCCTTCCGCGAGCCTGCTTTTAGTTGATCAATCATAGTACGAAATAGCAGAGCAAAATCGTTCCCAGCCTGCTTTAAGCCAATATAAAAAGCAAAAGGGAATAAGTTTTCCTAAAAAGGGTGAAAGAAGGAAGCCGGTCCGCCTTTTACCCTTGCTCCCTGGCTCCTTGCACCCGAGAGGCAGGGCATGGTCAACAGCGTAGTGTAAATAATAAGGATAGAAGATTTAGGCTCGCTCAGGGGGCCTAATATCCTAATATCAACTCTTAAATTAAATGAGACAGAGAGTGCACTCATTTAGCGCAATGTAGCCCTTTAGTTAGACTAACTAAAAACTAAAGTAAACCAATGCAACACAGCTTTACCCAAGAATGTTACCAGTAAAAAAAAGTGCAAGTGTCAAAAACACGCGTCGCGCGCGTGGAGTTGTCAAAATATTTCGCGAGTCCCCCAAACATAACCTAACTTTTCTTTCTTCAGTGTTTATTTCTGATTTGTGGTGAACTGGTGAATGCAATCATAATTTTACTTTCATATCCCAAAAATCAAAAGAGCCATGGCTAAGGTAAAAAATAAGCGAAACTCAGGACTTGCTGACAAGATTCAGGCCAAGAGAAAGGCTGAAATTCACAAGAAAAAGTTGAATCCTTTCGAAGTGCATATAAACAAGGAAAAGATAAAAGTTCTAGGCAAGAAATCTAAACATGATCGAGGGCTACCCGGAGTCTCTCGTGCCAAAGCTATTCAGAAAGTAAGTATTGCTATAAGGGGAATTTTTCCAGAGTTAACCCCCAAAACATACTTGCATGCATTTATTTGCATCAATTAATCAACAAAACTTGCCTTACGCTAACATTATTAAATTATCAATAAAGAACATAGTCTTCATCATCCGCATACTGCTATGCTGCATACTGCTACTACTGCGGCATATCACTGCTTTGTCTGAGTTTGTACAATAAAATAAATAAAAATAATAAATAATATATGTTTATTCAATGACCAAATGATACATATAAGTTTCGGCTGGGGCCTTCTATTAAGTAATAATACCTGTATCAGAATAGATTATATGTCTTTGCCAAGTGGTGTTGGGTTTGGATATTCAATGAATCAGTCAGCAACGGACATTCACCCACTGCTGAGTATGTAGGCCTGGTGTGTGTAGGCCTCAAAAAGTGAAAATTTTCAAAAAAAAACAGGTAGGGGCTTCCGCCCTCTTATGTACACACTGACCTATATTCCTCTTCTTTACGCATGATCTACTCTGGTCCAAAGCCTCCAGCTCCACTGCCTACCAGATATGCCCATGATAATAAATATCATCCATCTAATGGGTGAAATAGACACAACAGAGGACTGATGACCCACCTGTGTTCAGGAGACGTCTGGCTGGAAGTCTTGCGTTTCATGGTAGCCATTCTGTTATTGTTCCATCTCCTGTTATCCCTCCTTATCTGACATCTGATTTTCTTGGAAATTTCATTGGAAATTATCCTTGTTATCTCCCAACAAAGGTAATAAAATTATAACATAACTTCTATTACAGCGTAAAGAAACTCTAGGTACCGAAATGAAGTTAATGCACAAAACAAACACATTCATTGACCGTCGGATTGGTGAGAAGGACTCTCAGCTGTCGGCTGAGGACAGGATTGTGGCACGTTTTGCTGCAGAGAGAGCAAAGCAGCACTCTAAGAAGAATATCTTTAATCTGGCTGATGATGAGATATTGACGCATAGGTAGGTATTGGGCGGTGGGAGTTTATTTGCCCTTCTCCCACAGTGGTCCAGGGTTGAGAAGAGGCAAAAAAATATGTGTTCTAAATATATTTGTAATATCTACAGAATAAATGGGTTTGAGTTTGCTAGAGCAGATGGCCCAAGTGATCAATCGGAACAAATGGAAATCTGTACTGAGAGCATAGAATCATTTATTGTTTCTAAATAGTATAGGTGTTTCAAGGGTCGCAGCCTACCAACGTAGGAAGACCTGTATCATTAGAGACAAATTACTTCCCAGCAGGTACACAGTTAATTTAATTATGTCAATCTTTTAATTTCAGGGGACAAACACTAGAGCAGATTGAGAAATTTGACAACCCCAAGTCTTCTGATGATGAGGATGATGCTGAAGGCAGGAAAGGGTTTGGAGGACTAGATGGTTAGGATTCATATTGTTCTTTTTAAAATACCACTAAAGCTGTTTGTCACTGTGACAATATTTTTTCACAATTTTGCACTAAACTTGAATTAAGAAAAACCCCAATAATAAGGGAACATTTAATTTTTACAATAACAATGGTCCAACCGATTTCGGTTACGGCGACCGCTTCAACTTGTCGTCTGTAGATGTCGCCCGTGGGCTCGCATGTGGCTTACGTAGCCAATCTTCCTAGTGAAGATCCTTGCGCATTGCGGGCATTATACAACACTACTGAAACAGTAAATAGAATTTGACAACTTTATCCAACCAGAGCTTTCCAACTATCTCTTGGCGTGCGATGACAGGTGAAACGCTTGACGACCAATGAAGAATGAAAGGTCGGTTTTGATGACAGGTTCCTTCCATTAAGTTGCGTAACAGTGGCGCCACACTTCAAATATCACTCAGACACCAAAAGATAGTTGAAAGACTGAACAGTGTAGGTAGCAGGAAGAAATACGCATCGAAAAGTATTTGAATTGAAATGTCACCGAATCTTATGTAAGATGTCATAAGGTTAATTTCTTCTGAACTTGAACACTTTTTCACTTTGGTAATCATTCCTGCTTGACAACGCCTCCAACAGCACTCGAACCCACTAGCACAAGACCTGCTCAACACGAAGGGAGAGGTGGTGCGGTTGAAACGACCTAACACGCTGATGCTCACTCACACATCTGTCGTCGTAAAGCCCTGAACGAGGCTGCATCAATGGATGGGGCCTCCACACGCCACGCATGACATACAATCTGATAAAGGCTACAAAGAGCTGCTTGCAGATGGAAAACAAAATGGATATAAAAAAAAACCTGCTTGAGCTACATTACACTAGCCCCAACTCCCTTTGCTTCCGAGACTAGACTCAACAACAATACAATTACAATTCACTTACACTTTTGGGTCCTAGACTGAAAACCAGCGTCACAAGTTTTCCTGTCGACACTATGCTGAGTCTGAGCCCTTTTGCTGTCGCGGCATGTACACATAGCAGTGAAACCACTCACAACGAATATTAGTATGAATTTGTCATTATATTTTGTGTTTTGTTTTTGTTAATTTGTTTTGCTTTGTGTTATTTTTATTTCATTATTTTATATGTGTTTATGCTGATACAGTAAATAAATGGCATTCTATTCTATTCTAATTCCAGACGACTTCGTCTCCGAAGGCCACTTCGGCGGCGGCGTCCTCTCGCGCACGGAGGCGCGCGACGGGGCCAAGTCGCACAAGGACCTCATTGAACAGCTGATCGCGGACTCGAAGAAACGCAAGGCGGAGAAGCAGAAGGAGAAGGAACAGACGCTGGACTTGACCGGTGAGTCAAAGTCGGTATTTGGCCGTTAGCTTAATGTCCCCACCGAAAGGTACCCGGATACCAGTAAGACTGGGCCATACTCCACTACGCAGGCTCAGTGCGGTGGAGGTATAAGTAAAGTCGCGGAAGGACCTCATTGAACAGCTGATCGCGGACTCGAAGATGCGCAAGGCAGAGAAACAGATGGAGAAGGAATAGACCCCGGACATGACTGGTGAGTCAAAGTGAAATGCTTGATGAGTCAAAGTACTTTGGTGAATAAATTTCATTTTAAAGTAAAAGGCTTGATGAGTCAAAGTCAAAGTGGATTGCTTGATGAGTCAAAGTGAAATGCTTGAGTCAAAGTGTAATGCTCGATGAGTCAAAATTTAAGTGAAAGAGTCAAAGTGAAATGCTTGAATAGATTACCGGCCGTTTAACGAGACGCCTGTTCAAAGTTGACTATAAGCTAAGAGAGCAATTAACTAATTTCAGCCAATCACGTGCGCTATTTTAAATACTTAAACTTATCGTAACCTTTGAACAGCCAAAGTCGGAAACTGGCCGTTAGCTTAATGACCCCATCAATTCAAACCTACAGTCACATAGCGCCACTTCTTTCCCCATACGGGGTGGCAGAGGCACAATTATGCCCACTTTTACCCCATTTATTAATACAAAGTTAGTTAATAAGAATATATTTATTTAGAAGGCAAGACTTAAAGCTAGGTTTATTATAAGTTATCGTTTGTGCAAATACAATTTATACAGGAGTTAGACTGCGGCCCCACACTAGGCTGAGCCTGTATCGTGGGTGCCATGGTTAAAGTAGCTACTTAGTTAACTTTTTATTACAGGGGGTTAGAGTTAATTGAATTAGTTTTTCCATTTCCCCACAGAGAAACTGGACACTGAATGGAAGGACCTACAGCCGGTGGTGCTGAAAAGGGCTCGTGTGGAAGAGAAGGAGGAATCCCTGATAGACAAGCTGCTGAAGGGCCGGGAGAAGGGACAGGACTACGACAAGATGATGAGGGAACTGCGGTTTGAGAAGAGAGGGACTGTGAGTGAGACATCATTTTATACATAACAGAGGCACAATTAATTGTGCCCACTTTAGGCCAGTTATTCGTCACTCAATTTTGCATGACAGGAGGCTAGCCCATCTCCACAGCTACGAGGGTTTCCTCACGATGTTTTCGATCACCGTTAGAACGTCTGTAACAGGTGTAGTCATATTTTAGGGGTTTGTTAGGGACATCATTCTGAGCAACTTTCACTATGAAACCGATTTGATCAGAGCAACTTTAATTTTCACTTCTCTATACAAATCAGCTGACCGCCCAGACCAAAACGCATGGATCAATGAAAAATAAAGTTGCTCTGATCAAATCGGTTTTATAGTGAAAGTTGCTTAGAATTGTCTCCTTAACAACCCCCTAAAATATGACTACATCCTACTGTTACACACTGTATAACGTTTAAGATAAATGTTTTATCTCATTGGTACATGGTCAGCACCGGGATTCGAACCTGCATCTCCTGCGTGAGAAGCAAGCTTGAGACCCATTAGACCACGGAGCTCTTAGAAAAGTCTCGCGTAGAGGAGATGGAGGAATCCCTGATAGACAAGCTGCTGAAGGGCCGGGAGAAGGGACAGGACTATGACAAGATGATGAGTGTAGAGATGTTTCATATACAAGATGTCAGTTAATCAGCTGCCCATATTTCGGAGTATGATGGTATTCTTAATTGAAATATTAAATAATTAATTTATAGTAGTTGACCCTCTCGCTCCGACATCTATTGGTCTCCATTGTAAGTTTGTTCGGCCTATGTCGTTAAGAGAGTATACCGATTAAAAACGAAATTTCGAGATCATGAGGTCATAATAAGACAAATCAAATAAGTACAAAGTCAATGAGTTTACAAGCAAAAACACCATGGTTCCGATTACACTGTCCAGCTCTATCACCAGGTGATGATAAATGTCACCCTGTTTAATAAGTATCCTCTTGAATCAAACTACTTACGATTAATAAAAAAAACCGGTGCTCAAACTAGGCCCTACATATAAACTACTTACGATTAATACAAAATCGGTGCTCAAACTAGGCCCTACATATAAACTACTTACGATTAATACAAAATCGGTGCTCAAACTAGGCCCTACATATAAACTACTTACGATTAATACAAAATCGGTGCTCAAACTAGGCCCTACATATAAACTACTTACGATTAATACAAAATCGGTGCTCAAACTAGGCCCTACATATAAACTACTTACGATTAATACAAAATCGGTGCTCAAACTAGGCCCTACATATAAACAACTTACGATTAATACAAAATCGGTGCTCAAACTAGGCCCTACATATAAACTACTTACGATTAATACAAAATCGGTGCTCAAACTAGGCCCTACATATAAACTACTTACGATTAATACAAAATCGGTGCTCAAACTAGGCCCTACATATAAACTACTTACGATTAATACAAAATCGGTGCTCATACTAGGCGCTACATATAAACTACTTACGTTTAGTATAAACATAGTAAAGTCTTTAGCTAATTGATATAAATTTGCACTCTTCCAGCCATCAGACGGCCTGAAGAGCGAGGAGCAACAGCAGAAGGAAGAGAGACAGAAGATCGAACAGTACGAGAGAGAAAGAGAGCAGAGGATGTTGGACGAAGAGAGCTCGGCTAGGGTGGCGCAACCGACGACGAAGCATAGGTAAGAGAGGGATAGATGTAACGTGTCAACCGTTGCGTGCAGGAATGGGACAGCAACACGTGTTAGTTGTGCGGCGAGAAAGGGATAGCAAGAGGAGTACTTTGCCAGTGGTAAGGCTTTATATCTCACAAGTAATTTGACAATACAAATACAAGGTTTTATTTGTAGCTTAGCCACACCTCGGACACTCCATAGAACGCTCGTAAAATAATCACCTATTACTACTACATAACCAAATGATGTGTGTATACGTGCAAATGTGTGCGTAATCTTTGCTAGGGCTGGTGGCGCGGCAAATGCAGCGATATTAAGTATACGCGTCGTCACTCGTCAGGCGTTCAGCCCTGTCTATTGATCCTTTAACCAATCCTTTGACGCCAGGGGTGGGGTGCGGTATCTGAATCAGCGCGGGGAAGGGAGTGGCCGTTCTGTACGGAGTACTATTATCTGTTCTGTGGCTTAGCATCAAATTCTTCGGATTCTTATCGCTATTATAATATGTACTGCATTCAAACAAACTTTATTTTCCTGCTCCATAAACATAAACATAACATAAACATTTACATACAGGCACATACATTGCTTCTGGCCCCACACTAGGATACCCTGTGTCGTGGGAACCAGAAACAGCGACATCACAAACATGTAAACTTCTAAGACCTGGGGTTGTTTAGAAAGTCTTTAACAAACCTTAAAATTATCATGTACCCACATATTTTGTGTTATTTTATCGGTTGTCGATCTCCATTCTCTGTGACATTTCATGTTTGCCATCAAAATTCCGACCTCTTATGATGACCATCTGTAATTTCTCCACAGGTCAGCAGATGATCTGGATGACAACTTCGAGTTAGACAACGAACCAGACTTCATGCTGGCGTATGACAATGACGGAAACCCGCTCCTACCCGACCACATATTGAAGGCTAACTCGGGTAACTATCTCTTACAAAACAAACAAACATAGCGTCACGCAGCTGAATGGCTGCAGACATCGATATTATTGTTAGCTCTTGGATGTTTACATGCCTGTGATGTCGCTGTTTCTGGTTCCCACGACACAGGGTATCCTAGTGTGGGGCCAGAAGCAATGTATGTGCCTGTATGTAAATGTTTATGTTTTATTATTGCCTTTATACAAACGGGGTGGGCTCAATACGGTATTTTACTAGGTAGTCGAATAAGTCTAGGAACAAGTATGAAGTTGAAGCATTATGTACGAAATGGCTTGACAATCTCAGTTTGCCTGGGGCAATTATATGATGTGATGATCGACTCCCTCGGGAGTAGAGTAAAAGGCTTGAGATGTTCTCAGATACTAAACTATTTTATTATTAGAAATACTAGCTTATTACTACTTACTACGGATCTACGTGATTATATAAAAATTCCTTATCTGTGCCGATTCAAATCAAATCAATTTCAATATCAATTTCAAAAACAGGAAATGTACTTACAGCGAAAGGTAATACAACAGATTAGTAACAAAGGAATCAACTAAATATTTTAAGGGTATACGTACAAATTAATGTGAGACATTTTGTAGTACATTTAGGATGTGAGATGAGCTGGTATCCTAGCTAGATTATGTATAATCTGTATTAAGGAATACCAGGCCCAGCCCCATACATAGGGTGATTAGAACGTGTTTATATCTTATCTTAATTTATTTTATTTTATTGACCTGACCAATCTAAACAATCTAAATGATGCGTGAATATATTATGTCAAACAATGTCGATCCGGCACACTCAGAATTGTATAATTGTGCCCACTTTTGGCCAGTTATTCAATGCTCATTTTGCGAGACAGGGGCTATTGATGTCGCGCGAGCTCCCATGCAAAAAGCGGTAAAGTTTTGCACCCCTGGTTAAACCTTGCCCGTTCTTTTATTTTTTTACATGTTTGGTATATTATCGAAAACTTTGGTCGTACGTTTTGATTTTTAGGGTTCCGTGCCCGACAGGTGCCAAACGGGACCTTATTACTGAGACTTCGCTGTCCGTCCGTCCGTCCGACCTTCCGTCAGTCTGTCACCTGGCTGTATCTCATGAACCGTGGTAGATAGACAGTTGAAATTTTCACAAATGATGTATTTCTGTTGCCGCTATAACAAAAAATACTAAAAAACAAAAGAAATTCAATATTAAGGGGGGCTCCCATACAACGAACGTGATTTTTTTGCTCTTTTTGTTCGATATTGATAATGGTAGCAGGTAGACGCTTAAAATGTTCATTTTAGTATAATATTTACTTAAAAAATATATAATTAAATTAAAATAAAATTAATATTTAAGGGGGACTCCCATACAACAAAAGTTTGTTATAGATAATCGTACAGAACCCTTCGTGCGCGAGTCCGACTCGCACTTGGCCGGTTGTTAACAAATATGTATGTATATTTAATTAATGTTAAATGCTTTCAGTGCCGAACTCTAAAAAACAATTTCAAGATGGTGTGTCAGATTCGTCATCAGATGAAGAGGAGAGTGACGGGGAGGATAATGGAAACGATGACGCAGAAAGAGACAGTCAAGATAATAATGCATCCATGGAAAAGAAAAATAAAGCTACAAAACAAAACGGTAATAAATCTTCATCAGATAGCGATGATGTTTCTGAAGAAGACGAAAAAGAAATAAAAACAACGATTGCGAAAGACGCTAAACATAATTCAACTCAAGAAATCAATGATGATGATGTAAGCGACAATGAGTCTGTTGAGACACTAATCATCCCAATGATTGATGAAAGGCCTGCGAAAACAGTAGAAACTAAATCAAAACAGAAGGACGAGATAAAACCGACTCAAAATGAGACCATACTATTTGCGAAACCTTCAACTGAAGAGAATAGTGATGATAGTTCAGATGACGAGGAAAATGATGATGAGGAAGAAGAAGGAAGCGATGATGAGAAATCTGAAAACCAGAATAAATTTGATAATCTGGCAGACCTAGAAGCTTCTGACGACGAAAGTATTGTTGAGAATGAACCAGTTGAAGAAAGTTATGAGGATAAAGAAAAGATAGCATCGTTCTTTGATATGAAGTCTGCTGAAGGCGATAAACTGCAGGTATTTTTTTCACAATTAAATTTAATAGCTTTAATGATTTAGATTACACAACACTAAGTAAAGTATGTGGGTCCCATCTTTTGGAGCGATATTGTCAAAAGCCAATAAAGGTAGAAATGAATATTATATTTTGATCTTTATGTTTTCAGGAATTGCTCTCAGGAAAGACACCAGTGCAGCAATCGGCGGCAATACAGAAACTCATCAAGAGTTATGACCCAAGTTTATCAGAAAACAACAAGGATTTGTTGACCAGACTATACGCCCATCTTCTACAGTACATAAATGATCTATTCGCCGGTTTGAAACAAGAGAGTGATGTCGTCAAAGCATTTGTTACCTTCGACAAGATTGTCCCACACCTATACGATCTATCGCACACGAATAAGGTTTCGACAAAGAAGTGTCTAGTCGAAGTACTAAGAGAGAAACATGATGATTTCAAGAAAAACCCGAAGAAGGTCCCAGATTTGGATACTTTGATATTTTTCAAAGTGGTTTCCTTGATATATCCCACTTCTGATTTCAGCCATCCAGTGACAACCCCATCTATTGTTTTCATGTCAGAAATTCTAACCAAAAGCAGATTCAGAGATGTGTATTCTGTATCTAGAGGTCTGTTTATAACAGCACTATTACTAGAATACACTGTTCTATCAAAGAGGTTTATAGCGGCGCCAATAAACTATCTCAGAGGCGTGCTATTTTTATCAGCAAACACATCTATTTTAAACCCAATTCAAGTCGTCCCGCCGTTCAGACTACACAAAGACGACAAATTCTTAGTACTGGAAGACGACTGCACGGAAATGGCGGTTGAAAACAAGATGGCCGCCAAAGATTTAGTTTTAAAAGAACCGAGTGATGATTTCAAAATACGATGCCTATCAACTTGCTCGGATATGATAAAAGAGTTTTTCGATAATTACAACGATATTGAGGCACAGGCTTGCATCTTTGAGCCTCATATACAGCTTCTGGCGCGAATAGACCTGGATTTGTACCCTAAGAAGGTTGTCAGTCGGGTGTCTGAGGTTCTGAGGTATATGAAGCAGAGTCTGGAAGTCAAGACGTATACGAGAATGACGAAGGAATCGAAGAAACCCAAAATGTTGAGGCTTTATGAGCCGGATGTGCAAGAAGTGTGAGTATTATATACTTTAAAATCGATTATCCCGTGTTGGTGTTACGTCCCATCCCATATTACCCCCGTGATCTCATGTAGTACCTACTCAATCTGAATATTTTTCTCGTGCATTTATAACAACACCTACTACACTCCCTACCCATTATCCTACAGAAGCTTCAAATTGCACATTCTCGCAAGTTACAAAGCTATTTAACTCTGGCCTGGAACCGGGTATTTTGTGAACGTTGGACGTTTGAGTCCTTAGCTTTCCAAATTTCGGTCCTTATTTCTTTTAGGTTCTAAAACTCAATTTTACATCGTTTTTTCCGTCAGATTCACGGGCAAGACATCCAAACTGACTCGCGAGCAGGTGGAGTCTAGCAAACTGCAGCACAAGTACAAGAAGGAAATGAAGGGGGCGCTCCGAGAGATCAGACGGGACAAGTCCTATATCGCATCGGTCAAGATCAAGCAGAAGATTCAGAGGTGAGATTTTATTTATTTATTTATTTATTTATTTATTTATTATTGTTACTATCCTGCAATGTCCCACTGCTGGTCAAAGGCCTCTCTCCCCCTCTTCCACACATCTCTCCTGGGCTGATTCTTACCAGACCCCCTAAACAAAGTTAAACGCTAGCGAAACGAAACGATAACTTTTTATGTATGCGATTTGACATTTGGCTTCGCTAAGGTGACGTCACGTTGTTTAGGTTTTTATGACATATTTGTTTATATTCTGACAGGTTTGTCAATTTTAGTTCATTGTCCCATCAATGGAAGGAACTATCCAAGTCGTAACTCGCGATGTTGAGTTTTTCTAGGTTTTAATATGGTTCAGGATTTTCTGAAATAAAATTGTCTCTTGAAGCAGGAAGAAGTGTGCATTATTCAGTAAAGTTATAGTTAAGAAGTAAAGTATAGGAAACAAACAAAAGGTCCTTGTGGCCAAACAAAGGTCCTTCGATCCAGCGATTCCAAATGTCAAATTGCATACATAAAAGTTATCGTTTCGTTTCACTATCCTTAGCGTTTAACATTGTCTACAGGCACAGTTTCTTGTTTTTAACCGACTTCCCAAAGGAGGAGGTTTACAATTCGTCCGGATATTTGTTTTTTTTTTTTTTTATGTATGTGCCCCGATAGCGCCTAGACGGATGGACCGATTTGGAAAATTATTTTTTGTTTGAAAGGGTTTACCTTCCCATTGGTCCCATTGACACCAGGTCAGGATCTGATGATGGGATCCTGGAGAAATTGAGGGAACTCTTCAAATATTATAGGCAGACCTATAGTGATTTTTGTGTTTTTCATAATAACTCGTGCAAATGCACATGGTAAGCATAATATTGTGATGCGGAACTGCTGATGAAGACCACATATGGCCATCAGAACTGCTCAATACTAGGTACAAATACAATGCGTGGCTGATGGGCTGGCAACGCATAGCCTAAACCGGTGGACCTAGAGTCATGAAACTTTGTACAGAGGTTCCTTAGTAGCGTGGGGTAGCACTGAGATGGGATTTGACAAAATTAAGTCCCCAAGGGGGGGGGGATAAGGGGTAACAGTTTGTATTAAACTCAATCTAATCAAATAGGGTTTGTGGAAATCGGTTTTTTCTAAAGTTTACTTTTTGTTTCAATTATGTTGTTTTGAGTGCTTAAGTTGGGTTGTACGATGGTACGGTACCCTTCTTATGCAATTCTGACTCGCCCTTGACCGTTTTATTTATACGCTTTCTCTTTCCCGCAGCGACAACGTGCGAAAGGACAAGGTGAAACAGATTTACAAGGATGCTTCCATACAACAGGGCGAGCTAAACAAACTGAAACGAATGAAATAAAAGTAAAATGTTGTTTATTAATGTGTAAATATTTTAATACAGTTATGATATACATTTGAAACTTAATACAGTTTGTATAAAAATAAGGAATAAACAATGAACACAAACATTTGAAACTTAATACAGTTTGTATAAAAATAAGGAATAAACAATGAACACAATAAATTTTACTTTTAAATCACAATGGTAATATTCATATTCATAACAATATAATGGTAATATTTTTTCCCATCTGACCCAGATTTAAATTCCCATCTGGCACCACTATAATGCAGATGCCACAAACACCATATTTTACTTACTTTATTAAATATCTTACAAATATTTTGTTTGACCTTTATTCATACCTTAGGTGTGTGTGTGTGTTTTTGTCTTTGATGCGAGTAAATTTACTCTTCTCACTGCCATGTGACATATAAAGTAGTTTCTTAATAAGGCTACTATATAATTGCTACTTTTCCCAACAGGTTCATGAACAAATAATGTATTATGCCGAGAACCTTTTGGGAATCAAAGAAACAGTCGTGGACCTCTTGAAACCGTTCAAATATTAGCTCAAGACCATCAGTATTATATTATTCCATCATCATCAAGCCCCCGATTCTCGCGCTATCGAGATCATCTCCCCAGTCGAGATGTCGGTTTTGATACCGCCTAAATCCGTCGAAAACGTTCTCGGTTTATATTTATTTCAATCGAAAGGCTAGTCGTAAGAATAGTTTTCTTGTTCTTAATAGAGATTTCGGTATCTCAAAATCGATATTTCGACCATGGACATGATCTCGCTGGCGCAGGAAATTGCCCCGCAGATGTTACTCCTTCTCAACTAATTTGTCAGTCTTATCGTCCTTATTCAGCTGCCAGATGGCGTAGTTCAGACACGAAGCGAAGCCCAACCAAGCCAGGTAAGGTGCCATCAGATACCCGGTGTTCTTGTTCACTTGGTAAAAACCGGCGGCACACGCTACGGCTGCGATGTCCAGCACTATTATGTGCATGAAGGCCTGAAAGCATTAAAAATAATGAGAAAAATACATTATACAGGGTGTAACAAAAGGGTTAAGTCATATTTCAGGGGGCTGTTAAGGAGACCATTCTTAGCAACTTTTACTATTAAACCGATTTGATCAGAGCAACTTAAATTTTCACTTCTCTATACAAATCAGCTGCCCGCCCGGACCAAAACGTATGGAGCAATGAAAAATAAAGTTGCTCTGATCAAATCGGTTTCATAGTGAAAGTTGCTCAGAATGGTCTCCCTAACAACCCCCTAAAATATGACTACACCTTTCTGTTACACCCTGTACAACCGAATTGAGAACCCCTCCTTTTTTTGGAGTCCGTTAAAAAGGTGAATGATTTTAACGGTACTGGTTTTAACAGAAAGACGTGGGTTATATTTGAAAGGGTTGTTAAAGACATAGGTAGGTTTTATTTATACGCTTTCTCTTTCCCGCAGCGACAACGTGCGAAAGGACAAGGTGAAACAGATTTACAAGGATGCTTCCATACAACAGGGCGAGCTAAACAAACTGAAACGAATGAAATAAAAGTAAAATGTTGTTTATTAATGTGTAAATATTTTAATACAGTTATGATATACATTTGAAACTTAATACAGTTTGTATAAAAATAAGGAATAAACAATGAACACAATAAATTTTACTTTTAAATCACAATGGTAATATTCATATTCATAACAATATAATGGTAATATTTTTTCCCATCTGACCCAGATTTAAATTCCCATCTGGCACCACTATAATGCAGATGCCACAAACACCATATTTTACTTACTTTATTAAATATCTTACAAATATTTTGTTTGACCTTTATTCATACCTTAGGTGTGTGTGTGTGTTTTTGTCTTTGATGCGAGTAAATTTACTCTTCTCACTGCCATGTGACATATAAAGTAGTTTCTTAATAAGGCTACTATATAATTGCTACTTTTCCCAACAGGTTCATGAACAAATAATGTATTATGCCGAGAACCTTTTGGGAATCAAAGAAACAGTCGTGGACCTCTTGAAACCGTTCAAATATTAGCTCAAGACCATCAGTATTATATTATTCCATCATCATCAAGCCCCCGATTCTCGCGCTATCGAGATCATCTCCCCAGTCGAGATGTCGGTTTTGATACCGCCTAAATCCGTCGAAAACGTTCTCGGTTTATATTTATTTCAATCGAAAGGCTAGTCGTAAGAATAGTTTTCTTGTTCTTAATAGAGATTTCGGTATCTCAAAATCGATATTTCGACCATGGACATGATCTCGCTGGCGCAGGAAATTGCCCCGCAGATGTTACTCCTTCTCAACTAATTTGTCAGTCTTATCGTCCTTATTCAGCTGCCAGATGGCGTAGTTCAGACACGAAGCGAAGCCCAACCAAGCCAGGTAAGGTGCCATCAGATACCCGGTGTTCTTGTTCACTTGGTAAAAACCGGCGGCACACGCTACGGCTGCGATGTCCAGCACTATTATGTGCATGAAGGCCTGAAAGCATTAAAAATAATGAGAAAAATACATTATACAGGGTGTAACAAAAGGGTTAAGTCATATTTCAGGGGGCTGTTAAGGAGACCATTCTTAGCAACTTTTACTATTAAACCGATTTGATCAGAGCAACTTAAATTTTCACTTCTCTATACAAATCAGCTGCCCGCCCGGACCAAAACGTATGGAGCAATGAAAAATAAAGTTGCTCTGATCAAATCGGTTTCATAGTGAAAGTTGCTCAGAATGGTCTCCCTAACAACCCCCTAAAATATGACTACACCTTTCTGTTACACCCTGTACAACCGAATTGAGAACCCCTCCTTTTTTTGGAGTCCGTTAAAAAGGTGAATGATTTTAACGGTACTGGTTTTAACAGAAAGACGTGGGTTATATTTGAAAGGGTTGTTAAAGACATAGGTAGGTACTCTTCAAATCCGTTCCATACTGAAAGTTGTTCATCATGTTCCTGTTCCATGAAAATTTGTCTACACCTGTTATTAGTGTTGACGTCTCTGCCTCATAAACGAGACATTGTCTACAGGCACTGTGCCTGTAGACAATGTTAAACACTAAGGATAGCGAAACGAAACGATAACTTTTTATGTAGGTATGCGATTTGACATTTGGCATCACTAAGGTGACGTCACCTAGCCAATCCAAATGTCAAATCGCATGCATAAAAAGTTATCGTTTGGTTTCGCTAGCGTTAGCGTTTTACTTTGTCTAGGGGGCAGGTTCAAATACCAGGGGAAATAAATAAAAATTATCTTGATTTTTATTTAGTTCACCGACACTGGGAATCATAATCGGAAGCCAGATGTGCTGTAGTAAGATCGTAGTGTACTAACAAGTCCAATTTGATGGAATCTGAAGAAGATCGGAGTCCATGTCCAGTTGAGAACAAGATGGCCTCCATACAGTGCAAGTGGGACTACGGATTTATCTGTAAACAATTAAATAATGATTATTTTTTCGGTAAGTACAGCTTGACAAGAAAAAGTAAAAATTAAATGATGGCAACAAGGGTTACATACAATACAAAGTAAAGTCAATTCAAATCAATTTTTGGCATGTACTGTGGATCCCTACTATAGTCCGTGATAAGAATTCAGTGGAGACATCACTGTCCGGCGGCCTAACCACGCCCCGTAACCAATCCAATCGTTTCCAATTATCAAGCCAAGTTCACAGTGACCAGTTCAAGGCAAACTCTCGAACGCGACGGTTGTGTCCTGTCCTGTGAGTGTGTGTTAACAGATTTAAATTTAAATTTCACTGCATTCTTATCACGAATAGACTAGTGCACTATCTATCATTTAGGCTACCGTCAGTGCTAAACACATCCTGTACCTAGGAGTTTAATGACCGATTTCACCAACAGTCAGAGGGCACTTAGCTCTTTTACTTAGCTGTCTAGCGATTGTTTCGGAGGCCAGCCTCTTAAATTTAGGGGGTCTCCTGTAGCCTAGATTATCCTTAAACTTAGGTCAAAGCGAAACAACCGCTAGGTGGCCCCTCAAAGGAAATAAAGTGTCCCCTAAATGATAGGGATTGTTGGTGAAATCAGCTATAAGCATTCCATGCAGTTTTTGTGCTAACACCAAGGAGCACTTATTCAGTGGAGAGCGCATAGATACATTTTCCTTAGAAACACAACTCACCAATTTACGGGTGACGGCGGGGGACGAGGTACGGCCAGTCATCGTACATAGGTTGCGTAACGCGTATGCGAACGTTTGTTGAATACAACAAACGTTTGGCGAGCCGCATTCCCCCGCAGGCGCAGTCAATTGGATATATAGTCTCTGGCTAACACACTTACCAGTAAACCCTCCACAGTCCCTATAAACCATATATGACGCATATCCCATCCCAGTATACAGGGAGGTCCAGGCAGGGCCAAACACCCAGTTAGGAGGATTCCAGCTAGGTTTCTTTATCCTCTGGTACCAAGCTTTCCCGTCTTTGTCTTTCACCTCGCCTGACATCGTCAGGGCTCCGGCCCAGCCACCCAGATTTGGTAGCAGCATACCGGATATTGCTGGCCAGTTCAGCATGTTTGTATTTTTCTTTGCCTGTGGGAAAGAACGAGTTTTGTAGTAAAGAGGAAATAATAAAAACTTTTAGGAAGTCGTCGGAGGACGTTCAAATTAAGAGGAAAACTGAAAGCTAAAACCCAGATGGCGCATTGGTGACTGTACCTTGTTTACGTCAGTGTTAAGAACAGGGTTTCGATTTTTGTGCTTTTTATTGCGATAAAGAACCATAAAATGTATTCTCTGATGACCGTGCGTGAGCTGCAAACTGAGATTCGAAGGAGAAATGCGACAGTTGCTGGATAAAAGTGGCCAAGTGCGAGTCAGACTCGCCCATGGCCATGAAGGGTTCCGTAGTAGCAAGTAATTTATAAGAATAGATGTTTGTGTTGTAACTTTGTTTTTCATAGTTTTTGTAGAATGACAAAGTTATCTTTGTAATAAATGATTTATATCTTAAAAACTGCTTATGATATCTTGTTTAAACCAATTTTCGTTGAAAGTTTGTATTTAGATACATTTGGTGTTCTCCGCCAAAAGATAAACAATGTCCAAGATAGACATAATATTATCGACCACCTCTAACGTCTCATTTCCAACAATAACAATGGTAAGTGAGTGAATAATTTCCACTGATTAGAATGTATATCCACCACTTAGGATTGCAATGTCAATAACCTCATTTATCTGATGTATTGTTAGTACCTTGCGCCATAGTGTTATTAGTTGATTTTAGTATTTGTTGTTATTTAAGCTTTCATAGGCGACTACAGCCCGATAAAGCATTAAGTGATATAATATAATCCATATATAGTTGTTTATATACGATATGTGGTGTCAATATGTTTAAAACGTTAATAAAGACTTTTGAAAATCAAATCAAATCATTGGTAAGTGAGGTCTATGCCCAGCAGTGGGATGATACGCTAATATGATGATGATTGATGATGATGATGAGCCGTCAGATTCGTCATAATAGTCTTGGACATGTTTATCTTCAAGCCAACATTTAACAATGTCAAAACTGTGCCATTTTATCATAGACTGCAAAAAGAAAAACATACGATGTTGCAATATCACTTGTGTCCATTGTACCATTGTACTAAAAAAACGACAGTCAACTAAATTGTTCCATAAATGGCAATAAAATTCACAGCACTTGAATATTTGATTTAGGTGTATATTACCTAATCATTCAATATGAAATAACGGGAAAAACATTAAGGGAATAAAAGAAAATTCAAAGTAATTGCACTTACCTCATCATCACCCAAAAACAACCAAACGAAAAATTTAAAAAAATGGCAGTGAATTCGACGTAAATGCTCATTTTTTAGGGTTCCGTACCCGAAGGGTGCCAAACGGGACCCTATTACTGAGACTTCGCTGTCCGTCTGTCCGTCCGTCCGTCCGTCTGTCACCAGGCTGTATCTCATGAACCGTGGTAGTTAGACAGTTGAAATTTTCACAGATGATGTATTTCTGTTGCCGCTATAACAACAAATACTAAAAATTAAAAGATATTTAATATTAAGTGGGGCTCCCATACAACAAACGTGATTTTTTTGCTCGATATTGATAATGGTAGCAGGTAGACGCTTAAAATGTTCACAATATATTGAGTATATTATTTACTTAAAAAATAAATAATTAAATTAAAATTAAATAAATATTTAGGGGGGGCTCCCATACATTTTTTTTGCGGTTTTTTATAGATAATGGCACGGAACCCTTCGTGCGCGAGTCCGACTCGCACTTGGCCGGTTATTTCATCCTACATTGTAAACAGCGCCAACTTTTAGCGATCCCGTGCCTTAATTCATTAAAAAAATAAGTACATACCTATGCAGTTTTAACCCGGGTACCCAATTTCATAAAAATCAGCTTTAGTTTTGGCGGCACCAAAATCACTGTAGGCCTGTGTTATCAATATCGAGCAAAAATGAGCAAAAAAGTCACGTTTGTTGTATGGGAGCCCCCCTTAATATTAAATTTCTTTTGATTTTTAGGGTTCCGTACCCGAAGGGTGCCAAACGGGACCCTATTACTGAGACTTCGCTGTCCGTCCGTCCGTCCGTCCGTCCGTCTGTCTGTCACCAGGCTGTATCTCATAAACCGTGGTAGCTAGACAGTTGAAATTTTCACAGATGATGTATTTTTATTGCCGCTATAACAAAAAATACTAAAAATCAAAAGAAATTTAATATTAGGGGGCTCCCATACAACAAACGTGATTTTTTTGCTCATTTTTGCTCGATATTGATAATGGTAGCAGGTAGACGCTTAAAATGTTCACAATATATTGAGTATATTATTTACTTATAAAATAAATAATTAAATTAAAATTAAATTAATATTTAGGGGGGGCTCCCATACATTTTTTTTTTGCGGTTTTTTGTAGATAACGGTACGGAACCCTTCGTGCGCGAGTCCGACTCGCACTTGGCCGGTTATTAGTATTTGTTGTTATAGCGGCAACAGAAAGTGTTCTTGAAGTGAGGGTTGAAAGAGGTGTCGTTTTTTAGTACAGTGGGCGCAAATGGGTTAAGTATACACACCTATCTACAAATTAGTGCAATAAAAAAATGGTACCTACCCAATAATCTAAGCCTACCTATTACAAATATGACTTTATGTACTTAGGATACTTTAGGATTCGCTTCTAGTCTAGCTGTATTTTATATAGACTTTTAGAAGAATGCTTGATGATATGATAAAAGACTTACCTACTTCTTTTTCAATTATTACTTGCAGTCAACTATGATGGCCCTTCCTGCGTTATCAACTTATCAACAATAACAACAAAGGAAGAAATGAAATCTAATCTACGGATCGGACGGACGGAGTGTCATGTCGGAGAGGTGCGATAATACTAGGTAGGTAGGTACTACATATTATTAATCTGTGGATAAAACCTCGATAGAACAGATCGTTACACTGTCGAATTGTAAAGCTATTCCATAGTACCGTTTCACCTAAGCAATTTTGTTTGCTTCAAACGGTCGGGTAACTTATGCTTGTTAACTATTTGACTTTGAATTTTAGCTATTATGGTTCTGTAAATAGAGCTGAAAAGAGTTTAGACCTCAACTTTGCTTTAATGATCACGTTTCGTTACGTCATTGTTAACGATAAGAGTTTGATATGAGTGCAGATTAATTACTTAACTCATATCGATTAAATGGCATAGCTGTAAGCGCGTTTTAGGCCGATATGGGGACTATTAGTAAGCCTTCACTGTTCCCCTGTTTGCCTGTTCGTCCGTCTCGTCTGTAACAGCAAGTAATAAATCGTGTAACGGAACGTCACAACAATGACAAACGTCATGATATGATGATATGATAATGCTATGCTTTCAAGTAGGTTACCCTAACTGTACCGGTTCTCTATATTTATCCGACCTATTTAATTTAGACGCACTTCTCTATTTCCGCTGATTTCACTACCGATAATTTCACCGTTTTCTCAGGTTTTTCACGTGAGTCTCATCATCGAGACATTATCTATAGCTTTTCCACATCTATTCTTACCGGCATTTATCTCAAGATCTTTTCAAATCGTCGTTATCCACGTAAGTTGCTCTAAAACTTATTTTTTCTTAGTTTTTTTGGAGGTAACATTGCGTAAGGCGTTAAAGTATTGCCGAAAATCCTGTTTTCTTTAGTTCCTCATAATATTCAAATTTCTTGCGAGTCATTGTGTTTAATTATCATACCTGTAAGTAAACTTAAACTTACCTATTTTCTATTCCGTTACATCATTGAAGTTTGAACAACGTCTCCTCACTGTTTCTTGATCAACTGATATGTTCTTATCAATTTTTATGAATTGCAACCTACTAACTTTGTGATAACATTATCGCATATAATTGATAATTAGGATCAAACATAAATTATTTGTGCATTGGTTGAAGTGGTTGTGTAAATAAACTAAGATGTTGTTTAAAGTTGATGATTATGTGGAGACTGCTAAGTATGCAAAACTTTTGATAAGTACCTACCTAGCTAATAATCTAAGATTAAGCTACTAGCTAGTCCTGCAAATGGTCTCTGTTTTCACAAACTTCAGTCTAGACAGTGATCTTTTCAGTATTTTACACACTTGCTGTGTTATTTGAGAAACAATTTTTTACTTTGGACCTGGTTCCATCACAAGAGTCAATCAAATCTGATCACACTTCCAACACACAATAAGAACTAGTCTGTTAAAAGTTTATTTTTATTTTTATGCACAATCGGACACTGGCAGGTGGAAGTAGAAGATTATCTAAAGTCCAATTTAATACTGGCGGTATAATTTGATCCAATATTGTTTATTCTTTTATAGCAAGTAGGTCAATAAGGTTAATTCAACTCTTTGATAAGAAGATATGTGGCAGTAAAATTAAGAAGAAATTACTAACTGTGTTGAACTTTGCCAGTGAGAGCTGTGTTTTAAAAACTTGTGCTATTTCAAAAATGTCTCGTTCATATAACCATGAATATGATTTCAAGGGTTTAGTGAAATGTCTAAGGTGTTGTAAACCTTTTGGTACTGCATGGTTTTACTGCCACATATTATATCTCAATCATATTATCATAGTTCATAGAAGGAGCTTATTACATCATGGTATAATTTTTTCTCATAAATTCAAAAGCTTTTGGTTTACTAAATGTGTCATTGTCAGGCAATTTCATCAACTGTATTAGGTACTTATGCAGTTACTATAGTACCTACCTACATACAGTCACTCTATTACTCATGTTAATTAAATAATGAAATACCTAGAAATATAAACATAGTCTAGTAAGATTAATAATAGTTTCAAATCATTCATTGAATTTTCCTTTCTAACTCCATATCTCCTGCAGTGATTGGCTTGCCCCCTTTCACTCACTCACTCGGAGGGAAAGCTGTGACATAGCATTTTTTATTTTTATTTCATCAACCAAACTGTCCATCAACAGAGCCCATCTCAACATGGTGAACTGGCCAGCAGTTGGATCAATCATCCTACCCAATGTTGGTGGCATGGCCAACGGGATCTACTTTGCTGGTCAAATCCGGAAAGGTGAAACGAAGTCCTGGTACGATGAGCTGAACAAACCTTGCTGGACACCGCCGAAGTATGTGTTTGCACCGGTGTGGACGGCGCTGTATAGTGGAATGGGGTACGCGTCGTACTTGGTTCTGGAGGAGTGCGATGGGTTTACAAGTAAGTTAAATAATTGGTTAAGTACGAGTGGGACTCTCACAGAAGGGTTCCACAACATTGTACAAGAAAATGTACAAAAAATGACGTTCTTGTATGGGGACACCTTTATTTTTTTATTTCGTGTAGGTATGTATTTTATTTATTCTGTGTAAATTTCAACTCTCTAGCTGTTACGGTTCGTGAGATAGTGTCTGCTGCTGACAAGCAGAAGGACAGACGACAGACGGACAGACAGATAGACGGACGGACAGCGGAAGCTTAGTGTCCTGTTTGGCAGCCTGCGGGTACGGAACCCTAAAAAGTATTCAAGCTAGGTACCTACCTGTATATCTGGGATGGAAACATGATGTCATCTGTCTCCTCGATTTAAATAAATCATCATTTATTTCCAGACATGCTAAAGAAATATGCAAATATGGCTGACTTATATAACTTGCCATTAACATTTTGCATATCAATATTACTTTATTAGTGTAAATTAAAACCATGAGTACCTACTGACATCACACTTAAAAATATAAATAAATCATCATTTATTTCCAGACATTCTAAAGAAATATGCAAATATGGCTGACTTATATAACTTGCCATTAACATTTTGCATATCAATATTACTTTACTAGTGTAAATTAAAACCATGAGTACCTACTGACATTACACTTAAAAATATAAATAAACCATCATTAATTTCCAGACATGCTAAAAAGAAATATGCAAATATGGCTGACTAATAATAACTTGCCATTAACATTTTGCATATCAATTACTTTACTAGTGTGAATTAAAACCTCATGGCCATCCTGCCATCAGAATACAGTCATAGATGTTTAAATATCCGGCCAAGTGCGAGTCGGACTCGCGCACGAAGGGTTCCGTACCATTATCTATAAAACACCGCAAAAAAATATATAATTGGATGGGAGCCCCCCCTAAATATTAATTTAATTTTAATTTAATTATTTATTTTTGAAGTTAATAATATACTCAATATATTGTGAACATTTTAAGCGTTTATCTGCTACCATTATCAATATCGAGCAAAAATAAGCAAAAAAATCACGTTTGTTGTATGGGAGCCCCCTTAATATAAAATTTCTTTTGATTTTTAGTATTTGTTGTTATAGCGGTAACAGAAATACATCATCTGTGAAAATTTCAACTGTTCATGAGATACAGCCTGGTGACAGACAGACAGACGGACGGACGGACGGACGGACGGACAGCGAAGACTCAGTAATAGGGTCCCGTTTGGCACCCTTCGGGTAAGGAACCCTAAAAATTGTTTTGTGTGTAAATACTATGCCTCTGCTACCGTGTATCAGAAATGGCGTGCCGCTAAGCAATGTTTGTTTAATAATTATTATGTGAATCTTAATTGTATTCTATGCTTTGTAACGTTAAATGAGAAAAATTAGTATATTTTTACTTCAAACTCCGTTAGATAGCAGTTAAATTATTACATGCCGCACCATGTTTCTGTCTCTAAGGGAGTTGTGGCCTCCCTTTCTCGCCTAGGGTAAAGTGGGATGAAAGAGCGAGAGAAGTAGGTGACAGCTTGCTCCGAGCCTCAGAGCCAAAGAAATATGGCGCCAAGTGTACCTACTCGATTTCGTTACATAATAAAAAAGTGATAAAAGAAGTCTACCTGTAGACAAAGTTATTGACACGTTTTCCTTATCGTGATAATATTTGCATTTTATCGTAGGTACATACTTACCTATCTCTTTTATTTTTACCTATAACTATCGGGCGGCCAACAATTAAGCACATTGCAACTGATCCAACATCATGGAGTATGACTTCACAATGTTGGCACATTTATCGATATATGAAGTTGAACCCACAACAACCTCATTAGGTACCTCATATAAAATACGTAGTATAACCCACAACGTCATATAAAGTACCAAAGTTTAACCCGCAATATCCTATAAAGCATAGAGTACCTAATTTATATAATTTTGGCTATAGGGTGACTATAGTCTATTCGTGATAAGAATGCGGTCAAGTCATCTCTGTTCGGCGACCTAGCCACGCCCCGTAACCAATCAAATCGTTTCAATCAAGCCAAGTTCACAGTGACCAGTTGAAGGCAAACTTTCGAACGCGAAGGTTGTGTCCTGTACTGTGAGTTAACAGATTAAAATTTCACTGCATTCTTATCACGAATAGACTGTAGTACGAAGATTAACCCACAACCTCTACTGGTTTTCAGAACGCGCGATCTTACCCCTGTCTCTGTATGGCGGTCAGCTGCTATTGAACTGGGCGTGGACTCCTATCTTCTTCGGGCTGAAGGACTATAAACTGGTAAGTTCCGCACACCAACGGCCTATAGGGCCGGGAGTAGCCTAAGGAATCGCAATAGCTGTACAGGGTGTAACGGAAAGGTGTAGTCATATTTTGGGGGTTGTTAGGGACATCATTCTGAGCAACTTTCTCTATGAAACCGATTTGATCAGAGCATCTTAAATTTTCACTTCTCTATACAAATCAGCTGTCCGCCCGGTGTAAAACGTATAGAGCAATGAAAAATAATAGTTGCTCTGATCAAATCGGTTTAATAGTAAAAGTTGCTCAGAATGGTCTTCCTAACAACCGCCTAAAATATAACTACACCCTTTTGTTACACCCTGTATGTAGAGAAGACGCAAAAAGGGAAAATAAAATTAAATCAATTAATTTAGGATTTTAATTATTAATTTAATCGGGATTTTGCGCCCTCGCTATAGCCACTGCCGTGCGATTCCGCAAGCGACTCACGGACCTGCCCCCTTATTCGCTTACTCAGTGATGAACCAGAGGATATCAAAATAAGTCGGCTAATATTTTCCGACTTATTTTGATATCCTTTGGTTACACGATAATTGAACGACACAAATAACTTCTTAATTTTTAACCGACTTCCCAAAGGAGGAGGTTTACAATTCGTCCGGATGTTTGTTTTTAGGGTTCCGTACCCAAAGGGTAAAAACGGGACCCTATTACTAAGACTTCGCTGTCCGTCTGTCCGTCCGTCCGTCCGTCCGTCCGTCCGTCCGTCCGTCCGTCCGTCCTGTCTGTCACCGGGTCCGCCTGCACGAACCGTAATGGCTAGAAAGCTGAAATTTTCACAGAATGTGTATATCTGTTGCCGCACCAACCACAAATACTGAAATACGAGAGATATTACAAATTGAAAGTGGTCTCGGTACAAGATACGTCTTCACAACACGCTTGAAAAGTTTATACCAAGGCCATTTTGTTTTGGTAGGTAAGCCTTCTTTTAATGAAACTAAATTTAAATGATATGGCAATGTCGTCCCCGGACTTCTACAAAGACTTTAAATATTCATTGATGAATTACGACGTCTCTATTTATTCTGTAGAACTTTTAGAAGATAATTATAAAATTAATAGTTTTTTAATTACTTTTGTTTTCATACAAATCTCAGAGCTCAGAAATTCATTTTTAGGGTTCCGTACCCGAAGGGTGCCAAACGGGACCCTATTACTGAGACTTCGCTGTCCGTCTGTCCGTCCGTCCGTCCTGTCTGTCACCAGGCTGTAACTCATGAACCGTGGTAGCTAGACAGGTGAAATTTTCACAGATGATGTATTTATGTTGCCGCTATAACAACAAATACTAAAAATCAAAAGAAATTTAATATTAAGGGGGGCTCCCCTACAACAAACGTGATTTTTTTTTGCTCATTTTTGCTCGATATTGATAATGGTAGCAGGTAAACGCTTAAAATGTTCACAATATATTGAGTATATTATTTACTTAAAAAATAAATAATTAAATTAAAATTAAATTAATATTTAGGGGGGGCTCCCATACTTTTTTTTTTTTGCGGTTTTTTATAGATAATGGTACGGAACCCTTCGCGTGCGAGTCCTACTCGCACTTGGCCGGTTTTTTCCTTTTGGCCACTTCAAGTTTGGCTGCCAGTGATGTTTTAATTAAATACTCTTTGGTGCGTTGAAATGATGTTTTGTAGTCTGCATGACATTGACATAATGAGTGAGTGAACCTCATTGTACGGAAATTGTAGATGGGTGTCTCACGTTTTCCAGTAGGTTGTAGACAGTGCTGCTTACGGCGGCGTTTAGTAGGTACTAAAGGCCCTAAAAGCGCGGCATGCTTTGAATCAATTCAAATGTTATTTTTCAACTAGCTACAAAGTTATTCTGACATAAGACGATAATTTGAACAAAACTTTTTTGGTATTTCATGAAAAATACAGTTACAGTTCACACATATACAGGGTGGAACAAACGAATGGGCCCTGGAGGGAAAGTACCTTAAAATCTCAAGATATCCGTCCGTCCGTCCGTCTGTCTGTCACCAGGCCGTATCTCATGAACCGTGGTAGCTAGACAGTTGATATTTTCACAGATGACGTATTTCTGTTCCCGCTATAACAACAAATACTAAAAACAAAATAAATTTAATATAAAGGGGGCTCCCATACAATTAACGTGTTTTTTTGCGGTTTTTTATAGATAAATGGTACGGAACCCTTCGTGCGCGAGTCTGACTCGCACTTGGCCGGTTTTATTTATTTTATTTTTTTATTTTTTATGTATGTGCCTCGATAGCGCATAAACGGATGGACCGATTTGGAAAATTATTTTTTTGTTTGAAAGGGTTTACCTTCCCATTGGTCCCATTGACACCAGGTCAGGATCTGATGATGGGATCCTGGAGAAATCGAGGGAACTCTTCAAATATTATAGGCAGACCTATAGTGATTTTTGTGTTTTTCATAATAACTCGTGCAAATGCACATGGTAAGCATAATATTGTGATGCGGAACTGCTGATGAAGACTACATGAGGCCACCAGATCTGCTCAATACTAGGTACAAATACAATGCGTGGCTGACGGGCAGGCGACGCATAGCCTAAACCGGTGGACCTAGAGCCATGAAACTTTGTACAGGGGTTCCTTAGTAGCGTGGGGTAGCACTGATATGAGATTTGACAAAATTAATTCCCCAAGGGGGGGGGGGATAAGGGGTTACAGTTTGTATTAAACTCAATCTAATCAAATAGGGTTTGTGGAAGTCGGTTTTTTCTAAAGTTTACTTTTTGTTTCAATTATAACGATAACCTTAAATTATTGAGCACGAATTTAAATGAAGAAAATAGCCTTTCGACGCAGACTTATGTTGGAGGGTGGCTAATTGACCGAGCGAGCGAAGCGAGCGAAGCGTCTCCGTTTCAGGTTTGGGCAAAAATGCTTTCGTATGTCCGGTTGTTCTCCTCTACAGGTCGCATTTATGAACCGATTCTCGTGAAATTTTGTGAGCAGGTTGGAAAAATAAATAGAATTTTTTACTCGAGCCAGTTTTTTGATTTTTTTCAAAATGGCGGAGATAAAATCGCTACAACCCAAACGGCTCGATGGATATTAACAAATGAGGTGTCGTTGGATTCGTAAAGACCATGAGAGTGAAACAGATGAGCGAGCGAAGCGAGCGAAGCGTCTCCGTTTCAGGTTTGGGCAAAAATGCTTTTGTATGTCCGGTTGTTCTCCTCTACAGGTCGCATTTATGAACCGATTCTCGTGAAATTTTGTGAGCAGGTTGAAAAAATAAATAGAATTTTTTACTCGAGCCAGTTTTTTGATTTTTTTAAAATGGCGGAGATATGGGGTTTTAAAATGTAAAAAAATCGCTACAACCCAAACGGCTCGATGGATATTAACAAATGAGGTGTCGTTGGATTTGTAAAGACTATGAGAGTGAAACAGATTATATAATTTTAGTAAAAAGTCAATAGGTTGTATAAAAGATCGCGAAATGTAGTTTACAAAGTTATTGGTGCGGCTACTTTCATACTGCATGTACGTAACCAGGTACATTCATAAGTTTGTATGTGTTATTGAAAGAAAATTATTTGGGTTATTTTTTTTATGTGTTTTAGCAGTTCAGCTTTCCCACCGACATACTCGCGAGGTCTACAGCTCACAGAGCCACTAGTGATAATATGTTTGAAAGAAAATATAGTTGTGGGTCACTAATTTTCTTTTTTTCCAAAATTCGATACGAAACACTAGGTTCAATTACTAACGCTTCAAAGTTCAAGTGCAAATTGCACGCGTTTAAACAAGTTGAAACCTGCCCTTCCCCTACCCCCTGCCTGCTCTGCGTGTGTGCGTGCCGTACCTTACGCAGTTTTGGCTTAAACCGGTTTATTACGAATCATCATTGAGTGATCATCATCATCACTGAGTTAGCGCATAACGGGGCTGGGCGTCAAGTCTGCTAAACACATTATGAATCATTGATGATCATTCAAAGACCCGCTTTTGACATAATTGGTAGTCTACTGTCCACATAGTAATTCATTGATCGAATATGGAATGTCATAGAACCACATGGGTGTTCTGCTGCACATTGATAGCTATGCGGTAGTTGAGCTGTTGTCAAATCGGTATTCCTCGCCTTATTTTGACGTGTTATGCTATGAAAGTACTATGTTAATACAGATGCAGCACAGATGTTGTACAGCGTGATTGTCTTACTCAAGTACCGGAAAGCCCATTTTATGCTGTAACTAGCTAGCATTAACATAGCAATGTGATTATGTGAACATGTGATGCGACGACCTCTGTGGCGTAGCGGTTGTGCATCTGCCTACCATGCGATAGGTCCCGGGTTCGAATCCCGGCTGGGGACAAAAAAAAGTCCCCAGGTCATGGATGTTTACATGTTTGTGATGTCGCTGTTTCTGGTTCCCACGTCACAGGGTATCCTAGTGGGGGTATGTATGTGCCTGTATGTAAATGTTTATGTTTATGTTTACCAGACTTGACACCCTGGGCGGTGGCGGGGAGGCCGTCAAATGATTTGCCAAATTGGCCAAATGGCCGCCACACTGACACAACAGAATTTTCATATTACTTTCAGATTATATGAAAGCCAAGCTTTAAACATCTTTCCGCTCTCCAGGCCTTCATCGAGATCTCAGTGCTGACAGCCGCGGCCACGGCCACCACAGCGGCGTTCGCGTCCGTCAGCCGGCCGGCCGCGCTACTCATGCTGCCCTACCTGGCCTGGCTGGGCTACGCGACCGCGCTGACACACCACGTGTACAGACACAACCCCAAACCCGCCGCAATACTGGAGATTGACGAGGAGAAGACCAAGTAAAGTAAGTGAGATTGACTAAAAGCGTCGTTTCTAAAACATAAGCGAGAGTGACTCTTAAGGTGTCATTTCTGAAATGTAAGTAAGTCACACTCACGTACACTGAAAGCGACATTCTTGAAATGTAAGTGTGAGTGATTTAAGAAATGTGAGCGGGTCTGACTCGTAGATACCAGACTGTAAGTGAGAATGTCTTTTCCAAAGCGTAAGGAAGAGTGTCTCTTTAAGCGTCATTTCCTAGAGTCTGTACTAGTAGCTCATGAGTCTCATGACACAGCCGCGTTCGCGTCCGTCAGCCGGCCGGCCGCGCTACTCATGCTGCCCTACCTGGCCTGGCTGGGCTACGCGACCACGCTGACACACCACGTGTACAGACACAACCCCAAACCCGCCGCAATACTGGAGATTGACGGGGAGAAGCCCAAGTAAAGTAACTATGTAAGTAGTAGTGACCGCGTGTAAGCGGGAGTGACTTCTAGAATGTAAGTTGCAGTCAGGCGCGGTCGCAGCTTAAGATTGGGGCGGGGGGTGTCATCATAGCTCTAGTACAGTTCAAGAGGAAATTTGACAAGGCTAGCAATCCGAGCGACGGATAATTCAGATAAGTCATTTTCACATATCTAGCAAGTCGAGCAACGAGCCACTGAGAAGAACTCATGAGCGGCGTTAGCCGCCCCGGAAATTTTTGTAAACCGTCAAGACATAAATAAATAAGATTTATATATATTTTATTTTTTTTTTGTTTTTGTTTTTGATAAGTTAGTAACTAGTACTCAATCTGAGTTTTTTTTTTTTTTTTTTTATTTCTTTCTCACAACACACACTGTTAACTCACAATAACTATGAATAGATCTAAACATTTATTTAATACATATTTATTATCTTATACTTACAGTCTTTCTGTGAGAAGAACAATGCTCTGCCGTCATACAGTCTCGCACTAGTACGGAGAGCACTAATCTACTCACCAAAACAACTCACCAAGTACACAAGTACCTATTTGTTCTGCTATGTATGCTTTGTTTTTTGTAAGAATGTTTATGAGCTACTGCAACCTACCCAAATGTTCCTATAAGTTATTGTTATCTTGTTCTTGTGTGTGAAATAAATTTCATTTTCATTTCAAAAAAAAAAAAAAAGTTTTATGAGATTTTTCAAAATGACGCAAATGATTTTGGTAAGTGGGAGGCCCAAAAATTCTTGGAACTGAAAACATTTTTGTGGTGTGTTGGCACCTCTGATTTGTGATTGCCAACTTACAAAAAATAAAGGAGCGTTCAGAGAATTTTTGATAAAGGCACATTTACATTGTCCAACCATACCGCCATGCAAAAATCGGAGCCTTAACGGCCCTCGTAGTTCCAAGCACTATTTTGTGCTTACGTGTGGTAGCGGAAAAAGCTTTTCTAGCACTATTTTGTGCTTCTATGCGCAGGCGTGATAAGATATGATAAGTAGTAATGACAATAGGTAAGTAAGGGTGACGCTTTATGAGTCAGTTCTAAAAAGAATGTGGGATTGACCATAGAGTTTGCTTCCTCCTTTCTGGGATTGACTAATTAATTGTCATTTCTAAAATGTCAGAAAAGTGATTCTTCCAAAATTTAAAGGAGGGGAGGCAGTCGCTCACGTCCGAAGGAATTACTTGGAACCCACAGCCCTTCACGTCCTTCCCGGGTAGTGCTAACGAGCGACAAATCATCATCATCAAATCATCTCAAGACATTATAATTTCCAGGTTCTCAAATGAGAACCTGACCACTTGACACTGGCAAAATTAACCTCAAAAGAGGTTAGGACGCCATTAATAAAAAGAAGAAGAAGAAATTTAAAGGAGACTGTCTATAAAGACACATTCCTAAAGTATACAGGCTGGTGAAACACGACCGGAGGGAAAGTACTCTAAATAATTGAGATAGCAAATTTCACTCAAAGGAAACATTCCTTTAATTTTGAAAAGAAACAAAACTGCATTTAATTAAACGGATACCGTAGACCGTTGGTTAGAACTTCACAATAAAAGATGTTTTTAGTATTTTTTTTAATTAAATGACGTAGAACGATAAGAAAATTGCAATTATCTTTAGGCGTGTTTTTAATGCACTCTCCCAATGCACTTTCCCTGGTCGTGTTTAAAATTTCCGCCCTGTATGTATGTATGATTGTAAACAAACATGTCTCATTACTAAAATTCGCAAGCCATCTGACTCTCAAAATTACTTTCCATGTTCCACTAATTAACATATTTCATTTCTTTATTTTCAGGTATAACGATCACGAAGCACAATAAACATACCTTAAATGGATATAATAATCTTGAAGACTTTTTATCTTTAAGCGCAATCAAAGATATTGTGGGCTATTTGGGAGGTGTCAAAACCACTAAACTAGAGGAACTAAAGGCATTAAACTGACAACCTTCAAATCCTACAGATCTTGCGCGGTGGCCACAGATTCCATTTTCAAACGCACCATTTTAATTAGTTTAGTCAGTATAGTTCGTGTCGCCTCCCAAATCGCAGGCATTGTATAATAGTCGAATAACTGAACAATCCTAGTTGTGAGCTTATTATAGACTGAGCTATTTTAGCGTCTCTAAGAGACTGTTGTATCAGACCACTATTTAAACTGCTAATATCGAATACTATCTCTTTTCTTTGCACTTGTGACGTTATTTCGTTCGTTCACGAATGATTGATTGAATGAATCTCTATTTCAGTCGCATTTATAGTTGTACAAGACTTGAGATTTGAGCAAAATGAACGTTTTGAAGACAGATATTATCCGATACAGCAGTGTGATGTACCTACCGTATAATAAAGGTAAGTACTTAAACTTTTCATGTGTTCAATATTTTGTTCTAATAATATTAGTCATTCCCAGTCACCATTCCTTTATAACAACATTCGAACTTTTCGTGTCTCTGCCACCCCGTGCGGGAAAACGCGTGATCCTGTATGTATTATTCGGTCTGGGGACACAGAAGTGCCCCCGCTAAGTCGAGCAAAGTACCTACCTTATATTTTCTTCTGCGTACTTAACTGAAATAATGTATTTAATAAATTATACCAGTAAAAGATGTACATAACAGTAGGTATCTATCAATTTTATGTATTTTATAGTTAAATATTAATAAAGCTTTTTCTTTCGTATTGCTTTTTTCTAGTAATTTATACAGGTGTAACAGAAAGGGGTGTACAAGCCGAAAGAGGGTTGTTAGGGACATAATTCTGAACAACTTTCACTATAGGACCGACTTGATCAGAGCAACTTTGCTCTTTGCTCCATGCCTAAGCCCACAACTTCCGAACGGGCGGGCGGTAGTATACAAAAATATTAATATTATATTGACGTTGACTAAGTAATATGTATGATTTTATGGTCAATAAAAATTTTGAACTGAACTGAACTGCAACTTTATTTTTATTAACTCAGTACATTTCGGGCTTAGCACTCACCGGTGGAGTGAAAAATAAAGTTGCTCTGATCAAGTCGGTCCCATAGTGAAAGTTGTTCAGAATGATGTCCCTATGTCTTTCAGCTTGTACACCCCTTTCTGTTACATTCTGTATTTAAGCAGGTACCTACCTAGTTCCTTTCCCTATGTTGTGAAAATTTAAAAACTTACTTTTTTTTCCTACTCCAATATCTACGTAGGCGATGATCTTGCATGCGTTTCAATGATATCACTCTATTTTACGATGTCTGTCTATTCTATACTATATGATGACTATGTCGTAGCCATATCGTAAAACTTGGCCATATCCGATATGGCCAGCCATTTCATGATATGGCCAAGCCATTGCTGGCCATATCATGATATGGCTGGTTTTAATGATATTACGGTTCGTGCAGGCGGACCCGGTGACAGACAGGACGGACGGACGGACGGACGGACGGACGGACGGACAGCGAAGTCTTAGTAATAGGGTCCCGTTTTTACCCTTTGGGTACGGAACCCTAAAAAGTACCGTTTCGTTTCGCTAGAGTACACCCCTTTACGTTACACCCTGTATAGTTATATTTAGACTCTAAACGACGCTTGCATCGGTTGATTGAGGAAATTATCTTGTAGTTAGGTAACAATAGGCCCTTGATTAATGTAATTCGATAACTTGAGTCACTGGGAGCTCGATACCCTTACTTACTGTATGCGTAAAACATCCGTGCCCCTCTTTGCTAGCGGTACGGAAACTGCGTCACTCCGAAAGCTAAATCTAATCATGACAAGCAACGTTAAGTCAGGCTTAGACGGATTAAACTGAGGTCCACAGGTTTTGCTGTAGTGATGGGATATAGAATGTCGATAAAACTTGTCGAAGCGTGGGCGTGTACCTACTTACGTGTAGTAGTAATGGGGCTAGTTTGTTACGCAGAGCAGGAGATGCAGGTTCGATCTACTGTGGTGAAGCATAGAATAGAAAACACATTTATTCGAGTACCACTGAGATAAATTATTTTATGTTATGTATACAGACGTTTTGATGAAAACATACATAGAAAACCTTCATAAACTCCATATACGTGCGGCGAGGTTAGACCCTTGTCACGAAAAATATTGAATATTGGAGTATTGAATTTAATTAGGTACTTAATTCATTCTTATGGAAAATAGCTGTCCTACTACTAAGTAGTAAGGTATATTTGTCTGAAATTAACATTTTCCCATCAAACTCACAACGACAGAGCTCAAAATCGAATACAACAGTTAGTCAAATTTCTCAATGACAGAGCTCAAAATCTAATTTAGCACCTTTTGGCCTAATCTTGCCAGATTTCGAAACCAATCTCCCTTCATCCCTTTTAGATTTGGCTCCAACCTAACCTAATTAGAATCCTATCGATATCGATAAAGTATCGATGTTTAAACAGGGTCGAGGGTTTAATTTGTTGCGTAGATTTATAGACGGAACCCGTCCTAGAACCCATCTGATTGGATCGCTGGGATTAGGGACCGATGGCTGATGAAGGTATGGGTTTTTAGTGGGCCACTTTATTAGCATTTTGCAAGAGTTTGGGTTAAAGATGTTTCTGTTTTATTTTTGGGTGTGAAAATAAAATTTGGGTCTCCATTATTAAATTATCCCGGCTACTATCGCTATTGGTAGTAAGTAGTAGTCGTAAAACCCCTCCACCAACACGCAGCTGAGCCAGCGCGGTGGATTGTGGCTCAATCTTATCCGTATCCAGAAAAACCTATTGGGATACATTCACCTAACTTAAGTATATTTTAATTGGAAACAGAAAGATTACACGCTTCTTCCACGATAGATAGATAGTTAATCTGGGGGCGCGGTACCGGTAGTGCCCCCCGCCAAGTCTGGCAAACAAACAAACAAACAAAGGCGCCTCCTTTACTGGTAAATAATTTACTCTATGGTTAACAAGCTACAAGTTTTACAATGTTGTCACGCAAAATAGGAGTATTGATAACTGGCTAAAAGTCACCACAACTGTGCCTCTGCCCCGTATGGCAAAAGGCGTGACGCTCTGTAATGTTTGTTAGTAATCGACCAAATATGTAAGCAGAGCGATATTGTGCTCGCTAGGCTTCATAGCACTCGTGCTCAGAACGGGTATAGTTGACATAACTTCGGGACATCCGGGGCAGGCGTGCATACGTCACGAGCTTGATGCAGAGGTTTGAGAGCCACTGGGAGCGGGCGCTACGTAGGCTGTAAAGATAATGTTGCTATACTACGGTAGGCTGTTTTGCAGTTAGTCTCGAATAATCGGCCAAGTACGAGTCGGATTCTCACACGAAGGGTTCCGCACTATCGTACAAGAAACGAGCATGACAGAGTAATATCTTCAACGCTCATCTCGTAATTTTGCTATTAAAAAATTTCAGGCGCTATTAAATTGACGCACAGTCAGTCTGTGAAAATTTCAACTTTCTAGCTATTAAGAGTGCACCGAGCTTCTAGCGCTAATCGATTTTGGGTATTCTTGCGCTTCGTGTATGTGTGCGTGAGGCAAACCGGCGGCGGCGGCGGCAAGAGCGAAAGCATGCGAAAGGCTAGCAAGAGCCCTGCGCCGCCGCCGCCGCGCGTGACGAGCCCTGCGCCGCCACCCCGTGTCGTCACTCGCGAGTTGGTTGGTTGGTATAGTAGAACCCACGAGTAGCGTCGTCGTTTGAAAAGCCGGCAAATTCAAAAAAAGTCTCGTCTCGTCATGGCAACTGTATGTTTACGACCTGAATTAAGGAGAACGCACACTTGACTATCACATCTTACACTAATCGCTCGGCACCGATGGGTCTGAGTTCACCTTTATTGGATTTTGACAGTTTTGACAACTTCGACTTTGTTGCTATCTAAAAAGCCCACTCTATGATCATGATCAAACTACAGGACTCGTGGGTTCTACTATACCTATCTATTACCAATACCTATTTACAAAATAAAACAAAAAATCGATTTCAAATAGTTTTATTACAAATATTTACGGTTAGAAACCTTTTTCCAGATTTTACACAATTTTATTTATTATGGAATATAGGAACATGATATTTTTTCTATAAAAAATATTGAGGTGTAATGGTCTGTCTCCACCAAGCGGACGGCACGGCATCGGACGGAATCGGATTTTACAATTTTGTAACGAAAATAAATCTTGCATGCAGTGTTTACAGTCTATTATAGACTCTAAACACTGCATCCAAATCAATAACAGCAGCATATCGGCGGGCGCGTGCGGCGGCGGCGGCTGTTATTGATTTGGCAATATAGACTCTAAGAGCCCTCGCCCACGACGACTTTTTGCAGCGCTGCAGACGCAAGATTGTTAAATCCGATTTAGTCCGATATGCCGTGCCGTCCGCTTGGTGGAGGTAGACCATAATTATCAGGGATCGGAACGAACGAAGGTGTGAATTTACCTAAAGTTTGTAGTCGGACATAACAAGGAGCAGTTACAACCACTTGAGTTGAACCGGTTTGAATTTAACCTGTTAAATTTCGGGTTTTTGTCTAACCAGTTAATTTTTGTTTTTATTAGTTTTACATGTTCCTTACATTTGAAACACCGAACTATAAACATTTTCAAACTGCTGATTCCCAAAAAAATATAACTTTTTTATTTTTAAATTTTTCGTAAAATTTACTGAGTAATGTACTTTACATCATTCAAGCGAGGTAAATAAAACATTCATACAGATTGTAATTGAAAGGTGCAGTCATTTTTTCAACTCAACTCAAGTGGTTGTAACTGCTCCTTGTCATGTCCGACTACAAACTTTAGGTAAATTCACACCTTCGATCCGATCCCTGATAATTATAAATTGAATAATACCTTATTTTATTACCTTTTATGATAATATTCTAAGTAACAGTAAGTATTGCAATAGAAACTCATAAAGTGAACTTAATAACGTAAAATAACATAACGGCTAAATAAGGTGAGAGTCCCAGTTATCAACCCTTTAATTTAAAATTCAAATGATTTATTCTTCAAAATAAATTCTGAATGACAATCAAGACTGAGTGAAGTTGCATGATCAGGGGGCCTAGACAAGTGACATCGCTAGGTGACGTCACCTTAGCGATTCCAAATATCAAATCGCATACATAAAAAGTTATCGTTTCGACTCGCTATCCTTAGCGATGTCACTTGTCTACAGGCACAGGTAATTTGGTCTTATGGCAAGGAACACACGAAAAATTACCACACAAAACATGTTTTGACTTTAAAGCCTACAGCGCGACCGTGTCTAAATTTTTAGCGTTTAATTTTTCATCATCTGGATATTTTTACCTGTTACTTTAAGTAGTAAGTAAGTAATTTCATTGTCTATTTCTCCATCCACTGGAAGACAAGAATTTTGTTTCCACGTAATTGGTACCCTGTAATAAAACAGAATATTTTATTTAATTGTAATTGTTTATTTATCGACAAAATTGGTGTTCGGATGAAATTTGTAAGACTTATTTCATAAAAATAATTATTTTTTGAACTTACGATTCCAGAGTGTGATAAATTTTAGAATCGGTGTCATCCAAGGAATTTACCCTGTAAATCGAAAAATAGATACCTATAGTGGTCATTCATACTTAATTTATTATAATGTTTTTCTATACACCCTACTATTTCTATGCTTACAGTTTATCCGATGACTCTTTGTTTTGTAGTGAAGTGCCAACAGCTGGTACATTTACCCTAAAAATAGAAAAAGATAAATAATTTTCCAGTATAAATATTTGTTCAAATATCGTAAGTAGGTAGATAGGTAAGTGCAAACCACTTTTAATAAGTAGGTATAATCGGAAGGTAGGAGGATTATACTTACGAAGCAACAGTATTCTCTTTGTCTTCAAAGTTCTGTATTAGTTGTCTTTCTCTCATCCCGTCAGCAGATGGTTCATAATTATTTTGCAGTGAAATGTCAACAACTGGTACATTTACCCTATAAAAGAAAAAGAATGACAGAGAATGGAATGTGAGAAAAAATGTGAAAAATATTAGTGGAATTAATTTAGTCAAACAAACCACAAACTACAAGTAGGTAGGTAGGTATTGAGTATACTTACGAAGCAACAGGTACATTCTGTTTGTCTTCAAAATTCTCGGCCTGTAAGCTATAAGCGTCGTGCTCTAGAAGGATAAATTAAATTGTCGTTTAGGGTTCCGTGCCGAAGGGTGCCAAACGGGACCCTATAACTAAGCCTTGTTTCATATGAATTTCTTTATTGAAAACAGATAATTTACAGTGTTATTTACCACAATATTTTTAGGATTCCGTACCCGTATTGTGTGGTGGTACGGAACCCTCTGAGCGAGTACGAGTGCGACTCGCACTTGTCCAAATTATTTATATATATGCAAGTAGGTAGGTAGGTATACGAGTTACACTTACTTCATTTCCTCATGCAAGCGTTTAGCGTTCTTTTTTCGCCAACCCCTTCTTTCCTTTGATTTATTTACTTTGTTCCCCATCTCGAATGAAGTGATTTTTGACAAAACTCTTCGTACGTTTTCAAATCCGGGCGTCTCAGTGGAAGCGACACAAGCTCCCCGTCCGACAGCTGAAGCACTACTAAAGCGGATATGGGGGAGGAGAGGCAGGTCGGGTTTAGGATGGCCGGAACGCGCATGAATTTAGGTATTTCCTTCGTATTGATAAACAAACCCACATTTTGAAAATGTAAAGTGTATACGTTATAGAAAACATGTAGTAGTTTATTATTATTCAAAACTGACAACTTTCCGTAATTATTCAGGCCGTACTAAGGGTTTATTTTATTTTTTAGAGATAACTTTGCGAATTAATTCTATCGAGCCAACTTAATCAAATCGTGTTTCCATCGTATATACCGGCTGAGATATATCCCCAATAGTACTAATATATTTGGAAAAAATTTAATTTAACTGTTTATCACTTCAAACAAGGGTTATAAAAACGTGTTATTGTGAATAAAAAGCTCGGTGCAGGCTTAACGGTTCGTGGCGATACAGCCCACTGACAGACAGATGCTATATTAATAGGGTACCATTTATTTGGCAGCCTATGCCCGAGGCGTGTCATATCTCGCAGTATACACCGGGAATACACTCGACATCCAAGCGCACATGATGTCCGCTGCAGCCAAAACTACCTGAGTTGGGAATTCATACACATTCTCCACACAGACACAGACATGGCCCAGGCCACTGTGACAAATACTTATCATACACTCTGTATAATGTTGCTTGTTTGCAGAGATCTGTTGTTAGATATCATTTTGTCTATTTTATGCCCATAAGATCGTCACGGCTTTTCCCATACGGGGTGGCAGTGGCAGAGGTATTAGGTGTCTTATTAGAGATAAGCTCGCCTTTGTACATATTTTTTCTATGTTAAGCTATTTTTACTGTCATGTGAGTACAATAAAGAAATTACGAGTTACGAGGTATAATTAGTATACTTGTTCCCACTCTAAGAGAGAGTTTTACTAACGAAGAGTAACTTTTTACTCGAGAGTATCTTCTACTTTTCCTAAGGCTGGATTTCACCAACAAAAAGTTGTGTGTGCCGGGGATAACTTGTATACAATATGACAGGTGTCACTGGTGTCTATGAAAAAGTAGAAGACTCTCGTCGAGTAAAAGTTACTCTTTCGTTCGTAAAATCCAGCCTAAGAATGACCTCATTTTGAACTGTCATTTATTCTCGCATAACTTTTTTCTAGTAAAATCCACCCGTAGTTACTCCGTTTCGCGTTACAGGGGGCTAGCCCATCGCCGCAGCTAAGGAGTGCCTAATGAAGGTTTGTATTGCCGTTTGAATGTCCGTTAATGTACGGTCAGCTGGACTGGCCGGCATACAAAACTGGTAGATATGAAAGCCGGCTCAGCTTATTGCATTGCAATAATTACTGTAAGCCTTATTGTAAACTATTAAATAAATGAATGAAATGAATGAATTGCAGACTGTACAGTACCTACATAGTCTGCATTCGGATTTGAACCTGCACTTCCGCGTGAAGCGTGAAACCCACTAGATCGCGGACCACTATGCTAATACAGGCTAATACTCTAGAATAGAAGCCTGGATTTTGTTTTATACAGGGTGTAACAGAAGGGTGTAGTCATATTTTAGGAGGTTGTTAGGGAGACCACTCTGATCAACTTTCACTATGAAACCGATTTGGTCAGAGCAACTTTAATTTTCACTTCTCTATACAAATCAGCTGACCGCCCGCCCGGACCAAAACGTATGGAGCAATGAAAAATAAAGTTGCTCTGATCAAATCGGTTTCACAGTAAAAGTTGCTCAGAATGGTCTCCCTAACAACCCCCTAAAATATGACTACACCCTTCTATTGCACCCTGCATAGGGAGGGATCTCCTTTAACTCACCTCATTTGACTTTTAGTTAGTCAGTTTAATTTTTATTTTTTATTTACAGTATATAGTTTTATTAACACCCACCCATACTTACTTCACTCCCTCACCTTCATATCATGATGATGGAGAGATGAGCTGGATGAGTAACAGCCACAATGCTGGAGAGTGGCACAAGACAGGAAAAGATGGACGTTCTTGGGAGAGGCCTTTGCTAAAAAATGGGCGAGTAAATCAGAGCAATGCAGCAAATTAGTCATTACAAGAGGCTTTATTATTATTAAATAATAATAATGATAAAGCCGTTTGTAATAGACGGATATTCTTATGGTGATGGACAACATTGTAAGGAAACCTTCATACCTGTGTAAGTGTTTGCATTGTTGATGTGCCTTGTTATAAATAAATAAATACCATATCTTCATACTGTATGGCGATGCGCTCTCGTTGCGACGACGATGTCAGATAAACTTGAATTGAATAATAGGTATGTCTATTGAACAGGGAGCACTTATCCAGTGGAGAGCGCATAGATACATTTTCCTTTGAAACACAACTCACCAATTTACGGGCGGCGGGGGACGAGGCAAGAGAGCTGTGATTGGTCAGCCGCTGCGAAACTGTCTGGGGGCCCGTCATCGTACATAGGTTGCGTAGGTATGCGAACGTTTGTTGAATGCAACAAACGTTTGGCGAGCTGCATTCCCCCGCCGGCGCAGTCAATTGGATATTGTGCCTCAGTCACCTCGTATAGGAAAAGGCGTGACGTTATGTGTTTGTTTTATTTTTCTTATTTGTATTTTTATTATGTCGTGGCCGCATCATTAACAAGCAACGTCCATTTCATGAAATGGCCAATTAAATTGAACGTGATTTTCATTAAAAATAAAAACTAATTTAGTATGCACGCCGACCCAGCTAAACCAAACCAACTCAAATATAAACCGTGAACAGTTATCGCCGATAGAACAAACAATAATAACTTTATTTTATCGCGGCCAGCCAGCCACTCTCCGCAAACCCGCGAACTCTATTCCAATATTATTTTTACTAAAAGGTATCTACAGTTCTACAGCATAATATGGCAGGAGATAGTGGTGGGTCCGTAACATCAGGGGATGGACGGGAGGTGGTCAATAGAACAGCTGATGCGCATGGAGAGCTGATCAGCTGACCGCAAACCTACAGTAGTGTTATGAAGAAAAGCATCACATAACATAATGAGCTCGCAAGATACTCAAATAGATCAATAAAATAGGTTAGGTTGGTTAGGATTGATTAAAATAAAGCATCGTCAATAATTGAAACAAAAAGAGAAAAAACCGACTTCCACAAACCCTATACTATTTGATTAGATTGAGTTGAATACAAATTGTAACCCCTTATCCCCCCCCCCCATTGGGGACTTAATTTTGTCAAATCCCATCTCAATGCTACCCCACGCTACTAAGGAACCTCTGTACAAAGTTTCATGGCTCTAGGTCCACCGGATTAGGCTATGCGTTGCCTGCCCGTCAGCCACGCATTGTATTTGTACCTAGTATTGAGCAGTTCTGGTGGCCATATGTGGTCTTCCGTTCCGTATCACAATATTATGCTTACCATGTGCATTTGCACGAGTTATTATGAAAAACACAAAAATCACTATAGGTCTGCCTATAATATTTGAAGAGTTCCCTCGATTTCTCCAGGATGCCGTCTATGGGAAGGTAAACCCTTTCAAACAAAAAAATAATTTTCCAAATCCGTCTAGGCGCTATCGGGGCACATACATAAAAAAATAATAATCATTAAGTGGTACCTATACTATACACCTATAACTACCTATACTAAAAGAGATTTAAATTTCCAATTTTGAGATCCAATCTCTGCTTCAAGTTACTTTTAAGTTTCAGACGTCCGATTATTTGAAATTATTTTATACTTGTACTTACTTTTAATACGTCATGTCATTTATTTCCCACCATTCCTTATCTACAATTTGTCGCGCTCGTGGTGATATACTTAACTCATTCAATAGTGTCACTACTATTTGCATCTCGCTCAGATTATATACCATCTGACGTCACGTCTTTAAGCCGTCTCGCTCAAATGTATGCATTGCTTTGCTTGTTTTAGAAATCCATATCGACCCGTGTGACATTGATGAAACTCTTTTCTTACAAACTGTATGGATCGCATCGCACAGCTGTCAAACATAAGTTCCGGTTCCAACAAAGAGGCGGCGGCGGCGGCGCCATCTTGGCCATACCGGAAATCAAGAACTCGTGGAAGAATGCTTAAAATAATTTTTATTTGTTAACGTTTCATCAGGTTTTTCTCTCACTAATTAACATTCTTTATTGTACGAATGTATTATTATCTTATCTGATTAGTTAAAAACCGTATTGAAAATAGTTGCGGTTTTAAAAGTCTTCAGCCGACCCTGACGTCACCGATTCCAATTTCCGTTACATTTCATAGCCACTCGTGATAGCACCCGGCTAGTAGCATTTGAAAAGCAAATATATGAATAACCCACAGTTGAGAGGTTAAATAAATTTTACCCCCGTGCCCTAAGAAGTTTTACTTCAAAAACATCCGGACGAATTGTAAACCTCCTCCTTTGGGAAGTCGGTTAAAAATAAGTAAGGTTAGATTTAGGTTTGACTTTTGATGTGCAACTAGCGAAGCGAGTGCAGCGTGCGCTTAGTGATATTTAGTTGAAAATACGAACCTTGACAAAAAATGATGTTTATTGAAATTATTAGTTCAATTAGGTACTTGCCCGACAACGGACCTTAATTTATCCTAATGGTGGCGACACATATACAGGATGTAACAGAAAGGGGTGTACAATCCGAAAAAGGGTTGTCAGGGACATAATTCTGAACAACTTTCACTATGGGACCGACTTGATCAGAGCAACTTTATTTTTATTAACTCAGTAGGTACATTTCGAGCCTGAGCGGATCTGTAATGGTGGAGTAAAAAATAAAGTTGCTCTGACGAAGTCGGTGCCAAGTGAAAGTTGTTCAGAGTGATGTTCCTAACAACCCTCTTTCGGCTTGTACACCCCATTCGGTTACACCCTGTACAACCAGTGGGCTCAACCAACTATACCAAATCGGGATGTGTAATTCCGAGAATCGGCTCCCTACTGCCCGGCACATTCGCAGTTGTTAATTAACCGATAGAAAGCCGCGCATTTTGTACAGTCAATATGCAAATGGGACCGCACTGGGACCTATGGTATTCTAGTGACATACAAGTTAGGTTTGAAAAATCGCCCCCTAGTCAAATAGCGCATTATGTATGTTATTGTGAAACCGTGCCCCAAATATTATTTTGTAGGGTAAGTCGCTATAAGCTTTGCCATGTTTTTCTGCTTATGTCGCCAATCCTGTTTTTACAACAAAATTATATCCACATTTCATGCAAAATTTTCGAGACCGTTGAGTGAGATTTTTTCTCGTAAAACGTACACATTTTTGATGCATACGACACACAGAGGACGTTTTAAAAGTAAAGTAGAAGAATATTCTAAGCACGGTACAGCCGCATTCACAAAATATACTTAATTGGTATTCTCTCATAAGGACATAGGCCGAACAAACTTACAACGGAGAACAATAGACGTCGTCGGAGCGAGAGATAGATGATATCATCCAAAACTTCACCAGAAGCACATGCATTGCACCCATTGTGTAATTTTTATTGTGTTCTTAATTTAATTTATATTTTAATGTATTCTATGGGCCTTGTAGCTCGATAATAAATGATTAATAATAATAATAATAATAATAATAATAATAATTAAGAATTGTGGTGTAATATTTTTAACAATTTTAAAACTCCCTTTAAAAACGTTTCTGTTGACATTCCCGTGATACAAAGTTGTTTCACCTGAAGCCCCGCCGCGTGTAAAATAAAGTTGCTCAGATGATGGATGAGTTGGCGCTTCAATCACGTGCTGCTGTAATCTGTGCGGATGTGCGGCAGCCATCTTGGATTTTACGTTTTCTTCGAGTTTCGTGCTGTGTTCGAGTTTGCCAGTGCACTTTACGAAAAATAAACGGTCAAGTGCGAGAAGGACTCGCGGACCTAGGGTTACGGTCACACTTGGAGATTGTTACATCGTACCTGGTGTAATTAATTAGGTTTCTACATAAAAAAATAAGTATGAAATCATCCATGTAAACCAAATATATATTTTTTGCAGAAAGACAAAAAATTGCAGTTTTCAGATTTTTCCCTTTACTTGTGCTAAAAGACCTTGCTCGTGTAGGCCAACGGGAAGTAGGTACCCTATAGGTTTTGGGTCCATTGCGATTATATTATTAAAATCAAACAATTTTACAGCATAAATAAACGGTCGTAGCGTTCGATTGCGTTGACCTAGAAGGTTGATTTTTTCATAGCTATGTGCGACCACAGACCTGATAAATTTTTATAAAAGGAGATCATTCACGGTCCATTTTCAGAACCTAAAGTCCAAGGACACCTTGTCAAAGAAGTTTAATGGGGCCTACACACACACACACGTCGCTTCGCGCACGACGACGCGAAGCCACGAAACGTGCGTGTGGACTGGAGGCCGTTCGCACTTCTTCGCGGTAAACATCGCGTCGCGTTCGCGTACTCGCGTCCGCGCCTCGTTCCCGAACCTTGTCGGTTGTGTTGTGTGCAATAAAGAATTGTGAATTGAATAATTTTTTGTCCCGCGTCAAAGGATCTCGCAAGGCGCGAACAGACACCGCTCCACATTCGCGGGCGGATCAGTTGTTCACTAGCAATTGCCACTGACGGGTGTGTGTTTCTGCGAATTATGCGACGTTTAAAATGACTTGGGGATGGAAAAACGAAATGGAATTTACAGATATAGATATTTATCTATATACTTAATACATATTTATAGACTTTTCCAATACTGGGTGGCAGAGGCACAATTTGTCCAGTTATTCAATACGCCATTTTGCGTAACAGGGGCTAATACATCGCCGTAGCTAAGGTTTCCTCACGATGTATTCCATCGCCGTATATAAGTGGTTATAATTTTCAGGAAATGCTAGAAACAAAATTATGTCAACATATTAGTGCATTATAGCGTGCTTTAGCAGACAAACTAAATATCGGCGTAATTATAAATTGCCAAAGCGCAAAGAAGCGCCCCGGCCGCAGCAGCAGTTGCGGTGTCAACGTCCATCCTCGTAGAGCGAGAGAGCGAAGCGAACTAGCTAGACTGTGAGGGTTGCGGTTGCGCTCATGTGGAGGACTACAAGTTTCGCGGCCACGGACCTCGCGCGACGTCTCGCGCCGATATTCCCGTGTGTGTCTGGAGCGGGCACGAGAAGAATTTATTAAACCTCTGTTTGAGCTTTGAAATAGCGATTTTAGTTCATGTTTATTATTGCCGAATATCATTGAAACTTTACTTTACTTACTTACTTTATACTTTATTGCACAGAAAACATAATACAGGCACTTAATATTAGAAAAAACATGTACAAAGGCGAGCTTATCTCTAATAAGAGATTTCTTCCAGCAAACCTAGGATAGAGAGGATAATTTAATAAAAGGTAGACCTACATAAGTGCACAACGATAAATATTAAAATAATAGACTACTTACTAATAAATACATAAATACAGATAAAAACAAAAAAACAAAATTATAAATAGATACTAAGGTATACTATGGTAGAGAAAGATAGTGTTCCTTCATGCGTTTTCTAAAAACGTTGAGTGAAGGACTGTCCCTGATAGCACTGTCCCTGAAACCTTATTTTATGAAGCTAATAATTGAAACAAAAAGTAAACTTTAGAAAAAACCGACTTCCACAAACCCTATTTGATTAGATTGAGTTTAATACAAACTGTAACCCCTTACCCCCCCGCCCCCCCCTTGGGGAATTAATTTTGTCAAATCCCATCACAGTGCTACCCCACGCTACTAAGGAACCTCTGTACGCGTTGCCTGCCCGCCAGCCACGCATTGTATTTGTACCTAGTATTGAGCAGATCTGGTGGCCATATGTGGTCTTCATCAGCAGTTCCGCATCACAATATTATGCTTACCATGTGCATTTGCACGAGTTATTATGAAAAACACAAAAATCACTACAGGTCTGCCTATAATATTTGAAGAGTTCCCTCGATTTCTCCAGGATCCCATCATCAGATCCTGACCTGGTGTCAATGGGACCAATGGGAAGGTAAACCCTTTCAAACAAAAAAATAATTTTCCAAATCGGTCCATCCGTCTAGGCGCTATCGGGGAACATACATAAAAAAAAAACAAATATCCGGACGAATTGTAAACCTCCTCCTTTGGGAAGTCGGTTAAAAAAACATAAGTAATGAAAAAGTCTTGGTATCGTTTACGAAGCGAGATGCTGTGACTCGAGCGTCCTTTGAGTCCATTCGGTAGGTACTTAAGTGGAAGTTTTATATACATAATAAATACCTTCTTTTAGCAAGTAGTCCAAACGCCCCCAAACATAAACCACCACACCGACCCCGCACACATCACCCGTAAAACTCAAAGTGTGCGCGTTTAAACGAGGCATGACAATGAGCTGTACGGAGAAAAATAACACTGAAGTTACAGAATTAACTGGGCATTGTAATAGTAAATTACTGCCGCGGTCTGAAATAATGAAGGCGTTGCTGGTCGCGGTGCTGGTGGCCGAAAGCGCAGCTCAAGGCCTATACAGCACGGTCAGCCTTACTAATAGGCCTCTGTACGGGCGAGTAGGGCGCCCGTACCGCGACGGAGCGAAATTAGTAAAAGACGTGCTTCGCTGTTGATTGAGTTTATTAGACTAAAGTTATAAAGTAATGTGCGGTGCGATACGCTACCCGTACATGCTGCCAAAAACAAAGAATATAAAACAAATACTTAAGAAACAGGATGAAATGTAAAACAAATGTAAATGAATATAAAATCACCAATATAACTTAAATATTGAATGGCACATTTGGAACACTGTTAGTTTTCCTCGTTGCCCTTGTCTTTGGGATAGGTTTCATCTCAAATTCTGTTGTAGGAACTGTTACTCCTGTATGATAGACGGCAGTGGTATGCCGGCGCCTCCAGCGCATGTATATGCATCCTGCGGCGACAACTGTGACCATCACCACAGCTAATGTTGTGTATGACACGGTGTACTGGTGTAAATCGTGGGGTGACAACACAGTACTTTGTTCTTTTATCTCTTCAATTCTCTGTTGTAAATTGATCAAGTCCGGGTCTGTTTCTTGTTTCACACTCAGTTTTGATATGTGGGTCATTTGACTTGTCAAATTATTTATGTCTCCTAAATTCTTAATTGGGACTGTAATTTCCGGGTTTATAAATATGTTATTTTGATGCGTCGACTGCGTATAAAACGTTGCGTGACCATGTTTGATAATGCATCCTTGACCTGCCGTAACAATTCCTGCTAAATGTGCTGATCTTGCCATCATATCGTCCTGACATATCACACGTAGTAAACAATCGTCACAGCAAAAATAGAGCCAGCTGTTCTGAGCTTGTAGTGTGACCCATTTATTATTGCATTGTTTCTGTTCATAGACACATTGCGAGCTTGATGTGTTGGTTATTATACTGATTTCACAAGGAACATGATTATTGTGCATGTTGAATGTTGGATTGGATATAGAGCACACAAAATTCTTTATTCCGGTGTTGATGCATGATGTGAAATCATTTTCTGAGAGGGACATGTAAATTTCCTTTCTTAGATTTATAGCAACGTAATCATTACTAGTTGATACTGTTATTGTTTTGTTATGAGGAGTCATCATAGGTACCGGAATTGGCTTGTATAATGTAAACTGATTGTCACTTGTTAGAGGTAGGTTAATCTCCATGATAAAATAATTATTGACAACTCTCGACTTCACTCGCAGAAGTTTGTAAATGTCTGTTAATTGTTGATGTACATTCTGTACCGGTAGTGACAGATGCGAGGGCAGTTGTCCGGATATTACGTTGAGTTCTTCCAAAAGTTGGTCCTGACTGAGTAATCTTGTGTCTACTTGGCCATGGTGCAGGTTGATGGAAGTATCCAGTAACAGCTGTTGTATGTGTCTCAATTTTGATGTTATTATTGCGGCCACTGTTGTTATCATGTTGAAGTATGCCATGTTCGTTGCTTCATTTAATCTGGTGTCCACTTTGTTTAAATAATTGTCGGTGATGCTCAGATGTTCTTGCAGAAGATTAAATTGTTTGTTCATAGTTTCTTCGTGTCTCTTCAAAATGTTATTGTGACATTCTATTATGGAGGTTTGATTTTTGATTAAATTCAGTAGATGTTGCTGATTTAAGTGTACCATCTCGATGTCATTTTTGTATTTTTCTGCAAAACTTTCATCTAATATGCCAAATAAGGTATTAGCGACATATCCAACTCCATTTACTAATCCTCGGACGGAGCGTCTCGGTATCATGCCGTTGTTTGTTTTCAATAGATAGTTGTTATGTTTGATCTCGTTTATGTTTTGGAATAATTCGACCATAATGCTGTCGCACATTGTTCTGTAGTAAAATTGATCGCATCTTGTTTCTGCATGGTTCACCAGTTTTTCTATGTTTTCGATGCCTTTCCAATATGATGTCATGTTAAAATATGTAACTATCTTCCAGTTATCCAGTACATATTTTAATTTCCCAACCTCATCAAAATGAATAGCCTTGTTTTGTTGAAATGATGTTATGTTTAGGTATTGTGATATTTGTTCACCAGTGGTCTGTTGCGATTGTCCGAAAACTGCGAGGACTGTTAGCAGGTAGCAAAGAAGTGTTGATATTGGTAATCTACGCCTCTTGCGTTTATTGTTGGGATTGTTGTTGTTTTCGCCAGAATCCGCAGTTTGTTGTTGTTGATGTTGTATGTTGACCGGAAGTGGTGCAATTTTCGAAACGGGTCGCTTGAGGACTCCATTTTCTGTTTTTAGTGTTGCAACTCGCACCAGTTCGTCCTTGCCTGGGTGAACTTCCTGTACTCTGCCCAGCGCCCATTTTGCTGGAGGCATGTTGTCCTCTTTGATCAGAACAATATCTCCTTTTGTTATGTTTGGTATTGTTTTGTTCCACTTGCATCTTTCTTGAAGCTGGCTTAGATATTCGTTGGACCATTTTTGCCAGAATTGTTGACCCATTTTCTCGACCATTTGCCATCTGTTGCGTGGGCTTATCTGGTGATCAAAAAGGTTTTCTTGTGGCACTCCTACTATCGGTCTTCCTATCAAGAAATGGCCCGGTGTTAAAACTTCTAAGTCTTCGACATCTTCTGTTAATGGGCTGATGGGTCTTGAATTTAGGCAGGCCTCAATTTGGGTGAGCAGTGTTAGGAACTCCTCGTAAGTTAATTTCTGTTCTCCTAACACTCGCTTCAGGTGGTATTTTGTTGATTTGACTGCGGCCTCCCAAAGGCCTCCCGCAGTTGGCCATCTCGGGGCAATAAAATGCCATTCTATGCCCATGTTGTTCAGTTCGTTGGCTGCCCCCAAAAAGTTAGATCCTTGATCACTGTACATGTGGTGGGGACACCCCCTTCTTCCCGCCATTCTTTTCAGGGCTTGTATAAATGTTGGTGTTGTAAGGTCGGATACCAGTTCAAGGTGAACCGCCTTTGTTGCCAGGCAAACAAAAATCGCAATGTAGCCTTTACTTGTTCGCACTCCACGGCCTTTGTTAATTTTTAGTTCTATGAAGCCGGTAAAATCGACCCCCGTGTTGTAGAATGGTGGGGCCGGTGTTACTCTCGGAGTTGGTAAGTCTCCCATCAACTGATTTGTGTTTGTTGTATTGAACCGGCAGCATTTTACACATTGTCGTAATTGTTTTTTAATTGTATTGTTCCCTCCTATAGGCCAGTATGTTTGTCGCAACGTAGCGAGCGTGAGTCTTGCTCCCCCGTGCAAAGTTATGTTGTGCGCATGCCATACTAAAAGTTCGGCTAAGCGACTGTTGCTTGGGATGATAATCGGATGTTTCGTGTTTTCTGGCATGCTCGAATTACTCAATCTTCCTCCCACTCGTAAGATACCATCTTTGTCCAAGTAAGGATTTAATTTCAAAATTCGGCTTTTGCTGTTTATCTTTTGAATGATGTCCAAGTCGTTTATTTCTTGATTGAAATGTTCCCGTTGAACCTGTTTGATAACAACGGAATGCGCGCGTTGCATTTCTGCTAGCGTCAGCTGTTCTGAGCATCTCTGCCTCGCTTGTCGGTCGCGTGCCGATGTTATGAAACGCAACACCCAAGCGATAGTGTTTGTTATTTTTATAATGGAGCTACAGTTGTTTAATAGCTTTGTTATGATGTTAGGCTCGCCGCTATCAATAATGGTAACATGAGCTTTTAACTCGATGTCCGTGTCGTATCGGCTCGGCTCGTTATCTGTTTTGTTATGTTGCTCTTCATTTCTGAGCCATTCTGGCCCTTCCCACCAAAGTTGATAAACGGAGAGTTGCGAAGGGAAAAGGCCCCGTGACGCACAGTCTGCAGGATTTTGTTCAGACCGTACGTGTTTCCACTCTTGAGCTGGTATGACTGAAAGTATCTCCTTCACCCTGTTCGCTACAAAAGCCTTCCATCTGTTAATGTCACCGTTGAGCCATCCCAGCACAACCATTGAATCAGTCCAAGCGGTGACTTGAATGTTTTGTGTTTTGAAGCTGGACTTTATTTTGTTAACGAGTTTCGCCAAAAGCACAGCTCCGCATAATTCGAGACGGGGTAATGTTTGTGTTTTGTTTAGAGGTGCAACCTTCGTTTTGGCCGCCACCATGTTGATCTTGTTCATTCCGTTCTGGTCCCGAACTACTATGTATACGACCGTCGCAAACGCTTTTTCAGAAGCGTCACAAAACGCGTGTAAGTGGCAGTTTGTGTTATCATTGTTTGTTTCGAGCCATCGCTTAACTCTCAGCTGTTCAATTGAATGCAGGTCTTCTCTAATGTTTCTCCACTCCTTTTCTATGTTTTCAGGAACCGTGTCGTCCCAGTCAACCTTGGACATCCATATTTGTTGAAATAGTATTTTTGTTTTTATTGTTATGGGTGACAACCATCCTAGTGGGTCAAAAAGGCTTGATATGTCGCTCAAAATGTTCCGTTTTGTTGGTTTTGTTTGTTGATTTTGTTTCAGAGTGGATGAAAATACAAACTCGTCGTTCTTCGGGTTCCACCCTAGACCCAATGTTTTTGATGTTTCGGTGTCGGTAAAGTCAAAATTTCGCGGATTTCTCATATGTTCTGGTAAGTCTTCGACTAGCCGTGGGTCATTGCTCGACCATTTTCGCAGGTTGAATCCTCCACACCGCAACAGTTCGATCAGACTGTTTCTGGTTGACCTTGCCGCATCGATTGTTTGTTCACCAAATAGGGCGTCGTCAACAAAAAAATTGTTTTCCAGTACTGTTTTTGCTTCAGGGTATTTGTTCCCTTCGTCCACCCCCAGCTGTTTTAATGTTCTAAGAGCTAAGAATGGCGCCGCCTTAGTTCCGTAGGTGACAGTGCATAACTGGTACTCCTGCAGATGCTGGTCAGGGGAATCTCTCCAAACTATCATCTGTAGGGGCTGGTCTTCTGGGTGCATAGCAATATATCTATACATTTTTTCTACATCTGCAGTTAACACGTATTTTTGTTCTCTCCACTGAAGCAATATTTTTTGAAGGTCGGCCTGAAGGTTTGGGCCGCATTCCATCAGATCATTTAGACTTTGTTTTGTGCTTGTTTTTGCCGATCCATTAAACACGATTCGGATTTTTGTTGTTACCGCATCCGCTCTTATTACTCCATGGTGCGGGAGATAATATTGCAATGTGGCTTTGTTTGTAAGTGACCTTTTCATGTGGCCCAAAATCTTGTAGTCATCCATGAAACTCTTGTAGTCACGAGCGAATTCAATGTTTCTTTGCATTTTTCGTTCAATTTGTTTAAACTGGGCCACCGCCTGTGGCTTGGATGTGCCCAAATGTTGTCCAATGTTTTGTTTTAAGGGTAACCTAACTTGATATCTCCCGTCAGGTAACCTAGTGGTAGTTTCTGCATACCACTGTTCTGTTTGATCATTTGTTTCTGTGAATGTTTGTTCGTTCGAGGTAATTTCCTCCTGCTCCCAAAATTTGGCAATTTCATCCATGTTGTTTGTTGTCATGAAGCAGTTCAATGTTTGTGGATATTTTCCACATATAATCCACCCAAACTGTGTCTGCTGGGCGATTATCGATGTTTTTTTGTTTTTTATCAGGCCTTCCATAAGTATATCCGAATATACGTCGGCGCCCAGTAAAATATCAATGTTTCCTGACACATTGAAGTCAGGGTCGGCCAATGTTAAATTCCTCAAATGTTCGAACGATTTCTTGTCGAATGTTTGTTGGGGCAATTGTTTTGTTAAAGTGTTCATAATCAGGGCGTTTGTAGTAAGTATGTAGGCATTATGTTGAGACTTGCATTCCAGACGTACTACACCCTTGCATTTGTTAGATGGGCTCCCGATTCCCGAGACAGTCGCAGACATCTTTTTTCGTTTCAGATTTAATCTTTGTGCGGCATTTTCGGTGATGATCGATACCTGTGACCCTTGGTCCAGAAGTCCTCTCAATGTTTTGTAAGTTCCATCTGCAGATTTCACTTGAATTTTTACTGTTGCTAAAAGTACTTCATTTTGTTCAGTTCCCACGTGATTGCTACTGAGTCGGTTGTTATGTTTGTTTGGTCCGGTTACAATCGCGTCATGAACAAGCGTGTTATGTGATCCACCGCAAGTCTTGCATTTCTTGCTTGAAGTACAATTTTGACCGCTGTGTGAAAATAGGCAGTTAGTGCACACGTTTAGGTTACGTGCATTTTGCAATCGGTCCGCCGGTGTCATTTCTAAGAATTGTTCGCATTGATATAATCCATGATTGTTCGCACACTTTGGACAAATTATTGCGAAATTATAATGTGTTTTTGATTTATTTTGTTGCGAAATGGATGGTTTCTTGTTGTAGGTATTGTTATTGGAGCTGTTTGTATTGTTTGAGGATACCGCTTGCTGTTTTTCTTGTTTGATAGGTTGAGTATACTTAGCAGTAGGTTCCTTTGACAAGAATTTGTTTTCCAGGTAGTCAAAAAGGCTACTAAGTTTAGGTATCTCCCTGGGGTTTTTCAGCGATTCGATGAAGTCCTCAGATGTTTCTGTGCCGAGTTTTTGCAGCAAGATGTATATCAGCAATGGGTCCCAATTTTCAGTGTTGATTTTCAGGTTGCTGATAGCGTTTAATGCCTCCATAGTTGTATAAAGCATTCTTTTGATTTGAAATGCGTTCGGGGTTGTAATAGACGGTTGATTTAGTAAGATATTGGCGTGGTAGGAGAAAAGCATCCTTATGTTGTTGTACCGCTGTTGAAGCAGTTCCCAGCACGACTCGTAGTTTTCAGCACTTATTGGTAGATGCTGCACGTGACGTTCTGCTTCGCCTGTTAATTTTGATTTGAGGTGTTGCATTTTTTGTGCATTGGATATGAAGGCATTTGTATGTACTGTTTCGATGAATAAATCCTTGAATGTTATCCACTGAGAAAAGTTTCCTCCAAAAGTCGGCAAAACTATTTTCGGAGCAGATTTTTCTTGGTGTTTGTGAGCCCAAATTTTTGAGTTGATTTGAGCTTTTGCTGAGTCATACATGTTCTCGAGTTCGTTATATTGTTGTTCGTAGGGCGACATGTCGCCAAATAAATTGTCCATTTTCCAGAACAGTTTATCAATGTTTTCCCATCGGGATGTTATTGTTTTCAGCTTGTCTTCCAACTGCCATTTTTCTGTTAAATTGTTGATGTTCATGTTCATTATGGCGCGTTCAAAAGCTTTTATGTTTGTTTTCTGTTCATTTAGCATAGTATCTGTTTGTTGATCGTATGCCTGTTCCAAGGATGTTCCCTGGTGAATTGTTTGGGCAGCAACTCCATGATTGATGTCCTTGTTTTCGCTGGTTTCAGCAATGTTTTGTTTGAACTGCGCGTACTGATTCGCTAATTCTTCTTGTTGTAATGTTAATTCAAGCTTCTGTTTTGAAAATTGAATCATGTTTTTTGTTTGTTGGTATGTTAGGGTGATCTTGTCGTAAACATTTTCCACGAAGTACTCCCCCTCCTTCGGCACAGCTGATGCCGAAAGCAAAGTATCATTGTTGTTGAATTGTTCCCAATTCCTCTCCAAAGCATCCAATCGTTCATCATGATACTCTAGAGTTTTTTTTCGCGAAGGGCTGTCCTTCTTGAAATTTGTTTCAATTGTTAGAATGGCCTCCACCAGCGCCGATTGCCTAAGCAAAAGATCTTTTGTCGTCATTTTAATACCGCAATGTTAACGCAAAGTATTAAATGGAACGAGCTCACCGATTGTTCGGCTACTTAGGAAACCCGATGTTGTTGTCCTGGGTCCTCTGCAGCGGCGCCTGCCCACAGTCGGTAGACGGCAGCAGCAGCTCGCGAGCCTTGGTGTCAGGCTCAGCGAAAACGAATCACAGGAAAATGTTATGTTTGTTATGTTAAAGCACTCCTTTTAATAATCCACTAATCACTATATTCTGTTAAGATTTGTTTTAAACTGTTCACTTCGTATAGCACTAGCATGGTATCGTATCACACACTGGCTCTGGTTACAGTTTTAGCTCGAAGGACCAAATGTACGGGCGAGTAGGGCGCCCGTAACGTGACGGAGCGAAATTATTGAAAGACGTGCTTCGCTGTTGATTGAGTTTATTAGACTAAAGTTATAAAGTAATGTGCGGTGCGATACGCTACCCGTACAGCCTCATAACAGGCCATTGTACACCTGAAAATTACAGGTGCAACAGACAGTTGCAGGGGATGCATGGAAGTGGACGAGACCGTGGAGCACATGTTGCTTGCGTGCCCGTCCACCATAGAGACCAGAATCGCGATTCTGGGAGAAAATAGCAGAGCGTCGACCCTCCTCGAACATCCAGGCCTCCTACTTCAGCTTGTGCTGGAGTTAGGATGGCTGAACTAGAATGCAAGGTGCAGGGGACATGAACAAAGGCCCCGCTCTCGTGGGCCGGGTGCAGGCACAACATCCCCCTGCCAGAAGAAGAAGAAGAAGAAGAAGAAGCAAGGTCAGCATTGAAACCTCTGATGGACAAGCTAGAATAGAGGCCGAGACCGAAGGTCGAGGCTTTTATATCGCGGACATAAAAGGTTGCAATGCCGAACAAACTTACAGGCCGAGATCGTAGCTAAGCTAAGCTTGAGGCCATCATAGCGTGGCCAGCAGTGCAGCCATTGCGGACCAAGGCTTGTATAGTACTTTACTCAAACAATGCTAGTAATATAAAGACAATGCTAATGAAATTAAACCAGCTTAATATACCTAGTAATAATTTAATAAGAATAACTCTGCTCAGCAATCCACCTGTCTCATCCCTATTTGGTTTGCTGGAAGAGATCTCTTATTAGAGATAAGCTCGCCTTTGTACACGTTCTCTATGTTTTTTACTGTCCTATGTAACTGTTTGTGTGCAATAAAGAAATTATGAATTATGAATTATGAATAACAATTGGTAAATGTACAGTTACTAAAATGCTATTCCGTTTGTGGTTCAAAACAAAACCGTGCTCATCAACATGGAGTCAGTATTCCATAGAGATTAGGGCTTCAGTTTTAACTTCGGCGGCAATCTATCACTAATTCCGCTTCCATATTAATGTCCGGCGGTGATAACTGATTACACATTGATTCTTTGCTTGTAGAACTATTTTTTCACAATTTATTTGGAACACAAGACATTACGGAAAGAAAATTGCAAAAATAAATTCCGCTCTTTTGTTTTTGTTAGGCTCCCTGTCACACAGATCCAAATTATGAATAAGTAAAACTTTTTTGCACAATCCTTTTTGTTACCATTTTTGTAACAATGCTCGACAATCATGGATTTTCACAGGTAAATTGCCGGTCGCTAAAACACGACAGTGATGGATTTTCACAGGAAATTGCCGGCACCTCTTCTGGCTCTTCCAAGTAGCGCCAAGAAGGTTGTCAAAATAATGAGCCCATTACTCGCTTTGTATAAGTTTTAGCATCCGTCTGTCCGCCATTTTAAAAAATAAGTAAGTAATTATTTTTGCGGCCATTATGAAATCAGTGACAATCGATTTAGTACAATAGTTTACATACTTACTTAGTTATTTGCGTAGGTAATGTATGTAGATGTAGCCCATTAATTTCCCCACCGAGGAGCACAGGCCTTTACCCGGATACGAGTAAGATTGAGCCATACTCCGCCACGCTGGCTCATTGCGGGTTGGTGGAGGGGTTTTACGACTACTACATACTAACAAGTAGTTTTAGTAGCCGGGACCTGAAGGTTAACGTGCTATCCGATATACGGAAGAATTTATTTTTGAAAATGGCGTTATATCCATTCAAAAATATTAGAATACTTTTCGTATGGTTACTAAAGTATGGCTTACTAATTTCCTTGTTGCTGACTTTTGAAATTCTGAACTGAGTTAAAATATGCGGCTGGATGGATTTTACCAACAAAAAGTTATGCGAAAATAACTATCCCGGGGATAATTTGTATGACAATGACAGTTCAAAATGAGGTCATTCTATGAAAAAGTAGAAGATACTCTCGAGTAAAAAGTTACTCTTCGTTGGTAAAACTCGCTCTAAGAACCACAACAGGAAAGCTTACTATCATTTACAGAAAACCGCATTAAAATCCGTTTACCGCTAGGGTGCCACGGTAACACACACACACAGACATGCTTCAAACATAAAACTATTTTTTCGTCGAGGACGAAAAAGACTGGAAAGTACACTAACTGGATAAACTATTAAAACAATTAAAGTTTTCGGAACAATGAGCTGAGTTTCTCTCTTAGTGCTTCCAAACCAACTTTCTTAGTTAAAAAGGTCCAATTTTAAACTTTGAAATTGCTTCAAATAATTATTCTTTTTTGGCTCAACTCTTTTGTTTGACGTTGTGAAAAGTTCTGAGTATCGCTTCGCTTACTTTCTTATCCTGTTCAGTGTTCAGTAGACTAGGGACATTAGGATGCTGTACTTAAATTTCTAACTAGGAGCTAGTTTTTATGGAGAATTGAAAAATAAAGTTGCTCTGATTTGGTTTCATTGTGAAAGTTGTGCAGAATGATATCCCTAACAACCATCTCATAATAATGCATGCACCTTTCTGTTATTTACCTAAGTAGTTATTTTTTCTTGGAAAACTAAAGTAAGTAAGTACATGCTTGTAAAATACATATATATCATCATCATACCTTACCTATCATCTCCGTCTCCTACCCAACATGGTTTGCTGGAAGAAATCTCTTATTAGAGATAAGCTCGCCTTTATACATTTTTTTTTCTATGTTAAGCTATTTTTACTGTCATGTGAGTACAATAAAGAAATTACAAATTACATATATTATTCCTAAAAAATATATATGATGCGTCCGTAGTCTAGTGGATTGGATGCTGTGCTCGGCTGTCACAGCGTGTATCGTGTTCGAATCCCAGTGCTGAACATGTACCGATGGAAAATATCTTGAGGATATCATCATATCTCGAGGATACTAAATACTAAAGCGTCCTAAGTGTGTTGATATACGAAATATGTTGCTGTATTTAATAAGACGCTTCTAAAAGTTTAAGGGTTTTTTAAACAATTTGAATTGCGGTCAGGCAGGGATGCGTTAGGGAGTTTTAATGGGCTTTAAATACCCTCTAGGGCGACTTGTTCCACTTTATGTAATTATATTACATGTTTGCTACCTCTATGTTTACGCAACATTTAATTACCTACAGACACGTTTCTTCTAGCCTCACAGTAGGATACATTTATACGGTGACGTATATAAAAAGGGTTCTTTTTTCCTTTTAAGGATCGGAACCTTAAAAGGTGTTTGATGTAGTGTCAGAAACTCATAAAGAAAACAGCAAAAACACCTAAAAATTATCTTTCCCGAGCAAAAGTTTCTGATTGGGGCATCCCATTTATGACTTTCAGGCGGGAAAATCGAGTTACTGGCAATTAACTCCTCTTCACAGGTAGGGAATCGAATTATGATTCACTGAATAGAATAATTAGAACTGGAGTCGCCTCCAGAAATCCTCTGCACGGAAGTAATTTGTTACGGGTATGAAGTAACTAACGAAGGAAGATAGGACACCTATATCGAGTGATTTTGTATGGGAATTGGGGTATGATTTTCGCGGATTATAGACTCATATATATCGAGCGATTCCCATGCAAAATCACTCGGTATAGGTGAATAAATGTAGATATTGTATATCGAATGTGCGAGAATCATACCTCCTGGCTGTCATGAAATGTCCGTCACAATGACACTATGACCACAGTATAACTAATCTATGTCGCTTATACAAAAAGCAAAAGAATGTAAGTACAATGCTACATGGATGTTTTGGCACTTAGATGACACTGACAGGGGGGCGCCACTGCAACATTGATAGATTGAATGATTGGATTGATTGCGTTAGTTCCGACCCTTGGCCACGTACCAAATCATCCATGTAGCATTGTATCAAGAATCGTATCAAGAATTCGGCGGAGAGGTAAAGCGGATGGATGACGTTCTTAGTACTTATTACTCTCGGTTGAATAGTCATAAGCGAGTTTGGAAACTAGAAGAGGATCCGAATAAATCGGATACATCTTAATTTGAGGTCATATTTAAAAAGAAACTGGGAAGGTCTGCTTTCATGTTAAAGTGTATTCTTCACTTTAACATAAAGTGTATTCTTCTTCAAAATCGTACACCACACCACACCTTGCTAACTACTTCAGATCTGATAGCCAAAAGTAGTTCCAAATCACATAAAAAAACCAGAAATAATAAGAAATCGGAACCCTGTGAGCCGTAGCTTGCCCCGGGTCACTTGATTCGCAACTTACTGACACTGTTCAATACGCTTGTGGCCTGTCAAGTCAAAATAGATACTTTTTATGAACTGTCAAAACGGAACTTTTGTTCCTGAGTTCTAAGAAATAACAACACAATGACGCCATGTAAAAGTGCCATCAAATGCTGTCTTTTTTTGGACAAAATTAACTTTATAAAATATATCTGCTGGAAATATACAATTCTGAGAAATATGTCAACAAGCCATTTTGTACATAGTGCTTCAACTTCAGACTTGTTCCTAGATTTATTGGATTACCTAGGCCACAAGCCTTTACTTTACAAGTACTTTAGTAGCACATACTATGGGGACAAGTACGAGGTAGTTTTTTTAAATAAATTACCTAATGAAGCAAAAAGGAGAAAGGAAAACCAGAAAGGAGGTTCAAAAATTATGTGAAATACGGTCTATTAAAGAAGTCTTATTACAGTGTAAAATAATATATTTAGACGACAAAACTGCGTGGTTTACCATCTCAGCGCACAGAAATCCAAAGAGGGCGATGGACTGAGTCAGTACAGTACGTCTCTTTTCGGTGTATTTCCTTAGACTTAAGTAGAAATACATAACATGTATTTTTAAGGCCCTATTTTAAAAGAGGTACGGGGAAGTTTTTTACCCTTCTTTGCTCCATCCCTAAGCCCACAACTTCCGAACGGGCGGTTGTATACAAAAAATATTAATATTATACGTTGACTAAGCAATCTGTATGATTTTAAGGTCAATAAAAAAAATGAACTTTTAAACTTTGAACAACGAGCTACGGCTAAGGCCACTGTAATAGTCAGGGCTTCCAATCTCGCGGACAGTTTAACACAATAAAGCATCGAGGTGATGACCCTGACCGCGCTAGGGCTGCCTCAGCACCCGTAGCATGCCGAGTGCGCGGGAGGTGAGGGACAGAGGCATGTAAAGCGCGTGCTCGATCCTTCTATAGCCCCGTCCAGAGTGAACGCGCGGTGACTGAGGCCTGGCGGGCCCGGCGGCGGCGGCGGGCAATCAGAACTTAGAATTTCATCCTTAACTTATTTTTAGAGGAAATTAAATAAAAAAGGTTAAAGCCAAGCTAAGCAAGTCTAACTGAGGAACATACTGTGCCATTTTTATAATGATTAGATAAATAACAAGAACACAAACTCAGATGCGGTGCGAAATTGTTAAATAAAACTTTGTGACAGACAGATTTTCTGGCAAGTTCAGGAGACTTTTCTATCGAGCAAAATTAATAAAATTACGTTTATGGGAAAGCGAGGTCACGCTGACAGTCTTGATAAACAAGCTAGTAAAAACATACAGCAATAATACTCGTCATTACGAGCGATTTGTGTTTTGCTAAAGGCTGTTTTCACCTAGGGCGCCGTCTCACGGCGCAATCTGTCTCGTGATTTGTTGCTGAAACTTGTTGCCTTGCAACAGATTGCAGGTAGATTGCATCGTGAGTAGGCAGGTCGCAGGTTGCATGCAATCGATTGCATCAAGATTGCATCGTGAGTAGGCAGGTTGCAGGTTGCATGCAACAAGTTGCAGCGACAAGTAGCAAGACAGATTGCCCTTTAGCATTACAGTCTTGTCACTTCAGTATGGACGCAAGCGGCGCGGGCGGTTGCATATGTTCGATATTTCCATTAATTAATGTTTATTGTATTTTGTCTAGTGCATTGGACTAACTAGTCTGTAATGCTATACAATTTAATTTGAATAATAAATTAAATAAATAAATTTCGCGCCGTGTCAGCCCGCGTACGAGCCTCATTCAGAGGCCACTCTCTCGCGACGCGGCTCCCCACTGGTTAGGCATGCTACGGGTGCTCTGTTACGTTGTAAATTAGTCCAGATTTATTAGGTCGGAGATTTACTGCATCGATTTCTAGGGTTGTCCCAGTGGAGATGCGTTGAAGGTTAGCCGGTAGAGTGAAGGTGAGGGCTGCATATCTTGGATGTGAAAAGCGAAGCGAGCCCACTTTAGACCACAATCTGGGCCGTGAGTCACTTGCTAATTCGCACAGCAATAGCTATAGTGAGGGCGCAAAATTCCGATTTGTTTGTAGCCGGCGCGGCGCGTCTCGGCACCGTCGACAAGCCAAAAACGGCCTAAATGCTTATTAATTAACGTTCCTATCATAATTTTCAAAATTACTCGCCCCCTCCTAAGAACTCCGTAGTCTAATGATTTCTTAACCGCGCAGGTGATGCAGGTTCAAATCCGATGCTGACCGTACCAACAAGATAAGTAATTTAGCTAAAGTTTACATTATTCAGACGATCACAATTTCTTGTAAGAAAAGAGCAAAAGCAATTGCACACAATTAATGCAAGGATAAAAATTAAATAAAAACAGTGTACAAAGGCGAGCTTATCTCTAAAAATAGATCTCTTCCAGCAAACCAAGTTCCGATGAGAGAGTAAACGGCGACGACTTCCGACGTTCTAACGGCAAAGGAAAATATTGTGAGACGGACAGCGAAGTCTCAGTAATAGGGTCCCGTTTGGCACCCTTCGGGTACGGAACCCTAGAAATAATCCCCAGGTATACAACGTGTAAATGAATTAACGCAAAATGAGAAACTAGTTTCTAGGGACATAATTCTGAGCTACTTTCATTATGAAACCTATTTGATCAGAGCAACTTTATTTTTTAACTTCTTACAAATCAGCTGACTCACTCAGGCCAAAATGTACTGCGAAGTGAAAAATATAGTTGCTCTAATCAAATCGGTTTGATAATGAAAGTTGCTCAGAATGATGTCCCTAACAAAGTTGTTTCTCATTTTACACGTTGTATATTAGAAGTTTACATTAAATAATTACATAGGGTTAGTTTACATGTTTGTGATGTCGCTGTTTCTGGTTCCCACGACACGGGATATCCTAGTGTGGGGCCAGAAGCAATGTGCCTGTATGTAAATGTGTATGTTTATGATGTTGCGAAAGTATCACTTTTGGCAATTTTAACAAGAATCTTATTTTGCTTATTTCAAATACGATCCACACAGTTTCGAGAAAAATATATGTCGCGTTTCCGGTTTCCGGTGCAACCGGAACTAGGGGTATGACTTCCGTTGTGTGAGCTTTACTTTTTGCATTCGGTTGCGAAAGCTTTGCTTATGCATTTTTAATGCAACGCCGCTAAAAACGATGCAGCTTTCTTTATGGGGGAATATTTAAATTATGTATGAAGCGTGATTTTGTTTTTCACAGTGAAATGTTTCTGCGTAGATTAAAAGTTTACGTTTTTAACGAGGTGTTTTAAAGGATGACTTTTAAAAATTTTAATTTTAAGGGAATGATCCACCAGCTACCCCATCATAATGAGAAAGCTACCAGAGTGATTTTCCCAGAAGAAAATTTTCGCAGCGGGGCTGAAAACGGTAGTGCCAATAGTTTTAATTGTGTCAAAATATTTTTTTATGTGTAAAATAGAATGGTACCAACACGCGTGTATTTATATATTTTTACAATTGGAAATATTTTAAAACAAACCATAAACCCTCAAATTCTCATATGGTTGCTTGTCCCAGCTCCCGTTTACTTTGGAATTTAAATAGTCAATCTATTGATTAACTTTTACATAAGGTATCTAGGTAATTAAATAAGGAAGCTTGAAGAGTTTTTTATTCATTTAACATACAAATGAGAGACTAGAAAGTCAAAACAGAAGTGTCCCAAGAAATTCCATAAATTTGGTGAGCTAACCTAAATCAAAAATATTGTATCTCAACGCACACTTTCAACGAAAATTGGTTTAAAAAATAAATTAAGCAGTTTTTAAGATGTAAAACATTTATTAAAAACCGCAAAGATAATTTTGTCATTCATACAAACACTATGGTAAATAAATTTATTATTTGCTGGTGAAGAATGATAGTGATATTTGGGCTAGATGTATCAGGTGTATTAATTATGATGCTACTACGCAACGCTTCATGGGCGAGTCCGACTCGCACTCGGCCACTTTTTTTTTGTTTTTGATGATGATAATTTGGTATCTCGTATCGATATTTTGACCATCGAGATGATCTCGATAGCGCCAGTATTGTCCCCCTGAACCTTCCGTATTTAACAGTATTTTCTAAAATCAGTATTTCCGTTCCACTCGGCCATTAAGAACTTTCCCTAACTTCACACATTAGCTGCAACGCAGTTAAGTTGTTTGGATAAACTTGCAACGCGTTGCAGGTATAAGAGAGATAGCAATGCATATACAGTACCGTGTGTGAGTGAGAAATAACATTGTTTGTCCATTAACTGATGACTAGTTCTGGGAAAAGTTAAATTAGAATTTAAGTAGGTATGTAAAAATAAATCGTTTAGGAATTCTACTAATTTTGAAATAAATAAAATGTTTTTTTTTTTTTTATCCTAACCTACGTCGCTCAGTCATGGTCTTTGACCGAACTTCAGAAGTCCAAACTCAAGGTTTGCCAGCGAGCAATGGAGCGCAGCATCCTAAGTGTTCGTAGGACGGACCACATTAAGAACACCACACTGCGCTCCATAACTGGCATCGCTGATGTGGGTGCACAGACCGCTAAGCTAAAGTGGAACTGGGCCGGCCACGTAAGTCGCATGCACCTAGACAGATGGGCGAAAATCGCCACTGACTGGGTGCCACAGGACGGATACCGCTGTAGGGGCAGGCCTAAACGGAGATGGCGGGACGACCTCGACAAGTTTTTGCCGGGGTGGCCGGAGGTGGCACAGACCAGGGAAGTGTGGACGAAAGAGGGGGAGGCCTTTGCCCAGCAGTGGGACACTTTAATAGAATATTATTTTTTTTAGGTTCCGTGTCGTGTCTTATTTTAACCACCTCTGAGCTCGACGTTACTTTACAAATCAACACCCTGTATAGAGTTTTGGGGCGTGACGTGAGTGACTTTGACAAGGGGGCGCCAGTTCTACGCAACTTTGCAGCGAACCTGTCAAAAAGCGTTAGATCCACCTGTCAGCAAACTATAGTTGGAAAGCTGCAACTCACTTTCCTGCTAGTGGCACTAAAAAACTCATTGATTTTATCAAGCCACATCTAGAGCAGTAAGTAACGTTCTTCTCACCCGAACCTCCTTGAAGGAGACGTAATCCGACAGCAAAAGAGCTCGTTTCCCAAGTCCCAATAAAACCCCAAAACAGCCAACGGAGTTTTACAAAACTTCTCTATTTATTAACAATGTTAATTAACCAGTCTTCAGCGCGAGCTGGCGGAGTGGAATGGCATGAAAATATCCCTTTCAAGCTTGAGATAAAGCGTGGATTCAGCTTAAATAGTTTCCTAGGTTTGTGGAGTGGTCCGCGATGCTATAGTTAGACGGGGCATTCGTGGCGGTCTGAGATGTTGACAGGTCCTGAGCAAATAGAATAATTAAGCAGTGTTCGGCAATTTTGGAAATTTCTATCGGAGAGAGGCTTTGAAAGTCTCGATGCCCAGTCTCATTCATACTTGGTTAGCTGGAAAGAGATCCCTTATTTGAGATAAGCTCGTACACTATTACTAAGTATTTCCTGTTCTGTGTTACAATTTGTATGTGATAAAGCAATGGATAAAGCAATTATGAGTTACACTCTGACATAATAAGCTTGGATTGTATTGTGTTGTGATCCGGGTCGATTCTCGCGCCTTCGATATACGATATCTACAGTCTACACCTATATCGAGTGATTTTGTACGGGAATCTGTCAATATAGGTCTCGATATCCGTATATCGAAGGCGCGAGAATCGACCCGCTGGGGCATGATTTTCGCGCATTCGATATACGATATCTACACCTATATCGACTGATTTTTTAGGGGAATCTGTCAATATAGGTCTCGATATCCGTATATCGAAGGCGTGAGAATCATGTCACCGAGTCTGGCTTCCGGATATTGCTTTTCCCCATATATGTGCTACAGTCACAGCCAACGTAACGACGCGGCGAAGGAAAAAGATAAATTAAATGCACAATAGTCAAGACACCATTTTGTGATTTCCGCTCCTAATAAACCTTGACACGACAAACTAGCTCCTCTATATCTTGTGTGGATTAAAATGTAAAGTGTATCTCTCGACAATTCCTTCAGTCTCCCGAATAAGCTCTGGGAAAATTGCAGTTTCAAAAGAATTCGTTTTAGTACAGAGAATAGAAGCTGCACTTGAAATAGCGAGGCTACAAAGGCGAGTGAATATCATGAATTTCTGTTTATTCTGATTCGGGTCGATGGATTGCAGGCATGCTTGATTTCGTACAGGGGGGCTGTACCACAACGTATTACGATTTCTAATCTATCAAATTATCAACATCGCCCTGGCATCCAATTTCATTCCAATAGATTCCAATACATGCTTGGGGGAATCAAATACGAGTACATGACATGTAAAATAATAATTTATGAATAAATAAATACAAATACATATATAAATACTCATTTTTGTACTTCATTTTACCCATACATGGTAAGGATGTGGTAGGTAACCGTCTCTGAACTCTGTGTCAAAGCGAAAGCACTATCTTTAAATAAATTGTTTTAACCAAGATAATAAAGAAAGGAGGATGAAAACTCTATGGTTTTAACTGTCGATGAATCCGACTCCAGAATATCAAATGGAAGTTTCATATTCTTATGCCATACTTCCACTGGACCACTGGATTGGATATGGTGACTACTTATGCCATACTTCCACTGGACCACTGGATTGGATATGGTGACTACTTATGCCATACTTCCACTGGACCACTGGATTGGATATGGTGACTACTTATGCCATACTTCCACTGGACCACTGGATTGGATATAGTGACTACTTATGCCATACTTCCACTGGACCACTGGATTGGATATGGTGACTACTTATGCCATACTTCCACTGGACCACTGGATTGGATATGGTGACTACTTATGCCATACTTCCACTGGACCACTGGATTGGATATGGTGAATACTTATATTGGTGACTACTTATATTTTCATGGTGCAGAGATAACCGATATATTCATATTCTTTATTGCGCAGAAACATAAAAAAAAATACATTTACAAGAAACATTATACGCAAAGGCGAGCTTATCTCTAAAGAGAGTTTTCTACCAGCAAACCTAGGCAGGACAGAAATGTGGGTGCACGAGGACAGTCCTAGTGCGCAATAAAACTACATAACAACACGGAAATTACAACATAAATATAAAAAACAGTACTTACATAATCGATCTGACCATAACTTTGATTCTATGCCAAAATTAGAGTACCAACTCTTTTTACTACTAAGTAAATTAGTGTTAAGTCTTTAGCAATAAGTGCGCTATGGTGTTGTACTGTTAAGTCTTATTGTCAATTAATAAATAAATTAATAAATAAATAACATGAAGTCTGTCCACTAAAATGAATAGTTTCGAGGTATTTTTCTTTTTTGTAATTTTAAAACCTCAGTTATCCTGACACTTTTAAAAGCGTTTATTTCACATGATTTCACCAACAGTTAAGGAACACTTAGCACTTTTTCTTAGCTGTCTAGCGATTGTTTCGTAGGCCGGCCTCTTATATTTAGGGGGTCCCCTAGTAGCCTATATGACCCTTAAACTTAGGTCAAAGCAAATCAACTGCTGGTGGCCCCTGAAAAAATTAAAGTGTCCCCTAAAAGTTAGGGATGGTTGGTAAAATCGGGCATAAAACTCAAAGATTTTCCAAAAATCATGTTTTCTGCAGGCATACTTTATGTAGACAAGTACCTAAAATTACTCGAAAAATCGCACTATCACTAATTTGCAATGTAACTTGTAATGTACTTATTTAACTATCTACCTACGTGTTTATCCCAATATACACATTAACGGCGTGTGTTTGTCCGGAATTAACCAGCAATTCACTGAGAATACCTACCCAGTACGTGGTTACCAGATAAGTTACAAGGGCTGGGTTCGACGCACTTGAGGCTGTAGTTTGGGGTTCGCCTCAAAGGAGCTCGCTTGAGTCGAGTGTTGGAGATGGAATAATCTGCTAAGTTAATATAGATGCAGTGTAGTAAATGTAAAGTATTGAACAGCAACAACAATATAGCGCGATTCCTATACATATCATATTGGTCGGGTAAAATGTTTCTACTTATTTTGTATGAAGAACGTAACGGCTCGAACAAAAAGGTGCATCTTTGACGTTAAAAAATCCGGATTGAAAACGCTTAAACCAACTTTGTGCTACCTTTACTGACTGTATTAGGTTCATAATTAGACATCACCATCGTTGCATGCCTTCTTTTTTTTCTACAACTTTACAAACAAAAAGTAAACTTTAGAAAAAACCGACTTCCACAAACCCTATTTGATTAGATTGAGTTTAATACAAACTGTAACCCCTTACCCCCCCCACCCCCCCCTTGGGGAATTAATTTTGTCAAATCCCATCACAGTGCTACCCCACGCTACTAAGGAACCTCTGTACAAAGTTTCATGGCTGTCCACCGGCTTAGGCTATGCGTTGCCTGCCCGCCAGCCACGCATTGTATTTGTACCTAGTATTGAGCAGATCTGGTGGCCATATGTGGTCTTCATGAGCAGTTCCGCATCACAATATTATGCTTACCATGTGCATTTGCACGAGTTATTATGAAAAACACAAAAATCACTATAGGTCTGCCTATAATATTTGAAGAGTTCCCTCGATTTCTCCAGGATCCCATCATCAGATCCTGACCTGGTGTCAATGGGACCAATGGGAAGGTAAACCCTTTCAAACAAAAAAATAATTTTCCAAATCGGTCCATCCGTCTAGGCGCTATCGGGGAACATACATAAAAAATAAAAAAAATAAAAAACAAATATCCGGACGAATTGTAAACCTCCTCCTTTGGGAAGTCGGTTAAAAATGTACTGAATTTCTCCATAGATTCACTCATTTTGACATAAAGAAAAACAAATAAAAAAAACCGAAACAACATTTTATTAAATTTATTCCTTTTTTTAAAATAAAACCTTTTTAATTACATCAAAACCAGCCAGATACAATTAATACATCCAAAGATATTTAGTTAGTAGAAGTTTGACACAAAAACCACACAAATGCATCGGCTTAACATAATATCAAAAACCTAGCAAGCCACAAAAGTCTTTATCATTCCCGAGCACATTTTCGCGTTCCAGACAAACCTACACCTTTTCTTCTTCTCCTATTCCAAACACGTAAAGACTATAGAAAGAAAGAAAGAAAGAAGAAAGAAATGGCATTTATTACACAACAGACCATAGGTAGTGAGTGCCGCGGTGTGTTCTTTCCCTCTGCTGTGCAAAAGGCCCTAACTCAGCATTGTGCTGAGGGCGGGGGCCCTCAGCGCTGGTTTTCAGTTAGTGCCAGTAGTGATCGCGCGTGCCATCTGCTAAGGTTGTGTACGTAAATACTTGTATACTTATATTATACTATCGATACATAAATACAGAACTAACATGTAAAATTGGTGTATGTATGGTGTATGTTTATATTTTGACATAGACTATATGGAGCTAAAAGCACTCATAAATCAATTTAAATAAAGAAGACCTAGATTCTTACTTGTGTAAAGAATGAAAAAATATATATTAAAATAAATAAATACTTAAAGGTTGCGTCGAAGAATTCTAACAGGGAATGGTAGCCTCTGTTGTTGAAGAAAATGTGCCTTGAGCATGCGCCCAAAGACATACCTACTGGGAGCTTCATGGACTGGAGGTGGGATATCATTCCAACATTTGGACGCAGCATACCTAAAACTACCACGGAATGCCATTGTGTGGTGCTGGGGTGTGAGAATTCTCTGCTTGTGGACGCTGCGTTGTCTGTCAGAAAACTCGAGCTTCTTGTACAGGTAGTTGGGAGCTTGGGTGCGAACAATATCAAAAAGTAACATTGATAAATGTAGCTTTCGTCGAGCCTCCATGTTCAGCAGTTTTGCGTTGTTCAGGTATGGTGTAATATGGGACCTGGGAGGGACCTTGAAGCAAAACCGTGCGCATGCATTTTGAACACGCTGGATCAACCTTCTTGTCCGTTCAAGAATACAGCTTCCATAGACAACATCACAATAGTTCAGTCTTGATAATATCAGCGACTCGCTCAGCATGACACGCAGATCAGTATTGAGGTAGTCGCGTATATTATAGAGAAGCTTAAGGCGATAGAAGCAGTTGCTGACCACATTACCTATGTGTTTCTCGAAACGAAGCTCTCCATCCATTAGTAAGCCCAGATTTTTTGCTTCCATAACCCTTTCAACTGGTTCCCCCTTTATAACTATATTATTTGCGGACAGGACTTGCACCGTATCATGGATACGTTGTTTAGTTCCAAGTACAATGTACTTTGACTTGTTTGGGTTCAGCACCAGACAGTTCCTGTCAGACCATGTCGCTATGCGCTCGAGATCGTTATTAATCTCCCGGGCCGCAGAAACTGCATCTTCTGATGGTGTAGAGAGATATAACTGCGTATCATCCGCGTACAAATGGAACGTGCAGTTTTTGATACAGGTGACAATATCGGCGCTGTATAGAATGAAGAGGAGAGGTCCCAATATCGATCCTTGTGGAACGCCTCGCGTCAGTTGTTTTGTTGAAGAAAACTGCATCGTACCGTCACTCTTCTGCAATCCAACTGTTTGAGCACGATCTGACAGGTAACTATCAAACCACCGAACCGTATTATTATTAAAGCCGTAATAGGATAACTTTGATAGTAAGAGGGAAGTATTGAGACAGTCAAAGGCTCTGGAGAAATCCAATAACACCAAAATTGTACTCCTCTCTTTGTCGAGTGCCGACAGCACATTGTCCACGACGTCTAGCAACGCAGTAGCCGTCCCCCGACCCTTCCGGAATCCAGACTGCAAATCCGGTAGAATACTGTTTTCCTCCAGATACCTTGACAGCTGATTGTATACCGCCCTCTCAATTACCTTAGACATACAGGGAAGGATGCTAATAGGACGGAGATCGGATATGTTTGTAGGATTAGGTTTCTTGGGAAGAGGTGTAACTTTTGCAGTCTTCCAGTCAGTCGGGTAGGTGTTTGTCAAAATACTCCGGTTAACAATCGTAGTGAGAATCGTCAATGTCGTAGGTAAAGTCAGTATAATCATGTCTATTTCAATTTTGTCAACTCCTATAGCTTTGGTTTTAATAGAGGTTAGTATTTTTGCTACAGTGAGTGGAGTGACTGGCCTTAGGGAAAAGCTAGTAGCATTGTCATGTCGATGAAATTCAAAATAGGTTAAATCCGATATTGTCACATTTTCCGTTCCTGGTACACTCATAAAATGGTCATTAATGGCGTCGGCATCACCAAAGTGTGCGGGTAACTCAATATTTCGTCCATCCGGTAGAACAGTGTGTTTAAGATTTTTCCATAGCCGTTTAGGATCTCTAGTGCAATTATTGATTTTTTGCTCAAAAAAAGCACGTTTCTCGTTGTGCAGGGCGGTAATAACGAGGTGTTTCAAATCCAGGTAGTAGTTTTTATGTACATCCAGTTTAGTCTTCTTGTACCTTTTGTGTGCTTCATCACGTAGTCGCATCATTAATCGCACATTGCTTGTAAGCCATGGTTTTGGAGACTCACGCACTACCCTAGTTCTGACTGGCGCATGTCTGTCAAAAAGTCTCGTTATTTTGTCATTGAACTGGCTTAGCATATCGTGAACATTATCTAGTAAAAGAATATTGTCCCAGTCCAGTGAGCATAGGTCCTCATCAAAACTGTCACGATGTATGTCTTTAATTGGACGGAACATTACAGTCCTAGGAGTAGGCTTTTGTTTTTTTACGTGTAGGTCAACAGTAACAAAAGAATGTCTACCTAGATCAGGTATATGATGCACTCCGACACTACGAACCCGCGCGTCAGTACAAACAAGGTCGATAGTCGTCTCGCTGTGGTCTGTAAAGTGAGTCGGAGTGTCAACAATTTGCCTCAAATTCAGTGAAGTTAGAAATTGCGTCAGATATCTAAAATTGCTATCGTTGCAGTCAGTGTAATTAATGTTAAAATCGCCTACCAATATAATGCTGTCGTAGTCAGTCATAGAGGTCAGTGAGTCGGTAATAGCATCAAAGAATATGTCAGCTGTCACCCATCGTGGGCGATATGCCGTGCCAACTATAACCTTCTTGCCAGCTACATTGACTCGGAACCACATCTGCTCCACGGGGGGAGCGGGGGGGTGCACGCACAGCCGCGCCGCTACGCCTCGCTTGACGTAGAAGCCTACACCGCCACCGCCGCGCCGGAATCCAGGCGGGCGTGGGACATGGCGCAGTCGGTAGCCGGGCACGACCGGCGCGCGCCCCTCCTCGCCTTCACGAAGCCATGTTTCGTTTATGGCCACTAGATCGGCCGATAAGTTAATCATAGTGACGGTAAGCTCATCATGACCTGTCCCTAGAGACCCGGCATTAAACAGACCAACTCGAAAATGTTTTGTTTTATGCATTGCAAAAATTATAATAATACAGAATACTTGCACTTGTATACAATATAAATAATAATACTATACTGTGTAGTGTATTTATATATATACCTCTAAATATATAAACATATGACGGAAGAGCTAACATAACGCAATCTCTACAGGCACCACCAACCAATACACTGACACACCGCGACATTGATACACACACAACTATTAAATCTAAACTTATTACATAATATATTAAACCTAACACTGTAAACTTTGAAATAGTGATGCAATAAAGGTTCAAGTTAACATTTATTTCTACCAGCTCCTGTAGACCCAAAAACACGAGCAATATCCGCCTCCTCCCGCAGCCTGTGACAGGCCTTACCCGCGGCCTGGCGGGCAAATACCTTGCCATCGCGTGTCCACACGAACTTCCAGTCGAGTTGTTTCAGCCCTATCTCTCGAGCTCGGCCAAAGAGCTGCCTATTAGCTTTGGTAAGCCGTTCTTTGACACTAAACTTGTGCGGCGGGCCGGTCAGTACTAGATCCATCCCTTCAGTGGTGGCACCTCGGCGGACGCGAGCGGCGTTCAGTAGCTGGTCGCGGGTGACGCGGCGCGCGAGTCTCGCGACGAGTGGCCGCGGCTGTGCCGGCTTGCCCTCCATGGCGCCGCGTATGGGGCCCACGCGCGCCGCCCACACGATGTCCCGCTCCTGCAACTCCACTCCCAGTTTGCTCGCAGCGACGGTCACCACGTGCGATGGGTTCTCTCCGCTGGCCTCCGGAATCCCGGTGAGCTCGACGTCGTTTAGGAGAAGCTCCTGGTCACGTTCATTGTTGCTCGTTTTCAAGTCCTGATTGCTCTTAGTCAGCTCTTTGTTGCTGGCCCTATAGTTGGATGGACTGCTAAAGTGTAGCTTAGTTTGTAGAAACATACCACAGAGGAGAGTTGACAACTTGTCTTGACTTAGAGCCTTTAATTTAATAATTGCGTTACTAGTTTACTATGTTCCCCGTTGAGAAACAGTGATGTTCCCGGGGTGTTGATTGTATTAAGTTGTAACAGCTTAAAGAATAAGCAGTTTTATGAAAGCTAATTAAAAAATTCTCGGGAAGCTGTGACAGATAGTTTCGATTCTACATGGCTTTTATTTATGTTAAAAGTTTTTCTTCATTTCTTAAGAAATTATCAAAGACAACACGTAGTTTTTGCCTCTCCTCTATTTAGGGGCCACTGTGGGAAAAAAGGGCGAAGAAATAGCTTAAGAGCTTATTACATTACGCTGTCGGCAGGGCAGGATTTGTATAGACGTCTCACTCATGATGGAACGACTAGAAAGAGACAGTGAGTCAGACACAGGGCCCTGCCGACAGCGTAGTCTAATAGGCCCATTACTACTCCCCGAGCGAACTAACTTGGCACCTGGCTAGGATGTAATTGCCTTATGAGCGCCGTGATGACGTCATGATCCAGGTGCCAACTTAACTCGCCCGAGTAATACTTGATCAATTTAGCGTCTTTGCAACTCTACAAATATTGAATTCCTCTAGTCTAGAATATTAATTATATTACCAAAAAATTTAATAAAGGGACACTTTTCACTTTTTTTAGTTGACTGTCAGAAGACAGATTTCTTTCGTGTAGATTCAGAGACGTCATTGTCCCAACCGTGGAAAAAGACATACTTAGGGCTTGGACTCGTGTTTTAAAGTTTTAAGCTTGATCGGTTATCTCTGGAAATATTTTGTTATGGGCTACCAAAACATACCTTTCGGATAGCGATAGCCACTGGCAATTGATGGTGAAGTAAGTATTCGAGATTAAAGTAGTGGAATCAACGGCCGTTTGTTGTCGGTGGGAGGTCGCTTGTTCAATATCCAGTTAGCACTTTTGCACAACAAGGTACCATCGGCGCAACAACGGGCTACAGTTATCTGAGAATTCAACTTTGCGGCTTACAAAATAATTAGGGGACGTCCAACAAATACGTAGGGCGTTTTTGACATTTTTTTAACCCCAGGCTAGTTTTGTATTTTGTGACCCCAGTAGACCACTGGTGAGATATCGCGATATGCAGGGCAGGTTACCTGAAGTATCTATATATTTATTGGTTATTTGAGGCATCGACCAGGCGCGATGAGAGTTCTTTGAACAGTACTCGCGCCTCTGGGCCCCATGGGCCGAGAGTTTCGACTCCAAAAGGCACAAATATGTAGCCCTGGCCAAGGGTGGCATATTTGCGCCTTTTGTTGCTTTCTGCGGTGGCCGCTGCCGCACCAGCCTTGCGAGCGGTCGCTTGTATGTGAGACTGTGCCAGCGTATCGACACAAGTCGCATCCCACACAAGCGACCACCCGTTTTTCCACGGAATGAGTGTCATCCCGTCCGGCCTCTTGCCATCGTCCCGCGATATTCCTGATGGTTCTAGAATCGCGGGAACGCCTGCACTGGCAAGAGCCCGGCGGATGACATCATTTAGTGCTACATGGCGCGACAAGCGGCCCGCGCTGCGGCGACATGCCAGTCCATGGTGGCCCAGTTGGTCAACGCCTCCCCCATAGCGGCAGCGATGTGGCTCGTTTGTCTTGGCCCCCAGCCTAAGACTTACTGCCAAACTAAAAGTCGTCCTCTCCAGCAGAGACCATGAAATAATTTAGTAAAAATCCAAATACAAAAGTTTATTTACAAAATTAACAAAGCATCTCCTTAGCTACAACTTTATTTGAGAATTATCCATTATCGGTTGCTCTATTCTTTATCCCTGACACGTAGTTTCTGTCAAAAACTCAAAATACACATGATGTTTTGAAAAATAATCGCAGATGGGTCGATGACATCACCGCGGGGAAAACCTGGATTAGATTAGCACACGATCGGATAAGTTGGTACAAAACGGAGGAGGCTTATACCCAGAACTGGGCGGAAACAAGCTGCCAATGATGATACCAGCATCACATATACCGCCTGGCCAGGACCAGTCTACTAGCTGGCAGGCGACAGTCAGCAAGGGTATGGAGTCGGTCGGTCCTCAAGTATGCTGGCTCTTCTGTCAGCTGCTTCAGGGCTTCCAGGCTCATGGCCTTGGTGAAGGGTTCCTCTGGTATCTCTGATATCCTGGACAGCCAACGGGCTTCGACGCAGCTGTGGTGGAGTTGGGGAAAATAATTTTGTATTAAAATCCCGTGACTTACGAATTTGATGATGACGATGATGATGATAATGAGATAATTAGCTATTTTCATCTCCTTTTGCTCTTTTTATCCTTCCGTGAGATCGTGTGTATTTCATAGCATATTTTGTGCAGTTCTAAACACTCTCAAATTGCTTTGTAATTCATATCCTTTAGCGAAATCTCTCTTTTTTGCGTCTTTGGTACTATGATGTCGATGACAGTGAAGGTGCGGGTGCGGGTGACGATGGCGACGGCGACGGCGATGACAATAGCGACGGTGACGGCGACGGCGACGGCGATTGCGATGGCAATGAAGATGGCGATGGCGATGGCGATGGCGATGGCGATGGTGATAGCGACGGCGACGGCAATGGCGATGGCGATGGCGATGGCGACGGCGACGGCGACGGAGAAAGTGATGTCGATGACATTTATTTATCCATTGCTGCACGCTAGCTCCCTGTTACGCAAAACGAAGTATTGAATGACTGGCTAGAAACATGGCATAATTGTGTCTCGATAAGCTCGCCTTTGTACATGTTTTTTTCTAATATTAAGTTTCTGTATTATGTTTTCTGTGCAATAAAGTATAAAGTAAGTATAAAGTCTCTGCCACCCCGTATGGGAAATAGCTTGACGCTATGTTAGTACTCACGCGGGGCAAGGGTCAGCTGGCACGTAGTAAGAGAGTGGGGTAGGCGTCCATTGTTCTGGAATATCCAGGTGTAACGTGTACTTCTTCAACCTGGACCCAGAGGTTTTCTCCTTCTTTTTAATTGAAGAGTGCTCCTGTAAGATGCAGAGAAATAACTTTTTTTATATAATATAATGTCATGTACTAACATTACATTAGAATGAACTAAATCATTCTTGAACCCATCACTATTTATTTTATATCAAAAAGCGGTAACATCGGAACTGTCATTTTACTTCATTATTATAAATAATAAGAGTATAGGTACTTACACTATAGTACACCAGCTGTATCAATTCGTTGATCTTTTCAGTAATGAGAGTCATAGTCAAGTTGAAGTGCCAGCGAGACGGTCCCTTGTCTCCTAGAAGATTCTCGAAGGGCTCCAAAGAACAGTCCAGCATTCTGCGAAGATAGCATTACATTTATATACAGGCACATACATTGCTTCTGGCCCCACACTAGGAAACCAGAAACAGCGAGACGTTACAAACATGGAAACATCCAAAAACCTTCGGATTTTATTTTCTCCCCAGCTGGGATTTGAACCCGGGACCTTTCGCTCGGGAAGCACGGAGTGATGAGTTGGGTCTATGGGATAAAGAGTGGAGGGAGACCGCTCAGGATCGGATAGAGTGGAAGAGGGGGAGAGAGGCCTTTGCCCAGCAGTGGGACATTACAGGCTATCTCAATTATCTTAATTATACGGAAGTTCTAACGGTGATGGAAAACATCGTGAGGAAACCTTCATTACATACTCCATATCTGCGGCGATGGGCCAGCCCCCTGGTTACGCAAAATGGAGTATTCGATAACTGGCTAAAACTGCGCACAATTATATTTCAGCCACCCCTTATGAAACATAAACATAAAACAAACATTTACATACAGGCACATACATTCCTTCTGGCCCCACACCAGGATACCCTGTGTCGTGGGAACCAGAAACAGCGATATCACAAACATGTAAACATCCAAGACCTGGTTATTTTGATGTTTCTAGCCGGGATTCGAACCCGGGACCTCTCGCATGGTCGGCAGATGCGCAACCGCCGCGCCACAGAGGTCGTCTTATATTACTACTTTATTAAATACTCCATTTTACGTAGTATACGATTTTAACATCAATTCCATTATACAATTATAAAGCCCTCGTGATTGTAGTTTCAGGAGCATTATCACCAGGTGAAGAGGTTGTCCACAATGTTTGTTGCAGTGAGCGTGCGAAATTCATTGTTTTGCTGAAGTTACTGGTTCTCGCAAGTTGTTAAAAGCTGTTAACTTAAAGTTGTGAATATTACGAAATGTTTTAGCGGTGATGATCATCACATTTCCATAGACAGGTTAGCCCCCGGTGACGCAAAATGGAGCATTTATTAGATAGCCAAAAGTGCGTGCAACTGTATTGTGCCAAACCGTATAGGAACAGGCGTGACGCAGGTTTGTTTGGTTGTGGCGCGATTTTTGGGCATCTTTGGGCCGCGGGAGATTCTTGGGGCGGTTTGTTTGTGTAATTATTTTATGTCTTTTGTTTTTTCCGTGTTTTATTTTTATATGGCGAAGCTGTTGTTGTGGATGTTTGACATTGTTTTTATTGGTTTATTTGCAATTAGTGTATTTTGTGATTGTAATAATGATAATGTACTTAATGAAATTGAATGAATATTTACTGGATGTAAAGTTAAGTATGAAATTGTTATGATTCTTCTGTTCATATATTTCACTATACGAACTATACACTTTTCAGTTGCACCCTCCAAGGCCCGTAATCTCAAAACGCTCTCAGCTCTGAGACTTATCTCGAGCCCATGATAATTATTTTTGCGATATAGCTGAAACATATTACAGACTTAAGTATCTAAATAAATAAATCAATTAAAGTTGTTTTATTTCATGAAAACTGTTACAAAACCCATAACAAGACTTCCCAGTAAGTAATTACAATACTTGTGTTGGGAGTGACTCACAACTTCTCTTAGGATTCTAGCGTACAGTTAATAGGTAAACATTTTCAATTATTAATACCTACGTTATGCAGCATAAGTTTGGTTTTTCCGAATTTCAACCTTTACCGCAACACACTTCTCTCTACATTGAATGCATTATGCAATTCCGATGCAATTAGATTATTCAATAGCGCTTGTACACTCAGCCACATCTAATAATCCCTTGATTCGATTAATGTTCGTAAGTGTGTAATTTGGCTCGAATAATTAACGCTGAGTTTAAGCTTTACGATTTTGTTTAAGGTTTGTCACCTTACTGTTCTAAGGGCGAGAATCCCATACGATTGTCATTTGTTTCTGATGCTAAGCAAATAAAAATCTTTATCTTTATCTGTAAGGATATGATAAAATTTAAAATTTGTTTCGTGCAACTAAGAGTAACAATAAACTTTTATAATGGGAGGAATGAAGCTGAAATTGCTGTACTCCCTTAGAGATGAGGAAAAGTTTAAAACTTTTAGGTAAACGCAATCAAACGATACGTACGACCGACCGTTCCGTTTATGATTTTCAGAGTACTCGCAAGGGACTCAAACCATGGATACTTCCCGTTGATCTAGCACGCTGGGTAGCGTAAGGACAAAAGAGTCCTTGGAACAATATTGACATTAAAATTATAAAAAAAAAAAAATTACATTAAAATTATTTTGACAGTGGGTACCAAGACGTCAATGAATGTCTAATTTTTGACGTTGGTACCCACTGTCAAACTAATTTTAATGTATTTTTTTTTTTTACAAAAAAAATAAAAAAAATGGCTCCAGTCAACCGGCTAGAATCATGTTTACTTATAATCGCACAAAAAACTGAATGCAGACACCTAACAATGGAAAAAAATGTACAAAGGCGAGCTTATCTCTAAGGAGATCTCTTCCTGCAAACTTCTTGGATGGATTTAACAATAAAATAAAGACTTTCTTTGCACAACGATAAATATTAAACATTTGGCACAAAGCATAGTCAATAGCTCAAAACCGGCGGCGGTGACCTTAGGGACATTTTTAATCGTTTAATTTGTTTGTTTGTTTGTTTGTTTGTTTGTTTGTTTGTTTGTTTGTTTGTTTGTTTGTTTGTTTGTTTGTAAGTTAGCTTAAGTTGTACATATTGTATTGTAATTACAGCATTAAATTTGAAAATAATAAAAAAAATGCTCAAGTAAAGTAAAAATCCAAAAACCTCGAAATTGAAGTTGATTTGGTCGGAACCCCTCTCGGTGCGCGAGACCAACACCCACTTGGCAGGTTATTTGCTTTTCAACAAATAAATAAACAACAAAATTATCTTCACAACAATACAGTGGGATTGTCCATCCGTTTGTACACAACATATCCATCAGGCGAGTAGATATGTGTGTCACTGTCGGCCCCGGGTCATTAGTTAACATTAAAATCACGTTAGTACGGCCCTGCTGTCCGGGGCAGGGACGGACTAGGGCGTAGGGGCAAAGGTGTATTTGAGGAAATGGGGTAACTTTCTTTCAGTGGATTTTTTAAATTTCTTTTCAGTGTTCGAACTCTCTAAACATGCGTAAATATTTGTATTTAAGGGGCTATGATTAAAACAAGGGTAGTATTTAAACGAGCGAGCGGCAAAAAAGTCTAACCTAACCTAAATGAAAACCCAACAAAGGGACTAATTTACTAACTGAGTCACAAGTCGCGGGGCGACTTGTCGCTCAGTCAAAAATTTAGTCACTCAGTATTTTTTTTGTGGATCATTTTATTTTATTCCTTAAAACAACTTAAACAACAAGATGTGAAAACTTTTGCACGTTTGACTATTTAATCGCACAAAGGTCTAATTGATGTCTACATTGCTCTTGACGCTAATTTTTAGGAACTGAAAAGTTCCCTTCTGCATCAATGCAAGATGAACCATCATGGCGACTTTAGGCATCTTGCATTGATCAACAAGTCTAAATTACAGACGGACAGCCAAAGGTATTTCAAGTTAAAATCTGCCCCTGTGTTAATGACTCTGAGATCCGGCCCTGACTCCACCAAATGTCAACAGCCCGCGACCCGCCTGACCGCCCCTGCAACTGTAAGTGATATGTGAATTACTGTTGACTCCGAGCTGTAAACTTAACGGCCATTTCGGATTTACTCTATTCAAACATCGTGAGGAAACCTTTATAAGTACTGGAGATCTCACACTTGGTCACTGCTTATAACTTAACAAAACGCTTGAAGGAACACTATCTTTCTCTACCTTAATATACCTTAGTATCTATGTATATATTATAATTTGTTTTTTGTTTTTATATGTATTTATTAGTAAGTAGTTTATTATATTAATATTTATCGTTATGCACTTATATAGGTAACTCACTAACTCCCGAACGCACAAACTCCACGTATTCCACATTACCTCCATATTTTCACTATGTACTTATCCTAAATTACACTTTGCCCCATACCCCCAACATTTAACTTAAGATTGTATGATTGTTTTTCTTGTTCGTTTGTTTGTTTTTAACATATGATTGGCTTTATTTATTTTTATTTTTCAGATCGTTTCTTGATGCTGCCTTTGGTGCATGGCGCCACTGGTGCATAATTATGCTCTTTCGGTGTATTTACTTTTACTCGGATTATACATTTAGTTTTAAGTTTCTAGTTTTAGGAAATGGCGTGAACTGAAAACCAGCGTTACGTGCAGCTCACTGCTACACGTAACATATGCTGAGTTCAAACCATTTTGACATTTAAACCTCAACCATAAACTGTGTACTATTTTTTTATTATTATCCCTGTGTTTATCAAGAAAGCGAGCACTATGTTCAACAACTTTCAGAGAGGGGGTCACGGTATTGGTGCGGATATCTTTGCGCCTCTCTAACAAACTTCCTAAACAAAATTTGGCCTTTTGATTGAGATGGCGTCAACTCAACAGCTGTTTTTCATTCAGAGTCAAGTTAGCAAAAATACAAACAGTGTGAAATTTGAAACGAATCGGAAAATTTCGAATGAAAAATATTCGTGATACCCCTCCACTTAGGTAAAGTGGGGTAAGACCTACGCAAAGCGAGCGAAGCTTGGGATATTAAGCTGAAATATGAACCTTATGAATGAACATTATTCATCTTAGGAACGGTTAGGCAACTTAAACGTTTAGCCATGTGTTTTTATTTTTTATTTTTAGTTCACGGCCCGGGATTTCATTAGGTGCCTTATTTATCCAAATAGCAGCGACATATGTAATGAACTATACAGCTTTCCAACGATTTTTTGGCACGCGATGACAGTTGGAACTAACGCTTAATGATAGGTTAATTGCGATAAGTTGCTTAGAACTAACGCCCCCTGTAAACGTTACTCAAGTGCTAAAAAATAGTTGGACTGTACTCATATAGCAATGACATAAACTCACTGAAAAATGTCCGCAATCTTGTCCGTGGTTCTGTTCAGAAGCTCCTGTTTTATCCGATCCTTCTCTCTCAGTTCTTCTGTTACCTTCTGCTGTTTCTCTACCTCTTCTATCAACTCCTGGAGTTGGGATTTTCTCTTGGAGTCTAAGTTCTCGTTCCAGTCCCTGCGATCCACTGTGAGATATAGTGAGTAATTGTGTTAATGTGTAATTTCATAATGTTACCAACCATTTCATGACATGGCTGACCAATTTACGAAATGGCGGTTAGGTTAGGATATCATGAAATTATCGGCCACATCGTAAAATGATAAATTTTATGAAACGACCACGACATATGCATTTCGTGTACTAATACGGAGTCATTTCAACGTCGGATTTTTAGGGTTCCTATCCTTAAACGGAAATGAAAGGAACTCTTATTTTAGTGTCACTTTGTTGTCTGTTCTTGTGTCAAGAACATACTTCATTTTATTTTAGAGTCAACTATGTTTATTTTTTGCGGATTCTAGGAATTAAGGGGCCTCACGAATAAATTAGGGGTGCTTTTATCATGTGTATTTCAGGAAATACTCGACTAATCGTAATCAATTTCTAGTATATGTAATTTGACTATATAATCTAGGGTTTTCAAGAAGGAAAACGTGTTTGGATAAAACTTTCTCGATAGAAAACAAATCCAAAGTCAACCCCTTTTTTCAATATTTTTAATATTGAAAAAAGGGGTTGACTTTGATAAACTTGATAAACTATCGAAATATAATCTGTGACGAAAACATAACGAAAACGCTCTGTCTGACGTTTATCTCTCTGTTGACGTCACACGCTCGTCTTGCTTGACTGAATAAATTTGCACATCCTTATAGGATAAAATATAGTTAAGTTCAAAAATTGTACATAACATCTTAAGCACCTATATTTGCAAATAAATATCTTTGACTTTGACTGAATCATAATGATGGTGGGTGTTCACTCACGAGCATGTGACGTCAAGCGAGTCATGTGACCGGGGCGCCATCGCCATTAGAAATACAGCGTTTTTGGCGCGGTTTTTTCAAATTCAGCTAATATTACATTTTCTTTTATCAGCAGCAGATATCCCGGAAATGTTCATGTAGTGCGCTTAAAATGTAATAACATTTATTTTAAAACTACTTCCAAAATGAGGCCAACACCATGCATGCGGGCGGTCTGTGATCAACTGATCAAACATACCGACATCCCGTCTCAGTATGTCAACATCTTTTGCTAGAACAATACTCTCGGCGCAGACGTCAGTTAGCAGACGGTAGATGCTGAAATTGTGATGTTCTCGAAGTTCAAAATCACTTATAATGTTCTCTATTTCTTCCACTTCTGTGTAGCTCTGAAAAGATGGCGTAAGTTTTTGTAACACTAGTTAGAAGTCAGAGACTATATATCCAATTGACTGCGCCTGTGGGGAATGCGGCTCGCTAAACATTCGTTGTATTCAACGTATGCAACCTAGGTACGATGACGGGCCGCCAGACAGTTTCGCAGCGGCTGACTGATCACAGCTCTCTTACCTCGTCCCCCGCCGCCCGTAAATTGGTGAGTTGTGTTTCAAAGGAAAATGTATCTATGCGCTCTCCACTGGGTAAGTGCTCCCTGTTAGAAGTAAACTCACTTTCTAGCCACGTTCACAGTTCACGATTGTGGCTCTGTCTACCATGCGAGAGGTCCCGGGTTCGATCCCTGGCTGGGGATACAGAAAACAAAAAAAAAACCCAGTTCAATTCACAATTCAATTCACAATTCTTTATTGCACACAATAATTTAAACAGTTACATTAGAAGAAAACACATGTACAAAGGCGAGCTTATCTCTAAAAAGAGATCTCTTCCAGCAAACCAGGCGTGAAAGGAAAAATTATATAATGAAAGGGTAGGCAGTGCACAATAACAAGTTTAAATAAAATATAAACGAACAAATACTAAATACAGAAGAACTACTACTACTTATACATACTGATATACTACATACACTTTACATATAAGAAATATATACATACAATAACTCCAGTTCAACTTAAACATAAACATTCATACAAGGTGTAAATTAATTAACGCAAAATGAGAAACTACTATGTTAGGGACATCATTCTGAGCAACTTTCATTATGAAACCGATTTGATCAGAGCAACTTTATTTTTCACTTCCAAATACATTTTGGCCTAAGTGGGTCAGCTGGTTTGTATGGAGGAGTGAAAAATAAAGTTGCTCTGATCAAGTCGGTTTCATCATGAAAGTTGCTCAGAATGATGTCCCTAACATAATAGTTTCTCATTTTGCGTTAATTAATTTACACCTTGTATGAATGTTTATGTTTAAGTTGAACTTAGAGGACATTTAAGTTGAACTTAGAGGACATTTAAGTTGAACTTAGAGGACATTTAAGTAGTTGAATTTAGATAAAACAACAAACAATAATGATGCCTAGTCTATAATACGGTACATATTTTCCGGTAAGCCAGTTTCAAATTAAATCTTCATATAAATATCTATCAATAAAAGTCACCCAGTATACTTACAAAAATTTCATCCAATATCTCCTGGTGATGCTCTATGTCCTTGTTAATACTTTCTCTTTCCTTCTCCTTCAACTCCACTTCTCTCCTCTCCTGCTGCAAGTTGACTCTCTTCACTCCCTTTTTTGAGAGGAACTCATACAGTTTTGCTTCGTGGTCGAGGGCCTTTTGTATATCACGCATTTCCTGAAATTCAAGATAACCACTTTTATTGCACAAATAATAATTGAAACAAAAAGTAAACTTTAGAAAAAACCGACTTCCACAAACCCTATTTGATTAGATTGAGTTTAATACAAACTGTAACCCCTTACCCCCCCCCCCCCCCCCTTGGGGAATTCATTTTGTCAAATCCCATATCAGTGCTACCCCATGCTACTAAGAAACCCCTGTACAAAGTTTAGGTAGTCCACCGGTTTAGGCTATGCGTTGCCTGCCCGTCAGCCACGCATTGTATTTGTACCTAGTATTGAGCAGATCTGGTGGCCATATGTGGTCTTCATCAGCAGTTCCGCATCACAATATTATGCTTACCATGTACATTTGCACGAGTTATTATGAAAAACACAAAAATAACTATAGGTCTGCCTATAATATTTGAAGAGTTCCCTCGATTTCTCCAGGATCCCATCATCAGATCCTGACCTGGTGTAGATGGGACCAATGGGAAGGTAAACCCTCTCAAACAAAAAATAATTTTCCAAATCGGTCCATCCGTTTAGGCGCTATCGGGGCACATACATTAAAAAAAAAAACAAAAAAACAAACATCCGGACGAATTGTAAACCTCCTCCTTTGGGAAGTCGGTTAAAACAATACCATAAACAAAGGAGAGAACGTGTACTCATGTATAGAGACAGGAGATACAAGATATTTCTTCCAGCAAACCTAAAATGGTCACAATGTAATAAGTAGTAATTTGAAATAGTATCAAATTTTGATGTATGCACATAATATACAGGGTGACATTTAATTAGCTGACCATATTTTGGGGAATGCCAGTAACCATCATTATGAACAAATTTTTCCCAAGAAACTTAAAGTCACAAATGAAAAAAAAATTTCGTCCCCCAGTACATTGCCCCGATCAGCTGATTTCAAGTTACTATGGGAGACCCAAAACATTTTTTCGTTTGCGACCATATGTTCCATGGGGCAAGAATGTTCATAATGATGGGTACTCTATCATTCCCCAAAATATGGTCACCTAATTAAATGTCTAGTGAGTGCTCCGTGGTCTAGTGGGTTTCACCTTGCTTCTCACGCAAGAGATGCAGGTTCGAATCCCGGTGCTGACCATGTACCAATAAGATGATTAATTTGTCTTAAGTACATTATCGGACACTCCGTGTTTCGGATGGCACGTTAAGCTGTAGGTCCCGGCTACTATCACTACTTCATAGTATGTAGTAGTCGTAAAAAAAGAAAACCCCTCCACCAACCCGCACTGAGCCAGCGTCGTGGAGTATGGCTCAATATTACTCGGATCCGAGTAAAGGCCTGTGCCCCTCGGTGGGGACATTAATGGGCTACATTTACTTACTTACTTTAATTAAATGTCACCCTGTATACCTCATAAACAGCCAAAACGACAAAATTATGAGGTAAGTATGTACATAATTAAGTACATACATATATTACCTCTGTGGCGTAGCGGTTTTGCATCTGCCTACCATGCGAGAGGTCCCGGGTTCGAATCCCGGCTGGGGACAAAAAAAAAGCCCCCAGGTCTTGGATGTTTGTGATGTCGCTGTTTCTAGTTTCCACGACACAGGGTATCCTAGTGTGGGGCCAGAAGCAATGTATGTGCCTGTATGTAAAAAAAATAAAATATACCTCGTAAATAGCCAAATGACAAAATTATCTCAACATTGATTTTTGACATCATTCAGACACTTTTGCTGTCTAGATATTTATACAGTTTGTGATAACAGGCACATAATAGAGTCACGCCATTTCCCATACGGGGTGGCAGAGGCACAATTATTTGTGCCCACTTTGAAGCCTTTTTCTTTACTCCGAGTTGTGTGACAGGGGGCTAGCCCATCGCCACAGATTTAGAGCAATGGAGGTACTATACTTGTTTGTGATATGTGGATCTATTTGAGTAGCGTGCTCACATTATGTCTGATGCTTACCGTACAAAAGTTTTATTTCAGGTCATATTTAAATCCAGACGTTTGCGACTAAAAGTTTGAACTAAATTATATATATATATTGAATATTTTATATTCCTTTTATACTGAAATCTAAGCAATCTTTATTCTAAATAAAGGTGCCATACATAGCTCACGCGATGTAAAGTTTGTGTTAGGGTGTGTTTACATACAAAAATAAAACTTATCGTCAGTTTTTAAGGTGAGTGGTAGCCGAAAGCGAAATCTTACGACTACTGCCTATTTACATACATACATACATGTATACGTAAATAGGTCGGGTAAAAGTCTTTTCGTATTTTTCTTATGTATAAACTTGTAATAAATATCTTTGGCTGTATTATTTAATTTTGTATCTGGCTGGTTTTGATGTCATTAAAAAGTTTATATTTCAAAAAAGGAAAAAATATAGAAAAATGATATTATTGTCTATTTTTCATTTGTTTTTCTTTCCGTCAAAACGAGTGAATCCAATTAAGAAATTCGATACATTTTAAAGTTATACTAAAGTAGGAAGAAATGCAATGCAAGCCACGAAAAAAAATGTGCTGTTTATGGACCTAATGCAGTCAGTAAGAGTAGCACAAAGTTTGTTTGCGTTTTCAATCCGGATTGTTTTGTCAAAGATGGTCCTTTGTTCGCCCTGTTCCGGTCTTCATATGAAGAAACTATCGCCAATTATGCTCATGCCTTTAATTTCTGTCTACACCTCTTCAAAGAAAAAGGCTTGAACCTAATAAATACGCCATCTTCTTATAATTATAGAATTATAGATAGAGACTTGATGTGACATGCTTCATAGAGTTTCTTGGACACCCGCCCGCCCTGGGGTATGATTCTCGCACATTCGATATACGATATCTACTCCTATATCGGGTGATTTTGTATGGCAATCTGTCAATATAGGTCTCGATATCCATATATCGAAGGCGCGAGAATCGACTCGCTGATATCAACCAACCCACCCCCGGTAATGTGCCAAAGCCTGTAGATGTAAACTTGCATTTAGAACGTTACAAATTATCGTGTTTTATTTTGTCGACTTCACACGCCTGCCTGACAGGACATGGACAAATGGCGGCTCGTATTTAATCGTTCTACAAAGTTGTACGATGTTTAAGCGGGGAAAATGTATGGGGTTTGGTCGTGGAAAGAAAATACGTCCGTGGTCTAGCGGTAACACCGACCTGTCACTGACCTGTGTGTGTGTTAGTGCTTACATGTAGATACCAATGTGATAAATAGTTTGTATGCACCTATCTCGCTGACATTTGGATAAATTGTTTACCCAATCAAAAGCTAGGTATGGTTAATTTATACATAAGGTTCATTTCAGCTAAATATTCTAAGCTACGCTGGCTTCTTGTTGTTATTGCATATATTCATCTGCATGAGATTTATAAATGACAGATTGATCTGTCATATTACATCCAAAATATTTCTATGATTGATCTGTTCTGGACTTATCGAAACTGCTTGAGACAGACCCTGAATTAAATCAAATAAGTCTCTTGCATAGCGCAACACGGCCTCCTGTCTATTGCATTTACGCCATCTTGCAAAAACTCAATCAAAAGCTCGACTGTCGGATATTGCAGATTTTTAAACGATTTTGACCATGATTGATTAAAATCAAAAGGCTACATAGGCGCACGCAACTATGTCTATAGAAAAAGGAGTGGTCCTATGTTGTACACATATATTTTATAACATGGGAAACAAATCCTGATATTGAGGAGCCATTTTGCCATAATTACTTACAAAGTTTTATTTATTCCCCTACTCATTCAAGTTCAGTTCAGTTCAAAATTTTTATTGACCATAAAATCATACATATTACTTAGTCAACGTCAATATAATATTAATATTTTTGTATACTACCGCCAAGTGCCAAAGTGTTGCTTTTCAACCCTTTCAACCTTTTCAACGCTTCAATAGCTACAAACAGACACCAAATTACCTGAATCTGAACATACTGGTCAGTCTTCCCCTTCTCCTGAACGGATTTCAATTTCATGACAATCTCTTCGCGCTGGTCGTAAGCCACTGTCGACGATTCTATCAGCTCGCTGAGAAACTTCTTGCCTTTCGTCAGAACTGCTAGAAGGTTTGACCAGGCCAGGTTGAAGTTTGCTCTGTAATAAAGAAATCGGTTAAGTGCGAGTCCGAATTCAAAGGGTTCCGTTCTTGTCGTCTTTTGCAAGGTATTAGCGAGCTGCAACTGTAATTGTAGTCGTTGAGCGAATGTAAACCAAAAATAATAGCGTGTACCTGATGTAATAGCCCAATATCGCGATTTCTAGAACTAACATCTATTTATATTTAGTTGTTGTTAGTAGGTCCATGACATAGACATAGACATAGACATCATTTATTGATAATATTAATTACACGTCATGGATGGACAGACGGATGGACAGACAACGAGGTGACCCTATAAGGGTTCCTTTCCTTTATAGGATCTGAACCCTAATAATCGGCGAAGTGCGAGTCGGACTCTGGCACGGAGTGTTCCGCACCATCGCATACAAAAAAAAAAACAATTATAAGAATTAGTTAATTTATCAAAAATAATTATTATTGTACTTTTTGATAAATTGTACTAATTATACACATAATTTTGAGACACATTAGTTTGGGGGTCTGGGGTTTTTTTTACCAATCTCCTTTATCTCTGAGGTCTGTCAGGAAATGCCTCGCCCGAGGCAATTCGTGCGAGGCACGTCCTGACAGACCGAGAAAATACCTCGCGAGGCTGCCACGCGAGGCTGCTCGCTCAGTCAATACGCAGCTAATGATGATACTGTCCGTTGCCGGACCTACAGATAGGCTGGTGGTCTAATCGAAAATACGTGCAAATGAAAGCAACAACAAACATTTATTCTATTCTATTAGAGGCGTTACCTATCTCTGAGCATATGCTCGATCTCCTCCCGAATCTTCAGGTTCTCAAACTGGACTGTGTTGAACCTCAACATGGCGGTTTCCAGCTGGTTCTCAGTTGACATCAATCGCAGCTCGCCCTGTGTGCGACGCTCTTCTATCTGGAGAAGGAGTATTTCGAAGTAAAAGAAGTTGCCTTTAGGGACAAGTCCCGGGGTTCTTCTTCTTCTTATTCTTCTTTAGGGGGTTGTAGTGCCTGCACCTAGCCCATTTGAGTAACAATTTCGGTAACGCTGATTTGCAAAGTTACACCATGACCTTGGTATTAGTTAACACGGTAAATTATTCTGATAAACTCTAGGGAGTGATTGGCCGTCACTCTTTGAGTGGTCATTGAGCATTCGGTTAGAGTTACCTGTCCCATATTAACGGTGACTTGGCTGCGAAGTTCCATCATATTTTTCATGTTGCTTTTTATGAGACCTTCCAGTTCCTCCATAACATTAACGCCACCTGTTGATACAATACATAAAAAAGATACGCGTGTAGCACCGTACACGTGTTAGAAGTAAAACTTCTGTAGCTAGATCATTAAGTGGTACCTATACTATACACCTATACCTACCTATACTAAAAGAGATTTAAATTTCCAATTTTGAGATCCAATCTCTGCTTGAAGTTACTTTTAAGTTTCAGACGTCCGATTATTTGAAATTATTTTATACTTGTACTTACTTTTAATACGTCATGTCATTTATTTCCCACCATTCCTTATCTACAATTTGTCGCGCTCGTGGTGATATACTTAACTCATTCAATAGTGTCACTACTATTTGCATCTCGCTCAGATTATATACCATCTGACGTCACGTCTTTAAGCCGTCTCGCTCAAATGTATGCATTGCTTTGCTTGTTTTAGAAATCCATATCGACCCGTGTGACATTGATGAAACTCTTTTCTTACAAACTGTATGGATCGCATCGCACAGCTGTCAAACATAAGTTCCGGTTCCAACAAAGAGGTTGAACGAAGTAGTTTTTGGTCACGTCACTGGTTTTGTTTATCCCAGCCAGCGGCGGCGGCGGCGGCGGCGCCATCTTGGCCATACCGGAAATCAAGAACTCGTGGAAGAATGCTTAAAATAATTTTTATTTGTTAACGTTTCATCAGGTTTTTCTCTCACTAATTAACATTCTTTATTGTACGAATGTATTATTATCTTATCTGATTAGTTAAAAACCGTATTGAAAATAGTTGCGGTTTTAAAAGTCTTCAGCCGACCCTGACGTCACCGATTCCAATTTCCGTTACATTTCTTAGCCACTCGTGATAGCACCCGGCTAGTATCAATTGAAAAGCAAATATATGAATAACCCACAGTTGAGAGGTTAAATAAATTTTACCCCCGTGCCCCAAGAAGTTTTACTTCAAAAACTTTTATAAACAGAACAATACATAGCTTCTCGCTCCATAACCTATGTTGCTTACACTGTATAGCTGTGGCGAAGTTACAAACTTAACCCTTAACTACTTGTTGGTTGATTGTCCACAAAATACCCGGATTGGACAGAAGGATTATGCATCCCACCCACCAGATTTTCAACCTTATGGCTGGGTAATAAATGCCCAATGAAAAATTCTGCATGCTCAGACCCAAATAAGGATTGATAAAAGTCCTGGACATGTTTTTTAGGCCGTTTCCAAAGGGCGCCAAACGGGACTCAATTACTAGATTAATCTAACTATAACTCAGATGGGAGAGCCGAAATGTCCACAGAATGCATCGATTGAAGTCTTTGACAGAATGTGTATTTATTTCCATCACCGCTACAGCAATAAACAATGAACTACGCTGTCATTTTTTTGTCCGATGATACGGAACCCTTCAAGTGTAAGTCCGGCTAGCCCTTGGCCATGCGTGCTATGCCCGCGTTCAGACTCAGTAAGGTTGCTCACTCTTTTATGGGAGTGTGTGATAGTTTTTTTTTTATAATAAAATACCTAATGAAGCAACAGACCTACCAGAAAGGAGGTTCAAAAACTATGTCAAAAACGGTTTATTGAAGAAGTCTTACTACAGTGTAAAATAATATTTAGATGACAAAACTGCATGGTCTTTACCATCTCAGCGCACAGAAATCCAAAGAGGGGCGATGGACTGAGTCAGTACGTCTCTCCTCGGTGTATTTCCTTAGACTTAAGTAGAAATACATAACATTGTACTTTTAAGGCTCTGACATTTTAAAAGAGGTACGGGGGAGTTTCTTGCCCTTCTTTGCTCCATCCCTAAGCCCACAACTTCCGAACGGGCGGTAGTATACAAAAATATTAATATTATATTGATTAAGTAATCTGTATGATTTTATGGTCAATAAAAACATTTTGAACTTGAACTTGAACTTGCCATTTTCTTTTTAGTAATTGTATATCCCTGATTCATCAACACTATAAAATCAAACCAACCTTCACAATCAGTATCTATTTGATTTTGATTGATGAGAGCATTTTTCAGGTCCACCTTCATTCTTTTGTCTCTCTTCTTGTGCACTCCAGATCTTGCAATCTGAAAATATGCAGAAATGTAATCAGCTCATAGAATAGGCTTGTGGCCAAGTCAATCCAATAAATCTCGGAACAAGTCTTAAGTTGAAGCATTATGTACAATATGGCTTGACATTCTCAGAATTCTATATTTCCAGCAGATATATTTTATAAAGTCAATTTTGTGCAAAAAAAGACAGCATTTGATGGCACTTTTACATGACGTCATTCTGTTGTTTTTCATAGAACTCAGGAACAAAAGTTCCGTTTTGACAGTTCATAAAAAGTATCTATTTTGACTTGACGGGCCACAAGCATATTTTACTATTGTTCCTTCAAAATCGTAAAATTATAAAGGGCAGCTTGAAAAGTTCTGACAGTTGGGTTGGCCACTAGACTAACCCAATGCACTCTATGAACACAAAAAAAAAAAAACAAAAAGTATTTATTTACCAAAACAAATGATGCTCAGTTTAGTATTATGCTTATGACCCACACACTAGGTATAACCTGTATCGTGGAGGTCTATAAAGAAATTTCAGTGTTGTGTTGTCAAGAGTTTGGGACAGCAACAACACTGACTGAGCCATCGTGATTAAGTACATATAGCTTAATTTTAATCAAATTCGGGTGAAGCCCTGCGCCTATTGGTGAAATAGATAGACAGATAAAAGATTTATTCATTAGACAGTACAAACACATAAATTACAACAATAAGAATAACAATAATCAATAAAATACAATTAGCAACATATTCACAATAATTAACAACAAAACAAAATAAAATCAAGATTGCTGGTATGGGCCACTATGTGGTCATGTGATTGTACCCGCGACAATGAAATGGCCCTGACTCAGCAATGTCACAGACGAGTCTGTGACGCTGGTATTCTGCCAGGGCCAGAACGGACGCACAGCGGTGGCTCAAGTACACAATTTTAATTTACATTAATAACTAACAAATCAATGTAAATTAAGTAGGTATGTAAAAACAAAAATAAAAAATAAAAATATTTAAAAATCTACTTAAAGCTAAATATAAATGATGATTGTACTGTGAATTAAAAATTTAATTGAAATAATTTGCTGCAAGTCCATGCACAAATCTAACCTGTTGACTTGCACCTCCGCGTTTGCTTTATGAAATGAACTAGGGTCATCATCATCAATGAGGTTGGGTGGAGGTGAGATATGTCCTGTGCCCCTCGGTGGAGACATATTTACCTTCAAATCCTTGCCCATATTGACATACTCTTTCTTGAGTCTCCTCAGTAAACGATCCTGTCTTCGGAACTGGGGATGTACTCCGACTGTCCTGTTCTGACGGTCTGTTTGAATCAGCCGAACCTGAAATAAATATAATAGAACATGTTTTTAGGGTTTCGTATCTCTGAAGGAGAAACCCTTATAGGATCACTCGTGCCTCGTGCGTCTGTCCGTCCGTCCGTCCGTGTGTCACAGGCAATTTACTCAGAACACATTGGACCTATGAAGTAAAAAATTGGTACACATATCTGTGACCCAAAGACGTGATGTAAATATATAAATATGGAATATGGGAGCCACTTTTGGGGGGCCAAATGAGAAAAATTAACTTTAAAAAAATCTAAATATGCCGTGTGACATATAAAATGAAAGCGCATGGTGTGATGTATTTTTATAATATTTGTAGGACTTTATTTGAAAAAAAAATATGCTCAATAATATGACCGATTCGCATGTCATCAAAACCTAGGGTACTTACCGAAGTCCCAAAAATCTAAAATTTGGTATGTTTGCACCCAAATCCCATAAAAACTCCGAAAACCACAACTTTAACCCCCTAACCCCCTAAATCTGGGGTGCAAAGTTTGTATGAAAAACTGAATTTTAGGGTACTCTTGTTAGGGTAGGTTGTGTATCTCTACACTCTATACGAGGAGATGATATGAATAATAATAATAATAATAATAATCTTTTTATTTCAGGTATAAAACCCATATTGACAGATGAAGCCTAGCTCTAAGAGTCTTGAACGTAAGCGATGGACCTTTTAAACTGATTGTTGTACACATGGGTCTACCCCCGCTCAGCTATCAACCTTTCTCATCGAAACTTGGTTTGCTGGAAGAGATATCTTTTTAGAGATAAGCTCGCCATTGTACAATTTATATTACCTACCGTGTTTTGTTAACTTTTTTTGTGTGCAATAAAGAAATTATGAAATTATGGACCGCCCTCCTAATACGTAATAACAAAAAGTATGCAACTGAAACAGTAGAAGTGAAATATAAGTGTTCTCTTGGCTTTCTTCAGGTATGTTTTAGCTATTTTTAACGTCACTCAAATTCATAATGGAAATGGTTGCACAAAACTACGGACATATGGATGATGTTAAAACGAATGTTGATCTTTCTCCAGTGATGTAATTTTACAGCTTTATTTATTTATTCATTATATAAATTTAAGATTTTCGTAAAAGCACTTCGGTTTCGTAAAATCTTTGAACCATTTGGAAAATAATAATAATATTAGAAGAATTATATCGGAATACACTAACAGAATTTAAAGATGTTGATCCTACACTAAGGCCTTACATACCTAAGCAGAAGCCGGGAAGACAATTTGCCGTCGTAATACACACAATAAATGTAAAAATTCTACCTAACTTCGTATCTACTGAAACCGATTTCATAACCTTGCAAACAATCATTTACTGTGCAGCCCATACAGCCATTACTTTCAATGGAGGTAAAATACACAAACAACAACAGCACCCAAACAATAGGAATCGTACTCCAGCATGGCAAATCCGACTTGAAAAAAGAATAGCTGATCTTAGAGCAGACATAAGCAGGCTAACACACTTCATAAATGGTAACGCGAGCTATACATTATACCAACATGTTGAACGTATAAAACTACAGTACAGAGTTCACTCACAATACGAATCAGACAATACAGACCTCCCTCACTTTCTAGACACACTGAAACAAAAACTAAATGCCTTGGCTAGCCGTCTGCGTCGCTATAAAATGACAACCCTCAGGAAAACGCAAAACAAGACATTCTGCACCAATGAAAAACAATTTTATAGGAACTTACTTAACAAGCACTCAAACAATAGCACAGAACCATTAACAGAAACACCTACACCAGAAGCATTACATGACTTCTGGTCTAAGATATGGTCGAACCCTGTAGCGCACAACAATAGTAACTGGATCTCAGAAGATCACGATACTCTGCAAAACGTACCAGCAATGATATTTGAAGAAGTCACTTTGGACTTGTTGAAATTAGTCATAGCTAAAACTCATAACTGGAAGGCCACCGGTTCAGACAAAATACATAATTACTGGTACAAAAAACTAACCACTATCCACCCAATCCTACTAACACATATAAATAAATTTTTGCATAACCCAGACCGCATGCCACCTTACATTACCCAAGGAACTACTTATATGCTACCGAAAGACTTAACTGATACCAAAAATCCCGCTAAATACCGACCCATAACTTGTCTCCAAAATATATATAAAATAATAACCGCTTGTATTAGTCAGCTTGTATACAAACACGTCAACAACCATCAATTGTTAGCTGAACAACAAAAAGGATGCCGTAAATTCAGTCAGGGATGTAAAGAACAGCTTATAATAGATACCGTTGCATCGAAACAAGCTCTCCGGAAGAATAGAAATATTTACACGATGTATTGGGTATGAGCCTATTTGCAGAGTTAAGATTTAGAGAAACGACGGTTTAGTAGTTTAACTCAATTCCTTATATTGGCGGGAATTTACGTACTTAGAAGGCTATACGACTATGTCCTATCAGCTTGAGAACACACCAGAAACAAGGAGGGTCTGGGCGGTTACAACGCCTTTTATAACACAGCTATGAACTAACTTTTTAAATACAGAGTAGCCAACCAAACATCAAGTATGGCGGTTTCACAGATTAGTTTTTGTACAATCGATTCTCAATCGAATAATCCAACACGCCCCCTCAAAAACTGATCATAATTTTGAAATCATTTTATAATTTATAATTAAGGTATACATATTGCAATACCTACACAGAACATATTTCCTTCCAAGTAACTGCTGGGAGTAATTATATATTGTTATGATCCAACATTCGTTGCAAGGACTAGGGAAAACCCAGAAAAACCTAGTCAGATCATGTCATAATAATTTAACTTAATATTATCATTTTTAAACAATGATTTTGTTAATGTACCTAATTGTAACACAATAAACATTTATTGTAGACCCATGTCCACTCTTAATTTTTGAAAACTGATTGTTGCGGCTTCGTCATCAGATGTGCCAGTTGTGCACCTGTTGGTATGTAATTTAATTTAATTACATTTTTCTCTACTTTTTCACGGGTCAAGTAATATTTAATATCTATATGCTTGGACCTTTTGTGGCTTGTAGGATTCTTCGCAACACTGATACAGCCGTTATTGCTTCAAAAATGGTAATGGGTGTTACAATTTGTATGTTATTGCTTAACATTAGTGATTTTAACCATGAAGCTTCCTTTACAGCCTCATACAGTGCCATATATTCCGCTTCTGTCGAAGAAGCTGCAACGGAGGACTGTTTCTTACACATTCTGTACACTTTCTGTACACCATGTTATTGTACAATTATGGAAAGACTAAAATATATATCCTGTTGTACTACGTGTATCACTTTTATCTCCACCTCAATCGGAATCTGCATATCCACACAGTACATTCTCAAAATTACCTCTTTTATACACTAATTTTAAATCAATTGTGCCCTTCAGGTATCTAAGCATTCTTTTAAGACATTGCCACAACTCCTTATTATTCTTATTTGTGTATCTGCTCAATATATTGACACTCGCACTTAGATCTGGCCGAGTACATAGCATAACATACATCAAACAGCCTATAAGGATTTTACAGGGCGCATCATATTTAACGTCTGAATTCAGAGCCTCATAATTAGGTTTACTTTCTAGAGGAGTACTTGCTGGATTGCAGTCCTGCATATTATATTTACACAGTATTGGTTTTATATACAAACTTTGATCTAATGTACCATTTTATCTAGTTATTCTTATACCTAGAAATAATTTTATCTCATTCATATGAGTCATTTTAAATTTTCTCATTAGATACATTTTAAAATTATTCATTGTTTGGACATCGCACACGCAACGACTAAATCATCGACGTATAGTACTATATAAATGTTTTTATGAATTTCTCCTTTATCTAATACATGTATACACTTATCAACATCCGAATTTTGAAACCTTTCTCTTTTAGAGATTGCTCAAAGACTTCAATCCAACATCTTGCAGCCTGCTTGCATACTTTGTTGCCTGTATAAATTACCCTTCAGGAATTTCCATGTAGATTTTTTTTATTTAACTTACCATTTAAAAAGGCAGTTTTAACATCTAAATGATGAACCAGTAAGTTATTTTGATTTGCAAAAAGTAATTATCAATCTAAAACTAGCAATCTTAGCTACAGGCGCAAATGTTTCATTGTAGTCTACTAGATATTCTTGACTAAAGCCTCTAGCTATAAGTCGAGCTTTATATCTTAAAGGTTTTTCATATTCGTTATGTTTGATAGTGAAAATCCATTTACAATTGGTATTGTATTGACCAAGTATTATTTTTCTTAAGGGAGTTTAATTCATATTTTATTGCGCTATCCCAATGAATTCTATCATCTCTAGTTTTTATCTTTTCAAATGAACTAGGTACTTTACAAATCAATGATTGAGCACACTGGTAAATATTCATCATCAGTTTCATCATAAGATCATGACATACACCGACCTCTGATTCTATCGCTCCTCCTCAATTAATTACTTTTACCTTTTTATTAATCTGTGCTTTTACTCTCATCTGTGATTTTAATAGATATGTCATTGTTTTGCGTTTTTGGGTCTGGGTCACTACATAATTTACGAATTTTGTTTGGACTGTGGTCAGATTTCACCTGATCTGCATCAGAGTTATTTCTACACTGAGACTTTGACACTGATTTAGATAGACCATCATTATTATCAGTTTTGTCATGAGAATTTTGAACATTCTCTTCAGGCTTAAACTTAGGCCTGGATTCCTTGGTTGGAAATTTGTCTCATTTAATATAACTTTTATCACAGTCACAAACCTTTCGCATTCTACACTCCAAACTTTATATCCGTTTGGTTCATAGCCCACCAGTTTTTTTTTTCTTTTTTTTTTAACGATTTGTCGTCAAACTTTTCCTTACTGGTTTTATTATGGACATAGACTGTAGCACCAAAAACCCTCAGGTATTTTAGAACCGGCTTTTACCAAGCCATAACTCATATGGTGTCTGAGATTGTTTCAATGCCCTCGTTGGTGTTAGATTTATTAAATGCACTGCAGTTAAAACTGCTTCGCCCCAAAATACTTTATCTAACTTTGCCTCATGAATCATAGCGCGGGCTTTCTCAGTTATCGTTTTTACCATACGATCTGAATCACCATCGAGTTGAGGCGTTCGTGGAACCGTTAAATGATATATATACCTTTTTGCACGCATTTTTTTTTTTTTTTTTTCTCGGTGGATAAATACTCGCCACCGTTATCACAGTAGAGATTTACTAATTTTGAATTGAATTTAGCCTCACACTTTGCAAAAAGTCTTTGAAACAAGCGAACACATCTGATTTATAAGTTATTTATCAGGTAAGTTACGCAATAGTGTGTGAATTGATCGACAAACAATATAAAGTAATTTTTGTTATCAATTGTTGGAGGAGTGATAGGCGCGCACACATCTGAATGGCGCTATACAATGGTCGCTTTACTGGCTATTTATCCTTACTCTCTGTTACTACCGATCGTCTGTTTTCCAGTAATGCACGGTTCACACAATTTTTCGTTAGGAACCACTGATTCAATTAGTTTTATATCGTCCATCATATCAATGCATTTTATTTCCTGGAATTTATTTTTACTCAATCGTTGATGCCATAATTCATAGTCACTGTTGTTCGTGCATATTTGGGAAACAGAGCGATGCACTATCACAGATAACATTATAGCAAATTAGTTGTTTCAACACATACCATTCATGAGCTTCTTACCACCTCAGTCAGTGATGTGGGCTCCATGTTGGTCGAAAACAACGCTCAGGCTGGCTCGCTGCATTTTGGACACCGACAGCAGGTTGTACGGCACTTCGGGGCAGAAAAGCACCTGTGTCGCTCACAACTTGAATTGATCCCTTCTTCGTAGCTGAAATAAATTGTCCAGTTTTAGCAATTAAAATTTAACTGGTGTGTACGGTCACGCCGCACAATATTGTGATCAGCAACCTAGTTTAAGTCACGCGTCATGCGAACTTACTAGTATGATATTTAACTATAACTTAGCCGAGTCTTTATACAACTGTATACCTAGTAACATCAATAAATAGTAATCCAGCAATAATTCTGGTTTAACTCATAACTTCAACAACTACTTCGAGTGTGTGGGATAATCTCGTAAACTACGGGTTAGACTATACATGGTGTGGTTAGGTTTGAGCAGATGTAGAAGAAAACTTCCCTGTTTATGATGTGGTCGGACGCTCCAGAGTCCAACAGGAACGTTATCCTGTTCTCCAATCGCTCGTCCTCTTGTTGGTAGTCGCCCGTCATGAATGCGAAGCCTGAGAACTCATCTGGCGCGGGCGTCGATTCTTCGTTCAGCTGCGCCGCCGCATGAACTTGTCAGTCTCATCAAGTTTTGCGCCGGCCGCCAACAACTCCGAAATCAGCTCGTCGAATGTGGTGAAGTGGCTCACGAGGGGAATATCACTTTGAAGTTTCAGCGCAAGTAACGTCTTACGTAATGCTAACTGCGTTGCAATACTTTTTCGCTCGTACAGCGCGTCGAGACTTTTATTATCATTTTGGGGGTTCTTCGTCAATCACTTTCATTAAGCTCATCTCACTTAGTAACGCGCGAATTCGAAACTTCCATGCTGCGTATTTTTCACCAGCAAAAAGGTTGGATTTTACGTTTTGGTCTTTTCGTTTCCATTTTTGAAATTTAGTTAATATTTGCACAGTAGATTCATTTCGCGGCACTGGGCCCATAACCTATTGGGTATGAGCCTATTTGCAGAGTTAAGATTTAGAGAAACGACGGTTTAGTAGTTTAAGGCGCCCGTCCAGCTAAAATGCCCAACAGATTGAGTTATTCCAGCAGATTGAGACACTTTCTGAATCCAGAAAAAATATATGTTATAAAATAGTCCCTTTCCTAAAAATTTAGTGTTTGAAAAGATCATAATGTCATCATAAAGTATATGAAAAAAAATATAAACGAATAGTCCTTTTTTACCTAAATCGAGTTATTCCAGCAGTTCTACGAGGAATATTGGTTTGATTCTTGTGTCTAAAAATAGGTAATCGAAATATCTTAAAGTTTAGTGTTTAACATTTTAGAATTAATCGGCGATTTCGAATCAATCTTCATTTTATCACTTGCGCTGAAATAAATTGCATGCGGGTATGCGCGAAGGCGACGGGAGGCATTACCGCTTAGGCTCTCGAAGGGAGAGGTTGTGTCGCTCGTCTCAATAAAAGTCAGTCATAAAATAATTGCTACGCGGCATCGTCATGGCATAATAAAATACGGTTTTTCCTCCTCAAAAGTAGCCAAGGCCTAAAAAATTTATGGGATTCGTCTTGATACTCCTGAAAATTGGTAGTACGGTGTCTTACTGGTAGTCAGTAGGATTGAAATAGTAGTTTATGAAACTGTTCCATAATGAGGGGTATTAAAACACGAGTGGGTGTTTTTGATAGTATCCCACGAGAGTTTTAATACCTAGTTATGTGTAGTTTCACACCATGTTTAGTTCATACACTATTTATCTACTCTCATACTCATCTCATTAGGTTCGTTGTGACAAGTCCTTTAGGAATATGGTGCCATCGAGCTAATCTGAATTTGGAGTTCATTTTGTAATATGGGTATGGTTTTCGAGGTATTTTAGGGTTCTAGTGACGAATTAGGGGTCCATTTTGCATTTCCAGATGGCTGCCGAGCCAAATTTCTATTTTGCAATATGGGTATGGCGTAGTATCGGGTATTAGCTTACTTTTTGTTTCAATTATTCATAATAACTCGTGTATTTACTCATGATAAGCATAATGATATTGTGATGCGGAACTGATAATGAAGACCACATATGGCCACCAGACCTGCTCAATACTAGGTACAAATACAATGCGTGGCTGACAGGCAGGCAACGCATAGCCTAAACCGGTGGACCTAGAGCCATGAATCTTTGTACAGAGGTTCCATAATAGCGTGGGGTAGCACTGAGATGGGATTTGACAAAATAATTCCCCAATTGGGGATTAGGAGTTACAGTTTGTATTAAACTCAATCTAATCAAATAGGGTTTGTGGAAGTCGGTTTTTTCTAAAGTTTACTTTTTGTTTCAATTATTATTCCAAACTAGTGGCTCTGTGAGCTGTAGACCTCGCGAGTATGTCGGTGGGAAAGCTGAACTGCTAAAACACATAAAAAAAATAACCCAAATAATTTTCTTTTTAATAACACATACAAACTTATGAATGTACCTGGTTACGTACATGCAGTATGAAAGTAGCCGCACCAATAACTTTGTAAACTACATTTCGCGATCTTTTATACAACCTATTGACTTTTTACTAAAATTATATAATCTGTTTCACTCTCATAGTCTTTACAAATCCAACGACACCTCATTTGTTAATATCCATCGAGCCGTTTGGGTTGTAGCGATGTTTTTACATTTTAAAACCCCATATCTCCGCCATTTTGAAAAAAATCAAAAAACTGGCTCGAGTAAAAAATTCTATTTATTTTTTCAACCTGCTCACAAAATTTCACGAGAATCGGTTCATAAATGCGACCTGTAGAGGAGAACAACCGGACATACAAAAGCATTTTTGCCCAAACCTGAAACGGAGACGCTTCGCTCGCTTCGCTCGCTCATCTGTTTCACTCTCATGGTCTTTACGAATCCAACGACACCTCATTTGTTAATATCCATCGAGCCGTTTGGGTTGTAGCGATTTTATCTCCGCCATTTTGAAAAAAATCAAAAAACTGGCTCGAGTAAAAAATTCTATTTATTTTTCCAACCTGCTCACAAAATTTCACGAGAATCGGTTCATAAATGCGACCTGTAGAGGAGAACAACCGGACATACGAAAGCATTTTTGCCCAAACCTGAAACGGAGACGCTTCGCTCGCTTCGCTCGCTCGGTCAATTACCTGCACAATCAATACAACGTAAATGCCCGCATGATCATATGCCAATATTCGAATCAGTTCTTAGTATCAGCAATGGCTCGGATTGTTATCGTTTTGGGCCAGCACTGAGTAACACAAGTGATCCAAGTTCGATCCTCACAGACATTATCACTTTTCAACCGACTTCAAAAAAGGAGGAGGTTCTCAATTCGACCCGTATGTTTTTTTTTTCTATGTTTGTTACGCGATAACTCCGCCAATTATGAACCGATTTGAACAAATCTTTTTTCGGCGTATAGGTAATACCTCAAGGGTGGTCCCATTGACACCAGGTCAGGATCTGATGATGGGATCCTGGAGAAATTGAGGGAACTCTTCAAATATTATAGGCAGACCTATAGTGATTTTTGTGTTTTTCATAATAACTCGTGCAAATGAACATGGTAAGCATAATATTGTGATGCGGAACTGCTGATGAAGACCACATATGGCCACCAGATCTGCTCAATACTAGGTACAAATACAATGCGTGGGTGACGGGCAGGCAACGCATAGCCTAAACCGGTGGACCTAGAGCCATGAAACTTTGTACAGAGGTTCCTTAGTAGCGTGGGGTAGCACTGAGATGGGATTTGACAAAATTAATTCCCCAAGGGTGGGGGGATAAGGGTTACAGTTTGTATTAAACTCAATCTAATCAAATAGGGTTTGTGGAAGTCGGTTTTTTCTAAAGTTTACTTTTTGTTTCAATTATTCATTCTTTGCTCATCGTTGTCTGAGTGCTGCCGTCTCTATATCAGCGGAGATCAGAAGAAACTTTATAAGGTTGACAGTGGCGCCCCTAGCGGTCGTCCTAAGCAACTTTACACAATGAACAACATGTGCTATGCCTGCCAAGCTGAGATAAAAGTTGATAAAAAAAGTCGCCGCCATCTTGAACTTTTTTGTTACTCAACCGATTTGCTTCAAAATCGATATCTGAGGATGCGGTTGGAATCCAATCATGATTCTGAAGTCAAATATTAAAAAAAGTCGCCGCCATCTTGAACTTTTTTGTTACTCAACCGATTTGCTTCAAAATCGATATCTGAGGATGCGGTTGGAGTCCAATCATGATTCTGAAGTCAAATATAAAAAAAGTCGCCGCCATCTTGAACTTTTTTGTTACTGAACCGATTTGCTTCAAAATCGATATCAGAGGATGCGGTTGGAGTACAATCATGATTCTGAAGTCAAATATTAAAAAAAGTCGCCGCCATCTTGAACTTTTTTGTCACTCAACCGATTTGCTTCAAAATCGATATCTGAGGATCCGGTTGGAGTCCAATCATGATTCTGAAGTCAAATATTAAAAAAGTCGCCGCCATCTTGAACTTTTTTGTCACTCAACCGATTTGCTTCAAAATCGACATCTGAGGATGCGGTTGGAATCCAATTATGATTCTGAAGTCGAATATTAAAAAAGTCGCCGCCATCTTGAACTTTTTTGTTTCTGAACCGATTTGCTTCAAAATCGATATCTGAGAATGCGGTTGGAGTACAATCATGATTCTGAAGTCAAATATTAAAAAAAGTCGCCGCCATCTTGAACTTTTTTGTTACTCAACCGATTTGCTTCAAAATCGATAACTGAGGATCCGGTTGGAGTCCAATCATGATTCTGAAGTCAAATATTAAAAAAGTCGCCGCCATCTTGAACTTTTTTGTCACTAAACCGATTTGCTTCAAAATCGACATCTGAGGATGCGGTTGGAGTCCAATCATGATTCTGAAGTCGAATATTAAAAAAGTCGCCGCCATCTTGAACTTTTTTGTCACTCAACCGATTTGCTTCAAAATCGATAACTGAGGATCCGGTTGGAGTCCAATCATGATTCTGAAGTCAAATATTAAAAAAGTCGCCGCCATCTTGAACTTTTTTGTCACTAAACCGATTTGCTTCAAAATCGACATCTGAGGATGCGGTTGGAGTCCAATCATGATTCTGAAGTCGAATATTAAAAAAGTCGCCGCCATCTTGAACTTTTTTGTCACTCAACCGATTTGCTTCAAAATCGACATCTGAGGATGCGGTTGGAATCCAATTATGATTCTGAAGTCGAATATTAAAAAAGTCGCCGCCATCTTGAACTTTTTTGTTTCTGAACCGATTTGCTTCAAAATCGATATCTGAGAATGCGGTTGGAGTACAATCATGATTCTGAAGTCAAATATTAAAAAAAGTCGCCGCCATCTTGAACTTTTTTGTTACTCAACCGATTTGCTTCAAAATCGATATCTGAGGATCCGGTTGGAGTCCAATCATGATTCTGAAGTCAAATATTAAAAAAGTCGCCGCCATCTTGAACTTTTTTGTTACTGAACCGATTTGCTTCAAAATCGACACAATTTTTCAACACGCAATGAACTGCAACCAACGGAACTACTGGGGAAAAGTCCCATACCTACGTCAACACTGTTACCTTATGGGATTTTTTTTCCATACCGTAACAGTGTGGACGGCGGGGTGTGTACTACTGGGAATAAACGCGAATTCGTTCGTCACTAGAACCCTAAAATACCTCGAAAACCATACCCATATTGCAAAATAAAATTTGGCGCGGTGACCATCTTGAAATGCAAAATGGACCCCTAATTCGCCACAAGAACCCCAAAATACCTCGAAATCTTTACCAATATTGCAAAATTAAAATTTGGCGCAGCGGCCATCTTGAAATGCAAAATGGACTGTATATTCGTCACTAGAACCCCAAAATACCTCGAAAAACATACCCATATTGCAAAACAGAAATTTGGCGTGGCAGCCATCTTGAAATGCAAAATGGACCCCTAATTCGTCACTAGAACCCTAAAATATTTCGAAAACCATACCCATATTGCAAAATAGAAATTTGGCGCAGCGGCCATCTTGAAATGCAAAATGGACTGTATATTCGTCACGAGAACCCTAAAATACCTCGAAAACCATACCCATATTGCAAAATTTAAATTAGGCGCGGTGGCCATCTTGAAATGCAAAATGGACCCCTAATTCGTCACTAGAACCCTAAAATACCTCGAAAACCATACCCATATTGCAAAACAGAAATTTGGCGCGGCAGCCATCTTGAAATGCAAAATGGACCCCTAATTCTTCACTAGAACCCTAAAATACCTCGAAAACCATACCCATATTGCAAAATAGAAATTTGGCGCAGCGGCCATCTTGAAATGCAAAATGGACTGTATATTCGTCACTAGAACCCCAAAATACCTCGAAAAACATACCCATATTGCAAAACAGAAATTTGGCGTGGCAGCCATCTTGAAATGCAAAATGGACCCCTAATTCGTCACTAGAACCCTAAAATATTTCGAAAACCATACCCATATTGCAAAATAGAAATTTGGCGCAGCGGCCATCTTGAAATGCAAAATGGACTGTATATTCGTCACGAGAACCCTAAAATACCTCGAAAACCATACCCATATTGCAAAATTTAAATTAGGCGCGGTGGCCATCTTGAAATGCAAAATGGACTCTATATTCGTCACTAGAACCCCAAAATACCTCGAAAACCATACCTATATTGCAAATTAGAAATTTGGCGCGGTGGCCATCTTGAAATGCAAAATGGACCCCTAATTCGTCACTAGAACCCTAAAATACCTCGAAAACCATACCCATATTGCAAAACAGAAATTTGGCGCGGCAGCCATCTTGAAATGCAAAATGGACCCCTAATTCGTCACTAGAACCCTAAAATACCTCGAAAACCATACCCATATTGCAAAATAGAAATTTGGCGCAGCGGCCATCTTGAAATGCAAAATGGGCTGTATATTCGTCACTAGAACCCTAAAATACCTCGAAAACCTTACCCATATTGCAAAATTTAAATTAGGCGCGGTGGCCATCTTGAAATGCAAAATGGACTCTATATTCGTCACTAGAACCCCAAAATACCTCGAAAACCATACCCATATTGCAAAACAGAAATTTGGCGCGGCAGCCATCTTGAAATGCAAAATGGACCCCTAATTCGTCACTAGAACCCCAAAATACCTCGAAAACCATACCCATATTGCAAAATTTAAATTTGATATCACATAGCAATAGCTATAGCGGGGCTTAAAATACCAGTTTGAAGCCGGTGCGGCACAAAACTTCAAAATCTGACTTCAGAATCATGAATATACTCCAACCGCATCCTTAGATATCGATTTTGAAGCAAATCAGACCAATAACTAAAAAGTTCAAGATGGCGGTGACTTTTTTCAAAATCTGACTTCAGAATTATGATTCGACTCTAACCGCATTCCTAGATATCGATTTTGAAACAAATCCGTCTACAGTCTATTCGTGATAAGAATGTTGTGAAATTAAAATTAAAATGGACAGGACACAACCGTCGCGTTTGAAAGTTTGCCTTCAACCGGTCACTGTGAACTTGGCTTGATAAGAGGAAACGATTTGATTGGTTACGGGGCGTGGCCATTATTAATCTGTGGCGTGGCTAAGCCGCCGGACAGTGATGACTCCACTTCATTCTTATCACGAATAGACTATAGTTACAAAAAGTTCAAGATAGCGGCAACTTTTTTCTAAATCTGACTACAGAATCATGATTGGACTCCAACCGCATCCTTAGAATCGATCTTGAAGCAAATCGGCCTAGTACATTACAAAAAATAACCGGCCAAGTGCGAGTCGGACTCGCGCACGAAGGGTTCCGTGCCATTATCTATAAAAAACCGCAAAAAAAATTTATGGGAGATCCCCCTAAATATTAATTTAATTTTAATTTAATTATTTATTTTTTAAGTAAATAATATACTCAATATATTGTGAACATTTTAAGCGTCTACCTGCTACCATTATCAATATCGAGCAAAAATGAGCAAAAAAATCACATTTGTTGTATGGGAGCCCCCCCTTAATATTAAATTTCTTTTGATTTTTAGTATTTGTTGTTATAGCGGCAACAGAAATACATCATCTGTGAAAATTTCAACTGTCTAGCTACCACGGTTCATGAGATACAGCCTGGTGACAGACGGACGGACGGACGGACAGACGGACAGCGAAGTCTCAGTAATAGGGTCCCGTTTGGCACCCTTCGGGTACGGAACCCTAAAAAAGATCAATATGGCGGCGACTTTTTTCAAAGTCTGACTTTAGAATCATAATTGGACTCCAACCAGATCTTCAGGTATCGATTTTGAAGCAAATCACACCAGTAACGAAAATGTTCAAGATGGCGGCGACTTTTTGTCGGCGGCGATAAAAGTGTGTAGGAGGCGCCGCCACAGGGACGCCAACTTATACTTGCCACTCTGTTGCACGATTGTGAATAACAATCGCTAAGCCACTCGATTGTAGAAATCATTCAAAGTATTCGAATAATCCTAAAACAATCGATAATCGAGGTAGTCGTGAAGCGTGAGCTGCGTGAGTGGTTTCATTCGTTTTGATATTCGATAGTTTTATGCTCATGTAAAAGTATACTCTATGCTCTGAGAAAAAGTATCTAATTTTGTGTGGAAAATTCTATCAGAAAACCATCGAAATTCATGAATACTACCTAACGGAAACAACTACCTACCAAACGGAAACATTGTCACATGTTAGTTCTAGGTAACCAGTCATGAACTCTCTTAGCACATATCATAAGTTGCTCATCCTTATGAATATAGATATAATCATCTAAAAAGAACGCTGCAGTGGTAGGCGATTTACGCCAATTTGTCCATGCAGGTAAGGACGCTATTGCCATGCATATTACCACATTCTTTTCCGCAAATTACACCAGTGTACCCATACATATAAGGAAGCTATTGCCATGCACCGCTCCATCGCCTCCAGCGTTTTTAGGGTTCCGTACCCGAAGGGTGCAAAACGGGACCCTATTACTAAGACTTCGCTGTCCGTCTGTCACCAGGCTGTATCTCATAAACCGTGGTAGCTAGACAGTTGAATTTTTCACAGATGATGTATTTCTGTTGCCGCTATAACAACAAATACTAAAAAACAAAAGAAATTTAATATTAAGGGGGGCTCCCATACAACTAACGTGTTTTTTTGTGGTTTTTTATAGATAATAGTACGGAACCCTTCATGCGCGAGTCCGACTCGCACTTGGCCGGTTATTTTATGTGACGCAAAGTATACCTATATCCAAGATGTTTTCCTAAAAAAGCGTCATATTACAATAAAACATCACTCGGTAATACGCATAGCAGTTAGTAGATCAAATAGGTTATATTTAATTCAGACTGTCTTCCTAAATGGAAACGGGGCGTAATGCTTTGATATATTTTAATTTGAACGATAGGTACGTCCATACATGTTTTATTTATTTATTGAACAAAAATCCACAGCTATACATAAAATTAAACAAAAATTTTGATTTAATAATTAAGTCAATTGAAGATTTCACTATGTAAAAAGTCAATTATGAACAAGTGAGGTTTACATTTCAAGAGACAGGTAGTCAGGTACATACATAAACAATAAAATCTGATGTGTAGGTGGGGTAGGTACATGTATCTAGATCATAATCTTATAATTATCATTGACACGCACTAGCATACCGTTGTTCTGAAACTTTGGTTTCCGGCGTCGCGATCTCGTGATGCGGGATGAGGCATGGCTGCGCGGCGGGAAAAGCTAGGCCACGCCCAAACCATGAAAAAATCTGGCAAACACCAGAGCCTTAACTCAATTCCTTATATTGGCGGGAATTTACGTACTTAGAAGGCTATACGACTATGTCCTATCAGCTTGAGAACACACCAGAAACAAGGAGGGTCTGGGCGGTTACAACGCCTTTTATAACACAGCTATGAACTAACTTTTTAAATACAGAGTAGCCAACCAAACATCAAGTATGGCGGTTTCACAGATTAGTTTTTGTACAATCGATTCTCAATCGAATAATCCAACACGATGTTTATTGATTACAAGAAAGCCTTCGATTCCGTACCGCACACATGGCTCATCTACGTTCTACAACATTACAAAATACATCCTACTATCATCTCTTTCTTATCAACAACAATGCAAAGCTGGAACACAACACTCAAATTATTTAATGAAAACGTTACAATACAAACTGACAACATTAATATTCGCCGAGGAATCTTCCAAGGAGATTCGCTCAGCCCCCTATGGTTTTGCCTTGCACTCAACCCGTTATCAAATCTCCTCAATAACACTCTCAAAGGGTTCCAAATTAAATTTGATAACACACGACACACACTTTCACACCTATTATATATGGATGATATCAAAATATATGGAAGCAATCTTACAGAAATACATAAATTAGCAGATATAACCCAACAATTCTCTAACGACATTCAAATGGAGTTTGGCATAGACAAGTGTAAAATACAATCGGTTAAAAAGGGGAAAATAGAGGACCATTCGTACATACTAAATAACGGAGAAGAAATAGGTCCAGTGGACAACGAGGTGGGATACAAATACTTAGGCTTCCATCAAACACAGCAAATACACCAAAGAAACACTAAAAGAGATATCACCCAAAAGTTTAGGAACCGCATACATAATATACTCAAAACACAATTGAACGCACGGAATACCATTAAAGCTATAAACACATTTGCCATCCCAATACTAACTTACTCTTTTGGAATAATCAACTGGTCTCAATCAGATTTGTTGAAACACCAGCGCATCATAAACACACTCATGACGAAATACCGTAAACACCATCCACGCTCCTGCATTCAAAGACTTACACTACCCAAAATCGAAGGAGGAAGGGGAATAATAGATATTAAAAACTTACACAACAAACAAATCCACACACTCAGATTATTCTTTCACGCACAGTCCTCAAATTCAACTTTACATAAGGCGGTTGTTCAAGCCGATACAAAACACACACCACTTAACCTACAAGATCAACTTCCCCAAAAAAACGAATCCATCATCAAAACACAACAAAAAATAGACACCTGGTTACAAAAGTCCCTCCACGGCAGACACCGCCTAGACTTGGCCAACCCCAACGTCGACAAAACTGCGTCGAACGAGTGGCTCAAGGGAGGCGAGCTGTTTCCGGAAACTGAGGGATTCATGATGGCCATTCAAGATCAGGTGATAGATACACGCAATTACAGGAAACACATAATACACGACCGCACACTTGTAAGTGACATGTGCAGACACTGCCACAGTGCCTCTGAAACAATTCAGCATATCACAGGAGCCTGCAGATCACTAGCGCAGTCAGATTACAAGCACCGTCACGACCAGGTTGCAGCCATTATTCATCAACATCTTGCATTCAAATACAAATTAATTACACAAAAAACAGCATACTACAAATACACACCACAAACAGTTTTAGATTCCGCAGACTTCAAACTCTACTGGGACAGAACCATCATTACAGATAAAACTATACATTTTAATAGGCCTGATTTAACTCTTTATGATAAAAACAACAAATCTGTGTACCTCGTCGATATAGCCGTACCGAACACACATAATCTCATCAGTACACACACCGACAAAATCACAAAATACACAGACCTGGCAATAGAAATTAAAAAACAATGGCAAGTACAAACCATTAAAACAGTCCCCATAATCATATCATCCACAGGCGTCATACCTTATACTCTTCACAGCAGCTTAAAAACACTAGATATTCCCAGACACACATTTAAACTACTTCAAAAAGCTACTATTTTAAATACTTGCAGAATTGTTAGAAAGTTTATGGGCAAAGACCATGAACTGTAATGCACTTGGCTTAAGCCCGTGCCCAAAGACCTCTCTAGAAGAGTGACATAAAAAATAAAAATGAATAATAATAATAATAATAATATAACTTTATTCCAGAAATAAAATTTCCATATCTTATAAACTAACACAAAAACATAAAACACATCAAAATAAATAACATTATAGGTACTTACTAAAATATAAATATCAGTCTAGTTTGAGATCAGTGAATATAAAGCTAAGTAACCAAAAATACTGATAGGGTGGTATAGGTACATTATAAAACAAACATGCAAGAAAGATATTAAGAACTTTAGGCAGAAGGCCTCACTGTTTGATATTGGAGCCACTGTCGATGGATGGGACTCCCGAGCCAAGATCGCGCGGCGCACACGACGGTGTTGGTGGAGGCGCGCAGGCGCGCGGCCGCGCCGGCGGTCACGTGGCGCACGAGCCCCGCCCAGCCGGGCAGGCGCGCCGACACGAACATCTCGGACGCGCTGCAGCAGCGCGGTAGGCGGTTCATTGCTCTCCAAGCGTTGTTGTACTGCACTCTCAGTCGGTTGTACTCTGCCTTCGTGTAGTTGCACCATAGCTCAGCCGTGTATAGAGTAGTGCAGTACGCCGTGAACAGCTGGCGCTTCGCGTTTTCGCTGCACCGATAGAAGCGTCGCGCCAGCATATTTCCTTTGACGCAGATTGCTCGCCGTTGTCGCTCTATGTCTCTATCATCATTCAGGTTCGAGTCGATGATGTGTCCTAGGTACTTGGTCTGCTCTACCCGTTGTAGTACCTGGTTTGATAGAGTAAGGGGCGGGACAGACGTCGGGGTATTTTTCGATTTAAAAATCATGTACTGAGATTTGCCGGCATTGTACTGCATATTGTTTTCCTGGGCGTAGGTCTCGCATGTATGTAGAAGGCGGCGCATGGCAGTTACAGAGGGCGCCAGCAGTACCATATCATCCGCGTAGCTCACGTGGTTCACGCACACGCTGGCCATGTAGCAGCCAACTCCGGTGTCCGCGAGACGTCGACTGAGCTCGTCCATGTACACGTTGAATAATACAGGGGAGGCTGTACCGCCTTGTCTCACCCCGCAGTTGAGTGGCATCGACTCTGATAGGGTGCCGTTCCATCTGACCACGTTGAGCTGCTGCTCGTGCCAGCGAGCCAGGATTGTGATGACATTTTCTGGAACTCCACGATGTCTTAATTTTTCCCATAGGAGAGAATGTGTAGCACGGTCAAAAGCCTTGCTCAGGTCCAGGAAACAAGCGTAGGTAGATGTTCGCCTTTCCTTGTAATACCCCGCGACTTGCTTTACGACATATACAGCAGTGGTCGTCGAGGAGTTCTTCTTGAAACCCATCTGATGATCTGAGCTCTTGAGGTGGTTTTCAGTAAGCGCCAGTAGGACCTTCTCGAATATACGAGCTACTATTGAGGCGAGTGCAATAGGTCTGTAATTGCCTGAACTGGCAATATCTTTTTGTTTGTTTTTGCACAGAGAATAGAATAGAATAGAATAGACGTTTATTGCGTTATAATCTTACAGGCTACACATACATCCCACAAAACCAAATGTTAGTTTGGTTTGTCTGTGGGTCGGGAGTCGCACTTCATAATTGACTTAAATAATCTATGTAATATGATAAGCTATACAAAGCTAAGTAGGAACGGTAGGTAGTTGTTACAGAAAGGTTTTGTAATGATAAAAACAGATTAATGTCTCTGAATTAGGTAGTTAGGATCTAGAAGGTATTTTTTATACATGACTGAAAATTTGTTTTTATTCTTCTCAAGTCTAATATGAGATGGCATTTCATTAAATAATCTAGGAATCTGTCTTTTTAGCATTCTTCCACCGAAGTAGTTATTTACTTTTGCAGTTTCAAATTTTCCTTGAGCAACAGATCTTGTATTGAGATCGTGCTGCTTAGGTATTTTATGGATCTGACTGCCATGGTTACTTACGGCTACAGAGTGTTTATATTTTAACGATACTGGAAGTATATTGCATATTTTAAACAGCTTTCTGTAATCATGGTTTAGTTTGGCTTTAGTTCTTTTGCTTACTAGTAGTTTTAAAAATCTTATCTGTAAAGTTTCAATTTTGTCTAAATGAGTTTTAAAAGTCGAACCATAGCACTCGATACCATAACTAACAATGGAATCAACCAATGAAAGATAAATGGTTTTTAACATAAACTTAGGAACTTTATAACTAAGTTGAGTAAATTTACACAACAATATACGAAGCTTGCCCACAATGTAATCTACATGACTTATCCAACCCATATTTTCATCAATACACATGCCGAGGTATTTTACTTGTGGTACTTTTTTAATGATATGACAATTACAATTTAAGAAATTATTATGGATACAAGAGAAGTCATGTGCCACCAGTCCGCATGACACCGTAGGGCTACATGAGTACGGAGACTGGATAACAAGTAGGTTCGTTTTATCTGAGTTGATTACAATACCGTTGTCATGTGCCCAGCGAGTGATGCTGTCGATATCCTCCTGCACGAGACGCGAGACCTCGTCCATGTCGCGGCCGGCCCGCAGCGTGCACAGGTCGTCCGCGAACATGTACGCTGAGCAGTGGCGGATTACGTTGCATAGGCTATTTACATGCATCAAATAGCACAGTGGACCACTGCCAGACCCCTGCGGCACCCCGCGATCCGTCACCGTGGGTGGCGAGCTGTATTCGTCACCCACCTTCACTCGGTAGGAGCGGTCCGTGAGGTAGTCTCGGTACAAGTAGTTGATGGGCCCGCCGATGCCGCACTCCGCCATCGCCCTTAGTAGCGTGTCGTGCCGGAGGGTATCGAATGCCTTTTTGAAGTCGAAAAACACAGTAACTATAAATTTTTTGTCATTAAGATAGCCGTTAATTTCATCTGTAAATTTTGTAAGTAGAGTGGAAGTACTTTTGCCACTTTGAAAGCCGTGTTGACATTCGTTAATTATACCATATTTATGTAAAAACTTGTTTTGTTGGTTGATGATACACTTCTCAATAACCTTTTCAATGCTAGATAATATAGCTATAGGCCGATAATTTCCATAGACTTTATGGTCGCCCTTTTTATAGATAGGTCTTACCACAGCTTCTTTTAGTTTAGAGGGGAATGTAGAATGAATCAAGCAAAGGTTGATAAGGTGTGCTATAACCGAGCTAACTTTATTACCTATGAATTTAAGATCTCGCATTCTTATATTATCTGATCCCGGAGATTTATTACTGCTCATTTTATTAATAACGTTAAGTACTTCCCCTCTAGTTACTTGCCTCCACCTCATTGATACGTTGGATTCCTTAACATAGTCGTTACGGTCCAAACACGTTATCTTACAATCATGAATTATGCAATCAATGTCATTCTTGAATGTACTGGCAAAGTTATCGGCAATTTCTTGTTTACTTTTATCTCTCATGTGACGTAAGATACTTTCGTCTGTCGATTTTTTTGTAACACCTAAAATTTCATTAATATTTTCCCAAATTTTTTTAACATTGCCATTACAATCAATAATTTTTTGGTTTTCAAATTCGTTTCTGGCTTTAGAGAAAAATTTAGTACATTTATTCCTAAATCTCGTATAATTTAATCTTTTAATACTATTCTTTTTATCTGTGTACCATACATGAAACAATCTATCTCTTTCTTGTATCATATGCTTCATCTTAACATTTACCCATCCCTTGTTATCTCTACCACTGACTTTAATCTTTTTGATGCAGTAAGATGATTCATAAACTGAAATAAATGTTTTGTGCAGTTCATTATATAATTTCACAGGACAATTTATGGACAATAGAGAATCGAACGAGATGGAGCCAAGCTTTTCATAAACTAATGTATTATTGAGTACGCGGCGGGATTCAAAGAGCGGGCACCCCCGCCGCGGTCCGCTCCCGGGCGCGACCGCGGCGAGGGCACCTGGCGCCCGCCCTGTACCGCTAGCGGCTAGTACGACACAATAGTGATCCGCCATTTTATGTTCAATAACACCTGAATACAGCACCGAAGAAGGAAATCTGACAAAAATATGATCTAGGCATGATTCTACAATTTCATTCTTTATTATTTCTCTTCTAGTTACTTTACTGATACATCTAGAGTAACCATATTCAGCCATTATCCCTTCATAGCATAAAACTTGTTTATTACATGTGTCCAATAAGTTTATGTTAATATCTCCACACAATACCACTTTATTTGAGTTAGATAAGTATTTTAATAACAACTTGAGCTCATCAAGAAATTGTATAAGTTTGTTTTCTTGGTTAATTTTAGGTGGTCTGTAAATAGCTACAATAAGAATATCTTGATTATTTTTCCTTATATTTACAAGAACACATTCTGCAGTTTTCATTATAAAGGGTGGGTCCCGCACAGAGGCTGCTAGACCCGTTTGTGTATAAACAAGCACCCCACCACCCTTTCTATTGTGTCTAGTGTAACTATTAAGATCAAAGCCAGAAATACTAAAAATGTCCAATAAGTAAAACGGTACATTTGGTTCTGTTATGATTATGACATCGAGTAGGTATAGGTAATCTTTACAGGTGACTATGAGTTCATTGTAATTCTTTTTTAATGATCTTATATTAACATGAAATAAGTAAAAGTCTTTCTGCTCACTTAAGGTTGAAATCCACGATTTTAAATTATTTGTACTCACTTCAGAGTTGCAGCTAGTTACTACATCCAGGTCCTGATTGAATGCGAATGTCACTATGACATTTGTAAACACTGATAACACACAATTTAAGTTGTATATATATATCAACCTTGATTGGCTTTAAGCTCACTTATATCACTCGCACATTTGATTCTTGCTATTTTGGCTCCGTCAGCCTTTTTAGCCAGAATACAGCCGTCGCTCACCCAAATGTACTTGTAGTCATCGCGAAGCTCAGATCTCGCCCTCCACAGCAGCTCGCGGGTCTCTTTTATCAAGTCTTCATTTATAAAGATGTTACTCTGCTGAGTACCTCCCGTAATCATGTCACTGGTAATTTTGCGTACATTTTGGCGGCTCTTTAACCACTCATTGCGGGCTGAAGATCCAGACACATGAAATTTTACCACAATTGGCGATGGTTTAGAATTTATCCTAGAAGTTATCCTCGTAGCCATGTCGATTTCTCTCGTACTCACATTTAGCAGGCCACCTAGCTTGATGATTAGATTTTTGGGGTCTTCTTGAGGTAGCTGTTCCAAACCTACTATTTCAATATTAGTCCTTTTAGCATTTTGCTCCAAGTCCCGTATTTTCTGTTCGAGCGCGCTGGTGTACTTCTGGAGATACGTAGAAGTGTTAGATAGGGTACTAACATTCTTTTCCATCATGACCAGTTTTTGATTAGTTGCGTGCTGCAACTTCTCGTAGTCATCCACTTTATCAGAGAAATACTGAAGAGAACGTTGAAGCTCATCTCTTATGGTGGTCTGGACTTCTCGCTTGATTTCTTCCCTAATGGTGGATTGAATCTCCAGCTTGATATCCGTCACCCACTGCTTCGACATTCTAGCAGGGGGCATCTCGTCCGCGTCGGTGTTACCTTCGTCCTCGGTGTCGGGTAAGATACACGATAAACGTTTGATTTTTGATTTACCTGAACAGGCTTTACACTGCCATTCAAGAGAATCAGTTGTAAATAATGCATTTAGCTGGTCAGGATTAATTGAAACACAGCTACCATGATTCCACTTGATGCACTTTGAACATTGTAAGCCGGGATTTTTCTTCGAAACCGTTTTGGTACAAATTGCGCACTTGCCCATCGCGTCGCGGGTAGTATTTTTATTTTGCTCGAGAGTTTAGCACAGATGTTACGTCGATCATCGATTAGCGCTGCCGAGCGACTGACCGAGCGACCGAGAGGGACGATAACGGTGTTGAAAAGTATTTCTTAACTATGAGTTGGTTCATATTTCTACGCGATGTCAGTGAAGAGGATGCCTTTAATCAACAGTGGGTGCTGACTGCTGATGGAGGCTAATGTATACATAAAGATAGATAAAAACGATAATTGATAGACATTCGTACCGAACTCACACAATCTTCAAAAATCCACCACAGAAAAGCTTACTAAATACTGAGAACTATCAATAGAACTAAAATGCCAATGGAAGATTAAAACAACTCATATTGTACCCATAGTTACCCACTACAGGTATCATCCCTAAAAATCTATCACACATGATGCAAGAAATAGATATACGCGAAAACCTACACCAACAATGCAAAAGGCAGTAATATTAAATACTTGTAGGAACACAAGAAAATTACTACAACAGGAGTAGGATCTGTCACGCCAACTAAGGCCCGCGCAACAGAGAAACTCCAACCCCAAAAAAGGGGGAAAAATAAACATACAAATAAAATAAATAAATAATAATAATAATAATCTTATTCATAGTAAAAATATAGTCAACAAGGAGATAGTTTTGTCGACAACCTATCATAACTAGATACAGGTGACTGTGAAACCCCTAGCTCTATTTTAAAGGGTTGTTAAGACATCATTCCGAGCATTTTTCACTATCAAACCGATTTGATCAGAGCAACTTTATTTTTCACTTCTCTATACAAATAAGCTAACCCACTCAGGGAAATGTACTGGGAAGTGAAAAATAAAGTTGCTCTGATCAAATCGTTTTCTTAGTAAAAAATGCTCGGAATGATGTCCTAACAACCCTTAAAATAGAGCTAGGGTTTTCACAGTCAATGTTGCTCAGAATGATGTCCCCTAATAATCCCTTAATTAAGCTCTGAGTTTCAGTCACCCTGAGGTAACTATGAAGTCCCAGAAGGAGATGGCGGGACGAAGTTCTGAGTGGGTCACTCTAGCTCTGATTAGAGATGTGTGGGCTCAAAATGGGGGGGCCTTTGCCCAGCAGTGGGACACACTATAGTCTAGATAAAATAATTGAAACAAAAAGTAAAACTAAAAAAAAAACGATTTCCACAAACCCTATTTGATTAGTAAGAAACCAATGTCAGGTGCTTTTTGAGTTTAATACAAACTGTTACCCCCTATTCCCCCCTCCCCCCCCCCCTCCCCCCCTTAGGGAATTAATTTCTTTAAATCCCATCTTACTGCTATCGCTACGTAAGGAACCCCTGTACAAAGTTTCATGGCTCTAGGTCCACCGGCATAGCTATGCGTTACCCGTCAGCCACGCATCGTAGATTGTATTTGTACCTAGTATTGAGCAGTTCTGGTGGCCATGTGTGGTCTTCATCATCAGTTCCGCATCACAATATTATGCTTACCATGTGCATTTGTACGAGTTATTATGAAAAACTCAAAAATCACTATAGGTCTGCCTATAATATTTGAAGAGTTCCCTAGATTTCTTCAGGATCCCATCATCAGATCCTATCCTGGTGTTAATAGGACTAATGAGAAGGTAAACTCTTTCAAACAAAAAAATAATTTTCCAAATCGGTCCATCCGTCTAGGCGTTATCGGTGTACATACATAAAAAATAATAATAATAATATCCCGACGAATTGTCAACCTCCTCCTTTTGTGAAGTCGGTTAAAAATAAATAAAATAGGTAACCATCCCAGTAAGAGCGTACCTGTCTTTGTAGCCTCAAGTGTTCGTCCTCCATTTTCCGCAACATGTCTTGCTTCTCAAATTCACTATTCCCTTGCCCTGGTGCTTGTGTCAGATCCATGATTTATTTATAAAATATTTTCTTTGCTATCGTAAAGTATTACAAAATTTTGTTATAAATTCAATCAAAACGATGGGTTGTTTTGAAAACTGAACCAACTAGATTACTGTTTGGATGCTTTTCCATATGTGTATAACATAGAGTTATAGTCATAATATTATATGCGATATACTTAGGTACTTTGACTTTCAAAGATTTATGACATAACAGCTTTAATTCTTAAATTCTGACATCACTTAGGGTAGGGGGCGTTAGGGTATCATTATCATATTACTTTCATAGTATCTTTAACGCCATCTATTGAAATTTTTAAAATCCTGCTCAGTAAAATATATTTTTGGAGATAAGCTCGCCGTTGTAGATTGTGTTTGCCTTCTACTGGTTGAATCTCAGAAGCACACCGGTCGAACAAACGAACAATGGAGAACAATAGATAAATAAGATGTGTCGACGAAAGGGTTAAATATTGGCGTGCAACAAAGAATTGTGAATAAACTTATCCCATTGCGTGTAATCCTACTATAATAGTCAAATAGTCAGTTGAATATAGGTTAGTTTATGAAAGTCATAAACTTTTCGTACCATTTCGCTCTGAATGCATTTGGTGCATAGTTATAGTTTGGTCATTGTGTTCCATCCACCTCATTGGACTTTTGGATCCAATAACCGTAATCGACGAAACGAGAGCTTGTCACATTAGACTGCGTTTAGTATGTGAATTTTGTGATTTGTTGAATGCTAAAACGGTTTCGGGCACAGACCATTGCATAAATATTTGTCGGAGATATGCGATATTGAAACAGATATCTCTACTAAAGAGATGATCGATAGCGCGAGAATCGGGGGCCTGTAATTTTACTTTCCTCAGCCGGGATTCAAACTTGGACCTCTCTTTTGGGAAGCAAACCCTCAACCGCAACGCAGAGGTCGTAACATAACGTCACGCCTCTTCCCATACGAATTGGCAGAGGCACAACTAACTCAGGTGCCCATTTTCAGCCATCTTTTCAACACTCCATTTTGAATTTGAACTCCAATGAAGCGTCCGTGGCCGAGCTGTATCCGCACATCGCAAGCGATCGTGTGGGTTAAGCAACATCTGGCCGAGACGGGTATTGGATGGGTGACCCGTTTCTATGTGGGTTTTTTTTTCGGGCGCTTCCGTGTTTCGGATGACACGTTAAGCTGTCTACTATTATCACTACTCGGTGATAGTAGTCGTAAAGCTGTGTCAGACAGAAGCTCTTATGCCATAGGCAGCCAGCTTGATAACTTCTGACAATCGGGTTGGCCACCAGCCCGACGACACCCCTCCACCAACCCGCACTGAGCCAGCGTGGTGGTGTATGGCTCAATCTTAAGGCCTACGCAGACCGGGACGGCATGGCAAGTTTTTACTAATGGACATTCAAACGTACCGATATAGAAATAAGACATAAATTGATATGGTTTCAAATAATGCCGTGGCATCCCGCGGGATGCTTCGGCGTTATCTTAAACCATAGCAATTTATGTATTATTTCTGTATCGATACGTTTGAATGTCCATTGGTAAAAATTTAAAATCCCTTGCCATGCCGTCCCAGTGTGCGTAGGCCATTACTCGTATCCGAAAGGCCCATGCCCCTCGGTGGGGACATTAATGTGTTACATATTATTTTTTGTGACAGGGTGCTAGCCCATCGCCGCAGAGGTCGTCACAATTGCACAAAATTGCTGGCACAATGCACAGATACCTCTCAACTCTCCAGGCTCGGCCCGCGTCGAACTTCCCCAGAACTAATCGCTAACTTTCCGGGTTTCAATCGAAATATCTTTAGCGAACTATTTTGACGCTGTCCAAGGGTTTATCACCGCGGATCGGATGGACAAAGGAAGCGTCATTCGGAAGACGTTTATTGAATGGCGCGGAATAGCGCAACTTCTTTCTTGTTCCGCCTTCTTGATTGATGAAGCCTGTTAGCTTTAGAAACAAATGACAATCATGTTAGATTCTTCACTTTCACTTAATATTGGAAAAAACTTGTACAAAGGCGAAGCGACATGTATACTCGCCATTTAAAAGATAATCTTTAATTTCAAAATCGTTTCGTGCAACCCAGAGTAGACCTCGAAAAATTTAAAGTTAATAATTATATTTAGCATAGCGTCATAGCATCACGCCCTTTCTCATGTGGGGTGGCAAAGGCACTATTTTGCTTACTTCTAGCCAGTGATTCAAAACTCTATTTTGCGTGACCTTTCGCCACAAAATGAAGATTGAATGAAGATTTCCTCGCGGCGTTTTCCAGCACCATTAACCCCTTCACTCTCAGAAGCAGACCGCTCGAACGACCGAACAATGGCGAACTATTGTTCTATACGATATGTCAGCGAACCAGTTAAACATAAAACGTTCGAATAATTTACCGGATCTAAATGGCTTATCTCAACATTTTCATTACTTTAGATACTTAATAACCAAACAAAATACAAATATTAGGACGTATCCAAAATACCCTGAGATGCCACAAACAGCTCTGTTCGAAATGTATCCTTTTTTGTAACTAAAATATACAACTGGAATCACAGATGTTTTATTCTAGAGCAGCGCCGAAATAAATAGCTTGGGATCAATTTGTAAATAACCGGCCAAGTGCGAGTCGGACTCGCGCACGAAGGGTTCCGTGCCATTATCTATATAATTGAAACAAAAAGTAAACTTTAGAAAAAACCGACTTCCACAAACCCTATTTGATTAGATTGAGTTTAATACAAACTGTAACCCCTTATCCCCCCCCCCAGGGGAATTAATTTTGTCAAATCCCATATCAGTGCTACCCCACGCTACTAAGGAACCCCTGTACAAAGTTTCATGGCTCTAGGTCCATCGGTTTAGGCTATGCGTTGCCTGCCCGTCAGCCACGCATTGTATTTGTACCTAGTATTGAGCAGACAATATTATGCTTACCATGTGCATTTGCACGAGTTATTATGAAAAACACAAAAATCACTATAGGTCTAATCGGTCTAATTTTCCAAATCGGTCCATCCGTTTAGGCGCTATCGAGGCACATACATAAAAAAATAATAAAAAAAAAAACAAACATCCGGACGAATTGTAAACCTCCTCCTTTGGGAAGTCGGTTAAAAAAACCGCAAAAAAACACGTTAATTGTATGGAAGCCCCCTTTATATTAAATTTATTTTGTTTTTAGTATTTGTTGTTATAGCGGGAACAGAAATACGTCATCTGTGAAAATATCAACTGTCTAGCTACCACGGTTCATGAGATACGGCCTGGTGACAGACAGACGGACGGACGGATATCTTGAGATTTTAAGGTACTTTCCCTCCAGGGCCCATTCGTTTGTTCCACCCTGTATATGTGTGATCTGTAACTGTATTTTTCATGAAATACCCAAAAAGTTTTGTTCAAATTATCATCTTATGTCAGAATAACTTTGTAGCTAGTTGAAAAATAACATTTGAATTGATTCAAAGCTTGCCGCGCTTTTAGGGCCTTTAGTACCTACTAAACGCCGCCGTAAGCAGCACTGTCTACAACCTACTCTCCTACTGGAAAACGTGAGACACCCATCTACAATTTCCGTACAATGAGGTTCACTCACTCATTATATGTCAATGTCATGCAGACTGCAAAACATCATTTCAACGCACCAAAGAGTATTTAATTAAAACATCACTGGCAGCCAAACTTGAAGTGGCCAAAAGGAAAAAATTAATTTCTGTGCTCTGAGATTTGTATGAAAACAAAAGTAATTAAAAACTATTAATTTTATAATTATTTTCTAAAAGTTCTACATAATAAATAGAGACGTCGTAATTCATCAATTAATATTTAAAGTCTTTGTAGAAGTCCGGGGACGACATTGCCATATCATTTAAATTTAGTTTCATTAAAAGAAGGCTTACCTACCAAAACAAAATGGCCTTGGTATAAACTTTTCAAGCGTGTTGTGAAGACGTATCTTATACCGAGACCACTTTCAATTTGTAATATCTCTCGTATTTCAGTATTTGTGGTTGGTGCGGCAACACATACACACATTCTGTGAAAATTTCAGCTTTCTAGCTATTACGGTTCGTGCAGGCGGACCCGGTGACAGACGGACGGACGGACGGACGGACGGACGGACAGCGAAGTCTCAGTAATAGGGTCCCGTTTGGCACCCTTCGGGTACGGAACCCTAAAAATCAAATGTCCACAAGATCAAGAGACCTAGCACAAGTAAAAGATACTCAAATCTATAATCTATTCAGTAGTGGATCAAAGTGATTTGACAGGTCGAGTGATACCCGTTTTTGCCGAAAACAAATACTGTTGCGCCAAAAAAATCGAGAGCATTCATAATTCATAATAATTCATAATTTCTTTATTGCACACAAAAAGTTACATAGGACAGTAAAAAACATAGAAAACGTGTACAAAGGCGAGCTTATCTCTAATAGCATTCGTTCAGTGAATGATTGTTTGTTTACTCTATTGTCGAAGTAATTTCAAAAGCCTCAATAGATGCTACAATATTGTAGTATGCCTTACTAATGTCTACTTTTTGTAGGTGTACACGAAAATGCGACGGACGGACAGCGAAGTCTCAGTAACAGGGTCCCATTTGGCAACCTTCGGGTACGGAACCCTGAAAACTAAACTGCGTAAAGCGATTGGGACTAGATAAAACTGTGCCTCCCTACTCTTCTCTAGTCTCAAACAACTCGAGCGCAGAATACGTTTGGTCCATTCTTCAGATTCGAACGATCCAAACTTGATTTGGATTCGGCACACATAGGCACTTGCAACGTATCTCTCTAGGATAGGAACCAACCAGGGTCTGTACCACAACGTCTTATGCCGTTATCGTCTTATTAATAAAAACACTATTAACTTCATTACTCTAGTTCCAGACTAGTTACTTTCAGGTTGAACTTAGAGTAAGATACTTTTACTCCGAGAGTAGACGTAACATCGGAACTGTCATTTTACTTCGTTATTATAATAATTAGGGTAAGACTAGTCTGTGCCAGCTGTTCCTAACTCTTTGTTAATCTGTGTATGTGCCTTAAATTCAGGAACATCGCTGTGGCACGAAGGGTGACGAAAATTGCAAAATTACAAGACTTGTTACGTACGTAACACGTGACACGTGTCACTTGCTAACTAACAATGTTACACTCATGAGTACTCATGAATGACGTAACATGTACAATGATAAAACGGAATTCCCTGGGCCTGGCTGCTAACTAATTTATGTGGGCTAGCCCAGTTGACTACAATATTTACTGTACACCCTGCTCAAATTTTTCGTATGTGCACATGAAATCAAATTACAAGCAAATAGACAATAAACAAAAATACACAAAATCACTGTTTTTTGATACATTTCTTGTTGTTGTTGCTCTTTTAGCTCAACTAGGTAAATAACCGTCACTTAATTATACATACAGTTAAATCCGTAATTGGCCTTATTTTAAGTTTATGTTTCCGACTAGCTGTAAGAATGGCTGTGTGATTTCTGTTCATTAATAAAAAAAATAAAAAAATAAAACAATACATTTAAAAAGACAACCTTAGCTTTATGCGATTTCGGTGTGCGAGAAGTGATGTAGGTAACAACACACACATAATCGCAATTTTGAGGATTACAGCCTTCTTCCTGTTTCTGTCCCTCTTAAATCCATTACACTGGAGGTTAGCAAACAGCTCTGAATACCCCTCCCGGTCTTTCGCCAGGTGGAACAGGTCTTTCGACGCCTTCTTTACTGTGAGGGCATCAAATTTTGCACTTGGAGGGAAGGACTTTAGTTCCTGAACTACTGAAAATGAATCACGAACAAAGATTCGATAGACAACTATCGAAAAGCCAAATGTCAGTGATTCTTATTCTACTTAAACTATAATTTCCTGCGTTCTCGAAAACGTTTTACGATCTCGAAAACGTTCGTGATCGAGGCTCGGTCAGTTTTAATGAATTATAAAGTCGAAAGTCCTTCTTCTGTCGACAACCTTCTTGTCTGTATCTATATCACAATTTCGCGTCACCCGGGGCTAGGCTCAGCCGCCGAAGCCCAGTTTCCTCAAGTAACTTATTACTATTATGAGTTGGCACATCTTGCCAAATAAATTCCGTCTAGCAAATGGTCAGTTGATGGATTATTTTCCTGCCTTGAGGCGAAACACGTCTCTGCCACGGTTTCGACAAAACCGAATGTTATTGTAACCCAGTATAGTCCAGACGCTCTTGCACGATGTCATAAGATTATTATTGCTATTGTCCCTGTGGGCAGTAGACCTCGCGAACAGTTTTAAACTACATTTTGCGATTTGAAATACAATCTTTTCTTTACAAGACTTTTCACGAAAATAGTTAAAGTCTATTTCACTCACTCTCATGGTCTCTACCTAAGACTAAGTCTCTACAGATCCTCTTTACTAATCCGTCTCCTACTTCGAGGAGTCCAAACTTGATATGTTTTGAAAAGATTTCTTAGATTTTTAGAAAACAGGTGGCTGAAAGGTAATATTGTAGTATATTTTTAGAACCGGCTCATGAAGCCCTTTCATTTGATACCCCACACGATATAGGTTTCAGAAAAAATAATATTTCAAATTCCATACAAAAAATTGATGAAGTCTGTCTCCCCCCCAAGGGGTCAATCGAGAAAAGCTCTCGAAAAAAAAAAACTTTAATTCAAGGAACACGTGTGCCAAGTTTTGTGAGGATCGCTTGAAAACGTGGCCCCTAGACCGGAACTGAGAGACATACATCTATAGATACTTACAGACCAGGGAGCACTTATCCAGTGGAGAGCGCATAGATACATTTTCCTTTGAAATACAACTCACCAATTTACGGGCGGCGGGGGACGAGGTAAGAGAGCTGTGATTGGTCAGCCGCTGCGAAACTGTCTGGCGGCCTGTCATCGTACATTGGATGCTATGTTAAACACAACTAACGTTTGGCGAGCCACATTCCCCTACAGGCGCAGTCAATTGGATATATATAGTCTCGTTTGTAACAACCAACCGCGGAGCAAAGCTAGGTCCCCAGATATCACAAGTATTATATTAGGTAAAGAAGGGAACGCAATGTCTGGTAACGGAACGCTCTGTTGACGAAAAGTTCGATCATTTATTTGGTGATAGGTTTCGGAATCGTATAACAGTTCTAAGCAAACTGAAAAGACGAGACCAAAGGCTCTTTAATTTATATTTTTAAAAGAGATTTCTTCCTATAAATCCATAACGGAGAGGAAATATTACATAGCACGGGGGAAATATTACTGACGGGGTTTCGTCGGTGAGTTGTCTCAGCTATGTTCCGTATGGCCTCTAGCTCCTGACACACAGGTCGCCCTAGTTTGGGAGTTAGAGCCACAATTATAATTAGGAAATAAGATACAATACAATAAATATATTTCATTTCATTATGTCAGACGGCCTTATCAAATCTGTCATTCCCATGCGCTTGAGATTAATCTCAGAGCTGACAGCGGCCTATTAATACGGGCCTAAACGACACCTGCGTCTACACTACCCCGCTGTTATTATCACAAGCCGCCATCCGTACAAGGAAAGAAGAAAATAAGAACTAATCTAATATAAAGCCGGTTCCACACAACTGCACGATGCAGCCTCCGTAGGCCTACGAGACGAGGGGGTCGGTAAGGGGAGGGGGGGTAAGCCTCACGCAGGCGCCACTTCGCGCCATTTTCTCGAGAGGGGTGGCGGCGTGGGCGGGAATTGCCCGGGTTTGGGCGGATTAGTGGTTTTAGGTTGTTATTAATCCGAGTGTCATAAACTGTTTGACCTGTCGATCGAAATAGTATAAATTGAGATTTCCCGATTACTTTTAATATGTCTTATGCCCGATTTCACCGACGGTTAGGGGACACTTACCTCTTTTTCTAAGCTGTTTAGCGAGTGTTTCGGAGGACGGCCTCTTAAATTTAGGGCGTCCCCTAGTAGCCTAGATGGCCCTTATACTTATGTCAAAGCAAAACAACCGGTATGTGGCCCCTGAAAGTAAATACAGTTAATAAAGTGTCCCCCAAAGAAAGGGGTTGGTGGTGAAAACGGGCATTATAGTGTCTGCCTGCCCTTCTTCCAGGAAAAAGGCTAACAGTCGGTGGCTTGAAATTATGGCTTCTGACACCAATAATACAGAGCCTTATTGTTGGTGTCATAAGCTGTAATTGGTCAATCGTTAATTTGAAGTGAGCTAACAATTTTCAAGAATCGATTTAACAGGGGTAGTGATAAAACAATATGTATCTAGATGTTAGAGATAGAGAACAGAACTAAACAACAGGCTTGTAAATTGGTGGCTAAGTCAGTATTGACGTGGCTTGTTTATTATTTAATCGCAAGATTTACACTTTGTGTAGCAGACCTGATTGGAGTATGAAGGGGAATGACAGTACTATTCAATTAAGCACTTATCCAACACATCGCAGATGTAAAAAATATTAATTAAAAAACGTACCTACAAGGTTTGCTTGAAGAGATAGGTCTTATTAGAGATAAGCTCGCCTTTGTACGTGTTTTTCCCATAGTTATGTGTTTCACTAAACCGTTTATGATAATTGATAAAACATGGCTAACGCCACGGCTAAGGTCCATCCATCTGAGCACGCTAAGGTGCCAGAGATAGATTTTAAACTTTTAATTACACCCTCCTCTTTTCCGTAGTCTAGGATTAAAAATAGTAGATATTTTGTCCCAATTTATTTACAGACATTGGCTTTGTTGTACAGACATCTTTGCTATTACATGACAACAGAATCCCTAATTTAAGTATTTTGGAGAATCTCCCCAAAATTTCCAGGCGAAATCCTCCAACACGAGTTTCCCCTCCGATTTCCCCCGGGAGTTTTCCCGCCTTATTATGGCAACACAGCACCCCAAAACTGATCCGAGTCAGTAGTACTCGCCGCCGCGCTCCGACTGGCTGCCGCGCGAAACAGCGGTTATTCAAACATCGCGTTCCAAAATCAAAAATGTGTAAAACCACGTGTACGGTGCCAGAATTTTAAAAATAAAAGGTTATCTTTGTGTGCTCAGTGTGTGGTGTAAGGAGGTCGGGCGGAGGAGTTCGGGAAACGTAAGTAAGATGCAGATGCGCTGAAAAAATACCTGAATTTTCTTTTTTCGAGAATGCATTTTTGCTGAGTGGCTCTGGCTACGGCGGCCTTCTAGATGTAGTGGTGGCCTTCAGTCGGTGTAGTTTTGTATTTTTTTTAGCCCGGGGTTTTTAAGGATTTTTGTGTTAATCAGTAAGACTGGTCTATGTGAATTAGTCAGGCATTTAGATATCGTGAATAGACTTATCAATAGGATCCGTAATTCATATCATAATACATCTGTGTATATTTACTCAAAAATAGAAGCACGTACCTAATAGAAATAATCGGAATCTAAAACACTACTCCGACAAGACAATACTCCGACAGGACTAGGTGCCGAGCTGATATGCCGACAGCCGACATATCAGCTTTTCATTCTCCCCGGCCGGGAATCGAACCCGGGACCTACGCTTGGGAGGCAGAGACTCGAATGAAACGCAACGCCCCAGAGTGTATTTTATATTTATGAAAGCTGAGGGTAGTCTAACATTTATATCGTTTTTACTTCGTTATGTTTAATTGGGTCCAAGATTGACTAGGAAAGGCGTGATACGAGTACACTGCACATCAAATAGAACCGTTATCTATCATCATAGTTTATAATGTCGACTTGAAAGCAAGCAAGAAGAAAAGCAAGCAAAAGCACAGATTAATAAAGAGTGTAAGAACCCCAAGTAACACAAAGGTTCTGCCTAACAGCATTTTAACAGTACACCTTGGACTCATTAGCTGCCGAAAGTAGCTGCATATCAGCTTTATATCCTAATATGCAGCTGATATAACTCTGATTTGGGCACAAATTTGGCAGCACATAGCTGCACAATTGCATTTTAATAGCATTTTATTAGCATTATTAAAGGTAACAGGTCCTACAAGGGCTGCATATTGACTGCCTAACAAGCCACGTGGTACTTATAATAGTTGATATGCAGCTCTAAGGATAAGTGTGGACATCAAATATACTTTACAGAAGCTAAAAGTAACTTATCAGGGAAATTGTGGACTGATTTGTGGTATGTTTTTGCATACCTTTCAATATTTGTAGTAGGGTGAAGTGTTACTCCGTGATACAAAGAAAAGATTACATTGCGGTTGCCATTTTGAGGATAAATAATAAGTTCTAAGGTAAGTAATACTTTGAGTTACTGCTATGATGTGTAACATTTTATCGGGAATGTAACTTTATTGTGAAATATCATACATATTTGGGTCAAAATTTTCACGGGCCCTCATAATATCCACAAATACGTGAAAAAAAGTGAAATAAAACATGCAATTACAAGTAAATATATTTTTTACATGATAATTTTAAGTTGTAAACTGTTGATATTTTTTTTTATATATTATTCACGCAAACCCGATGTTTTCTAAAACAAATCAATAAGGATAAAAGCTAAACATTTACAATAATACGCTTCAAGTACTTTTATAATGGCGGATAAACGAGTGGTCAGTTTAAACTTTAATTTAATGCTAAGTGCTCTAAATATGTCCACCCGTGGCTTCTAATGAAGCATTAAGTTGCATAGGGAAGCACTTGTGGTAAATAAAGCAGCCACGGATCGCTATGTAGGGCAGTAAAGTTTCACATCTACGCCAGTATTCCAGATAATCCGATAAGGTAATTCGTGGTCAATTAAAATTCAACTAGCTGACTAAATGCCCACATAAGTACTATAATTCAGCCCAGGTCTGAATTGACGGGCACGAGTGTACAGATTAATAGCAGTGCGCTGTTAAGTCACTGCTTAAAAGGTCACACGTGGTACGATTGTGGCCCTTTAGTAATGCTGATATACGAGTATACTGTATCAGCTGTCTAATGGCGTAAAAGTGTACGCTTAAGCAGCATACAGCATTATATCTTTGTTAATAAGCTTCACATCGTGATTGCTTGCATTACAAAGGTTCACATGTTCTCTCTTAAGATGCAAGTGTTTTAAAAGTCCACCTGTGGACCATAATTCAGAAAAGTGCAGTATTTGTGTCCACACGTGAACCCTTATTCAGAAAACTGCACTATTTGTGTCCACACAAATTCAGTTTTGCAGCTGATAGCGTACAACAATACTAAACGCTGCATATCAGTGAATCTGTGGCGTCTGTGTAGCGCCAAATAGAATCGCAGTAGAGCATAATGCATTATATTGGGTCACGTTATTTATTATGCAGCTATTGGACTACGAGTGAACATTAATAATGCTTTTAAATTGCTCAAACAACCGATGTGGACCTTATGTGGAATTATATAGTGCAGCTTTGTGTTACATTGGGTATCTAGGTAGGTATAGTCTGTTCATTTTATGTGCGTGCTGTCTTGTGATCTCGCCGCCTCGGCCTAATTTAAAAGTGCGCCGACACTCGATTAAAGAAAGCCGCCGGCCAGGTGACGCTAAAGTAGTGAATGCAGTTATAGGTACACTGGTTTTATACTGTTGCCCATGGTTGTTGATAATCAAAGTTGTAAGACATGTAAGAAGTCTGTCATCATTATCAAACATTTTTAAAGGAACGGATTACATTTTTTTTATTTAATGGTCAAGGGTGTGTCGGTTTGCTGGCGGTGTGACTTCGGATCATAAAATTTCTCCGTAGTCACACTGGTGTGGTAAAATGGTGTGACTACGGATCGGTCGTGGAAAATCTCCTGAAAATTTACAGGAAAGCAGCAAAAAGTACCAACGCAATTTTGTTTTACATTGATGACCTACCTATTATTTTCAGTATTTTTTTTAGAAACTGGGCTATAATACTGAAAAGTAAGCCTATCGTATAGGTGTAATTTTTTATGATGAAAGTTAACTAGAAAGTTAAAGCATTTTGATTTTAAAGTGGCATGACATGAGTGACTGGCTGTGTGCTAATGGCTAAATGCGAAGGTTAAAATATCATTGTTCTTGCTATTATCAAAATAGAATCTATTTTGTTACGAAAAAGGGATGTATGAAAAAGTTGGGAAATCAATTCGAGAAACTAGACCTAAAGAAAAAGGGAAAATGGTCAAGTACGAATAGTCCGCGTCGTATTCGGGATCCGTAGTAGGCATTCTAAGATAATATATCCTAGCTAGTTGCTAGAAGATGATAGTTGATAATGATGATTTGAACTGTGGGTGACATAATAAATTAATATTTATTTATGATCAGTTGGCAATTTTAGTTATATCTATTAATATCAGCATTAGGACGGACGTTTTAACATAAAAAAAAACGTTTTCTTAACCTTCATAATTCTTATGCTTTCTTTTATCGATCAAAGACGCCCGCCGTGACGCCAAAGTAATGAATGAGTATACCACACTGTCTTCCCTTTTAAAGGAGTAGTGAACATCCCTTGTTCTTTACAAATGTAAACAACAAAAATTCGAATGTTTGTTTTACTGGATAAAAGATATTATTATTATGAAAATTATCATCATGAAATCCATCAGCTTTGTCGCTGGCTAGCCCGCTATAGCTACTCAATTCTTAAAGTCAGTGTTGCAAGATCACAATAGTTGACCTACCTACAACCGAGTTCACAACCCCACTGCCTGAACTCGTAAGTATTGAGTTGTTGACGTAACCCGAATCATAAACATAATATACTTTTACCCACGGAACCCCAAAAAACCGAGAATATCTATCGGCACAAATGCCGTGTTATTTCACCCGAAACGTTCCCAAAAACGTATATTAACATAATCAAATAAATAAAATAATCAGATAAGCGTACGTGGTGGAGAATTTCATCAGACGAAAGATGAATTTACTTTTTTTCTCTCGTATTTCGACGATTCGTTAAAGGGGTTCAGTTTTTTTTTACTTCACTTTCAGACTTTCGTCTACAGTCGAGTCTTTCGACGATCTTTTGGCACTTGAGTGACGTATACAAAGGGCGCTAGTTCGGTACAACTTAACGCAACGAACCTGTCATAAAGTGTTAGTTCCACTTGTCGCCGCGTGCCAAAAGATCGCTGTAAACATCGTTGGATCGTTGGTACTTCGTCTTTTACTCTACTTCTACTTTTGCCAATATCGCATCAATTCTATTCTCCAAGAAGAAAAATCGGTCAAGTACGAGTCGGAATCGCACAAGAAGGGTACCGTACCATCGTACAACACAACTTCAGCACTCAAAACGATAAAACAAAAAGAAATTAAAAAACACGTCTCTTTTATAGGGACCTCCTTTAATTTGTAATATCTCTCGTATTTCAGTATTTGTTATTGTTGCGGCAACAGATATACACATTCCGTGAAAATTTCATCTTTCTAGCTATTACGGTTCGTGCTCTAGGACCCGCTGACGGACGAACGGACGGACGGACAGCGGAGCCTTAGTAATAGAGTCCCGCTTGGCACCCTTCGGGTACGGTACCCTAAAAACTAGATCTGGGTGTTGCCGTGGGTATCACAGAGTTATGTCAGTCGATGACCTAGTAAGATGTCATTGATTGATGACTGTTCGATCAATGTGTGATTGATCGTGCACATCCGTCTACCCCTTAATAAAATACAAAGTTATTATGTAGATGTGGAGAATTGTACTTATGGTGAAGAGGAGAGAAAATCCATGCGTGACATGGAAAATATATCGGTCAAGTGGGAGTCGAACTCGCACACGAAGGGTTCCGTACCAACTAAGGAAAAACACAAAAAGACGTCTACTGCGTGGGTGGTAGCGAGTAGTTAAAACAAGTTTAGCTGTAGCGGAAACGAAACCCATTCTGGGATATTTTTAACCGACTTCCCAAAGGAGGACGTTTACAATACGTCCGGATGTATTTTTTTTATGTATGTTCCCCGATAGCGCCTAAACGGGTGGACCAATTTGGAATTATTATTTTTTGTTTGAAAGGGTTTACCTTCCCATTGGTCCCATTGACGCCAGGTCAGGATCTGATGATGGGATCCTGGAGAAATCGAGGGAACTCTTCAAATATTATAGGCAGACCTATAGTGATTTTTGTGTTTTTCATAATAACTCGTGCAAATGCACATGGTAAGCATAATATTGTGATGCGGAACTGCTGATGAAGACCACATATGCCACCAGATCTGCTCAATACTAGGTACAAATAAAATGCGTGGCTGACGGGCAGGCAACGCATAGCCTAAACCGGTGGACCTAGAGCCATGAAACTTTGTACAGGGGTTCCTTAGTAGCGTGGGGTAGCACTGATATGGGATTTGACAAAATTAATTCCCCAAGGGGGGGGGGATAAGGGGTTACAGTTTGTATTAAACTCAATCTAATCAAATAGGGTTTGTGGAAGTCGGTTTTTTCTAAAGTTTACTTTTTGTTTCAATTATTATCTTTTCTGCCTATTACGGAAGTTGAGATACATGGCAATTTCACTAACAATCGCTATCTTTTAGGGGACACTTTATTTCCTTTCAGGGGTCACTTTGCGGTGGTTTCACTTTGACTTAAAACGGCGTCCTAGGCAAAAACAGCCTTTAGCAAAACACAAATCGCTCGGAATGATGAGTATTATTACTGTATGTTTTTTCACTGGCTTGTTTATCACGAGTGTCAGCGTGACTTCTCTTTCCCATAAACGTAATTTTAGTAATTTTGCTCGATAGAAAAGTCTCCTGAAGTTGCCGGAAAATCTGTCTGTCACAATGTTTTGTTTTACAATTTCGCACCGCATCTGAATTTGAGTTCTTGTTATTTATCTAATCATTATAAAAATGGCACAGTATGTTCCTCAGTTAGACTTGTTTAGCTTGGCTTTAACCGTTTTTTATTTTTTTATTTAATTTCCTCTGAAATCCTAAGTTCTAATTGCCTAGGGCCCGCCCTTAAGACTTAAGGTCATCCAGGTTTCTAGAGGACAACCTTCGAAATAATCGCTGGAGCTAGACAGCTAAGAAAAACAGCTAAGAGTCCCTTACCTGTTGGTGAATTCGGGCAACAACTTGCTGACGGACAGACGGATGGACGGACAACCAAATGATCCGGTAAGGGTTCATTTATGCTTTCAATAAACGGAACCAAAAAAAAATCAAACATAAACATTTACATACAGGCAAATACATTGCTTCTGGCCCCACACTAGGATACCCTGTGTCGTGGGAACCAGAAAAAGTGACATCACAAACATGTAAACATCCAGGGCCTGTTTTTTTTTGTCCCCAGCCGGGATTCGAACCCGGGACCTCTCGCATGGTAGGCAGATGCGCAACCGCTGCGCCACAGATGTCGTTATATAATATTGTAGATAGCATCACGAAAAAACTTATGACAATAAAATGTCAAAAAACTCTCAGCCGACTCTTACAGATTTAACACGAGTAGAGTTCCCCACTTTCCGACTAACAGATGTAAGTAATTGGACCGCGGACTGTAACTCACTAATCTATGGCTTTTCGGACCACGATTTTTCACTTGTTGGACTAATCTGTAAGTCCGCTGAAGGCAGACTTATAAGGGTTTTAAAACCGCAGACACAAATGAATACCTGGAATAGAAAATTTATTTTATTTCTTCATTTACCTGTAAAAAGAAGAAATAAAATAAGAAGTTAAGTTTATATTTTATTTTTTACTTTAGCACATAGGCCTACCCGTTTTGAGTTTAAAATGTATCCTGTCCATCCTGGGTTTGCTGGAAGAAATCTCTTTTTAGAGATAAGCTTGCCTTTGTTCATGCCTTTTCTGTATTGTTTGTGTTTTTTTTCTGATATGTGCAATAAATATATACGAAAATATATACGAAGTTGAAAAGAACTCCGTGTTCCAAAAGCATTTGTTTTGTGATGGAACTACCTACCTACTGACTGTGACTGTCGGACGGTCAACGATGTGATGCTCTAACTAAGAGCTCCGTTTTCCTTTTTTAAGGCAAGGAACCCTAAAAAAAGCTGGCGTCTGCACTATTGCTTTCACATAATGAAGGGAAGGATATCCGTTGATCTGGAGCCTTAATTTATTGGCGCGGTTTCCTCGTAAACAAAGTTTGACTTGAAAAGGTTTTTGTAAGGGACCAAGGAGGTCTAGGAATTGAGACGCCGTCTTTGCGATTAACAATACTTTGCGGGGGATTTAAAAAAGAGGTATTGCCAGTTTGTCTGCTCTCTGTTTTTGTGTGTCTATCTTTGGCAAACTGATCATCTTTAAAGGATCGGCAAATATCGTAAAGGGAGTATAGTATAGAGATGGCACATCGTCAGAAAAAAAGAAAAGAAAGAGATGACATAATACGAATCATTTTTGTGTAAGCGAGAAACAATAACGATCACCTGTCCCTTACCCGCGTATGCGTTTTTGTTGTTGGCCACAGCATTGTCAAATGCTTGTTTGCTCTTGTTTTGACAGATGAGTGGCAGAAAATCTCTGATTTTGAACCTTATGCTTATTGAGAACCAACTCTATCTCCTGAGTCTATCTCCATCTCAAAGGTGTACGCATGCACTCCGTCTATTCCTTTCTCTGTCTACGGCAAATATCTTCAAGACCATCGTACTTGTTTTCTTAGGGATGAGATTGCAATCATTGTCGAGTTTTCCCAAAACTGTGGGCATCTTTAAATTAGTACTGGTTACACAGAATACAGAATAGGTATACTATGGTAGTTTCATTGTTTTGCATCGCGATTTTGAACCTCATACCTTCGCTTCGTAATAAAATTCAAAACCTATAACGGAAAAATGACGTTCCGGAACGTCATCGGGTCTTAAAGGGGGAAAGGGTACTATTCCCCAAAAATTGGCCGGCTAGTAAAAAGTCGGGGGTCAATATTCGGAAGGTGCCTCCAGTCGTGATAACTCTTTGCCTGTGTGGGGTTACCCGTGGCTTACCATCCTGATTGGTTAAATCTTGCTCATGTAATGAGTTTTCGTTGGAAAAACTAAACTTTAACGCTCATATGGAAAATGTCGCTGATTTTGTACTCCCATCTCCCATGTCAATTTGTGTCTTATTTCTATATCGAAACGTTTGAATGTCCATTGATAAAAAAACCCTTGCCATGCCGTCCCGAGCTGCGTAGGCTATTAAGCGGTACTTTACTAAGCCCACAACTTCCGATTGGGCGGTAGTATACAAAAATATTAATATTATATTGACGTTGACTAAGAATCTCTATGATTTTATGGTCAATAAAAAAAAATGAACTTGAACTTGAACTTTATTTGAGCAGAACAATATTACTGACTTTACGTGTCTATCATGGATGCGCGTAGACTTACGACCGATCCCAATACTTATCTTCTATCCATAATCTGCAGATTTGATTGCTATTGTCAATTTTGACATAAATCCCATCGCGTAATCTGCAGATCACGGATAGAGATAGGTTAGTAGTTAGTAGTTAGAGGTTATGTTGCCATCGCGATAGTCTATCGATAGTATCGTGATACTATCGTGGCCTTGAAATTCAGTCATACTATCGATAGTCCTATCGAAACTATCGACCCTTGACGACACTATCGGTACTATCGATGGTATCGTGGTGCCAGAAGAAATGTTTCTGCCTTAGGCTGGATTTTACCAATGAAAGAGTAACTTTTACTCGAGAGTATCTTCTACTTTTTCATAGACACTAGTGACACCCAGATTCAGATCACCTCATTTTGAACTGACGTTGTCATACAAGTTATCCCCGGGATAGTTATTCTCGTATAACTTTTTGTTGGTGAAATCCACCCTTAGAAGTTTAATGCTTCATCAACGTGACATCCTTCCCGATCCTATTTATTATTCGTACCGCATTACATGACTTACGCTAAGATCAAATCTAAACCAAATCCTTTCTGAGATGAGTTCGAGTGCAGGGATTTCTAGTTAAAATTGAACAGAACGGGATGTATCTAAATTAGTATACTGGTACGGTACTCAGCTAATACCCAATCTAGCGGTGCAATGGAATTGCAGATGTAAGGATGAAGGGCTTATAAAACCGGTGTTCAGGATCTAGAGCTAACTTGGAGTGTAAAAGCTACTACAAATGTTTTTTTAAAGCTTTTGTTTTTCTCTATGAAGTGTGTTAGGAGTACAGTTTTATGAGTTTAGTTTCAGCTATTAGAATTTGTTTGTGGTTTGAATCTGAGATAGGATAATAATCTTAATAAGATTACATCTAAGTACGTTAAACAAAGATGACCTGAAAATTAAGATTTATAATTATAAATCAGACGCAGACTTTTGAAAGCCGCTCAATGGAGTTTAAACGGATAACGTACCTATGATTTATATTAGACCGGGGCGTGCCCGGCGTTTGAGACGTTGAATACATTTTGCCCCGTCCGAGCCACGTCCACGGACGCCCCGGACACGGATCATGCACTGTGTGATATAAACTGCTTCATACAAAATGTATGCAACGTTTCAAATGGCGTCTAAACCTTTGTTATTGTTCTGAGTGCTTTAGTTATTGTTCTGAGTTCTAAACTGTATTTAACGGCTGCCAAAAGTCTGGTGCAAGTCAAACTATGGTTTTATCAAAATGAACATACACACACATACATTTCTTCCGGCTGTGTGCCCCTGTGAAATGATTGCGCAATTCTGCTTAACAGCAACTGTAATTGAACTGCACCTGTTCCAAGAAATTGAAGGATAACATGTTTAATCCTCACTTTATTAGGAATTGAATTGTTTTGCACAGAAGGTGCAGTTACATCAGAACGCGATTTTCTAGCATTTATAGCTATTTATTCATGTTGTCATGTCAAAAGTTACATGGCTATCACGCTTATGGCTCTACATTAGAATACTTAGGTAGAAAAAAACTATGAAAAACCTCCTAGACTCATCAAAGAACTTTTATACTGAACTTGTATGTTCCTGTACTGATTAGTCTGAAATAAAGAATTTGAATAGATTTGCATTGAATTACTCATTTTGGCCAGCGGGCCAGCCAAGTTCGTAGCGTTGCATTAGTGACAAATTGCTAGCTTATCTCCTGCCAGATTTCCAATCTCCTGATTTCCTTCATCAGTCATGTCCCGATTCCCAAGAGTTCGTATCGCCCAACTTTCTGATAGAAGCCTGATTTCCCGATGCATTTCAATTTAAACTTTAAATCGTACATACGTTTTCATAACAGTATGACGTCGGATTCCGGGCCAAATGGGGGCTTAGGCGGGTTTGTCTTGTGATGCTGGGTTGCGTGCTTTGCTGTGTTCTATCAGGGTGCTCATCCCATACAAATTAGAATTAGTAACCCTTCGTAAAAAAGAGATGGCGTGAGGAGTAAGATAGAAATACAATAGTAGATTGTACAACAAGGGCATAAAACGCATGCGGCTCGGGTGGATATATACGTCTCGGGTAAAATGGGTTTTATGTACGAGTTATACACTCTGCTTTTCAGAAATATTGCAAAAAAAGTAAATATTACGAAATATTTGCAAATTGAAATTACCGAGAAAAAATAAGGACTTCCCGCCATTACACTTTTTTTTGGACGTGCCTCCGCAAATGAAATTTTATGCTCTAGAACATAAAATCTGATTTTATGCTGGCTATACCCGACATAAAGACGAACTTTACGATCATGAGAAGTGAAAAAGTCTTTATTTGCCAGTTGCAGATAATATACAAAGTTCACGTACAATACAGTATACCACAAGTACTTAGATTGAGGTAGATTACTAGATAATATTATAGTATATACTATAATATTATCTAGTAATCTACCTCAATCTAAGTACTTGTCTGTGGTTCTGTGCAAAACTACCGAAGACTTATTAGCGGTCGGAATAGTAACATTTGTGATGAACATGTAGCATGTAATCAAACAATGTAGCCCATTATTGTTACCACCGAGGGGCACGGGCAGTTACTCGCATACGCGTAAGATTGAGCCATACTCCACCAGGCTGGCTCAAGGCGAGTTGATGGAGAGGTGTCGGGTACGAGCAACTTTCAATATTTCCCCAGAATTAAAACCGGTTCTCGCGCCAGTTAACATTCTCCATTACCCGGGTCCGCCATTTTCGGGTACCCGTGCGAATTAAACGCGTAACCGCGTCTGCTGTCGCGCCCGGGGGATCTCTTAAACCCCTTTTTTCCCTTTTCAGAGCAGTTCTCACACATACAAGTGTGTGTATAATTATCACGTGACCTAGTTCTGGTAGGGCTCTTTCTGTATGATCCGGCGGTCTAACACCGCGGGGGGAGGGGGGATGACGTTTAATTATTACGGTCCTTATTACTTTACGATTTCTGCAAATGTGACTGATTTTAGTCGATAGTTTTGACAGTCGAGACTAGGTACCAAAAATCGTTAAATGAGACCGACATCGGTCGTAGAGCGATCGTTATCAATGTCGAGACTGCAGCCCCAGGGGTATGATTCTCGCGCCTTCGATGTACGGATACCTATCGAGATCTATTGACAGATTCCCATACAAAATCACTCGATATAGGTGTAGATATCGTATATCGAATGCGCGAGAATCATATCCCAGCGACGATCTTTTGTTCTGTTTTTGAAAATCGCGGACCGTGTGCTGCGGAGACATTTATCACGAGAACATTATACGGACGTTCTAAAACGGGTGATGTAAAACCTTCACTATCAAATTGGTCAGTCGGTTTCCATGTCATCAGGTCTTAGAAATGTGTAATTAAGGAATACCGACCTAAGGCTGCGATGGGTCAGTGGTCCACTTAGGACCCGCCCACCAGCGGAACCCTGACAAATTGCAGGATCAGTGGATTAGCTTAATTTATAAACGGAACCCACTTACTTGGTAGCCAGTGGGTTAAAGGACTAGCTTTATTACTATAGGTTATATTACACATACGGGTTAATCAACAAACAAATGTACCACAACCAAAAGTACCTTCCAGACAGTGGGAGCTAGGTTTACAACGTCAATAAACCTAGCCTCCTAGAACTTAAGACGCATTATAATCCTCAAAATTAGCAACTAGATTTGTGGTGATTGAAAATTTCACAAATTATAAAAGTATATGGCGTAAACAAACAAACAAACACGTCCGCGCAAGAAATGCGAAAAGTGCAAAAAAGTGTCATTTTTGCTTACACAAAAACCGCTGATGAAATTTAAATATTTTGATTACCAGTTTTTATTAGACATATGAACCGTACCAGCGTTCCTTGTAGAACTCCTGGAATAACTAGTTTTAGATAAAAAACAACTATTAGTTTTTTTTTCATATAGTATCCAACCAATGGCATTATGTTGTTTTCAAACACTAAACTTTTAACTAATGGACGGTAAGGTCCGACCGAGATCTCGTTCTCGGTCTCGGTCTCGGCTTTCTTGGCCAATTTTCGGAGGAGATCGTTCTTGGTCTCGGCTTAAATCTGCCGAGATCCTCGGCCGTAACCGAGACTATTTTGTGCTCGTGTGAAGTCATCTGTTTATTGATAATTTGAAATTTGCCGCGCGCGCGTGTTCGCTAGGTTGGTATTATGGTATCGTCAACCTGTCATGTTGTCATCAGTGCTCGCTGCGCGAGCTTTCAATCGGTTTGAGTGGTTTGTAAAATGAAATGGGGCGTGACTGCGAGCCTACCTGAGGTGTCACCCATTGGCTCGTCCTTGCGTTTGTTTTTGCTGTTTCGTTTATAAACAACTTCATTTCAAACACTTTTCTTTGCACTCTAATGAAGAAAACTTGTTGTGTTATTGTTTATTGATTGTGATTGATTATATTCAATTTACACTATACTACTTAAAAGTAAATTTCATTATAAAATTCATGCTATTTCAATTATTTTCACGATATATAGTTGTAGTGTATCTAGTCTTGGTCTCGGTCTCGGTCTCGGTCGGTCTCGGTCGACACTAAAAATCCTGTCTCGGTCGGACCTTAATGGACGGTTTCATAAAAATTTTATTTTTGGATTCAGGAAGTGTCTCATTTTGCTGAAATAACTTTTTAAATATGGGCATTTAAGGTATACATATATAATCGTCATAAACTAGATATTAGAAACTTCTCTAAGGCCCAAAACTCGCTACTACTTCACCAGTGCTGGCCACTTAGTAGCATTAGGTCACAGAAGAGATAATATTAGGTCATAAATCTCAGTTAGCAGTCCAGCAGTCGATGAACTATACTGCTGCGCTGTCGGACGATGTATCATGGTACGAATTGGCAACATGGTCGCAGCAGCCCTTATACAGGTTTCCGACGGTATTTTGGCGCGCGGTGGCACAGACAGGTAGAACCATCGATCTACAGGATGTAACAGAAGGGTGTAGTCATATTTTAGGGGGTTGTTAGGGAGACCATTCTGAGCAACTTTCACTATGAAACCGATTTGAGCAGAGCAATTTTAATTTTCACTTCTCTATACAAATCAGCTGACCGCCCGGACCAAAACGTATGAAGCAATGAAAAAAAAAAGTTGCTCTGATCAAATCGGTTTCATAGTAAAAATTGCTCAGAATGGTCTCCCTAACAACCCCCTAAAATATGACTACACCCTTCTGTTACACCCTGTATAGTGTATATAATATAACAGGCAACTTGACAGATGTCAATGCCGGTTTCTCGTACGATTTTAATTTGACGTATCAGTCAGCAGTTTGTCACAATTAACAATCTGTTGACAATCTTTGAGTTTATAGAACGCAAATGATTGGAAAAATAGGTTGACGGCTGATTTTATACTGTATGTGGCAACTCAGCCCATTCGCTCATTTTCATTCAGTCACTGTTTCCCTCTAGCACATAGCTTTGTCTCTATATCCTTAAGCCAAACGTCAAATTCACGTTCTTCTTTTTTTATTAACCCGTCAAGTGTTTAGCGTACACCCGTATGAACGGCAAATTTTTGTATCCTTGAGTGCTTAGCGTACAGACGGATGTACGTTAGACGGCCACACTGATTTGGCTCTATAAATCTATGACCAGTGGCGTTCTCAATGCCCAAAATTCATTGTTTTATTGGCCTATGGGTCATTACGATTAATTTCTGTCAACCAATCAAACTGCATGTCTTAGAAAAAACGAAATTCTCATAGAAAACAAATCAAACCCGTTTGCCGAACGCCATTTGTCTATTCCGTGAGGTGACTCAGTTGTGTTGTGTTGGCGAATAAATGATTTCGAGAAGGAAAAGTTGAGTGTTTCTTATGTGTTATATATAAAATTACTGGAAAAAGTGTGTAGATCATGTTTCTAATAACAGTTTTGTAATATGTGATGGCAAAAGAAGTGAAAAATGTCCCGAACTTTCAGTCCGAATCGCACGGCGCGTATGGCGGTTGCTGACATTTTATCTCTTCGGGTTTATTATTCATTTATAGCTTTATAATGGTGATTTGGAGTGTGAAAATTGTGTAAACAGTACTAGATAATATGCAGATCATAGTGAATAAGCAATTAGTGAAAATAGCAAGAAATAGTTCAAAGTAGTGTCAAAATAGCGGGAAAATTAAATTCATCTCGTCATTTGAAAGCATGTAAGTTTTTATTACCATAACAGCTATAATAATCGGATAGGAAATTTCATGCAGATTACAGTGATATATAATACTTGTTGAATAATTATGTCGTAACTTCTCTTATTTGAGAAATACGGAATCTCGGTAGAAAAAATAATTGCATCGCGAAATAGCCTGACACGCGAGCCACTTCTAATCGGCCCAAAGCCAATCGCGTGACGGGTTAATGGCGTCCAAACCTCTTTTGAGGTTAATTTTGCCAGTGTCAAGTGGTCAGGTTCTCTTTTGAGAACCTGGAGATTAATGTCTTGAGATGATTTGATGATGATGATGATGAAGATGGACGTTTTGTCGCTCGTTAACACCACCCGGGGAGGACGTGAAGGGCTGTAGGTTCCAATTAATTCCTTCGGACGTGAGCAACTGCCTCCCCCAAATTCACGTTGGTCTGTTGAGTTGTTGACATTGAGAGTTTGTTGAAAACTTGGAGAAAGGAGGAACAAAGAGTTTCATTGATCTGAGGTTTGAAGTGGAGATCTTGACAAACTGCTGACAGTCTGTCAGTTGAATCTAAATCCAGCATTCCAAACTAAAACGGAGTTTGACAATCTGTTGCGCAATTTTGAGGTATGAGAAACCGGGCGTTAGCCTGTTAGTAAGGGGATATTGCTCATAAAAATCGATTAATCAAAAGAATCGATACACCATGTAAACATTCGTGAATCGGGAATAATTTTACAAGATTTGCAAAGAGACATTAGAATAGACAATACTTATAGTTGAAAATGAACTAAGTAATTATATCCCTAACTGCGGATAGCAGTGATGACGATGACAATCCGATTGTTTTGGTAACATCCCTAGTCTTTAAAAAGTGGATTTTATGAAGTTTTAGGTTAGCTGTCAAGTTGCTTTTAAGCATGGATAGAGTTTAACGCTTGATGACCGATGAGGAATGAAAAGTGTTGATGACGGGTTCGTTGCATCTAGTTGCGTAGAGCTGGCGCCATCTGTAAAAGTCACTCGTAGTCAAAAGATCTTTGGAATACTGTACTCGTACCTACAGGGTGATAAGCCTGTGGGACAAAAAAATAAAGGTCAAGTGCGTGTAGGACTCATGCACCAAGGGTTCTGTTAACACTTGGAGATTATCAGTACGTTGTCATCTATGTAATATCAAATTACATAATTTTGCAGTTAGCAGAAATTTAGTTCGTCATTGTTCGGTCGTTCGAGCGGTGTGCTTCTGAGAGTGAAGGGTTAAGGATGGGAACTTTATTGGGAACCCTAAAAATCGCTCAAGTGCGTGTCGGATTCTCACACAAGGGTTCCGCACTATCATGTCTCATCCATGTCGTGTCCCTGTCACGTCTGTCCAGTTGGGTTAGCGTCTAAGAAATAGTTACGTCATTTCAAATCATATGAGAAATCGTTTTTTTAAACGACTTCAAAAAAGGGGTTCTTAATTCAATTCGGTTGTACGTTTTTTTAAAATCATTATTATGTTTAATGTGTGTTACATCGAAACTGGTACTGTATGAACCGATTTCTAAAATATTTTTTTTTTTGTTTGAAAGGGTTACTCATAAGCTTGGTCTCATTTTCAACCGACTTCAAAAAAAGGAGGAGGTTCTCAATTCGACCCGTATGTTTTTTTTTTTTATTTTTTTTTTCTATGTTTGTTACGCGATTGCTCCGCCAATTATGAACCGATTTGAACAAATCTTTTTTCGGCGTATAGGTAATACCTCAAGGGTGGTCCCATTGACACCAGGTCAGGATCTGATGATGGGATCCTGGAGAAATCGAGAGAACTCTTCAAATATTATAGGCAGACCTATAGTGATTTTTGTGTTTTTCATGATAACTCGTGCAAATGCACATGGTAAGCATAATATTGTGATGCGGAACTGCTGATGAAGACCACATATGGCCACCAGATCTGCTCAATACTAGGTACAAATACAATGCGTGGCTGACGGGCAGGCAACGCATAGCCTAAACCGGTGGACCTAGAGCCATGAAACTTTGTACAGGGGTTCCTTAGTCGCGTGGGGTAGCACTGATATAGCATTTGACAAAATTAATTCCCCAAGGGAGGGGGGGATAAGGGGTTACAGTTAGTATTAAACTCAATCTAATCAAATAGGGTTTGTGGAAGTCGGTTTTTTCTAAAGTTTACTTTTTGTTTCAATTATCGAATTACTAATATCGTAGCAAAAATTAAAACAATTGACTTAGGTGTTCATGCTTATATTTTCAACCGACTTCAAAAAAAGGAGGAGTTTCTCAATTCGACCCGTATGTTTTTATTTTTTTTCTGTTTGTTACACGATAACTCCGCCAATTATGAACCGATTTGAACAAATCTTTTTTCGGCGTATAGGTAATACCTCAAGGGTGGTCCCATTGACACCAGGTCAGGATCTGATGATGGGATCCTGGAGAAATCGAGAGAACTCTTCAAATATTATAGGCAGACCTATAGTGATTTTTGTGTTTTTCATAATAACTTGTGCAAATGCACATAGCATAATATTGTGATGCGGAACTGCTGATGAAGACCACATATGGCCACCAGATCTGCTCAATACTAGGTACAAATACAATGCGTGGCTGACGGGCAGGCAACGCATAGCCTAAACCGGTGGACCTAGAGCCATGAAACTTTGTACAGGGGTTCCTTAGTCGCGTGGGGTAGCACTGATATAGGATTTGACAAAATTAATTCCCCAAGGGGGGGGGCGGATAAGGGGTTACAGTTAGTATTAAACTCAATCTAATCAAATAGGGTTTGTGGAAGTCGGTTTTTTCTAAAGTTTACTTTTTGTTTCAATTATTTTAAATAAGGAATCGGTTTAGTAGTTTGGTGAACAACATGAAAATATCCGAAAAGTATAACGTATTAACGGTAAACTAAATAACGTATGGTTTCCTTTCTGTGACTGCGGAGGACCAATATTCGTCCATATTATTATTGTGTAATATGTGTGGACTTAACAGCTAGAATACAGATGTTGCATGCTCATTTTCAAGTTTTTAGACGACATTTGCAACGCGAGCAGAGAGGATTGAGTCTAATAGGTCTCGAAAACGGGTGTTTTTTAGTTTTTAACTTTGTGAATTATTACATGGGCAAAATGACCGTAGCAATACTGTATTTACACAGTAACACGTTACTTCCTTAAACCACAATAGGGTCGTTCTGACCGCGATTGACTACTCATTTCATCGGCTGTTTGTATACAAAAGGTTAAGACCTATTGCTACAATCACAGACCTTATGGCGCTCATATTAAGAACTCTTAGGGTGTAATTGACTTCGTGGTTATTGTACATGAGGTCAATGTACCCAGTTTAAGAAAATTCTGCAGTGATGTAAAGAATTGTTGTTAAAAAGAAAACGGACCAAGGGTTCTGATTACACTTGGAGAGCGTTACACGTGTAATTAGGTTTCACATAAAAAACTAAAGTATAATGTCATCCATGTAAACAAAATTAAGTATTTTTGCAGAAAGACAGAAATTTCAGATTTTTCCCTTTACTTGTGCTATAAGACCTTGCTTTGTGCCAAATTTCATGATTGTAGGACAACGGGAAGAGTACCCTATAGGTTTTTGGTCCATTGCGATTACTATGATAATTGAAACAAAAAGTAAACTTTAGAAAAAACCGACTTCAACAAACACTATTTGATTAGATTGAGTTTAATACAAACTGTAAACTCTCTTTCTCTCTTTCTCTCTTACACTCTATCTCTCTTTTCTTCTTTCTCTCTTTCTCTCTTTCTCTATTTATCTCTTTCTCTCTTTCTTTCGTTCTCTCTTTCTCTCTCTCTTTATTTATTTTATTTATTTATTGAACAAAAATCCACAGCCGTACATAAAAGTTAAACAAGAATATAGATTAAATAACTAGGCCAATTAAGGATTTCACTATGTAAATAGTCAAATAAGGACAGGTGAGAGTACATTCGAAGAGACAGGAAATTCTAAAAACAGTAATAATCTATGTGTCTAAAGGTGAGGTACAGTGTACGTATGTACATGTACAGTAATATGTGCAGTGTAGGCGTGTGTTTGAGAGGTTGTGAAAGGGTGTGTGTATGTGTGTTTATGTCAGTTAGTGTATGTGTTCCTATGAATGGCAATTACAGCAAAAAAAAATAAAAAAAAAAATAACTATATATTCTAATTGCGGGTGCGATAGTTTAGAAATTTGAGGAATTTCTTTTGCATATTCTCGATCTCATTTACATGGCTTGTGTATTGTGGGTTCCAAATCGAACTGCAGTATTCAAGTACACTGCGAACGTACGCAAAATAAATAATCTTTAGACAAGTACTATCTGTAAAGTCTTTACAGACTCGTGTTACAAAGCCCAGATTTCTGTAAGCTTTATTTTTTATTGATTCTATGTGTGCCGAGAACGTCATTTTAGAATCAAGTATGACTCCGAGGTCTTTTATGCAAGCGTCTTTGTTTATGAGCACATTATTAAGTTTGTAGACAGTTGAAATACGAGTAGGATGAGTTTTCCTTGTAAAGCTTACATGTACGCATTTGCTTGCATGTACATGCTTTCTCTCTTTCTTTCTCTCTCTCTCTCTCTTTATTTCTTTTAAATTGGTTTAATCGTTACTTAAATGACTGTATGGAATCTCAGTACGGTTCACTTTGCAGTGATTGTGTGACATTTATTAATAGAATGTTGGCATTTATCTTTTGAAACCATTATTATTAAATAAAAAACAAAATCCAATCGCCCCGCCTGCCTAAAGTTTCGGTCAATCGCAAACTTTTTTAATATAGTCCAATGTACCGTTCGAATTTGAATAAGGAATCCTTTTTTCTGCTCTTTATATTTTTTTCCATTTTAGGGTTCCATAAAACTAGATCCTCTATAGTATCTGCTATCTGACCGTCTCTGCCTATCCACAGATTATACAACGAAATAGTTTGAGAGTCGCTATTGTCGTTATAAAAACAAATTATAAACTACTACACCATTAGAAAAACAAAAGTTCCTTGCGATATTTGGTCGTACATAGAAAGTGTTTACTGTAAATATTTTACGATGGCACGTTACCGCACGTTACAGAACCCTTCGAATGCAAGCCGGACTGTCACTTCACCAGTTTTTTTTAAACGAGCTGTCATGGAGGGCCAAGTTATAAGTTTTTAACGATTTGCGCTCCGTCGGAGTTGGCAAGTTCTACTGCAATTAATAAGTTGCTCGGAGTCAATCGAATCTCCAGTGATCTTTGCTAATGAAAATTCTTCGACGAGCGATCGTGTGTTTTTCCGACTCCCCGCTTCTGAGTACAGATGGATGCCCCGGGTTTTAACCCGCAGATGGGTAATAACCCAGAGATTCAGCGGAATTACTGGGTAATCAACTAATCACACGGTTTTCCTAGGTATTAGTTTTTTATATTTTGTATTTTTTTAGTGCGTTTGTTAGTAAACTGGGTAATTTAATTACCCATCAATTCTTCAACCAACAGAATCCCTTGAAATACTGGGTAAATACTGTGGAAATACTATCCACTTGTTGGTTATTACCCGGGGAATTACCGATCTGTCCTTTTTAGTGGGTTATTCTTATTACGAAATGTAGCAATTTAAAACAGCAGAATATTGGAAAACCATAGTTCTATGTATGTATACTGTGTTTCGTTTACTACCTTTTTGACCTGTGCGTATTTTTTTCAGGTTTCACTCCATGTGAACAAATGGATGAACAAACTCCTGGGAACAAATGACTAGGTAAGTATTTTTTATTTCAGGGCAATCTAAAGAATATTTATATCTTTATCAATATAAAAAAAAAAACATTATAAACAAATCATTAATAATTATGGTCAGTTAACTAATCCTTACTATTGCTTTTTGGTCCTTTGAAGCTGGATGTCACACATGAAAAGATTATTTTACTGAGTTTATAGCTACACCCTCTCTTTATTTAGGTACACCCTCTAAACGATGACTTTTTTACTCGTGTCAGCATTTAGATTAAAAGAACTGTCTGTATTTACAAAACACTCTGTATATTACGCCGCACATCTAGTGTATACAAAATATATTTTTTTAGTACATTTTGCAGGGTTTAATAAGTAGGTATTTACTTTCTGCCTTCGTCGTAAAAGCAACGGTTTTGGGACACCAGACGTGTGTACAGGGTCGCCCAACTTCAGTGTCATATTTTTTTCATTACTTAGGTAATTTTAGTGCAGACAAATTAAACCTACTACCTATCGTTGTCCTTTATAAAGAACAAAGTATGAACATAAAGATAAACGCGTTAAAACATGGTCTTTTATTTTCTGGTCTGTTTGATGTAGTACAGTAAAGAAATTTCAAATTACGAAATTAAAACTATACTTAAGTACATAATATAAAAATAAATATATTAACCTGCTGGCTGCAGCCATTTTTTTTATTTTTTTTGTAAAAAAAAAAAAAATACATTAAAATTAGTTTGACAGTGGGTACCAACGTCAAAAATTAGACATTCATTGACGTCTTGGTACCCACTGTCAAAATAATTTTAATGTAATTTTTTTTTTTTTAATAATTTTAATGTCAATATTGTTCCAAGGACTGGATTGTCCTTACGCTACCGTGGGTGTTAAACCCCTGAAGGAAGCTTAGCGTCCAGCCTGTACATGTATATATATATGCTCTGGGAAAATGTTTTCGGTTTTCTAGATGTAATCCTCTATCTTTGTTGGTTTATTGCCGAATGCAGAGACATCTGTTGAAATAAAGCGCCGCTTATATGTCAGAATTGCACGAAACAAAGAAAGGAGAATCCCATCGCCCATAGTAACTTTAGGCCCCGAGTGCCCACTTTTGAAAGTTGTAGATATGATTTATTGTTATTCACTAACATTTAGATAAATAACCAAAATAAAAAGTATAAAAACCAGTGAAGTGCGAGTCGGACTCGCGCACGAAGGGTTCCGTACCATTATCTATAAAAAACCGCAAAAAAATAAATTGTATGGGAGCCACCCCTAAATATTAATTTAATTTAAATTTAATTATTTATTTTTTAAGTAAATAATATACTTAATATATTGTGAACATTTTAAGCGTCTACCTGCTACCATTATCAATATCGAGCAAAAATGAGCAAAAAAATCAAGTTTGTTGTATGGGAGCCCCCCTTAATATTAAATTTCTTTTGATTTTTAGTATTTTTTGTTATAGCAGAATAACAGAAATACATCATCTGTGAAAATTTCAACTGTCTAGCTACCACGGTTCATGAGATACAGCCTGGTGACAGACTGACGGACGGATATAATAGGGTCCCGTTTGGCACCCTTCGGGTACGGAACCCTAATAAAACACGATTTTTATTTAGAACATATCATATTTCACGTGTTCAGTTCATGCCGTGGTCGTGATGAGAAACGGGAACAGGTTCCGTGTGCAATCCGTGGTCGTCAAGGAATGTGGAGCCGGAATCCATGTGCAAGCCGTGGTCTTCAGGGTTAGAAGGGTTATCCAGGTACTTTGATGAGTCGCTTTCACAAGAAGGGTATTGTCGCAATTCGTTCCATTTCTTCCTTTTGCGACCCGATACCGGGTTGGTCCTATAGTACCCATCATTCTGAACAACTTTGCCCGAGATACTTGTGTTCGCAAATGAAAAAAAAATTGATTTCCCATAGTAACTTGAAATCAACTGATCGGGGCAATGTACTGGACGATTATTTTTTTTCATTTGCGACTATAAATGTTTCTTGGGGAAAGTTGTTCATCTGATGGGTACTATCATTCCCCAAAATATGGTCAGTTAATTTAATGTCATCCTGTATACCCACAAAATAAATTAATAAATGTAGCCGTTCCTATCCCCACCGAGGGGTTTGGGCTTTAAGCGGATACAAATAAGATTGAGCCATACTCCAACACGCTGGCTCAGTGCGGAGGGGTGTCGGTGGCCAATCCAACTGTCAGAAGCTATCGAGCTGTCCGATTAGAGCCTCTGACACAGTTTTACGACTACTTCTACCGAGTAGCAATAGTAACATGTCATCCAAAACACTCAAAAAATAAACTATAATAAAAAAAATACCCCACGAGACATATAAAGTACTTACGCACGCGCATGGTAACTTTTTTGTATACAATGAAATCATGATATAATATACTACAGGATGCCATTTAATTAGCTGACCAAATTTCGGGGTATGATAGTACCCATCATTGTGAACAATTCCCTATGAAACATATGGTCGCAAACGAAAAAAATTTTCAGTCTCCCATAGTAACTTGAAATCAGCTGATCGGGGCAATGTAGTGGGGGACGAAAAATGTTTTCATTTGCGACCATTTGTTTCATAGGGAAAGTTGTTCACAATGATGGGTACTATCATGCCTCAAAATATGGTCAGCTAATTTAATTTCACGCTGTATAGTCTAGCCGCTGAGAGAATGCGATCCTGACACATGTCAGTTTGTGGGAGTGAGATAGAGAGAAAAGTAGGACATAGACATGTGTCAGGATCGCATTCTCTCAGCGGCCAGAGTATCGTGTGTTCAAAAAGTCCCAGTAGACTCCATGTGGCAGTTTGATCACTTACATAATCTGTTCAAAAGGACTCTTCGGGATTTGAAGCAGGTCCTAAATGGCTAGCCTAGTTGCTGAATCACTGAATCGATTTTGATGCAACATCGATTAGAACCATCGAAGGCAAAACCACTACCTTCCATTTAGCCATTTCCTTCATGCTGGCTTAGTGCGGCTTGATGAAATGGTGAATGGCTTGGTTCTCGTGATCAAACTGACTAAATATTGTTTCGAAAACAATAAATAAACCTAATAACCGGCCAAGTGCGAGTCGGACTCGCGCACGAAGGGTTCCGTACCATTATCTATTAAAACCGCAAAAAAAAAACACGTTAGTTGTAAAGGAGCCCCTATAACACGCCCCTTCGTTAGAGGACAAAAGAGTCCTTTGACTTTGGCAGTGGGTACCAAGACGTCAATTAATGTCTATTGCAAGAGGATGAGAACTTGATTTCCCCTAATTTTAATGTATTTTTTTTCCTTTTCGGCCAGGAGAATGACAATCTCTTGACTGAAGTGGTTTATTAAATTTCTTTTGTTTTTTGTATTTTTTGTTATAGCGGCAACAGAAATACATCATGTGTGAAAATTTCAACTGTCTATCTACCACGGTTCATGAGATACAGCCTGCTGACAGACAGTCAGTCGGACGGACAGACGGACGGACAGCGAGGTCTTAGTAATAGGGTCCCGTTTCGCACCCTCCGGGTACGGAACCCTGAAAATGAGAGAAACAGGACCAACCCGGTACAAACAGGGCGGGAATATTTTAATGTTATTTCGTATGCGTAAGTAGGCCGGATGTTTTTATGTATTTTGCTATAGGTTCGATGCTTTGGTGTTACTTGGGTCTTTCCCAGGTTTACGTGTATAGTTTGATAACTATAGATTAAAAAATATATCCCCCCCCCCCCGACACAGTAAATGAAACCTGCCGCAGAGCAATTCTGGGGTTTAAAACTGGAGCCGCCTACTGTGTGTGATTAGCCGCTCCACACTGACACAGCAGGCGGCTCCACTTTTACATTCTAGATTTCCTCTGCGGGGCAGGTGTAAAAAATGGCCAGTAAAATGTAATAGTAATAATGATTTTCGACGACCTCTGTGGCGAAGCGGTTGCGCATCTGTCTACCATGCGAGAGGTCCCGGATTTGAATCCCGGCTGGGGACAAAAAAAACTCCAGGTCTTGGATGTTAACAATGTTTGTGATGTCGCTATTTCTGGTTCCCACGACACAGGGTGTCCTAGTGTGGGGCCAGAAGCAATGTATGTGCCTGTATGTAAATGTTTATTTTATTTATTTACACTAAAGACTATACAGGGTGAAATTAAATTAGCTGACCATATTTTGAGGAATGATAGTACCCATCATTGTGAACAACTTTCCCTATGAAACATATGGTCGCAAATGAAAATCATTTTTCGTCCCCCAGACATTGCCCCGATCAGCTGATTTCAAGTTACTATGGGAGACCCAAATTTCTTTTTCGTTTGCGACCACATGTTTCGTTGGGAAAGTTGTTCACAATGATGGGTACTATTATTTCCCGAAATATGGTCAGCTAATTAAATGTCACCCTGTATTACCTACTTAGATAATAAATACCTATAATAATAAATAAACGTCGAAGTCAAACCTTTTGTACAGACCGTGGTGTATGCATTTGTTGCGAGATTTGAGTATAAATTAGTACTGGTAGCCAGGCCCAGCTAAATTCAGCCCTTACTGTCCCGCTAAACTCTCAATTCTACAGACAGACAGAGCCAAAATTTTCTTATAGATACATTTATATGTAAATGCAAAGGCTTTGTTAGCCTCTCCGGGGCTTCCGTGAGATTAATTATTTATTTATTTCCAAACGCGAGGTGCGGAGTTGCGACTTATTCCAGGGCAATAAGGGCCAAGGTCAAACGGGGAAGGGCGGCTGAACTTTTTTGGCATGCTGATATTGTTAATATTGGAGTCAGATCGATGTAACGCTGTAAGATATCAGCCCCCGTAGACAACATGCAATTTGCTACTATCAATCGCGCGCAACACAAAGAAGAGTCGTGACTTACACTACACATACTTATAGTACGGAGTACTATTATCTCTTCTGTGCTTATAGCTCATGCCTTTTTCCTGGGGTAGGTAGGGAGAAACCAAAGACGTATGTAACGTAGTAGCAAGTGAAGGTCACGTCACATTTCGTTCTCAAATGTTGTTTTTTTTTAAATTATATCCTAAGATCCGAAGAGAGCTCGACCTTCACCCATCTGTTACTGCGATGAAACGGCTCTTTATATCAAGAACGCGTAGAAGTATCGAGATAAAATTTATACCAATTACTCACGTCTTTGATCCCTTAAAGCTGTGAAAAAATTAACTTTCGAGGTCTACGCAATCGAACTCTACGACCGTTTATGCCGTAATTTTGTTTACATGGATGAAATCATACTATTCTTTTTATGTAGTTACTTAATTGCAACAGTTACGACAGGTAGCAATCTACAAGTGTGATCGGAAGACTTGGCGCGCGAGTCTTACTCGCTTTTGACAGTTAATTAATTAATCATAGCCTTGCCAGAATTTTGCTAAGCAACCCACTCGCTATGTATTTTCTAGCATACAAAATTTGATAAAAATTAAGTCTGACGGATGGATGAAGGTCGAGCTCTCTTCGGATCTTAGACCCTCTGGGAGGTATTTTTTGTTCGCGTTTCTTGGTACTTAGAAGGCTGCACATGGCCTATTGTGTCTTGCGTGTTGAACACAATTCTCAGACCACTGAAAACATATCGAGAAACTGCCTCCCCTCTTCCAAAGTTGAGATATTAATTATTTCAGCTCCGCAGCGCTCTATCATTATTAAAACTCGAGTCCGCATCGCCGCCGACTCTGGAAAGAATCCTTTCGACGCGCAAAAGAGTGGAAATTAGTCGGGCAACTTGTAGGGACTTTTCGGACGAGAATGCCTCCGTTGGTTGGACCCAGGGAGCACTTATCTAGTGGAGAGCGCATAGATACATTTTCCTTTGAAACACAACTCACCAATGTACGGGCGGTGGGGGACGAGGTAAGAGAGCTGTGGTTGGTCAGCGGCTGCGAAACTGTCTGGCGGCCCGTCATCTATATAGGTTGCGTATGCGAACGTTTGTTGAATACAACAAACGTTTGGCGAGCTGCATTCCTCCGCAGGCGCAGTCAATTGGATATATAGTCTCTGGTTGGACCTGATAGGACAAGTTGGTAGCGAACAGTATGATAAAGCGTCAGTTTTTTCCCATAGAATTGAATTTTTGTACTGTGTTTTAGCTCTTCTATTTTAGCTATTTATACATTTTTGAAATCACTATAATATTAGTTTAGTTGTACCTAGTTTAGTTTAGTTATATTTTTTTTTATTGTTTTAATAATATACGATTCCTTTGGACGGAAAAAAGAGTGCGAAAACTTGTATTTCGGACGGGAATACCTCGACTAGTTGGACCTAATGGGACTGAACTTGCCCGTGACTATGAGACACAAGATATAGCCATTACATTAGCATTCAGTTGGAGTAAATCTTGAGACCCCATAGATCTTTTTCTTTTTTTTTTTTTTTTTTATTCTTTGTATCTTAAGTAACATTATATGATATCTTAAATAGTACTCATAAACCACTGAGGTTTGTCTGAGCACAGAACATTCGTAGTTTTTATGTAGTGGAATAGTTGACACGAAATAAGTGCTAACTCACTTTCTATGTTTGTAGTCTCATTAGCCCAACTACATTACTTAAGTAGTCTTAACAACGTTGTATTATTATTTAATGAATCTTATTAAAACGTCTTCGACGATAGAAAGGGAGGGACTTGTGAGAATGCTCAGACAGAAGAATTACTTAAGTTAACTACAATAGGACTAACTTTGCCACATAGTTAGACAAACCTAATGTTCTAAAGATCTCTAATTAATAACAAAGCATAGACTCAGTTCTATTTCAAATATACATACTTATATATTTTAGCTTACACCTTGCAAATTGCTGGAAGAGATCTCTTATTAGAGATAAGCTCGCCTTTGTACACGTTTTCTATGTTTTTAACTGTCCTATGTAACTTTTTGTGTGCAATAAAGAAATTATGAAATTATGAAATTGTGTGCACAAACTTGTTAATATAATTACCTGGGACCTACAATAGGGGTGGAGCTAGCACATTCCCGCGCGCTAAGAGAGAAAGTTGGCGCAAATGCTTTGGGCGTAGCTACGCTAAGTGTATTGTGCAAATTCCGCTGATGTTTTTAGGGTTCCGTACCTGAAATGTTCAAAAGAAACGCTTATAGAATTAGATTCACATTGTTGTCCGTCCGTCTCAGTGCGGCCGGACATCCGTCTGCCAAGATTTTTTCCTCAGGAACGCGTGGTGGTATCAAGTTGAAATGGACAGGTATCAATTACTCAGGTTTTTGTTCGCTTAAAGCTGTAAAAATAATGTTATGAATTATCTGGCAGTTGAGAAGTCAAAAAAATATCACCCCTCATGCCAGTAAATAAATTTTCACTTCTCATGCTCGTAAAGTTCGTCTTTATGTCGGGTATAGCCAGCATAAAATCAAATTTTATGTTCTAGAGCATAAAGTAAAATCTTGGTCTAAATCTCAGACTCTGACAAAGGTCGTCAGGTAAACAGCCACATACACCTATGCTAAGTGCCACTGCCGGCGGCCAGAGCCGGCTGCGGAGGCACGTCCAAAAAAAAAGTTTAATGGCGGGAAGTCCTTATTTTTCTCGGTAATTTCAATTTGCAATTATTTCATAATATTTACTTTTTTTGCAATATTTCTGTTTAATTTCCTCACAATCGAAGTGAAAAGCAGAGTGTATAACTCGTACATAAAACCCATTTTACCCTCGACAATACTATCCACCCTCGCCTGTGGCTCGGGTGGATATATACGTCTCGGGTAAAATGGTGCGTATTGTGCCCTTGTTGTACAATCTACTATTTAATTGAAAAATCTGAGTCCACGTAATCAAACTAGACGAATGTGCTGTTTTGTTGGATTTTCATAATACTCACAACAGAATCAAGTCCTATGGGGTACTCTCAGACTAATATTAGTTGAATCCTCCAAGGGGGTACTCGACCTAGAATTAAATGCACGAAGTAAGAATTTATAGGAAAAAAAACCGAATACCGTAAAGTAGTTCCTTTCACAAAGTGTGCGGCTGGATGCGAGTCCGGCTGGATTTTACCAAAAAAAAAAAGTTATGCGAAAATAGACACTTACTATCCTATGACATCTTACAGAAAAATATCATAGCGTCACACCGTTTCCCATACGGGGCGGCGGAGGCACAGCGACTGCGACTGCGACTGTTCAGCGACTTTGTTTTCTTCGTTGGTAAAATTCGCTCTTAGCCGGTTATTTAAAAAACAACCCTGATGTTATTTCTGCCCTTTTCCGCTTCAAAGCAAACAGGCAACGAAGCGTGCTGATATTCTCTCAATAGAAAACATGAATAAGTTATTATAAAGAAAATAGCGTGGCTTTCGAATGTGTATATTTTTATTCGCGTCTCGAAACCCCGAGAATTATACCGACTTCAAATAGCAGGTTGTATATTTATTTTATATTTTTTTATTCCGCTTCTATCGCCCAATGTAATATAAATTTATATAGCCTTCGCATGTTTTTTTAGACACACATAAGTTGACGTAATTCTGGCCCCAAACTAGCGTACATTTATAAAAAAAACATTATTTGAACCGCATCTCTCCCCTTCAACACCTAATAAACCTCTAGACTGGAGTACTACCGTAAATTTTCTTACACAACTAAGAACGAATACACTGTATTAATTTATCATAATTCATAATTTTATAATTTCGTTATTGCACACATTTAATTGCAAGAACAAAAAGTAAATAAAAACAGTGTACAATGCGAGCTTATCTCTAAAAAGCGATCTCTTCCAGCAAACCAAGTTCCGATGAGAGAGATTGATATATCAGCAAGGGTGGACCTTATCACGTTTTATAGTTTTTTATTTTTATTTTATTTGCATTTTATAGTACAGATTATTAAGTCTCTAAAATTATCTTGATTTTGTTACCCCCCTGCTGTGCCCGACGACGGAGGGAAAGTTACTTAAATATATTTAAAAAACTTCTACAATAGGTATTTAAGGTAATATCCTCAATTTGACAAGCCGTGGGTTACACCATACCAATGGATAAAATCGTTCATCATTAGTGGGTAATTTATAACAATTAATTTTCAATTGTTAATGGCTGATTCGACCATTTCTTATACTTAGCCAACGTCGTCGTGAAATATAGTTTTCTAAATTCCGTGTTTAGAGTCCTTAGCACTTTTCGTAGCAACAAAATTTATGGAATGTCACCGTAAAATTGTGAAACCCGTTAGAATACAAGAGGTTTTAAAATTTTACGATGACTAACATAAATAGCGTTGCACTTTGAGTGGTAAGAATCCCAGCAACACGTCTACGGTCTACCCGTTTAATATGCGCTATGCAACGTCGACATACGGTTAGCAAAGTTTTCAGGCGAAGTGGCTGATGCAAATTATATGACGTCATCTTAACACCTGGTCCGCTTTGATTGGCTGCAAAGTTCGTATTTGGTGTGGTAGGAAAGCTATTTACCATACCCACTACTCACGGCTTAAATTTTAATAAGGTTATGGTTATAATCTATATATATAAAAATGAAAATGAATTGCTGTTCGTTAGTCACAACTATTTCCCATACAAACGTTTTCTAGAGTCAATTTGAACTTTATTGCTATGCAATAAAGTTCATATTAAATTGAGGCAGTACGAAGTCTGCCGGGTCAGCTAGTCTATATATATAAAAATGAATTGCTGTTCGTTAGTCTCACTAAAACTCGAGAACGGCTGAACGGATTTATCTTATCTTAGTCTTGAAATGTTCGTGAAGGTCTAAGGAAGGTTTAAAAGGCGAGAAAAAATCGAATAATTTCCGGGAAAACCCTAAAAACAGCCCTTGTTCTATTTCCCATACAAAAGTTTTCTAGAGTCAATTTGAACTTTATTGCTATTCAATAAAGTTCATATTAAATTGAGGCAGTACGAAGTCTGCCGGGTCAGCTAGTCTATATATATAAAAATGAATTGCTGTTCGTTAGTCTCACTAAAACTCGAGAACGGCTGAACGGATTTATCTTATCTTAGTCTTGAAATGTTCGTGGAGGTCTAGGGAAGGTTTAAAAGGCGAGAAAAAATCGAAAAATTTCCGGGAAAACCTTAAAAACAGCCCTTTTCTATTTCCCATACAAACGTTTTCTAGAGTCAATCGTTTTCTAGAGTCAATTTGAACTTTATTGCTATTCAATAAAGTTCATATTAAATTATAATCACTCACTGTTGTCTGAGCAATTTAGGTGTGTTCCTAACGTCAAAGAGTCAATTTGTAATTTATTACCGCTGCATAAAGTTCAAATTCAATATAATATAAAACGGTAGTAGGTATTACTGTGATAGATAGTGGAGACCGTATTCTATACTCCATTATTTGTGACAAGGGACTAGACCATCGCCATAGCTATGGAGTAATAAAGGTTTCCTCACGATGTTTTCATTGCACTAATCGTACTAGCTAAAACGATCTCTCAAAGGAACATAAAGAAAAACGTAAAAATAAACATGTCTTCTTACTTTGACTTCTTTCATTGCGGTTCTAGAATAGGGTATCTGAAAAAGAACCTTTTTAATCCGCTTTAAAAAGATTTTATGTACGTCTGTATCTCCGAACCTTCTTGGTCGGTGTTTTTTTTAATAAAGTGTACTTTAGGTGCAATAAAACGCGAAATGCATTTAGCTTTTACTGTTCAGGCAAAGAAATCATAAGTAATAGATTCTGTTTTTATGACTGCTTTTCGTAGAGCAATCATTCCATTGGAAAAATATCATATCAAAACATTTACATACAGGCACAAACATTGCTTCTGGCCCCACACACTCACCCTGTGTCGTGGGAAAAAGAATCGGCGACGTCACAAAAGCATGTTAAATATCTATAACCCAGTAAAAATAGGAAAATCAGTGGAATTAATTAGGGAGTTACAAAAAACTTTAGGATTGTGTAGGGTCAGGTCTCCTGAAAAGAGTCATATAAATTGCTCTCATTTACCTGTGTATGGGTTCCGTAAACGAAGGGTGCCAAACGGGACCCTATTACTGAGACTTCGCTGTCTGTCCGTCCGTCCGTCCGTCCGTCTGTCTGTCACCAGGCTGTATCTCATGAACCGTGGTAGCTAGACAGTTGAAATTTTCTCAGATGATGTATTTTTGTTGCCGCTATAACAACAAATACTAAAAATCAATAGAAATTTTATATAAAGGGGGGCTCCCATACAACAAACGTGATTTTTTTGCTCATTTTTGCTCGATATTGATAATGGTAGCAGGTAGACACTTAAAATGTTCACAATATATTGAGTATATTATTTACTTAAAAAATAAATAATTAAATTAAAATTAAATAAATATTTAGGGGGGGCTCCCATACAATATTATTTTTTTTGCGCATTTTTATAGATAATGGTACGGAACCCTTCGTGCGCGAGTCCGACTCGCACTTGGCCGGTTATTTCCAGTTATTCGCTCGTAAGTCGAAAACCATTGAAAATATCAACTTACATGCTTCTACATTAATTACTTAAATAAATATTTTTTTAATAAATCATGTCACAACATTTTCATTGTAGGATCGATACTTAAAGAGAATAATAAGATAGATTTTCAGCATAGAATAGTAAATGTTCCATCTCTTGTATTTACCAAAGTCCAGGTCCCAAAGTTATTCATACGATATCTGTTCACGGCTTCGAAAACATACCTACCAACCTGAAAACCCAACTTCTAAGTATTTTGTTAGGTTTTCGAAGCCTTAAAAGCCTTGTAAGGATATCGTGCGAAAACCTTTGGGACCCGGACGGTGATCTAGAATATGTAGTAGGGACTACTCTACCAGGTGACACAGCTGGAGTGGCCTTGCGGGATCTGGATATAGTTGGTATCTATGTCCTAAGAAGCACATAAAATTTGGATTAGGAGCCCTGAAAAAGTCTTGGGCAATACCACCCAAGACTTTTTGGAGCTGGACGTTGTTCAGAAACATGCAGTAGGGATGTATAATAATAATATAGTATCGCAATGCATAAGTTACTATTGCAGATGTTGTCTGGCAAATACAAGAGATGGAACATTTACCATTCTTTACAGAAAATCTATCTTGATAGCTTTGGACCCATTCCTACAATGAAAATGTTTGTTCAAAATTTAATTGTAGCAGCATGTGTGTTGATATTTCCAATGGTTTCCGACTTACGGGCGAATAACGGGAAAAAGGGACCTTTCACACGCCCCCACCGCCCTAGCAGCACAGGTAAATGAAAGGAATTTATATGACTCTTTTCAGGAGACCTGCCCCTACACAATCCTAAAGTTTATTTTATTTATTTATTTAATTACACAATAATTTTAACTTGGTAAGGTACATCAGAACACCACTTAAACCACTGGGGTTTGTGTGCGGTGTGATCTACTCATTAGTTCCGTTGATTGCGCTTTTTGGGTTTAGTTTACTGTGTTACTAAAGGTGGAAACTGACCAACGTTACAAGGTGTAATGTAACATGCTACACAGCGAATATTCATGCAGTCAGTGCGTAGTGTTAGAGCTCGTCTAAGCTGAAATGACGCGCCCCACTCCTTGGTTTCGTATTAACTTGTCATACAAAACCAAGGAGTGGGGCGCGTCATTTCAGCTTAGATGAGCTCTACTAGGAAAGTTCATTCAGTACTCCATGAATGCTGTGTAACATGTTAAGCTGGGTCCAGACATATTCTTTTGGCCATTCCGTACCTCCGTATCGTATCAGGTCGCGATCCAAAAACGCTAGGATGCCTGTTCGGTACGGCACGGTGGTACGGAGACTCGATCGGAGAGAGGTACGCTCCGATCGATGCGAGTCGGCTTTTTCGCCCCGTTCAAAGGTGATACGATACCGTACAGTGTGACGGTCCGCGCGCGCGCCAGTCTGGACGTGATCGCGGCATGCGCAGGGTGTACCCTGTCAGTTCTGTCACTCATTGCTTGCTCATGCTTATGCAACACGCGATGATCGCAGCGACGGGAGCGATACGGAGATACGGAACGGGAGGTACGGGTTATTTTACTACGCGTCCAGACTTATTGGATCGCGACGCTGCTGGTACGATACGGAGGTACGGAACGGATGTAAGAACATATTTGGACGCAGCTTTACATGAATCTGTCCCTCACCTTCCGCGATATAACCTCCCCCCGTGCTCGGCATGCTACGGCGGCGTGCAGAGAATGTGGAAAATAAAATAAAATTATTGGTTTGACACTAAAATAAACTATATACCAGTCGACCTCTGTAATGCAATTTATTTACTAAGGTAATAAGTAAAATTATCTCCCCGAGAGCTGGAAGTCAGAGTGGAGCCAAGCTACTGTTGGAACGACCGTGAACGACCTCGACCCTACGTCCAAGTTACCGGGTTTCGGCTTACCGCGCAACCAATGGTGCCGCCTGAACAGACTCCGGACTGGGCACAGTCGGTGCAACTACTTCCGACACAAGTGGGGTTGGAGAGATAGTGCCGTGTGTGAGTGTGGAGTAGAAATACAGACCATGGAGCATATTGTTCAGCGCTGCCCTTTGACATCATACAATGGACCCCCCCGAGATCTGTTTGACCTTCCTTCTGACGCAGCCAACTGGCTAAGTTCATTAAATATTCCCCTGTAGCCTATTCATTCGAGCCATACGATTAAATAAATAAGAGTTATATAAGAGCTTAGTTTTGTAAATAAAAAAAAAGAAGAAAGGCGTCGCGTCGTCGATAAAAAAGTAAAAAACCAATCACCATCCCACTTAGCCTCACGAGCTTGAACAACAAGCTATAAATACTTTCTTCTAGCACTCGTGCCGAGTTTGTGGCGAATCTTGCAAAATTTACGAAGGAAAAACGGTTTTAAAATCTCGACTAAAACAATTTTATAGTTTTAAGGTGATCGCATATTGGGCCGGACTGTATTAACTTTATACCTAGATTGAATTTCTCCCACAGACTCTGCGAATATACTAAGAAATATGAGATTATATTATGTCATCATCTGAACTACTGAGAGTAACATTAAAAGTGGGTTTTGAATGTTATTTTCCGATATCAAACCCTAGTCTGGAACCTAATGAAAGAACTGTATTCTGTTGATTCCTTCAAATTAACTATCGGTATACCGTGGCCGCTGAGAGAATGCCATCCTGACACATCTATATGTCCCTGTCTGTCCCGCGCTACTTTTCACTCTATCTCACTCAAGTGAGATGATAATAGTATTCGCATTTTGTTCATTTTGTATTTAACCTGCATGAAAGTCTACTTGTAATTTAGGCCAAGAGTGTTTTTTTTTTTAAATATCTGTATTGAAATATATTGCCAATAAGGAACTATACCGTGGCCGCTGAGAGAATGCGATCCTGACACATGTATGTCCCTTTCTGTCCCGCGCTACTTTTCACTCTATCTCACTCATTTTCAGGTTTTTTACGTCGGCACATGTGCGATCACCTTTACACTTTAAGCAGATGGCACAGAAGGCGCTTTCTGAATTCTGCCGGAGTTATTCATAATTAATAATTTCTTTATTGTACACGAGTAGGCTATTATAGCAGTAGGTATTGGAAATTTCCTACTGAGTGAAGTATCTGTTACGTAGTAACTATTTAGTAATCTGTGGTCAAGTCCCGTCTGCCATATTCGCACTTAATACATGAATACATGGCAAGTAGTCTTCCCGACGTCGAGAGACATAGACTGTCATGTTGAGCACACAGGAAGTGATATAAATTAAATCAGCTAATAATCAAACTTCCACGCTCGTCATCATCATACGTCCAATTCTGGAGCGGCAGCCACTTAATATTTGACGACACCATTCGGTACCGGTACCGGAACCGGAACTCAGTGTATCACCGCCCCGAAACCGCTCCCCGTGGTCTGCCACAAGGATGCCGTTCAGAAATTCCGAATTACCCTCAAAGATAACGGCAACACCGGGCTCGCGAGGAATATCCCTGGCAACACTCGACTATCTATCTAGTACTCCTTTGGGGGGAATAAATTGACCTGCAGTACTTTGTTGCGGGGAAAATAGTAAATAAAAATTTCATTTTCACTTCTCATGTTCGTAAAGTTCGTCTTTATGTCGGGTATAGCCAGCATAAAATCAAATTTTATGTTCTAGAGCATAAAGTAAAATCTTCGTCTAAATCTCAGACTCTGACAAAGGTCGTCAGGTAAACAGCCACATACACCTATGCTAAATTGCTAAGTGCTAAGTGACACTGCCGGCGGCCAGAGCCGGCTGCGGAGGCACGTCCAAAAAAAAAAGTTTAATGGCGGGAAGTCCTTATTTTTTCTCGGTAATTTCAATTTGCAATTATTTCATAATATTTACTTTTTTGCAATATTTCTGTTTAATTTCCTCACAATCGAAGTGAAAAGCAGAGTGTATAACTCGTACATAAAACCCGCGTTTTATGCCGTTGTTGTACAATCTACTATTTCATTCATTTAATTTATACCTTATTGCACAAAATGGTCATGCCTATGCAGAGTACCCAACCCAATTAAAATATCGCAAATACTGTGTGATCCATCCCATCCGTCAATTTCAAAGCTTGTCCCATCCCCCACAAAAACCCACAACAGTGAACACACTCAACAGACGGTTACAATTAATTGACTCGCCTATTGTGTTCTTATCCGATTTCTGGAACAACTCCCGCCTTTTATCACAAAAAAACGGGAAAAAATGAAAGACACTTCTTTACAAACACAATGGTCAAGAGTAGTTGTCTATTGTTAGGTTGTCGGTAAACCCTCTTAGATATTACCTCTAGTTATTGTAACTTTCTGCTGGTTGAGAAATCATCGGGAAATATCTATTTTACTGGTTTCTTACAGAATGTTTTATAGTTTTTTTTTCGGTTAAAATTTACATATATGTATGTATATGTACCTGTATATACCTTGGCAGGACATTAATGTAATTTCTTTATTATTATACACATGATATTGCGCTCACATAAAATAATACAGACAGCTTAAATTAAAAAGACCATGTACAAGGGCGAGCTCATCTCTAATAAGAGATCTCTTGCTTCCAGCAAACCGTGTAGGGTTCGAGACGGAGATTATTATGAGATAAGGGGAAGAATTGCGCGTACAATAAATCTCAATTCTAAAATAATAAAAATTACACGTAAACGAAAAACCCTATTGGACATACTAGAAAACAAACAATAAAGCTCCGTGGTCTAGTAAGATAACTTCGCACGTAGAAGATTTAGTTTCGAATCCCGGTCACACCTCGGACACTCCATAGAACGCTCGTAAAATAATCACCTATTACTCCTACATACTCGTAACCAAATGATATTTGTATACGTGCAAATGTGTGCGTAAACTTTGCTAGGGCTGGTGGCGCGGCAAATGCAGCGATATTTAGTATACGCGTGTCGTCACTCGTCCGGCGTTCAGCCCTGTCTATTGATCTTTTAACCAATTCTTTTGACGCCAGGGGTGGGGTGCGGTATCTGAATCAGCGCGGGGAAGGGAGTGGCCGTTCTGTACGGAGTACTATTATCTCTTCTGTGTCCCGGTGCTGACTACCAATGAGATAATTAACCTTCAGTACAATTTACGGACATTCTAACGGAAATGGAAAACATTTTAGGAAAACCTTCATAACTCCATGGCTGCCACGAAAAACGAAAACTCTCTGGGAAACGCGTGACGAACATATTAAAGATTCTGTTTTATATTATGGTAAGGCAAAGTAGCATATTATTATTTATTTATTTCTTTATTTATTTATTTATTTATTTATTTATTTATTTATTTATTTATTTATTAAGAACCAAAATATACCAATACAAGTATTTTTTAAAGAACCACAAAAACAACGTAGGTTTGTGCGTGGTTCCGTGTTATATACTTATATTAATAAGATTATTATTATTATTATTTTCTTGATTATTTGTTCATACCGACCGAATTTCCTTGTAAACTGACAATCAGTTGACAACAAATAAATCTGGGGTTTGTTCAATCATCCCAAATCAATAAAAAGTCTTCTTCAACTAAGCCCACGTTATATTAGAATTTGTCGAAAATCAACAGAAAGGAATCAATTTCAGGGTTGTTTCGACGGGACATTCCCGTTTGCAACAGGTCTATCATATCTATATATATATAAATGAATTCGCTGTTCGTTAGTCTCACTAAAACTCGAGAACGGCTGAACAGATTTATCTTATCTTAGTCTTGAAATGTTCGTGGAGGTCTAGGGAAGGTTTAAAAGACGAGAAAAAAATCGAAGAATTTCCGGGAAAACCCTAAAAACAGCCCTTTTCTATTTCCCATACAAACGTTTTCTAGAGTCAATCGTTTTCTAGAGTCAATTTGAACTTTATTGCTATTCAATAAAGTTCATATTAAATTGAGGCAGTACGAAGTCTGTCGGGTCAGCTAGTATTAAATATAAGTATAGGCTGAGCTGTGGCGGAAAATCGGCACTAAAACATTTTCATTCAAAACATTTATATTCTTTATTGCACAGTAACTTAATATTAAAACTTAAATAACATATAGTGCGCAAAGGCGAGCTTATCTCTTAAGAGAGATTTCTACCAGCAAACCTAGGCAGGACAGGAAAGATGGTGCTGAGAGGATAGTCCTAGTGGTTTCAATTTCTTATAACAACGAATAATTGCCGTGAACATGTCAAATTGTCAACTGTTTTATAGATTTCACTGTCTTTGAACAGGTTCTTTTGAAAACCTGTACGGGCAGCATGCCGCATGCCACACGCGACAGAGGCCCTTGTCGTGAAAATATTAAGCATACAGGCACATACATTACAATAATAACAATTTATTTTGCCCGACAAGAGAAATATTAATTGTCCTAGAATTGAGACGACAGAGCTTTGTTTGACACATACGTCGACCGAGAGACAAAGAAGACTGGCATGCTGCACACACTGAAAATGTTAGCGTTATTCTATGATGTATTTATTTTTCTCTCTCTAACCGACTTCAACAGCAGCGTCGAACAGGAACAACCTATTTTCTCAACGCACAGTGAGCTCGGAAAATGTGGACAAAATTTATCGCCTGATTATTTTGAATGAAGTGAGCGGATATCAGCGCCGCTGGGAATCCGGGGCTGCATCGGTTTTGGGGTGAGAATGAGAAATCGCGACGCGATGAGGCGGCCTACGGGTTTATCGATACGTGACTTTTGGTTGAACGTTTTTGTATTGGAATATCTGAATAGATATATAATTGTAACTGCAACTTACTTAACACATGTAAAAATTATATCTTTTAAGTATTTCCTAAAATATATAATATTTCTTAAAAATCAAGACCTACGAGCATAGTTTTGCAATACTATCTCACACATATAAAAAAAGATTATCAGACATGGTTTAAGGGATGGAAAACGTTACTGGTTTTTGTATGGAAGCTCGTGCGCACACAATCCTCTATAGTCTATTCGTGATAAGAATGCAGTGAAATTTAAATTTAAATCTGTTAACACACACTCACAGGACTGGACACAACCTTCACGTTTGAAAATTTGCCTTCAACTGGTCACTGTGAACTTGGCTTGATAATTGGAAACGATTTGATTGGTTACGGGGCGTGGCTAGGCCGCCGAACAGTGATGACTTCACTGCATTCCTTTCACGAATAGACTATAATGGCTGTATTGAGCCCCTTAGGGCAGCATGATAACTTAAGTTAAGTTAAGTTTTTGATCTGTGGCTTGTATCGTGTGTTGCCACAATAATTTCGCCAATGTCACGTGATGAATCTGACAGTCGGGTTGGCCACCAGCCAAATCTAACGATGAAATGAATGACAAATACATAGACTCTAGATCTTAAATATTTTGTCAGCGAAATTGGCTCACGGATCTATATTTTGGATGCGATCAATTACAGAACTACAGAGGAAAGAGTCAAGCAACAGATATGTACGAGTATGACATAATTTACAAGATAAGTCAACGGTCAAAAGGTAACTAATGTAAATTATTGCATCTCATGTTTATTTCAACCAACCGAATATTTTTTTGAGGGGTAGAAATGGCTACTCGAATATTAAGGGGGATATTTAAATAATTTGAAACATGATAGCAAATGCTAATTTTTTAACTTCTTCCCTTTGACGTGAAAGAGGGAGAAAAGTTAAGATTTATGGAAATATATAAACTAAATTAAAATGCTGAGTGCTTCCATGTTCCCAATAACGCGTCACGCTGTGAGACTGGTACTATCGACATTTAGGGCGGGTTTCACCAGATTTATGACACTTTAAGTACAACATGGGGGCTATTTGGGAGGTGCCAAAACCACTAAACTAGAGGAACTAAAGGCACTAAACTGACAACCCTCAAATCCGGCAGCTCTTGCGCGGTGGCCACAGATTCCATTTTCAAACACACCATTTTAATTAGTTTAGTTACTATAGTTCTTGTCGCCTCCCAAATCGCAGGCATGGTCAATTTACGTAATCAAGTTCACATTAAAAAACGTCGTGTTTTAGTGGGACATTCAGCGCCATGTGTATCGTTATCGATACACACTGTATAAGCACTTGTGTATCATTTTAGATACACATATTTTTGATTGTTTCGACTTTGTGTATCGCTCCTGCACACGCTTTCAATACATTTTATAGGGTGAAAAAAAATCTCTGGCCTGGGAAAATTTTCTGGTACTTTTGGGGTCGGGATAGGGCATATAGTTTTTGAGTTATGGTAAAATGATGACATATATATATATAATATATATATATTATGTTATCTTGGCCTATGGTGAAGGGATAGTCACCAGGGGCTTGGCGCTGAGAGTGTAAAGTCTGGTGCCAGAAGAGTTTCATTGATCTGAGGGTGCAAGGCTGTACTTGTATTGGTAAAGCTGTCTCCGAGTCCCTAAGAGACTCTCAATACTTCTGACATCCCTGTATCGACAGGCACTGAGTCAGTGTGCTAGAGTATGGGCAGAGACTATATTTTCGTAATTTCGTAATTTCTTTATTGTACTCACATGACAGTAAAAATAGCTTAACATAGAAAAAATATGTACAAAGGCGAGCTTATCTCTAATAAGAGATTTCTTCCAGCAAACCATGTTGGGTAGGAGACGGAGATGATAGGTAAGGGGAAGAATTGCGCGTGCAATAAAACTATTCTAGTACACTATAATACATAAGATATTATTATTACACATAGGTACATATAAGAACCTATTGCTAAGGAATAGACTACATACACAGTTGACTGCGCCTGCGGGGGAATGCGGCTCGCCAAACGTTTGTTGAATACAACAAACGTTTGGCGAGCCGCATTCCCCCGCAGGCGCATGAAATTGGATATATAGTCTCTGGGCTAAAAGTAGGCACAAATTGTGCCTCTGCCTGCTAGTATGGGAAGAGGCGTGATGCTAAGGTGGTATTTTTATTTGTAGCCGTCATGTTTCCCACTGCTGGGCAAAGGCCTATCCATGTGGAATTGCAACCACAATTCTCTACCCTAGCACAGAAGAGATAATAGTACTCCGTACAGAACGGCCACTCCCTTCCCCGCGCTGATTCAGATACCGCACCCCACCCCTGGCGTCAAAAGAATTGGTTAAAGGATCAATAGACAGGGCTGAACGCCGGACGAGTGACGACGCGTATAATAAATATCGCTGCATTTGCCGCGCCACCAGCCCTAGCAAAGTTTACGCACACAGTGCACGTATACAAACATCATTTGGTTATGTAGTAGTAATAGGTGATTATTTTACGATTTACCAAAACAATCGGTAAGAAACGAAATTGTTTATTCAGTTGACAGAAGAGTGTCATCGCCATCACTGCTATTAGCACTTATTTCATTTTCAACCATATTTAAGGTAACTGAAGAATCAAGAATAAAATGTTAGACATCTTTCCGATTCACAAATGTTTAAAGGATGTATCGATTTTTTTGATTATTCGATTTTTATGAGCAATATCGCCTCACTCACAGGCTAAGATTGACATCTGTCAAGTGTGCTGTTATATTGGATCGGGTATAGTCTTCATAATAGCGGTCATAGTATGTATTCTCTTTGATGGCGGATGAAAAGTCCGTAGTACCAATTTTTCCCACCTGAACAGCTAAGTCGGTGGCTCTGTACTTACAAAACTACAGTAGTCGCTGTCGATATCACGGACTAAATGGGACAACTTGTACGTATAACAACCTTATTCAGTCAACCAATAACATCCAATAACTTTCACAACACCACAGCTAAAGCGCAAACTTGTATAATACCGTCCAAAGTAATCAAAAATACACTTTATCACCTACGCGCACGATTCAAGAAACCCGAGGGTGGGAGAGGAGTGAAGTTCGTGCGGTAACTTTGTTACGTATTGGTAACTTTGCACCGAGGAGACCAAATGGCTCAGTTTTGAGTTTGGGTTAACATCGTTATAATCCTTTTTGCAATGGGGAATCAGTTTTCTGTATATGTGAAATCAATCCCGATCCCAATAGCCTTCAAATTGATGTTATCAAAGATGTTATGAAAGCTGTATGTCAACTTCAAACTGACGTTTACCAATCAGAACGCGAGTTCAAGCCCCCAATTCTACAAATGAATCGCATGCCAATTAGATTATTTCCAGGACGGTTTCCTTCAAAATCCAACAGAGGACTCTGAAAGTGAAATGTTTTTTATCAGTATGTAGAATATCATAGATATCTGTAGTCATCGAAAGCAGTCTTGTTGCTCTGCTCTATGGTTCTTCTTTATTGTTAGTTCTGAGGCTTGTTTGTTCCATACTGCCAAAATTATCCGCTGCAACATCAAACTGAAGAAAAACTTACCTGGGTTTGGATTTTTGGACACAGATAATGGCTCTATCTTGATACGACCTACACTATGTTGGTTTCGTTATTCGACTTGAAATAAGTAGCCGGCCTGTCACCGGCACTGGCCCCGGAACCAGCGGCGCCGGCACCGGCAAGAAAGATGTATGAAGCTGGGCCATCATCGCCGGCGCCTCCTGGTAAGTGGACAAATGGCCCATATTTTTTTATACGGTTACGGTGGCGACTGCCGGTGCCGGGCCGGTTAGTCGAAAACCGCCCAACCCTGTTAGTTGGATGATGACCACTTATTTCAAGTCGAATAACGAAACCAGCATAGCGTAGGTCGTAATCAAGATAGAGCGGTTATCGGTGTCTGAAAATCCAAAGCCAGGTAAGGTTTTCTTCAGTTTTATGTTGCAGCGGATAGTTTTATGTTGGCGGTTTGGAACAAACAACGAAGTTTACAGGGGGCGCCAGTTCTACCCAACGACGATCCTGTCATAAATGGGATGGGGACTGGGGACACAAGCAATGTGCGTGTTTATGTTCAAATGTTTATGTTCATCCAATCGATTACTTTTGTGCGACTATGTTACTCAACTTTGCTTTCTATTAGACAAATTGCTAAATGGCAACACTATTTGACAGCATTTGACATGTATTCATTAAATTGATAATTAATTAGTAGTGACGTCAAAGATTGTATCATTAATCAGTTTGATGTTCAAACATTTCATTAGTGACATGTCAAAGATGGTGGATCTTATTGTAACAGACTTTCATGTTTGAGTGTAGTCAGTATGAAACCGTTTTGATCAGAGCAACTTTATTTTTCCCTTCCCAGTACATTTTGGGCTGAGTGGGTCAACTGATTTGTGAGGAGAAGTGAAAAATAAAGTTGCTCTGATCACTGTATAAGGAGTAGATAACACCACACACAAACCTCAGTGGTTTAAGTGGTGTCTTGATCACATGAAACTCTGTTTGTAATTAGATGCCAGTAAATAAATAAAAAAAAAAAAACAGTTTCATTATGAAAGTTGCTCAGAATGTTGTCCCTAACAAAGGAGTTTCTCATTTTGCGTAATTCATTAACACTTTGTATAGGGATACTAACGTATGTCAACATCAGCAAAGAAATTATAATCACTGGCCTGTAAATCAAGCACTAAGAGCCCTTTCCCACTAGGCAGTGTGAGTAAAGTGTACCACAATGACGCAATAAATATATGAGTATGAGTATGAGTATGGCTCTATCTTACGCATATCGAGGTAAGGCCTGTGCCCCTCGGTGGGGACATTAATAAGCTCCTTTTTTTTGCGGCATTTGATTAGTTGGGAGTTTGGGACGAGTTTGACAAGAGATAAAAGAGTAATCACAGCTAATTTTCCTTTCGGAAACTAGGCGTAATTCGCGCGCTGCTCAGAAGTCACACATATCAGCACAGACTTCAATACTTGTATATATCGATGCATATCAGGGATCCCACCGATCTAAAATAATTAATTAGATTATAAAGAGCATCTCCATGAGAACCCTTATGAGAGACCCCAGATAATACGACACTGGCTGCGCGTGCACCAGGAGAAAAATAGAAAGTAATACTATGTATTTTTGTATTAGGCCTCATGTTGTGTTTTTTTTTTGTGTTATTTTTAGATTGTTTTATATTTTATTTAAAATTTTATGGGTTTTATATTGCCTGAAATAAACAATTTTATTATTTTTTATTATTATTATTAAAAAGAGCAACGCACCCAAATGTCCATGTGGCATCTTTCTAAAGTGTGATGAGGTCATGAACTCATGATGTCCCACCATTTAGACTTAGCACTTTTGACGTGTTTGTCTCTGTGCGAAGTAGGGTTAATCCCTTCCACATTCTAATCTAACACTACGAGTTGCACGAAATGATGTTGAAAAAGTTGGCACTTAATTAATTAGATCTCTAGACTCTTTAATAAATTAGGGGTGCTCTTTTCATGTGTATTTCAGGATATACTAAGCAAATCGTAATCAATTTCTGGTATATGTAATTTGACTACATAATCTAGGGTTTTGATGAAGGAAAACGTGTTTGGATAAAACTTTCTCGATAGAAAATAAATCCAAAGTCAACCCTTTTTCCAATATTTTTTCCTATTATACCGCAGTAGTAGTAAATATGATCTTTCTGTTAATTGTATTGTTATATGTGGGGAATTGTTGTTACTAGCGATTTGAAGATTGAAATGTAATTCCCTGAAATAGCTTATTTTTTATGTTTTTTTTTTCTGTTCTGGCGCTCACGTTGATTCAGATTATGCGCGAGCGCACAATCGCCATCCCACTTGTTCCTATTCCCGAGTTATATTCGCTTCTCACTTCCGCAATCTTCGTTGACCTTGGTTTGTAATTATTCATACCTCGCCTTAAATGATCTAATGGCGAGAATCTCATAGCATTGTCATTTGTTTCTCAAGCTAAGGATATGCCAAAGTTTCGTGCTACTCAGGGAAAGTTCCATATAAGTTACTTGTAAGCTTACACACACACACAGTCATCAAATCAATAGGTCTCCGTCCGCATACACGAAATGTCTTTTGATGGTCGTCCAAAGCAAACATTGGAATGATAACAGGCTCGGAAATGTAATATCAATAAATGTGGTTCGAATGTGTGTTTATGTTTTCATTCAATTATGTTACATATTTTTATTGCCATACATATTTTATCAATCTTAAAAAATCATTTCATTTCATTCATTAATTTATACTTTATTGTACAAAAACATAAAAAAAACACGTAAAATTTACAAAAAGGTATGTACAAAGGCGAGATTATCTCTAAAAAAGACTTCTCCAGCAAACCTAGGCATGACAGGAAAAAACAGATAAAGAGAGGGAACTCAGTCACACTCAGTGCACAATAAATGACTAAATAAATATACTTCAAACATAATATAATAAGTACACCAAAATACTAAATAAATACACAATATGCAAATAACTACATATATACATAATTAATATAAATACTTACATACAATATCTATCACGAAAGAGAGAGGAAGTGCTCTTTTACCCGGTTTTTAAATGTGAAAAGAGTGGGACTGTCTCTTATGGTCGAAGGAAGTGCGTTCCACAGTCGCATGGCCTGCAACCTGAACGAGTGCTCATATGCCGAAGTGTTATGCCTTGGAGTGGCAGAGTGAGACTGTGTGAGATCTCCGAGGCCGATCGCCTGAAAAGAGATGCTCAAAGCGATCTCGAAGGTAGTTGGGGTAGCGCGGATTTTTCAATATGTGTAAAAGATAATGAAGAATATGGGAGTCTCTTCATTTCATTCATTCATATAGATGTTTTTATTTCGCCATGCCTAACTGTTGGTGGTATGGATAGATAGTTGTCGTGCACGCACGATTTTCCAAAGAGATAAGGTTCGCGCCAAAGATAATAACTCTCTCAACTCACCTTACCCTATCCGGAGAACAAAGTTTACAGCAACGTGGAGTCGAAGAATATTGGCGTGGCCGTACTTAGTCAGCGGCAAAGCTTCTACGTGCGACTTGGAACTCACCTCTCTCTCTATCCCAGTTCTGCGTCTCTCTTCTACGCTAATCTTAGGTTTATTTTACAATGAATTTATCCTTTACCTTAGTCATAATTAATCTCCCACACTTACACAAGTTCACATAGACATTCGCACACAGACAGAAGCAACTAGCGCGAGATAGCCCAATATTTGAACATAAAGGAAGGAATTCGGACGCCGAGGTCAACCGAATAAAATGTGAGATGAGAAACAAGAGGACATCCGAGGAATATGGGTAAACAAGAAACGGGGGCACTTCTGTTGAGTCAGTGGTGTTAATGCCATTCGGATAAAAAAAGTCCACGAATAAGCCAACAAGCCTAGCTGGTCAGGTCACTGATCAAAAAGTGCAAATATAATATATAAAGTAAAAATAATTAATCAAGCTAAAAACTTAAAAAAACCGACATCATGACCTATCACTTAGTCCTCCCCGCTCGGTACACAAATGTCGTCTATAGACGAAAACGCGCCTACGAAATCTGTCTCCTGACAGTGAAGTCCATACGTATTATATAATATAAACGAATATACGGTCCTAACAGCCAGAATTTATCTCGCGACAATGACTATAGACACCAAAAAGACTGGCTGTATAATGTCATTCAGGTAAAAATAAAATAAATTAAACTTCACAGTTTTTTCATGCCGAAACCTAACTACTGAACCGATTCCTGATTTTCAAAAAATGGGACAAAACTATTGGGCTTCTTTTTGAAAAAATAAAGAATTTTTGAAATCAGTTCATAAATGGTATCAGGTTCGATGTAATAAACATTACAAAAATGATAAAAAACATACAACTGAATGATCACCCCCTCCTTTTTTGAAGTCTGTTAAAAATAGGGTTCCGACCAAATTTTTTTTTGTGAAGCGGAGCTATGAATGCGCGACATTTTGATTTTACAAAATTTCACGATTATAAAAGTAGCTACTGTACGGGAAGCACCAGTTTTTGAGCTCCTTGCAAGTACTATAGTAGCTACTATGAAAATTCAACAATTTCGTTTGGGCTCTAAAGGGATCACTGACCCAAACTATTGATATCAACGAAATGATCCTATTTTTAATGGGTTGGAGTGTTGGAGCCCTAAAACAAATAAATAGTTACTGAATGTCTAATGTAGGGTCAGCAACAAGAGTCGTCAAGTCGATATTATTGACTTAGGACAAAGGCGGTTCGCCACGATCGCTCATGCGGACTGTCCAGCGAAAATATCGTATTTTGATGTAATAACTCCAGATATATAACGTTTCTCGATAACATCCCCTTTCGAGTTTTAGGGATCCGCAGGAAATCCACTTAAAACGATCCCGTATTATAGATAAAATACTCGTATTTAGCTGAATGTGGTATACACACATTTGCTGGGTTAGACGACGACGATTGTTTGAATTTTGTGATTACTTTTTTGAAATCGTCATTTGTTAAACTAACACAGATTATAAATAATAATTAAGTAATTAAGTTTTCACAAGTATAATAAGACATTTAAAGCATATTTTTTCATTCAAACAATTTTGCAGTTAACAGAAACATGGAAGAATAGATCAAAGCGAAACAACAAATTGAAACTAAGCAGATGAGCAAGCGAGAAGACAATAAACTTCTGAGTTTAGGATCGCGCGCCCGCATCATTTCTGGTCCTAAACTTAAGTTCATCGCAGTATTTACAACGACGGAAGTGTATTGTCACCCAAACATATAAAAGGAGAGAAAGAGAGATGAAACGGATATTACTGAGTAATGTATTTTTCTCAAATAAATCAATATAATGCGTCCAGATGAGAGTATTCCCGCGGACACAATATCTGCGGGCAAATCACATAAATAATGAAAATACATTTTCCTCGAGAGAAAAATACAAAAATGTCGATATCTTCGATTGCGTCGTATTTATGTGACGATATCTGTATCGGTGGGGTGTGGCAGTAACGGGGGGTACAACAAACATGGGGGCGGGGGGCAGTTGCTCATGTCTACTTGGAACCTGCCCTTGACGTCCTCACCGGGTAGTGATTGCAACAAATCAACACTAACATTTCCAGGTTCTTGAAAGATATCCTGCCCAATTACAATTAAATCTACCAATCCCGTGAAATTGGCACAATTGACAATATTGCAAAAAAAAATAGTAGCTGGTTTTATTATCTCATACGAAAATAGATGGGAAACGATGGGACCCGTATTTTTTATTTTAGTGTTTATTCTTATTTTAAAGTTATAATTCAAGATTTTTAGAGTTACTCATTCTAAAAGGGCGTAAGTACAATGTCAGGATTATAAAACGTTGAACTTTTGCCCGTCATTGCATCAATAAAAAATTAAAATGTCATTATTCTGTCATAATATCACCCCCTGTTCCGAGTCACGCCCAAAATCGATTACAGTCCGAGTCAGTTTTGGGCTATTGGCGATACAAAACGATGGCATCTTAGACGCTGTATTCGATTATGGCGCTGACGGCGATGTCGCGGAACGCACTGTCAATATGTGTAAATACTCTTTTGTTGTTTTGCAACTTCGTGACAAGTTGACAACCAGCAGTGACAAAATTTAGATGACAGATGATGATTGACAGTTGCTTTTTTATTTATATCTAGCCTGTGGAACACATGCTATAAATCCACATGCTATAAATTGATAATTTGGACAAAATTTCAGTTTTTATTATTTAACTCTTAAATTACTGATCTAAAAATTCTGAAAAAAATATCTAAGAGCTCAGAACACTTAAATCTCGAAATGGTTTTCTAATTTTAGTACCTTATCAAAATGAAAGGTTATCAATTAACCTACGTTGTTAGACCGTTTTTAATTAAGACCCTTATGGTCGATTTCACCAAGCGGATGTTTCGATTTGTCCTAAGTGTAAGGGTCATCTAGGCTCCTAGGGGACCCCCTGAATATAAGAGTCCGGCCACCGAAACCATCGCTAGACAGCTAAGAAAAAGAGCTAAGGGTCCCTTAACTGTTGGCGAAATCGGGCATTATTTGCACAAACACGGTGCTCACTTTCCAAATTAGAATGTTGTAGTCATATTTTAATAGGCTTACACCCGGGTTGCACGAAACAAGCAACGTAAGCATATCCTTAGAATTATAAACAAATGACAATCCTATGAGAATCTCGCCATTAAAATGGTCAAATCAGGTTTAGTATTATATAATATCAATATTATTGTCAACAACACATTTGACCTGCCCATCCGACCATCCGTGGCAAAACTTACTGCCTTGACTTGACTGCGCCTGCGGGGGAATGCGGCTCGCCAAACGTTTTTTGTATTCAACAAACGTTCGCATACGCAACCTATGTACGATGACGGGCCGCCAGACAGTTTCGCAGCGGCTGACTAATCACAGCTCTCTTACCTCGTCCCCCGCCGCCCGTAAATTGGTGAGTTGTGTTTCAAAGGAAAATGTATCTATGCACTCTCCACTGGATAAGTGCTCCACGTGGTTTAAGCTGAGACATAAATCCCACGGAGCGGTAGCACAAAAATTACAGCCCATACAAATAGTTTTGTGAGTTTTTTTTGTTTATTTAGAAAGTAAAATTTTAATGATTCACGTGGAAACTTAACATGAACTTTGTCAAAGCGCAAACCTGTAAGGTTGTATAACCTTGTGGATGACTTGAGTTTTACACTTCAAAGGGATTCCATACGGGGTGGCAGAGTACAGTTGCGCTTGCTATTGCTATTGCTAGCCAGTTAATTTTACATTTAATTCTAATATACTACTATTTCGTATAACTTATGTAGCATAAATTAGCAAAGGCGAGCAACCCTTTAACTTTAACCATATAAAATATCTCCAAAGTTATAAATCACCAAACATGTTATTTTACACAGCGAAATTCCAGGATCCTATGACCTACTTCGACTTCAAATATACATTTAAGGTCCTAATTATACACAAGATCCGGGTAGTATCATCTTGGCGTATTTATGGAGGGAAAGGGATGTTTTGATCCGGGTATCCGGTTATTTCCTTCATGACTGCGGTGTAAACATGTATGTACATAAGTATGCACTAGTTTATGTAGTCTATTGATTTGTAAGTAATAATTATATGTATTGTACACATGGGTCTACTCCTGCTCAGCAATCCACCTGTCTCATCCCTATTTGGTTTGCTGGAAGAGATCTCTTATTAGAGATAAGCTCGCCTTTGTAGACGTTTTCTATGTTTTTTACTGTCCTATGTAACTGTTTGTGTGCAATAAAGAAATTATGAAATCATGTACATGTACATGCTACATAATTATCTAGTTTATGCGTATAGTCAATAGTGTATAATGAGATGTTGGAGCTCCGAGCACGAGTAAATTAATAAATCGAATAAGAGAGCGAATCGAACAGTCGCTCTCATGGAAAAGTTCTTTAAGCAATTTGTAATTTTCTTTATTGTACTCACATGGCGTATACAGATAGCATATGGTAGAAAAAACATGTACAAAGGCGAGCTTATCACTTTCTAAGATAAGTCTAGTTTTACCCCGTATTATTAGTCGTTTCCTCCATTTGCGAGAGGTCCCGGGTTCGAATCCCGGCTAGAGACAAAAAATAATAACCAAGTGCGAGTCGGACTCTCACACGGAAGGTTCCGCACTTAACGTACCAAAAAAGTAAAAAAAAATAAGTTTCTTGTATGTGGACGCCTTAATTTTTTAAATATTTTGTGTATTTCAGTATTTGTTGGTGGAGCGGCAACAGATATACAAATTCTGTGGAAATTTAAACTTTCTAGCTATTTTCGTGCTGAAGGGCCCTCTGTCAGACAGGCGGACGGACGGACAGCGTATATAGGCTTAGTAATAGGGTCCCGTTTTGCTCCCTTCGGGTACGGAACCCTGAAAACAACCCAGGCACATGTTTGTGATGTCGCTGTTTCTGGTTCCCACGACACGACACAGGGTATCCTAGTGTGGGGTCAGAAGCGATGTATTTACCTGGTATGTACGTGTGTTATTTAACCAAGACTCAGAAGGATTTATTAGTAAGAGTCTATTTTTTTAATATTTATCGTTGTGCACTTATGTAGGTCTACCTTTTATTAAATTATCCTCTCCATCCTAGGTTTGCTGGAAGAGATCTCTTATTAGAGATAAGCTCGCCTTTGTACATGTTTTTCTAATATTAAGTTGTATTATGTTTTCTGTGCAATAAAGTATAAAGTAAGTAAGGAGCTCGATTTAAGACGCCAACGCTCGTTTGCTCGATAAACGAGTGTTGGCGTTTTAAATCGATTAAGCATCTATCAAAGTGTATGGAATATGTCAAAGCTAAATTGATTGCTTTCAGAATTTCCACAACATAACAAATATGTCAGTAATTTCGGGTCATCTACTTAACCCTGGATAAATAGTAAATACTTGTAGCAAGTGATTGATTGATTTATTTATTTTAAAAGGTCTTTATTATCACAATAACATTTGACAGTAGTGAAGAACCCAGTGTAAATAACAATCTTAGGCTTAACAATCAGATATAATAAGAGAATTTTCAGGTAAATATCACCTATTAAAACTTTTAACATGGTAGCTAAAGGAAAATAACAGCCGTATTAAAGTAGTAATTTCTTACATCCTACCCGTGTATTAAATTATTTATGCGGACCTTGTACCAGTACACATTTTTGAACCATGTCCTTAGTAACGCTTGCTAAGTAAGTTTTAAATCATTCAAATACTTGTAGCAAGTGCGGCATAAAGCATGTGTGTGACATGTTGACAAGTTCGTGTCCGAGTTATAAAAGGTTAATCCATCTACAGTAAGTGCACGATCAATTTGATGATTGAACACTATCGGAAGCAATTTTAATAATGGACAACGGCGAGCTTCAGTTTACAAAGTTAATTTATTTTTTTATCGATTGTCACAATCAATTGGGTATTTTACAGTTCAGTTCAGTTCAAATTTTTTATTGACCATAAAATCATACATATTACTTAGTCAATCTTTAGAAACAAATGAAAATCCTATGAGATCCCCCCCCCCTCTTTGGGAATTTATTACGTCAAATCCCATCTCAGTGCTACCCCACGCTACTAAGGAACCCCTGTACAAAGTTTCATGGCTCTAGGTCCACCGGTTTAGGCTATGCGTTGCCTGCCCGTCAGCCACGCATTGTATTTGTACCTAGTATTGAGCAGATCTGGTGGCCATATGTGGTCTTCATCAGCAGTTCCGCATCACAATAAGCTTACCATAAGTAAATGCACGAGTTATTATGAAAAACAGAAAAATCACTATAGGCCTGCCTATAATATTTGAAGAGTTCCCACGATTTCCCCAGGATCCTATCATCAGATCCTGACCTGGTGTCAATGGGACCAATTGGAAGGTAGCCATTTGAAACAAAAAATAATTTTCCAAATCCGTCTAGGCACAATCGGGACACAAACAAATATCCCAACTTTGTAAACCTCCTCCTTTTGTGAAATCGGTTAAAGAAGAAAAATAATTTTCAAATTTTGTAAAAAAATATTTCATCTTGGTGATGTGGTAAACTTGTGCTCACAGCACGTTATTCAGGATGGAATCATAAAAGATTGTGTGTAAAAAGTTTCCGAAGAGATTGATAAAGGGTGACTGAAAAATTAAATTGCTTTGATCAAATGGGTTTAAATAAAGTTGCTCAGAAATTCTGAGTAAGAATTACCTATAGTCGAAGTAACTTTCAAGTGGTATGACACAAATAGGGTACATGCTGTTAATGTATGACGGTTTTCTAGTGAAAGAATCTTAAGAAACCATAGCTGCGGTAAGTCCCCTGGCTAGTTCCTTGAGACTCCAAAGTGTATTGAATATCCACATGAGCGTGGGTGAATCTGTAACTTTGCCATACCTCATGATGCTATATCGGTTTTCTTTGGTTTTGAAAATAAAGCAAATTATATTAATTCAACATCATCATCATCATCATCCTCAGCCCACATCGACCCACTGCTGGGCATAGGCCTCTTCTCTATAGCGCCAATCTTCCCGGTCCTGTGCCAATCGCACCCAGTGGGATCCCGACGACTTGACAATATCGTCGGACCATCGGGCCGGTGGTCTGCCCACTGGCCTTGTCGCTCCCCGTGTCCACCACTCTGTGACTGCTTTGGTCCACCGTCCGTCGTCCCGTCAACAATTCAACAGCTACACGAAAATTCTAAATAGATATTTCTATATACTTTGCTTCTAGTTTTATCTGGTTTGCTTTACTCTGTGTCGATGACCTGAAGTTATATTTTTTTCCCCAGCCGGGATCTGAACCCGGGATTTATCGTTTAGCCTCAAACGCGAACACCACAGAGTTCACGGCTCCGTTGGCACCACAATAGAATTCCGCGAAACTAGAGAAACATTCGATTAATCCTGCTTCCACAAACAACACTTAACTCCAAGCAAATAACACATTAGACCTGCCACAGCTAATACAGACAAAACAATCTTCGCCCAAAGCACCGACTTATCCGCAACATACGATAGCATAAAAACCGACGACCAACCTTATTTAGAATTTTCACTAACACTAAAACGTAACGACGTCATACATTCTATGCTTCATAATGCTCTACTGTATTATTGTTTGATTAGAACCAGAAAAAACCGACCAAAAAGGGTGTGTAGCCATTCCGAAGGGCTTTGCAGTCATAAAGGGTCCTGCTTAATTCCCAGTTTGGCTTAAGCAGTCATTTTGAGGCGGTCATGGGGAGGAAAAATAAAATGAAAAAGAAGGAAAGGTGCGAATGGCCTATTCGGGATTGGGTTCGGTAGGATTTGTTGACTATTTTATTTGGCCGTTACGTTGCGACTGCGACGAACGATGCTTTTGTGAAAATCGAACATAACCTTTTGGGGAATGATGACCAATTATGAAAAACTTTTCCAAACTCAACGTCAAAGTCAAGGTGACGCATGACGTATACGCGTCGCTACGCTACGCTCCGTGGACAATGTTCCTCTACTATTATTTTATTTCTATAACCCAGTCTCGTTTCTGAAAACTCTTTATATGCACGTCGTGCAATTCCAGTGCATTTTTGAGGAAAAATTTTCCAGTAACATTAAAGTTATTCAGAGTTGTGTTGCCAGATTGTTTGGCAAGCGCACACATTGCGTCTTACTTGTTTTTTTAATAAAAAGTAAAAAGTGTGTTCTGTGTGTCTAGAACTAAAAAAAAACTGCTTAAGTTAAATATGCCTATGTGATTCGGTACTAGACAATTTTTCGAATATTTATCATTCCAGTAGGATTATCTTTATCTTTTTTTTATCAAAAAAGCGTTATTTAGTAGGAGAAATATTTTTTTTTTTGTAAATTCGCGCGAAAACAGCCGGTCTTGTGAACTGTGACGTCCTAGCTCGACAAATAATGTAGTCTTCCAACAATCTTTTGGCTGATGAGTGACGTTTACAGGGGGGGCGCCAGCTCTACGCAGCTTAATGCAACGATCATGTCATCATCAACACAGACCTTTCACTCCTCATTGGTCATCAAGTGTTCGTTCTACCTATCATCGTGCGCCAAAAGATCGTTGGGAGGCTATAACTCCGACCCTAACCAATAAGTTTAATGCTCAGATAAATAAAACTCTTTGCTACTTGATCTGTGGTTTACGGACATGTCTTTAGTTGACAGAAGGTTGACAGTGACAAAACTTATGCGTTTCATCAAATAGTTCCTTTGTCGAAGTCTTTATTGTCAATAGGTTAAGTACGAAAATGCATTGATCCAAAGGAACTATTCGGTGAAACGCAGTCTACAAATAGACGCGTTCCGATACCAGTCTAGAAACGTCAAAATAAATTACAGCGTCTACGAGCGAGGCCATCATTTTGTATGGAAAAAACTGTCTCGGAAACGCCTCGTAGACGCTGAAATCGATTTTGGCGTTATAGGAATGGGGGGCAGATTAGTCATACGATGCCCGCCTGCGTTTTGGATCTTGTAATACAAAGACAAAAAAAGCTTATGAATATTTCATAAATTTAATATTTGTGATCAGTTTTAGTGCAAAAAACATATTGTATTATAAATAAATTATCCTTATTACTTCTGAATGTTTGGTCACCTTACAATTCATGTTAAACAAAACCTTTTTCAATTAAACTAATCAGATGAGTAAGAAGTGTCAAAATCAAAAGACAGTTGCAATTTTAAAGTGTGTAAGGTGACCAACTGATCCTAAACCAAAATAGGACATACTAATAAAATAAAATAGTACATTTTAATATTTTTTGTGTACCAAAAAAAATTACTAGCGAGCTCTCATCTAAAGTACATTCCTAAGCAATAGGCAAATCTTAGGTTACTTTGTTGCTGCACGACCCCGCAGTCACCCTGTATATCGATGATGCAGGCACATACAGTAACTTATATAGTCGGGACAAGTCGGATGATATCGAGTTGCTAATTTTACCGATCGATATACACAAGCCTCAGTACTTCAATCAAATAATCAGTCCACATCATGTGTCTTTGTAGACTTTGAGACTATTGGGTATTCTATTTACAGTTTGTAACTGAATTTCAGGTATATTTTCTTTCAGAAATATCCACAGTTTGCTAATGACTGCAGCCAAAATCAACTTTACCCGTGATATCTGATGCAGTAATAGATTGAAATCGCTCCACCAACTCGCAATGCCAGCTCTGTTTGTACCAATATTCAAAATGGCACGACACACAAGGACATCGGCAAAATAATATCTCATCTTACTAACGCGTCTATGAACACTACCTATACCAAAGGAAATCATTTATTTCAGTACAATTTTCCATAGTAATATGGAAGTTATTACAGGCCACATAAAATATATTGTATTCATTGGAAATTCAAATGACTTTCTTCGGTATTGTCCCGAGTAAAAAAGCAAAAGCTAATGTCATAGACTAGATTTATTTTTATTTGACAAACTATCAGATGAAGGTTGTTTCTCACGTTATGCGTAGTATTTATATTATCTTTGGTGTTTAGTTCGAGTTTTTCTTTGCCTGTACGTTTTTCTTGGGTATTTTTTCCCGATATTATAAAATGGCATCAAATAACAAAAAATCTTACAGTATCGACCTCATGAATAAAAATTCTATCAAATATTCTTGTGAATAGGCGTTGCAAATTTGCTCGAGATATTCGAGTAAGGAGAGTTGACGATGTCCTTTACGTACCTACCAAATGCAAATAAGAAGCTTTATTCGAGTAAAATACAATTTATTATTATTTTTATTTTGTTTAAGACTTAACGGGTCAGTACTGTCCCGGTTCTTTTTGCAGGCTTGCATAATTTCATCAGTTGGAAGCATTTAAATTACTGACGGATCGTTTCTGCAGCCCGACTACGGAACCCGAAATGCCACAACTCCTAGTAATCCGACCTCCATCAACCAATGGAGATTTAACCCTAATTTAAGAGACACGTGGGCCTGGTTGACCCGCTGGGATTAAAAATACCTTTCTGGCTCTGTTTTCGCGTTGCTATGCGGAGTGGGCAACGTTTGGGGTTGATGGGGACAGTTGGACATTGAGAACGATTCCAGAGTCGTTGCTGTAGAATTGTAGACAAGTGTCCCCTTATTATTATTATTATTATCGGGAAACCGTAAATTGGTAGTTCCTTCATTGACATACGCAATTTGTGCGCCCTCGGTGCGCGACTCCAACACGCACTTTGCTGGTGTTTTATTTATTAAACATACCCAAATATTCAATATTTAAGTGCTTCATTTTGCACAACGGCGACATCGCCCATCTCCAAAGCTATGAAGACGAGAAGGTTTTTTCACATCGTTTTCCGTTGATCGTCCATATATCAATTTTACCGTTAGAGTGCGTAAATCAGTTAGAGTGCACATTGACTAGGATAATTACTAGGACCGTTAAAGTCCGCAAAATGGTTTCATTTCTCACTTTAAACTAGGTAATCTGCACAATAACGACCAAGAAAATGTTAAAGTGTATAAAGCAAATGCAATAATTTATTTGATAAATTGATAATTCTCGATTATTATTAATATTTAACTACTGTGTTTGAGTAATAAAAATAATTAATATAAGGACAATATTTCTACTGAAAAACCTTTGGCGAGTATTGTGGCTAAGTTTCAATTGGGTTAAGTTAGGTTGGAACTTAAAAGAAACAAAACCGGAGCGAAGCGTATACAAACAAAATTGGCCGAAAGATTTTGCTCGACCGTCTTTCGCACTTTAACGGTGTACCATGTGTTAATGTGCACATAAACTAGGTATAGTGTGAAAATTAGCTATTTTAAGCAAAATTGCGCACTTTAACGGGTCGTACCCGTTAATGTGAACAATACCTAGTTGTTGTGTACATTAACAGATTTCGCACGTTAACGGTAACATCAATACAAAATATATCGACGAAACCACCACTTAATTACGTTCAAAATCCTTCCAGAAATTCATCCGCGCCATTCTCGTTTTCGCGAGGTTCAACAAAGTATGTTGTAAATATTTCGCAACATACTTGCGTACCTAATCACGCCATATTTTCCTGAGAGCGCTGAAGAAACTCCATTTATGCTAAGAATACGGACGGTTCCTGACAACCACAATTTGTTCAACGCTGTACAAAATATCTATCCAGCCACCCTAGACAACAAGCAATACACTAATATGCGCACGTATCGCTAAGAAAATGTACGCAATTTGACAGTTGAGAAAGATAAAAGTTACTTGAAGTCACGTCGTCGTCGTCAATTTGACAGTTGAGAAAGATAAAAGTTACTTGAAGTCACGTCGTCGTCGTCAATTTGACAGTTGAGAAAGATAAAAGTTACTTGAAGTCACGTCGTCGTCGTCAATTTGACAGTTGAGAAAGATAAAAGTTACTTGAAGTCACGTCGTCGTCAATTTGACAGTTGAGAAAGATAAAAGTTACTTGAAGTCACGTCGTCGTCAATTTGACAGTTGAGAAAGATAAAAGTTACTTGAAGTCACGTCGTCGTCGTCAATTTGACAGTTGAGAAAGATAAAAGTTACTTGAAGTCACGTCGTCGTCAATTTGACAGTTGAGAAAGATAAAAGTTACTTGAAGTCACGTCGTCGTCAATTTGACAGTTGAGAAAGATAAAAGTTACTTGAAGTCACGTCGTCGTCAAATTGACAGTTGAGAAAGATAAAAGTTACTTGAAGTCACGTCGTCGTCAAATTGACAGTTGAGAAAGATAAAAGTTACTTGAAGTCACGTCGTCGTCAAATTGACAGTTGAGAAAGATAAAAGTTACTTGAAGTCACGTCGTCGTCAAATTGGATACATTTTCTTAGCGTTGCGCGAGATGTATTTTGTCGATGGACACAGCGGTCATGATCGATAGACCGTAGTACTCAGGAGATGCGGGGGATGCTGTCCTACATGTGCGATAAGTGAATCGTTATGGAGGATATAACTTAGGTAATGAAAATAACCGGCCAAGTGCGAGTCGGACTCGCGCACGAAGGGTTCCGTACCATTTTAAACCTCTACCTGCTACCATTATGCATATCGAATAAAAATTTGCAAAAAAATACACGTTTGTTGTATAGGAGCCCCGTTAAATATTTATTTTATTCTGTATTTTAGTATCTGTTGTTATAGCGGCAACAGAAATACATCATCTGTGAAAATTTCAACTGTCTAGCTACCACGGTTCATGTGATACAGCCTGGTGCAGACAGACAGACATAGAGACATACTGACGGACGGACAGCGAAGTCTCAGTAATAGGGTCCCGTTTGGCACCCTTCGGGTACGGAACCCTAAAGATATCATTGGTAAGCCTCCATATCTCCATAGCTGACGATGAGCTTGTCCCCTGACACGTAAAATTAACTAATTAATTACAAGGTGGAGCTTCTGCCACCCCATATGGGAAAAGGCATCACGACTGCGATGCTGTTGTATGTAGTTTTCATTTTAGCTCTTATATTTCATTCTTGCTACGGTAAAAGTATGGCTCAATCTTACTCGGATCCGAGTAAAGGCCTGTGCCCCTCGGTGGTGACATTAATGAGCTATTTACATTTACTTACGGTAAAAGTAACTGATAGTGATAATAAGTAAAACTCACTAGGTACTTATATTTATTTCAATACATAAAACCATTATTATGTCTTTATACTTAGTTTAAAGACATAATTATGGTTTTATGTAATAAATATTACTTCCCTTACCTAAGGGAAATTGGAATAACCGAGTTGCCCTCGAGAATGTAGCAATTTCAGCGGATTTAAAATATTAGCGAAATTACAATAATTGTTCAAAATAAACCCGTATTGATAGCCTCTTGATTTCTGCCAGTGTATAATGAATGATAAATTATTATGTATTAGTATAATGATATTAACTCGCACTTGGCCGTTTTTTTTAATTTAGGGTTTTGTCCGAATGTCACCGGCTTAGATACATAATGAATGACCAAAATTTTATACATTTAATATACCTGTTAATATAGGTTTACGCTAGTCATAGTTTTGACATTACTTAAGAATCGTCTCTTCGTCAAAACCAGGGTCCTTGGCCGTTGGTGCTTGAGTTTGGGATTTTGCGTATGGTGGCAGTTTGTTTACCTATACCCGTCAGTAAAAACGTTCAAAAGGTCAAAGCGTCCAAATAACCAGGTAACATTCAAACTTTGTCCCAAAATTGGGATAAAATTACTGTCCCAAATCACTCCACTCCACTCCACTCCACTCCCAAAACTCAACTCCACTTTTCGCCTCTGTTCCACATTGTTTAGGCATTTTAGCTCTTCCTGTTCCGATCACTTGTAAAGGGCTGTAGTGTAGGTTCTAAGCGGACTGAGCGAGCAACTGCCGAGATCTTAGAATTTCATCCTTAACTTATTTTTAGAGGAAATTAAATAATAAAAAAAAGGTTAAAGCCAAGCTGATCAAGTCTAACTGAGAAACATACTGCGCCATTTTCATAATGATTAGATAAATAACAAGAACACAAATTCAGATGCGGTGCAAAATTGTAAAATAAAACATTGTGATAGACAGATTTTCTGGCAACTTCAGGAGACTTTTCTATCGAGCAAAATTAATAAAATAACGTTTTATGGGAGAGCAAAGTCACGCTGACAGTCGTGATAAACAAGCTCGTGAAAAAACGTACAGCAATAATACTCGTCATTCCGAGCGATTTGTGTTTTGCTGAAGGCTGTTTTTGCCTTAGGCGCCGTCTTAATTGTTTATCAAAGTTTTTTTTTTCCATTGCACCTACGGCTTACCCAAACTGGAGCAGCCCTCGAATGAGTCGCGTCGTTCCCCCCTCAGAGTTTTAGCGGCACCTCTACCACCAATGGCCTTGTTATTCTTAAGGCTAGGAAAACAAAACTTCCCTCCATAACTGAGCACAATGTGTACTCGCCTACTTTGAACGAGTATGTGCAAAATTATGTGCACAAGTATACGTGCGCGCAAGTGTGTGTAAAGCTTTTCTTTACGCTGTACAAAGGAGAGTCAAGATTACTTTGTAATTAGTTCTTTGTTAAGTTTTAAAGTTAGTTAATTAAATTTATTAGGGAAGTGTTTTTGTTGCTATTGTTGTTGTTACAGGTAAGAAAGTACATTTTAGGGAGTTGCTTAGAGAAATTATGATAAGATTTTGTCAAGAAAACAATGTGTTCATTTTCATTTAATTTTTACGCAAGTAACAATTTCTAATCTACACATGTATTGTATGCATGCATGGACACAACTAAAAAAACAGTGTCCCATTTATAAAAGGTGTAAATGAATTAACGCAAAATGGGAAACTAATTTGTAAGGGACATCATTCTGAGCAACTTTGATTATGAAACTGATTTCACTTCTCCATACAAATCAGCTGATCCACTCAGGCCAAAATGTACTGGGAGCGAACGAAGCTAGCATCAACTTGCTACCAAATTGTCAAAAAAATTAAAATGTTTTGACTGCAGTCTTCCAATGATCTATTGGCGCGCGCTAATAGATGGAACTAACGCTCGATGACCAATGAGGAGTGAAATGTCTGTGTGTATGACAGGTTCGTTGCATTAAGTTGCGTAGAGCTGCCGCCCCCCAAGGCTGATTCTCATGCATCATGCATAGTTAGACAGTATTGGATAGGAAACAACAATAGTTCCGCTTAAACAACCCTTAAACTAGTGGCTCTGTGAGCTGTAGACCTCGCGAGTACGTCGGTGGGAAAGCTGAACTGCTAACACACATAAAAAAAATAAGCCAAATAATTTTCTTTCAATAACACATACAAACTTATGAATGTACCTGGTTACGTACATGCAGTATGAAAGTAGCCGCACCAATAACTTTGTAAACTACATTTCGCGATCTTTAATACAACCTATTGACTTTTTACTAAAATTATATAGTCTGTTTCACTCTCATGGTCTTTACAAATCCAACGACACCTCATTTATTAATATCCATCGAGCCGTTTGGGTTGTAGCGATTTTTTTACATTTTAATACCCCATATCTCCGCCATTTTGAAAAAAATCTAAAAACTGGCTCGAGTAAAAATTATATTTATTTTTTCAACCTGCTCACAAAATTTCACGAGAATCGGTTCATAAATGCGACCTGTAGAGGAGAACAACCGGACAGACATACGAAAGCATTTTTGCCCAAACCTGAAACGGAGACGCTTCGCTCGCTTCGCTCGCTCGGTCAAAAATATATTTGAGAAATGAGATGAATGAATGATGAGCATCTCAAAATATGACTTCAGAAATAGTAGTATAATGTATAGTTACACAGCATTGCATATAGGTTGTGAGATGTGAGATGCTATCACTTGAGATGCTAACACTTGAGATGCTAAGTTCACATGCATGAAACAAACGCTTTTTGACCGGATCATGGCATTAGGTTGCGTATTACTGGCGCCCCCCTGAAAACATCACTCACACGCCAAAAGATTGTTCGAAGGGTGTACGCAAGTCAGAGACCATTATCCAATTGACTGCGCCTGCGGGAGAATGCGGCTCGCCAAACATTAGTTGTATTCAACGTACGCAACCTATTTACCTACGATGACGGGCCGCCAGACAGTTTCGCAGCGGCTGACCAATCAGAGCTCTCTTACCTCGTCGCCCGCCGCCCGTAAATAGGCGAGTTGTGTTTCAAACGAAAATCTATACGCTCTCCACTGGATAAGTGCTCCCTGACGCAACTCAAAGCGACGAACCTGTCAGAAAGTGTTAGTTCCCCCTGTCGCCGTAAGCCTAAAGATCATACTTGTAAATTCTCTTCAGTGCATGCCAGTATAGCGTGTTATTAGTAATTGGACAAAGGAATTCAATTTCTATGATGTGAACATAATATCGCACACAAGCTAACAGTTATGTCACTTGCACTGAAATAGTTATGAGTTAATTTACATTCTAATTGTTGTTACATTCTAATTGTGAATGCAAGGAACAAGTGGAATTCTGAAGACGTAAAAAGTGACTAATTAAAATGATAGTCACTAATTGACCGAGTGAGCGAAGCGAGCGAAGCGTCTCCGTTTCAGGTTTGGGCAAAAATGCTTTCGTATGTCCGGTTGTTCTCCTCTACAGGTCGCATTTATGAACCGATTCTCGTGAAATTTTGTGAGCAAGTTGGAAAAATAAATAAAAATTTTTACTCGAGCCAGTTTTTAGTTTTTTTTCAAAATGGCGGAGATATGGGGTTTTAAAATGTAAAAAAATCGCTACAACCCAAACGGCTCGATGGATATTAACAAATGAGGTGTCGTTGGATTCGTAAAGACCATGAGAATGAAACAGACTATATAATTTTAGTAAAAAGTCAATAGGTTGTATTAAAGATCGCGAAATGTAGTTTACAAAGTTATTGTTGCGGCTATTTTCATACTGCATGTACGTAACCAGGTACTTTCATAAGTTTGTATGTGTTATTGAAAGAAAATTATTTGGGTTATTTTTTTATGTGTGTTAGCAGTTCAGCTTTCCCACCGACATACTCGCGAGGTCTACAGCTCACAGAGCCACTAGTGATAGATAGCTTCAAAACCAGCATTTCTTTTCAGGCCGCCTGCCATAGGTTAAGTTTAGATTAAGTAGGTAGGTAGGGTAAAGGGTACTAATTCCAGCACCCCCCCATTGATTGGCACTCTGGACTTTGAACACAAATATTAAGAATTACCAGATAAGAAAAGTAAAACAAAAATTTCTATTAAATCCACCATTTCGTAAGTGACAACACCAAATTGGTAGTTTTTAGATGAAACTACTGGCAACTCTGTGAAAAAATGTTCTTTCCCAACATGTCTCTGTGTGGTGCGGATTGTTGAAATCGTTACGATTTTTGTTAAGAAACAGGTGAGTGTTGAAGCCTTTTTACTTGTTATTTTGGAAGTCTAGATGCGAGTTAATGGTTTTGTTGTTATTATATGAGTCAAGTTATGATATTAAGCAGTTTGTTATAGTATTTCAACGCCTAAAATCAGTTTTATTTGGGGCCAATCATTGTAACCTTAAGTTTCTATGAAGGTGCAGTTCATTGGCACCGGGGCTAATGATTGTTAAAACTATTTCAGAATTTTTAATTGCAATTAGTACCTAAATTAATTGCGACGAATGAGTTGTTTAAAAGTATGCACTCAAAACTGTCATCAGCCCTCAGTAAACAAATGATGGCACTGCTAATCATTGTACTTTTTGACCATTGGCACTGCTGATGATTGTATTCTAAGTGGGGCCAATCAATGTACTGAGTTTTTACGATTATGCTTTTATCTAGTAGTGATGTGCACATTTTATATTTTATTTTATTAAAAGTTTGGAAAGGTTAGAGGTGGGTATTTTCACCAAAAATATTTTGTATATAGGGTATTATAGGTATAGATAGATAAGGTACCCACATTCGAATGAGTCGAAATCTGAGGTAAGTAGCAGGTTCTACGGAATCTACGGATAACATTCAAGAATATAATTCATAAAGTTCTAGGTATTTGATTTTATTTCCCATCACTATTACTCAATGGAGTACATTCATTGGCACCTCACGTGTATAATGATTGGCATGCCAATCTTTATACTTATTATAGGGCTAATCATTGTGCTGAAGGGGCCAATGAATGTACTTTTGGGTAATTTTTCACTATTTTGTGAATTGATGAATTAAAATTAGATTTTAGAAAGATAAATCAGGTTTTATTAGGTTCTTAGATCCCTATAGTAGTAGAAAACACAACATCATGATAGTTTCAATAGCTACCTACATAGATATTGAACCTCAAACATGAGATTTTCCTTAAGGTGCCAATCATTGTACTGCTTACCCTACTTATATTAAATAAGTCATGACGACTCTGGAAATGGTCTAACTGTCTTTACTAGCTGCCTATATCCATACTCTATTTATTTAGTATACTACGATAAATTAACTTAGATTCCTATACTTCAGCCTCCCGACACAAATTAAGTTACTTAACTCAAGTAACTAAGCTCGATGACCAAAAATGTGAGCAATGTAACAATTATGCCATTGAAATTGATCACGTGATTTTATACAGCAATTAGGAGGAAAACTAAAAGCTAAACGCAGATGGCGCTTCGTTGACTGTACCTTGTTTACGCTAGTGTCAAGTGTAGGGTTTCATACTATTTGACAGTTCTCGTGTCATACTAAGGTACAGTCGCGAATGCGCCAACTAGCGTGAGAAATTGTCAGTTTTAATGGTCGAAACGCAAACATTTTGTGTTGACGGTCGAGCGTGTAGTCTTCAAAGAAAAATTAACTTTATAAGTATAGTAAGAAAAACGCTTTTATAATTCTGAACTATTATAATATATGTCTAATGAAAATGATCGAATATTTTCCAATTCCAAAGTAGGAAATTAATAACGGAATTATTTTCTGAGAAATACTGTAGGTAACTAACTATGGCGGGAAGTATCAAACTTTGTTGGTCGCACTATTGTTGCGAAGGTCTTACTGTAGTAATATGGTTTATTGTTAAAGCAGTCAAGGTAAATTATGTCATTGACTCTGTTATCTTCTGCATAATTAGTTAGGTCTTCAATCGTGGTGCAATTCGGGTAATACCTTTGGTTGCAGCAACCTATCTATTGTTTGTTCAGAGGTGCTAAACGGGCCATATTTTCACGGCAATATGTAGCCGGCAACTATTGGTGTCTTTTTCTAACATGTGAGTAAGAGAGGGACACCAATATTGCCGGCTACATGTTGCAGCAACACCTGGCTCCATCGTCTCTCTTTGGATTTCTGTACGCTGAGATAGTAAAGACTCAGTTTTGTCATCTAAATATTCTTTTACACTGTAATAAGACTTCTTAGACCGTTTTTGACATAGTTTTTGAACCTCCTTTCTGGTAGGTCCGTTGCTTCGTTAGGTATTTTATTATAAAATCTAACACACACTCCCGTAATAGAATTAGCAACCTTACCGAGTTTGAACGCGAGCATAGCAATCTTATTTCTATTTCTAGTGCTAATACTATGATTACGACCTTTTTGAATTCATCCTTTAGTGAGTGCCTAGCAATTCCTTCTGAGGTTACTCTCTTATTCCCGCAGTCAACTTATCAGTCCCTCTCCCTACGGAGGGTCCGACAATGCTCGCCTTAATAAATGATGTAACTTTACTTTCATCAACTTTTTTCCTTGTTCCTCGAAATGGGGTTAAGAAAACTTTGGACAGGGGTACAGGTGTTCAGTGAGTCTTGTCTGTTTGGGGGAAGGGTGATTATCGAATGTGTTTTAGAAGGGTATAGGTGTAAATGTTGACAGGTCATTCGGTCACTCTGTGTAAGCAATATGTTGCTGAACGGAACGGCAAAGTTATGATTGAATGTAACTTATCGCATTTTTTGTGTACTATGTAATAAAGTATCTACTAATTCTGCTCTTTTCGTTATAATTGCCATAATGATAGAGTTAGTGTATGAATTTCCAATAAGTGTATGAATAAAGAATCTGCGGATGTTTGAATTAAAATAACCGGCCAAGCGCGAGTCGGACTCGCGCACGAAGGTTCCGTACCATTATCTATAAAAAACCTCAAAAAAATCACGTTAGTTGTATGGGAGCCCCCCTTAATATTAAATTTATTTTGTTTTTTAGTATTTGTTGTTATAGCGGCAATAGAAATACATCATCTGTGTAAATTTCAACTGTCTAGCTACCACGGTTCATAAGATACAGCCTGGTGACAGACAGGCAGACGGACAGCGAAGTCTCAGTAATAGGGTCCCGTTTGGCACCCTTCGGGTACGGAACCCTTATAATACACTGACACATTTACTATTTTATTTCGTATTGATCAACAAAAAAAAACTAGAGACTGAAACAGACGAGGGAACGTTAACCTTAACGTAACGTTAAAAACACGTCTCTTTTTTGGCCTAACTACTAACACGTCTCATTTATTATATACATCATCTGTGTAAATTTCAACTGTCTAGCTACCACGGTTCATAAGATACAGCCTGGTGACAGACAGGCAGACGGACAGCGAAGTCTCAGTAATAGGGTCCCGTTTGGCACCCTTCGGGTACGGAACCCTTATAATACACTGACACATTTACTATTTTATTTCGTATTGATCAACAAAAAAAAAAGCTTTCACTACGCCATCCCGAAACACACTTAGCCTTGTTACATTTCAACTATGACGAATCATCGAACATACAGTAAACCTTAAGTTTAATTCATAAGATGTTTGGTATGCCTTTAACCATTTGTTCAGTGCTACGTTTCACCTAAACACTATACTACGAAATATATTTCATCGAAGTACCATTTATACCCACTATCGCATCATCAACATAAAATCTATAAACAAAACGCAACTCGGACAGATATTGCAATACTACCCACAACATAAAAATGAGGGTAGTGGTGAAAAGTTACTTTTTCGCTATCCCATATTGAGATAAAATATTAAGATGATCAAACAAACCTTGTTCGAATGGCACGTAAGTGAAACATCATTTGAATTAATGAACTGTAAGCAAAATAAACCAATAATGAAATGTCAAAAGGTGAAATGAAGCATCGGTGTAATATAATTTGTCCTACTGAAGCTTAGTTTAATTCATCTTAAGGTGAGTCATCATAGTTGAAATGTAACAAGGCTAAGTGTGTTTCGGGATGGCGTAGTGAACCCAAAAAAAAACTAGAGACTGAAACAGATACGAGGGAACGTTAACCATAACGTAACGTTAAAAACACGTCTCTTTTGGCCTAACTACTAACACGTCTCATTTATTATAAGATCTCGTGCGATTCATTATTTATTGTTGCAGCGGCAACAGAAATACACATTCTGTAAATATTTCAACTCTCTTCCTATTACGGTTCGTGAGATTCGGTACCGACGAACGGACGGACGGACGGGCATACAGACACAAACTGATACTTATCACTCTTCGGTAACCATAAAAAGCACATAACCACTCGCTTACTTTGTCGATACGTCAACTTCGTATTTATTCATAATAATTCATAATTCATAATTTCTTTATCGCACACAATTAATTGCAATGACAAAAAGTAAATAAAAACAGTGTACAAAGGCGAGCTTATCTCTAAAAAGAGATCTCTTCCAGCAAACCAAGTTCCGATGAGAGAGTTTGACATATCAGCAAGGGTAGACCTTTGTGTACAACAATACTAAATCGATGACAACAATATACCTACGAGTACCTAAAAAGCTAGAATATACTTACATCCAAATACATCCTAAAATTAACTACCAAAATATTAAAGATATAATACTATTAATAAACTAATATAATATTTAAAGAAATTTTTACATACACATACATTCGTGTTTACCCTTCCGTATTCCAGATAACGACGGCATATTCGCAATCAGGTTGTTTATCGTTACTGGAGATTATGGAAAATAACTTCATTTGGCGGCAGCATCTTAATAAAATCTTCACGGCGCTCAGAATAATTAAAACTGGAAGTGCTTTCTAAATTAAATGAATGAGATGTGTTTTCTATTGATATACCCGTGTTTATTATTGTGTGCAATAAAGAATTGTGAATTGTGAAATCCCGTACAGAAAGGCTGATATTTGGCGCGGGTTTAGGGGGTAAGGTTCATTTCATTCATGGGGTATAAGGTTCATTTCATTCATTTTCATTAATACTTTATTGCGCAAAACATAAAAACACGTAACATTTACAAAAAGGTATGTACAAAGGCGAGCTTATCTCCAAAAAGAGATTTCTTCCAGCAAACCTAGGCATGACAGGAAAAAACAGATACAGAGAGGAAAGTCAGTGCACAATAAAGGTTGTACGGTTGCCAAATTATTCATGCCTTTTTCCTTACGGTGCGTGTGGCAGAAATTTGATTAAAATATCATTCCTCCCGGTATTTTCGATCATTGCATCATGGGCAAAGCGAAAATTATTGAGGTTAAAAATTCTTTATGGAGGGGTAAGCGCTATCATGGCGTCCCCACTATAAGACGTCTTTGGCAAAGCGCCTTGCAATCTAGACGAGTATGAGGATAAACGACTTTACGCTTTATGATGCGAATTCCTAAAACAATTAGGGCGGCTCCCGAATATTAGAGCTTCAAGTTTAATTCGAAGGAAACTCAATTATTGATTTATTTAAAGCAATTAAAATTTTCAACGAAAATTCTCAATGATTGTTTTAATAACATCATAATGAATAAACAATAATTGAAAAAACAAAAAGTAAACTTTAGAAAAAACCGACTTCCACAAACCCTATTTGATTAGATTGAGTTTAATACAAACTGTAACCCCTTATCCCCCCACCCTTGGGGAATTAATTTTGTCAAATCCCATCTCAGTGCTACCCCACGCTACTAAGGAACCTCTGTACAAAGTTTCATGGCTCTAGGTCCACCGGTTTAGGCTATGCGTTGCCTGCCCGTCAGCCACGCATTGTATTTGTACCTAGTATTGAGCAGATCTGGTGGCCATATGTGGTCTTCATCAGCAGTTCCGCATCACAATATTATGCTTACCATGTGCATTTGCACGAGTTATTATGAAAAACACAAAAATCAATATAGGTCTGCCTATAATATTTGAAGAGTTCCCTCAATTTCTCCAGGATCCCATCATCAGATCCTGACCTGGTGTCAATGGGACCACCCTTGTTACCTATACGCCGAAAAAAGATTTGTTCAAATCGGTTCATAATTGGCGGAGTTATCGCGTAACAAACATAGAAAAAAAAAACATACGGGTCGAATTGAGAACCTCCTGCTTTTTTGAAGTCGGTTGAAAATAGCCTCAACATTGTGCCCATTTTTTCCAGTTATTCAACACTGGAGTGTGTTGTTTTTCGTGACAGGGGCTAGCCCATCGCCACAATCACCGTTAGAACGCCCGACAATGTACGGTCGCCTGTGCGTCCAAAAGTATACGGGCAGGTCATATTCCCGCTTATACTGCTTGTATACTTTTAGGCGCAGGCGACCGTACCTACCGATAAAATACTTAATCTTATTTCAGTCTTACAATTTCAACAAATAAGTGACTGACGTGACATCTAGGACTTCGAAGACCAAATAAGTAGAAGTTGAGACTTGAGATACAATAGTGCCGCAGCGTACCGATCGGTTCAAGCGTACCGAGTTAGATTAAGTCGTACGTTTTATTGTCGCATTTCTCAGACGCGTGGCTTCCTAATATTCTTGTGTTAATTTCAATTCAGTCACGCTCCGTAGTCTAGTTGTTTCACGGTTGGTTGTCACAGATGTGATGCAGGTTCGAATCCCGTTGCTGACCAATCAGATACTTTCTAACAGTGATGAAATAATTCTCAAAGTTAAAAACTTAATAATTGAAACAAAAAGTAAACTTTAGAAAAAACCGACTTCCACAAACCCTATTTGATTAGATTAAGTTTAATACTAACTGTAACCCCTTATCCCCCCCCCCCCTTGGGGAATTAATTTTGTCAAATCCTATATCAGTGCTACCCCACGCGACTAAGGAACCCCTGTACAAAGTTTCATGGCTCTAGGTCCACCGGTTTAGGCTATGCGTTGCCTGCCCGTCAGCCACGCATTGTATTTGTACCTAGTATTGAGCAGATCTGGTGGCCATATGTGGTCTTCATCAGCAGTTCCGCATCACAATATTATGCTATGTGCATTTGCACGAGTTATTATGAGAAACACAAAAATCACTATAGGTCTGCCTATAATATTTGAAGAGTTCTCTCGATTTCTCCAGGATCCCATCATCAGATCCTGACCTGGTGTCAATGGGACCACCCTTGAGGTATTACCTATACGCCGAAAAAAGATTTGTTCAAATCGGTTCATAATTGGCGGAGTTATCGCGTAACAAACATAGAAAAAAAAAAAAAAACATACGGGTCGAATTGAGAACCTCCTCCTTTTTTTGAAGTCGGTTGAAAAAGGGGGTTAGGTTAGGTTAGGTTAGGGGTTAAAACCTAAAACTTCATGGGCGTGAACAGTCAAAACGGGCCTTTTATTTTGTGAATACTTTTGTTTGACTTAAACATTTGGACAGCTGCTAAATATAATTAAGATGCTAATCGTATTTAGTGCAAATGAACCTAAGTATGTGAGAAAGAGAAAAATATATCTTATAAGATATAAGCTCGCATTTATACACGTTTTTTCCATTATTAAGTGTCTGTATTCTGTTTTTGTGCAATAAAGTATTTGTATATAAGTAAGTGTGTGCTCTTTATTAATATATGGTGTGTGATGTAAATATACACGTAGTAACATATGGACACAGAAGATCTAAGACATTGTTTGATTGAACCGTCTACCTCTCGGCTGAAACCACTCCTCACTGGGAATTAAGCAGACAGATGTAAAAGGGTACAATTAGGCAAGCGCACCTGGGATTTCTTGTGCAATTCGTTATTTGAGGCCTGCTTATACACCCAACCCATCCAAAGGACGAGCTTTTTAGAATCGCATCATAAAATTGTATCATTTACATTTACCAAATTGTATCTTGCGTCATTGTATCTTGCCTAAGATCACAGAAGAGCTAATAGTACTACGTACAGAACGGCCACTCCCTTCCCCGCGCGGATTCAGATACCGCACCTCACCCCGGAGTCGGGGAGCCTCTTCGGGAGACACTGTATAGAAGCTGAACGCACATATTCACAAACGAACGAGTTTACGCACACATTTGCACGTGTACAAATGTCATTAGGCTATGTAGTAGTAATAGGTGATTATTTTACGAGCGTTCTATGGAGTGTCCGAGGTGTGCTAAGATGTAAAAGTGTTTAGGTCTGATGGTTACTGCTAAAATATATATACTCGAGTGAAGAGCTTGCAAGATACAGTGTCGGGCAGTGAATGCGCAACAAGGTGTAACATAAACTAAGGGCCTCGTAAATTAAGGGCCTGTGACTTCAAAGGGCTAGTTTTGTGGACTGAGGTATTACTGCAAAATAAACTTAAACGTAAAACCCTTGAGTAGTTTAATGAATACAAATACAAATACAAACAAATACAAATTCGTTTATTTGCGAAAAATATGGTTATGAAGATGTTAGAATCAAAGTATGTGCAGCATATCTCGCCACGCAGTGGCATGCAAATATTATTTCTAAAGCATTTAATTACATGCTTTTGTTAAGAAGCAATTAAGAGACCGGTGACCGCGTGAATTTCCCATACAAACGTAATACAAAAATGATTTGAATTTGAGAAATAGTTTAACGTATTTAGACTGTTAATCGGATTTATAAACTGTTTACGCAGGTTCCTGGTCTGTATACCAGGGTTCCTCTTCACCCAATTCAAAATTATTTTTAAGTAATTTGTATAAGAACCTTGGTTTTTTTTTTATTTTTTTTTAAACAAACACTATATTTGATTCAATTTCATAGTGCAGTGTATACGTATATGAATGAAATGACTGCTATTTTAACGTATATTTCTGTTAATGTTTGTCCCCTGGAAAACTTTTGTCATTTTCGCTACAAAACTTTTCATTAAAACAAGAAACAATAGTTTGAAAAAATACTACGAGATAAATTTATTTATGCTGTACTAGGTACTCATCTTTAGAAGTTCAGCGGACTAATCTATAATTTAAAAAAATATCAGGCAAATAGTAAATAGTCGTTGACCAAAAAAAAAGTTCATTGACCCATATTTTTTTTCCTGGAATTAAGTGAATATATGTTATTAATCGCTATTATCTTTTTTACAGGTAAACTGCAATTTGTGTACAGAGGATGAAGTTAGTTCACAGGTTAGAATTCGTCTATGAATTGGTTAAGCCATTTTTATATTCATTGCAACGATGGCAACCCAAGCCACAAAATAAGCGGACGACAGTTGGAACTATAGTCTATTCGTGATAAGACATCTGTCCGGCAGCCTAGCCACGCCCCGTAACCAATCAAATCGTTTCCAATTATTAAGCCAAGTTCACAGTGACCAGTTGAAGGCAAACTTTCGAATGCGAAGGTTGTGTCCTGTCCTGTGAGTGTGTGTTAACAGATTTAAATTTAAATTTCACTGCATTCTTATCACGAATAGACTGTAACGCTTGACGACCGATGGGGAATGAAAGATCTGTGTTGAAGACAGGTTCATTGTTATGTTGCAGAAGTTGTGCCCCCTGTAAATGTCACTCAAAAGATCGTTTGAAAACTGTTCGTGTTTTTAGAGAAACCAAGAATGTATTAAAAACAATGCAAAAATAATTGCCATAAAATATTCTGCATTAAATTACCACTAGAAACATTGTAACTTATATCTGGCTGTACAGTGTACACACCAAAACTACACATTTACGAAAGATGCTTCTTGCTATCCCTTCACAAAACCAGAGGCCCTAGTCAACATGCAAAACGCAAATAACGTAGCGTGGCGCTAAGGTAGCGTGACTAAATGTCAAATCGCATACATATTCATAGGTCTACCCCCTGTTTAACTATTAACCTCTCACATCAGAACTTGGTTTGCTGGAAGAGATCTCTTTTTAGAGATAAGTTCGCCTTTGTACACTATTTTTATTTACATAAAGAAATTATGAATTATGAATATTCTTAGTGTTTCGTGCAAACGTTATTTTCGCTTTGCACGTTGACTAGACCCACAGGGCTCTGAAGGGCCTTACTTACCCGGTCTTATCAACGGTGCCATGAGCGGACCCTCTCAAGAAGAGAGACTCAATTTTTCACGTCAACGCCCTAGTCAAAGGGTTAATCCATTATTAAGGTTTGTTTGTCGCTATCGCTTTGAGAGCACGTTTGAGAGGATAAATGGGCACCTGTGTTGTGGTTAAGTCGAATAGGGGCCCATCAGATAGTTGAGGAGAGATAGGATTGTTAGGTATAGCTTTTCCTGATTGGTCAGATTGTCAAGCCACTAATTATATATTAATCGCATTTTGAAAGGAAAGGAGTTTGGGTAACCTACTATGGACCGTTGGCGTATTTTTTTTTAATTCGCGGTCACCGATATCTTTATCATTATTTGGCAGCAGTATCATAATGTATTTAAAGAGGAAGCATTGCTGTAGCTATATGTACTCCATAGTAAGATTAGCTTATTTTTAATTGCTCTTTTAACATTTATTACTTTCATGAGTGGCCGCCAATACTCAAAATCGACCAAACTATATGGAAACGTCAAAACGACGCCAACATTACCCCATGCCATAATAACTATCTTTCGCTTTTTGGATGTTTCTTTTTCTTACTTGTGTGTACTATCAGACCTTGCAACGTTCATGATAGAACTTTTGAAATATACAGGGTGTAACAGAGAGGGGTGTACAAGCCGAAAGAGGGTTGTTAGGGACATCATTCGGAACATTTTTCCCTATGGGACTGACTTGATCAGAGCATCTTTATTTTTCACTCCACCATACAGATCAGCTGAGCGCTAGGCCCGAAATGTACTGAGTTAATAAAAATTAAGTTGATCTGATCAAGTCAGTCCCATAGTGGATGTTGTTCAGAACGATGTCCCTAACAACCCTCTTTCGGCTTGTACACCCCTTTCTGTTACACCCTGTATAGATAAATTTTTAGTGCTACAATTTTTTGCTGTTTCTTTTGAGTATATTTTTACAAAGCTTTCTACTGCGTCCGCAACATATTGTTTAAAACAACGCCACTTAGAATGTTATTGTTTACATTCAGACCCTAGAAGGGTGTTTTAGCCATTAGGATTCACATGTCGCGTGAAAAACAGTTTAAACAAAAATGCATTTTTAATAGACCAGCACTTTAGCGATGTAGGATTTGCTAGTGTTGCTTTAGTCCCTTTTTGTTTGGGCATGGGTTATTTATGAGGAAGTGTAGCATAAAATCTTTTTTGATAATGGATAATGGTTACATTTAAATGTTTTATTCATAAGCCTTTCCTGCGGGAAACATTGTAGACTGCTTTAAAACACACCCCCTTACTATCGATAGTCTAATTGATAAACAAAGGGAGGGCGCTGACAGGTCCGATGTTGCCACTTTTTGATGAAAAAAAATTAGTGATGGGTAAAAGAATGATTTAGAACGTAAAACGGTGTGTTAGCCCACTCGGATCACAGAAATGGACCACGGTCTCAACGAATCACATCTTACCAAACAAAAAAATGATCATATGATATGCTGCATGATGTTTAATTACTTTGGACCTGCATCTCCTGTGTTAGAAGCATGAACCCGCCAGGCTACGGAACCCTTTATTTCTCTTCCTACCATACCCTTAAACATGATTTTCTTATTTCAACGGTTCCCGTGTTCTCACAGGTACAGAACTGAATTTAGTCTTCACACCGCCCGCGCCCGGAGGCATACAAAGTGGCTGGTGCCAAGCCGAATTGAGTCGTACTTGCATTGGTTAGAGCCGGTTTTGTGATAAACCACAACCGTTTGTCAGTGACGACAACGAAATCTTTCTGCTTGTATATCAACGGGAAATGGTAGTAGAATATGGAGGTGGCTTTATGAAGGGGTGAATTTGGTAAAACAACCTGTAGCAAAACTGTTATTACGCAAAATTACGCAATACACACGGTTATTTTTATATCACCGTTTAGTACCCATCATTATGAACAACTTTCCCAAAGAATCATAAGGTCGCAAATGAAAAAAAAATCCTCAGTACGTTGACCCTATCATCTGTTATCAATCAAGTTACTATGGGAGACCCAATTTTTTCGTTTGTATTTAGTACAGTAAAGTTTCGATGTAACACACATTAAAAATAAGAATGATAAAAAAAAACATACAACCGAATTGAGAACTCCCTCCTTTTTTGAAGTCGGTTCAAAATAACCGGGTATTGCTGTTGGTTTCTTTGAAAAACACTATAATAATAATAATAATCTTTTTATTTCAGGTAACAAAGAAACCCATATTGATAAATACCTTAAAACTAGAGACATACATATGACAATATTACATTATTAACTAAAAGCCTAGCTAGGGATTTTCTTCCTGGACGGTTTCGCTTCCCAAAGCGTCGGAATACGATGCCCTCTGGCCAGTAATCCTTGGCCAAGAACATCTACTTCAACTATGCCGCTCTGTTAGTCCCGAGGCCGGTAATCTGTCGGTTTGAGGCTTTTTGAACATTTGAATTTGCCTAATCCGTCACGCTACATTCATGTTCATAATTCATAATTTCTTTATTGCACACAAAAAAAAGTTAACAAAGCACGGTAGGTAATATAAAGTGTACAATGGCGAGCTTATCTCTAAAAAGAGATCTCTTCCAGCAAACCAAGTTTTGATGAGAGAGGTTGATAGCTGAACGGGGGTAGACCCACGTGTACAACAATAAATTTAAAAGGTTGCATACATAATTATATAATATGCATTCTAAAATTTACTTATATCCTAGACATAAAGACTAAAATAATATAAATATCGTAGATACCTATATAACATTATACTTTTTAAATAAATACAAAATAACCGGCCAAGTGCGAGTCGGACTCGCGCACGAAGGGTTCCGTGCCATTATCTATAAAGAACCGCAAAAAAAATGTATGGGAGCCCCCCCCTAAATATTAATTTAATTTTAATTTAATTATATATTTTTGAAGTAAATAATATACTCAATATATTGTGAACATTTTAAGCGTCTACCTGCTACCATTATCAATATCGAGCAAAAATGAGCAAAAAAATCACGTTTGTTGTATGGGAGCCCCCCTTAATATTAAATTTCTTTTGATTTTTAGTATTTGTTGTTATAGCGGCAACAGAAATACATCATCTGTGAAAATTTCAACTATCTAGCTACCACGGTTCATGAGATACAGCCTGGTGACAGACGGACGGACGGACGGACAGACGGACAGCGAAGTCTCAGTAATAGGGTCCCGTTTGGCACCCTTCGGGTACGGAACCCTAAAAATCATGTTGTTTTAATTAATTCCTTTACTCCATACGCATTCGCCTGTTGAAAGAAACAGACCCCTCTCCGCCCTTACCCTGCGAAAGCCGCTAAACCTGAGACTAAGATAAATTATCCAGAAGAGTAATGAGGGCCGTTTATTTTGGCTGCAAATGTACAGGGTGTAATGGAAGGGAATCGCCAAATTAGGGTATTTCGGGACATTATTCTGGACAACTTTTGCTGTTTTTATCAGAACTTTATTTTATCTCGTTTGGACAGACGTTTTAATTGGTTTTCGCATTAACTACTAAGTAAGCTATACGGTTGAAAATCTGGTAGGATGTAGGTATATCCTTCAGTCCAAAAGGGAAAATAGTCAAATTTGTCACTTTCAATGCCGCTCGGCCTCAAACGATAATCAAGAAAGTTGTTATAATCAAATGAGTTTCATAGTTAATGTTTTCAATGTGCGAATCACCGCTGGGCCACGGACGGACGGTTCTTTGTAGTCGTAGTCTTTGATATTTATATATTAAATATGTGACGCGCGTCACTGTCTCATCAACACAGGGCGTATAAAACAAATGGGTGCGTTTGTAAAAAAAAAAAACAAATAAAATACCTTCACTTCTTTTCCCATACAGGGTCGTTACACCCTGTATAACCCAGCGCAGGCTGCGCCAGGCTTCATTGACAGCGTAATTATAGTAACATGTGCCGATTGCCGGCGCCTGAAGTGGACGGGGTCGGTCGGTTAGATTAATATTGCGCTAGTTTTGATTGGACCAAGACCGGCACAAACCGCTGGAAGGTGCTTTGGGAAAATATTTAGAAATTATATTCCCAATTAACTCACCGGTCTCTGTGGACTGGACGACTTCTGTGGCGCAGCGGTGGCACATCTGCCTACCATGCGAGAGGTCCCAGGTTCGAATCCCGGCTGCGGAAATAAATAAAACCCCAGGTCTTGGATGTTTACATTTTTGTGATGTTGCTGTTTCTGGTTCCCTCGACACAGGATATCCTAGTGTGGAGCCAAAAGCAATGTATGTATGTGCCTGTATCTGGATGTAAATGATTATGGCCTCAAAAAATATAATGTTATTATGATTTTCGAATCGCTACACATAATTAGATTTATTTGGCTCGATCATAAAAAATCGTAATTATCATCAACAAAAAAACTCGTGTACTCGTTTTTATGTTAAATAAATGATTATTCTAATGATTTTTACAGTAAAATTATCTTGTTAATGAGCTCTAGATAAAGGATAATGGGCAAAATGTGTCCAACTCCAATAAAGATGGCTTGTTTATACAATTAAACTTGCCGGGAGTCCTGATGCTTTTCCGCGCCGTCCCCTACCCCGCCAGTTTCACTACCCCCCATACGACGGCGGGTAATTCCCTCTCCCTCACCTCAAAACGGGCCGACGACGCGGTCACTTTTGGCCACTAGTGGTATTTTATAGTAGGAACGCGTTATCCTGGCAATAGGGAGCATTGATCTTTACTACCACTTACTACCACTGTACTCATATTTTGGATAGCGATGTATCGCTTTTCTTAGTAAACGTAAGCGACATTATTATCGCTAAAGTACAAGTCAAGACCTTGGAATGAACGTGACTTGTACTCCGATACTCTAGCGATAATGATGTCGCATACGTTTACTAAGAAAAGCGATACATCGCTATCCAAAATATGGGTACAGTGGTAGTTAAGATCAACGCTCTCTTTTGCTAAGCTTACGCGTTGCTACTAAACCAAGGACTAAACCAAGTCGACACATATTACACGACATAAATAATACCTGTTTAGTAAATGTCTACAGCAATTAAAAAAAACTTTTGTATCTTGGTTCAAGCAACAGTTTTAAGCCGTGCATCAAACGTCCAACTGCGTCCAACAGTCATTAATTTGTTTTATTTTCTTTAAACAAACGACGGAAAATACACATACAAACAGACAGCAAGCCCCGAGTTAGCACACCAATACATGCGTAAGCTCATATCACAAGATCTCATTTCGATAAGCCAAGCGACATGTCAATCCGTGTCCACCATTGATGTGTTAATTAACACAGACTGGCCACAACATGCCATTTGATAGGTTTGTGTTGGAACATGGGATACTATGTCGACCAGTACCGTGTCACACAAAATGAAGTCATAAAGAACTGGCTAAAAGTGGGCACAGTTGTGCCTCTGCCACCCCGTATGGGAAAAGGCGTGACACTATGGTATGCAATTTTATGTTAACTCCATACATCTAACGTATAAAATCAGAATAAAGAATACGTTAGCGTTGTGAATAGAAAACACTGTCGTCTCGCAACTCAAGTACAATGGAGCTGTCAAAAGGTCTTGAGAATACAGTACGTAGGTACTGTCTCTCAAATATATTCGGTCAAGTGCAACTCGGACTCTCACACGAAGGCTCCCGCACCATCGCACAAGAAACAAGTTGCTTACCTGCCTGCCTGACAATATTATACGAGAATATCTAAAATCTTTATCTCGTAATTTTGCTGTCCAAATGATGTCAGGCGCTATTTATTGAAGTTGACTTAATACTATTTCATTCTAAGCACTCTTATTTTTTGTGTATTCAGTATTTTTGCTGTAGTGGCAACAGATATAACACATTCCGTAAAAAAAACAAATTTCTAGCTACAACGGTTCGTGCGACGCAGCCCGCTGACGAACAGATAGACAGACAGACGGACAGCGGAGGCTTAGTGATAGGCGGAGGCTTAGTGATAGGCGGAGGCTTAGTGATAGGCGGAGGCTTAGTGATAGGCGGAGGCTTAATTATTCGATGGGCTGCTGAGTGAGTGGGCTCATTATTCATAATTCGTAATTTATTTATTCCACAAAAAAAAAAAACACAATTACAAGAAGTAGGTAGGAGGTGCCTACATAAAATAGTATGCAAAGGCGATTTTATCTCTAATAAGAGATCTGGGTTCCTGTGGTATTGAAGCATTACATTTGCATAAAACATTGCTTGTAGCCCCACGCTAGGGTACAATGTGTTGTGGGAACCAGAAACAGCGACATCACAAACATGTAAGTCGCCAGCCTATCGCCTAAAGTCTGTAACAATAATAAGAAATTACAAATAAACCGAACGAAACAGCATTCATAAATAAAGAATGAGATACAATTATCTCTATCGCATAGGTCAATGTGACAGGAAGATTTACGACCCGACTGGGCAATGAACTCACGACCCTTAGGTCGAGAGAACAACCTCCAACAAACCTTTTCAATCAAATGAACTAAATAAATAGGTGCAGTATAGTTCTGACAAGATGTTTAGCAAATTCGTTCATTCGTTTTAACGAACTATGAAAGTTGTTATAGCAATTTTGCCTGAGGTGGCAAAGCGAGTAATACTGGTAATACCTAGAGCTGATATTTCATGCATTGTACAATTAATTTAAACTCATATCGATTACTTTGCTTGTTGTGCACTTAGGCCAAATATGTTGACAATAAATCTACTACTTTATGTAATCACTTTGTCACTTTTACAATATCAATACCGTAGAAAGTTTTACAGTGAATGGATGAAGCATCAAGCTTGACAATGGCAACCGCTCTTAGTGCGACATATTTCATAAATTTGACTCCCACCCCGCTGCCGCCCCGTTATTGACGCACCGAAACTCTTCATGTATCTAAACAACCTTATATTTGACCCCGGTTTAAACACCATATATGTGCTTATACAGAACAGTCTCTTGGGTCGAGTGCTCTGCCGCGTGATTCTGTAAACCTCACTTTAGAGCTCGAATCTGAATCCGCCGCGAGTTTCTTGATTGGCATTCTAAAAACTCGGTTGATAGTTTACACTAGCGCTACACTTGCGAGAGTGGCAGCGAATTAAACTAAATTGAACGTGACGTGAGATTTTGAGGAAGACGACGTAAGTAGTGGCATTCCGCTGGGGTCACTACGACGCTCACTTCACAATTCACAATTATTTATTGCAAACAATAATTTAACAGTAACATTAATGGAAAACCCATGTACAAAGGCGAGCTCAACTCTAAAAAGAGATCTCTTGATCTCTTCCAGCAAACCAGGCGTGAAAAGAAACATTGTAATGAAAGGGAATCACTTCATACTCGAACACGATTCAAAGTGATAGCGAAGGGAGATTCATTCATTCATTCATTCATTCATTCATTCATTCATTCATTCATTCATTCATTCATTCATTCATTCATTCATTCATTCATTCATTCATTCATTCATTCATTCATTCATTAATTCAATCAATCAATCAATCATTCATTCATTCATTCATTCATAATTTCTTTATTGCACACAGAAAAATGTTAAAAATTTAATGTAACTGTTGTTCGCGTTCTGCAGAATCCACCTACAGTCTTGAGTCGAGTGCAGCACTCGAGGTGGGCATGTTATTGACTTGCCATCGACGAGACATTGAAGCGTTAGTGTGTGCGTAACCACATACGTAAATTATGTTTGGGTAGCTGTCTAAAGTAATGGTGAATGTGCCATCATCGGCCCGTCAGCGGGCACCTAACTTAAAACCTCAGAACAATAACTAAAGCCTTAAAACAGTATAGTACACAACAGACACAGCCATGTGGCCATCTACTCAACAGAGTACCTACATGGTCACGGCCAGGGTACTGGAGCCCTATTTTTGAAATCGCTCGTGTGATATAATCGCTCGTATGACTTGCGCAACGAGTGGTTCTGACCAATCGTTGCAGAGCGAATTGAATATAACGAACGAAAATCATTCGTTTTTTAAAATTATATCACACGAGCGATTTCAAAAATAGGGCTCCAGGCTTTCTCATGTAAACGCCATTCGAAAAGGTCCTGGTGTCGTCATTGTTTTCCGGCTGTCTACGGACCATCAGGACCGGTAGTAAGATCTGTAGGGCTTCTCTTGGTATTCAAGGCTCAGGTTTGCATTTCCGTCATTTGCACAGAATACAGTTACCTACTCCGACGAGAAGAACGACAACTCCATACAAAATAAACGGTTAAGTGTGAGCAGGACTCGCGCACCAAGGGTTTCGATCACACTTGTATGTGTAAATGTATATTGGGTCTCTACCCTTGCTGATACATCAAACTCTCTCATCGGAACTTGTTTTGCTGGAAGAGATCTCTTTTTAGAGATAAGCTCGTTGTACACTGTTTTTATTTACTTTTTGTCCTTGCAATTAATTGTGTGCAATAAAGAGATTATGAATTATGAATAAAAAATTAAAGTACGATGTCATCCATGAAACCCAAATTAAATATTTTTGTAGAAAGCCACAAACAGTTTTCAGATTTTTCCCTTTACCTGTCCTATAAATTTCACGATTTTAGGCCAACAGGAAGTACCCTATAGGTTTTGAGTCCTTTGTGATTGATTAGTATGAAAATCCAACATTTTCACAACATAAACAGTCGTAGCGTTCGATTGCAATGATCTAGAAGGTTGATTTTTTCACAACTTTAACCCTTCATCAGTGGGCAATTACATTTTAATTGTTATCTGCCCATAGCTGCCACTGTCACAGATGAGGGGTGGGACCACAGACAGAGCAATTGATATAAATTTTAGATTGACACGTCCTCAGAACAATAACCACGCGTTCTGGGTATAAAAGGTCTTGACAGACGGACAAACAGACGGACGGACAACGAAATGATCCTATAAGATTTTCTTTTTTTCCTTATAAGGATCGGAACCCTAAAAACTATTTACTAGCGCGACCTAAGGGTAGCCTTAGCTTTTTTTTGTATGAAGAAGTCGATTTTCGCGTCAGAGTAGGTAACTTTGTTCTGTGCAAATGACAGGAAGACAAGCTTGAGCCATTGCCTTGCATACCAAGCCAAGAGTACCCCTACTGATACAGCGTAGCGTTCTTGCTACGGCGTAACGTGCTTTGCTACGGCGTAGCGTGTTGTGCTACGACGTAGCGTACTCAGCTAAGGCGTAGTGGGTATTGCTACGACGGCGTAGCTAGTATTACTACTACGAGTGATTTGCTACAGGCAGCGTAGCATCTCTTGCAGCGTATATTATATCTGCGAGATAACATGGTAATAAATAGCGGTCATTGGCCCGCTAAGAAATTGTATGCGATTTGACGTTTGCCACCACTGCCACCGCGAAGCCGTTGGCAGCAAACGTCAAATCGTATACATTTTCTTAGAAGGTCAATGACCGCTATACCCATGTTATCGCGCAGATACTATAGCAGATCGTGAAGCCACTAATAAGAGTCGGTAGACCAAATTAGTTACGGTCAAAGTTAAGTTGTTACGTCCAGGATTCAAACTGCGTACCTCTCGCGTCTAAGGCCGAACCTCACCACAGCTCGTCATGCATTCCGGTGACTATGCAGAGCCCTATGTATGCATACTCCGTGGTGTCGTAATACCCGGCATTCTTCATTCAGTGCCGGGTGAATACGTAATATTCGCACAATGGCGTTCGCTGGATTGCATACTCGGTTCTGGAGTTATTGTGAGGGGTAGATCGCGAAGTCTCATTTGGTGTGGCAGCGGAACATATGTTTAATGATGCTGTAACTGTGGCGTTGGCTGAGTTGCAGATTTTACAAGGTGTTGTCTTTTGTTTGACGCGAGAGTTTTAGACGTATTGTCATATCGTAGACAATGTGTGTCTACACTTTGCATAAGCGAGAATTGTGTCCCCGCATTGCAAAACCTTTTCTGCGTCCTGCGTGTAGATGTAAGACAGCGGTTGTTATCGTGTTGTTATCCAAAGCAGCTGATAATAACGTACAAACAGCAGCAAACCGGCTGCTTATCCGACTCAATTCCAAAAGGAGTTTTGACAGTTCCCGAGTCAAAAATCTTTACTGTAGTATTTTACAGACATACAGAAAACTTCTAATAAATAGATTTTATTATTCATGCTATGATGTTTCTGCACGTTTTGCTAACTTCGACGCTGACCTCCAAAACATCTTAAAACAAATTCTCAAATTCTCGTTAACTTATTCTCTTTCTCAGCATCTCAACTCATTACCCGATGACTGCCGCCTTACTTATCAATCCGTCAAATTATATTAAGATCATCCAAATTTAAGTAGGACCCTAATTCTGTTAAAAACTCATATTCACAAAAGCGTTTAACGTCACTAAAATGACAGGTTCTTTTGTGTTTTTTTTTCATTTGATCTTTATCGCCAAGTCGTAAGGTAGAAAATCGCGGGCCGTCGTTTATTGCGCGGACGATCACATTTGGTTTCAAGTTATAACTATTTTCGTGATCATATTTATTGTGATACCGCCTGCCCTAATGGTTAGACGAAATCATAAAGTCGACAGGATCTCAATAACTGTAAGGATTGGTTCAATAAAGAATAGACCTTTGCCCTGCAGTGGGTTGATGTGAGTTGAGAATGAGGATGATCATATTTAAAAGAAAGAAAAACAAAATATTTGCGCCTGTGTAATTAATATCTACAGCAATAATTAAAATTTCAGTTTGACTTTGACTTTGTTATATCTGTGACTTGGGTCTTATTTGCTCGTACCTATATGTATATTGCATGCTCACTCTACAGTTCTTACCAATAGACATTTAGGTCAGCGAGAGCCAGCGACAGTCAACCGATAGTCAAATAGAAGAATCGACACCCAGGTCCCGTTAGATTGGTAAAGTGGTGGCCCAAGTTTTGTTTTAATCTGAATACGGAAAAGTTGGAGCCGAGAGGGACAAGCAAGTGCCAGCCAATTTGATTTTAATTGCAAAATACTGGCACCCTAATGGTGTTTAGGACGGTCGGCAACGAAAGCAGCAGGTTGAGTCGATATCTCTTGACATATCTCGATTATTTGAGAATGGACGTTTATGACAGAATGTTCACAAAACGATGCCTAAACGTGCGCGTCACTGCGCAAATCAATGCAAAGCAAAAAATCCGTCCACTCCGTACGCTCCGTTAACGCATTTATTTCGCACTTTGAACTCAGACTTCTATTGTTTACGGAGCTCATAACTACTTAATGACAGTAATAATGAGATCTACACTGGCGGACGGATAGGTATGAACATAATGTTGTGCAACTGAAATTTTTGTTCCATGGGTTGACCGCCAACCTTCAGTAGCGGAGAGGCAATAAGAGAAAGAAGAAGAAGGAAAATATGAACCATGTGCCAAAATGTGCCTGTGTGTACTTCGTGTACTTTTTAATCTGATTTCGACATTTTTCTCCCGCTGCATGAAATTCCCTGTTCAGAACAAGTCTTCAGTAGTCAGGGGCTCCCAACTTTTTCCGCTCAGACAAACTTTTTGTTAGTGAATTTTCTAAACTATTTTCTTAACTCGGGTTCCCACAACTTCAAGAGGTACAAGGAGGTTGTATTTTTAATGCTATGTCGCCTTTTTTTGGTAATTTGTGTCTTGTATCACGGTTTTTACTAAATTAATGGTGAATTCATTTAGTGACTACGCGTATTTTGTACTTTGATTATTACATTATACTCATTTTATTAATGGCGCCGTCACGTCGCAGAGGATTAATCTCGCCAATGATTTGTGCTTTTTTACGCACTGAATTAAGTGATTTCTGTGGAATTGTGAGAGGCTTCTTACTAACTTAGGAAATTAACTGACAGCTTCGACAGATCCTAGTTTGACTTAAATGTTCACGAATATGTTTTAGATATGGTCCTATGAAATATGAAATTACAAATAAGGGATAAGGAGGTTAGGAACACAAAAATCACAACCGTCACAGACAAATTACTGGCTCATCGCCAATGCAACCATAAATAATATCATAAAAAATTGTATTCAGACGCGTACAGTTTCCGGCCACACAATAGCAAAACCAGAACTAGTGACGTCACAGAAATAAAACTAAATGTTTGAAAGAGTTTCGAATGTCGTTGGTCCTATTAGCGTACTTTGTAACATCGCAGAAGATATCGCAATGAGAGCGATTGGGACAAATAGCCCATTTCGGACCAAGTTTCAACGGATCCAGATAATTCCGGATGAGCCACTTGGAGAGTACGAACTTTATTCATCAGTGACACATCAGGAACTTTATTTTATCGGAATCGGTAGAGCTATCAGACAGGAAGCATTGCTTGTCAAAATTGGGACATGTATGGTAAAAGGCGTGACGCTGTAGGCTATGTTTACGTCTTATGTATGTATGACGACCTCTTTGGCATTGCGGTGGAGGCTGTGCTTCCCAAACGAGAAGTCCTGGGTTCGAATCCCGGCTGGGGAAGAAAAAAAAACCAGGTCTTGCATGTTTGCATGTTTTTTATGTCACTGTTTCTGATTCCCACGACACAGAGGGTATCCTAGGGTGGGACAATGTATGTGCCTGTATGTTAAGTATGTCGTAGTCACACGGTAAATCTTTAATAGTTCTGCTGTAGGATTCGGATGTTCTTGGACGTAATCACATCCCATTCAGTTTTGTGACGTCATAAACAGAAATGGCTACTTGTCGTTTAGGGGCAGTGACCAGAACATTTCGTTGTCTGAGTCTGTATTTAAAACTTAAATGCCCATTTACGTCCAAACATAAAAGGAGAGATTTCTTCAGATATTGACTGTTATTTACCTAAGCTATGTTGAAGATTGTACCCATAAATAAGAACATCTTACCCAATTATTTATCCTTAGTGCATTGACCCGGTCCAATGATTACAAGCTAGATCTAAATGACATATTTTTCCTTTGTGACCGGCAAAGTAGTTTATTATTTAAAATCATTTAGATGTTGACAGTTAGTATCACCAAAAAAAACTATACATGATGACTTTTGGGTCATGACTCTAACATATTTTAAAATGTATCCTGTCCATCCTGGGTTTGCTGGAAGAAATCTCTTTTTAGAGATAAGCTTGCCTTTGTTCATGCCTTTTCTGTATTGTTTGTGTTTTTTTCTGATATGTGCAATAAATATATACGAAATATTGTTTCTAACTCGTTAATTGATTGTGGTATCAGATTAAGCAAGTTTTAAATAATCACAACTGTATTTTAGTAATTTAATAAATTCAAATTCTAAATATTTATTTTCCAAAAAAACATTGACAAATATGGTTCAAACAGTGGCTCCCACACTAGGCCTAGCCTGTTTCGTGGATGCCGTTACCAAATAATAAAAACATAAAATTATAAAAATTAATTGTCATTATTAATTCTGAATGTTTGGTCACGTTACAATTCATGTTAAAACCTTTTTAAGAGTAAGAAGTGTCAAAATCAAAGGCCATAAACAATTTATAACAAAGTCAAAAAAAAGTTGCGCTTGTAGAGTGTGTACGGTGACCAACTGACCCTGAACCAAAATAGGACATACCTACATTTTATTTATTTTTTTGTACCAAAAAAATGATGACTTAGCTAGCTCTCATCTCATCTACAGCATAAAATTCATATTCGTATTCATTTTCATATTCATTTATTTGTATATAACATGTACAATACAGATTACAGAATGAAAAATGTATGTAGGGTACATGCACCCTGAAAAGGGTATTACAAATTTATCTAGACATTCCTAACCAATGGGCAAATCTAGGGTTACTTTTTTGCTACACGACCCCGCAGTCACCTTGTATAAAGTAATTTTTATTATCTCAAAATATAATTAAAATGTGTAGGATGAGTTGTACAAAAAGACAATTTCGTGCGTAACTGGGCCAACCCGTTATCCCTAAAATCGCATCTTCAGATCCAATTAGCTATCGTATCTAAATAGGCACGGATTCAGTAATGTTTTGTCAAACAAAACAGCCATTTAGCCATTTTAATTTAGGTATTTTAATAACGTGTTTGGATACAACGTAACATAGCGTCACGCCTTTTCCTATACGGGGTGGCAGACCATTGTGCCCAGTTTCAACTTATAAGCTACGTTGGTGACAAGTGTCCTATTAAAATCATTATTTTGCATTACCCACTGATGAAGGGTTCAGATGGTTTTGATAACATGTAGCTTTTTGGCGCGCAAATAAAAATGGGATATAATTTAAACATTTGAAACTGTGTTTCTGCTACCCCATACGTGTACTAGTTGGACGGCAACATTTTATCAAAATGAGATGTATTAATAAGTCACAAATTTTGACATTTAGACGCTATAAAAAGTGCGATAAACGCGAGTCGCGAGGGGCCTGATACAGTTCCTGTACACGAGATTCCATCGAATAGTGACAACGGGATGTCTTTATCAGTAAATAAAAGGTGGAAGATTATAGACTCTGCTTATCCATCTTCCGGAAAAAAAGAGTGAGCATATGTTTGTAAGAAAGTGTTTCCACGGCGGTTACCATGTGAAACAAATTGTACGTAAGTTTTCGTAATATCTGATTCACTGATGACTCTTGAACTATATTACTGATGATGATGTAATCGAAAGACGCTCTTCTGTTTGACAAAGCCTTAACGCCAAGTTACCCCCGAATGGGTGTCTCAATGAGTATTGATTGCGTTAACATCACTAATCAAGGGGCGGTGATTCCTGACTCAACTCTTTGTTCGAAAATATTCTTAGCCATTCAAATGTCCGCTGGTTCATCTCGTCCACTTTCTAAAGTAATGTTTTTTTATACGTTTTGAACTTTATCTCGATGTCGGTAGATTGAAAATTGCGGGCCGTGGACTTTGGACGGGTGAGCTAGTAGCTAATTAATAAAATTATAAACCATAATCCAGAATTGATGCTTCGTTGCGCGATTCCACCAATGCAATGCATTGAATATGACCCGGAGCCATTTACTCTTTTATTATTATCATTTTTGTATATGGTATTTTATTCATCTTTTATTAGATAAAGTAAAAAGAACTCTAGTTGCAATGACATAATTTATAAATTAATTTACCAAACGATTTGCTCCGGGTCACATTCAATGCAATCGCGCAACGTAGCAACAATTTTGGATTGGATCGTTTTATAAAATAGTTGAAAATATATTCTTCAATACTTTCGGGACTATTATTACCATACGGACAAAGTCCCGGCTATGCTGTGTTATAGCTGCTATATTTTAAGGAACCGAAATTGAAAAGGCTTGCATGAATTTAACTGAAATTGGAAAGGCTTGCATGAATTTATAAAACGGTTTCAGAACCTGATTGAGTTGGGCATGATCAAACGTCCCTGAAGATATCAGATGGCATTGTTCTCGTGGACTTGGCCTGGATAGTGGATCTGAATGTCGTAGGCAAATTGAATTATTCACCAGTTTGCAAATGACGGCCATTTTTGATGGATGAACGATAAGCGACCGCAGCGTACTCGCTTTTTTCAATACCGTTTTGACTACTTAAACAACCAATTTGTATCGAACCAAGATCCGGGATGTTGATTAAATTTTCATCGAATAAAATAATTAAGCATGGCAACCCTTTCTCTCGAAGACAATAGCCCGTTTCCAGTATTAAGTTGTTTCTCGCTGTTGAATGGCCCTCGTCTCGTACCTCCTGTTTTTGATGTTAAGCCTAGTTCTGCTTAGTTCTGCTTAAGGGTGAGGCCTCATTGGTGCGTTGCGTTGCGTCTCGCGTTGTTTTGCATATATTATATATCTCTCATAATATGCCACACACACCTGTGTTGCGTCGATGCACGACGATACTTTGAAACGTCAAATCAAATCAAATCAAATCAAATCAAATATTTTATTTAACAAATTACAATTCTCATTATACATAGTTGCTTGCAGACTCCACACTAGGTATAACCTGTCTCGTGGAGTCCAGACCAATTTTGAGTTTACTTAGTAGGCTTAGTTGCTAATCGTGAGCCGGGTATTTTTTTTTTTTTTTTTAATAATAATCGAGAAATGATTGCACTTTTAGATAAGTTAAACATAGACAAAAGTAAAAAATAAATTAAATTAAATTAAAATGACAAAAGACCAACAGTTATAATAAATGTAAATATATGTAATATAGGTTTATTATTAGATTATATACATACATAAAATATATAGGTGTGTAGTGTATTTTTTTTTAAGGTTAGATACATATGGATAGGAGAGCTTCGGTGTTTTCATAGTCTAGTGTCGATAGCCATTTTGTCAATATAGTCTTGGCTTCGGGGATGCTGGAGTTTTCGATATCGGTGTTCTTAGTCACAACATTATAGATGAAAGGGAAAGAGAAGGAGCTAAAACGCTGCGCAAATGCAGAGCGGACAGTTGGTGTTGGCACCCTGTACACTCGTCTGGCTAGCATTGAGCTATATTCCTTAGAATTTATCGTTAGTTTGTGCGTAAATAGCGCTACTCTCAAGATATAGAGTTGTCGGACTGACAGAACCTGGCATTCGCTCAGTATTTTTGTTGTGGGATAGAGAAATGGTTTCTTCATCATTACTTTGAGAATGGAACGTTGAGCCCGTTCTAAGGTGATCAAAGCAGTTTTTGCAGCGCTGCCCCATGCGGTAATACAGTAGAACAGGAGCGACTGGCCTAGGGAGATATAAACAGCTCTTAGTACCTCATTATCGGCCCCCTGTCGTAGAAGTTTCATAATAGGTATTAGTCTTCTGACACGACCTGCCATGATGTTGATATGTGGTCTAAAAGTGAGTTTTTCATCGAGTGTGAGACCTAGATATTTTATGTTATTAGTTCTGGCAATCGCAGGACAGTCACATGAACCATTGCTCTGTTGACAGGTGTGTAATCTCAGGTCCCTAAAGGCAACAGATGGCTGAGACGCCGCAGTCTTATGAAAACATACGAATTTCGACTTTTCCGCATTTAGAGTTAAAAGATTTTCGTCAAGCCAGCCTCCAACCGATGACATGCACGATTCAGCCCGAGCCTTAGTTTCGTCCCATGTATCCTGGCTTATCACCAGGGCCGTATCGTCGGCATAGCAGAAAACCTTGACATCGTCATGCTTTTCTGTTGCCTGCCAGATGTCATTGATGTAGACGATGAAGAGGGTTGGGCCGAGGATACTGCCCTGGGGCACACCGAACTGTATCAGCTCGTGGGAACTAGCTCTATCTCCTATTTTGAGACACTGGGATCTGTCCAACAGATAGCTTCCGAACCAGTCTAGAGCCGTACCACGAATGCCAACCGTTTCTAGTTTTGCGAGAAGAATCTGCGGGGAGACTGTATCGAATGCTTTTGATAGATCCAAGAAGACGCCTACACATGCTCTGCTTTTATCCAGCTCTTCGCTAACAACTTTAAGCAGTGCAGTGACGGCGTCCTCCGTGGATCTACCCTGGCGGAAGCCAAATTGACCGTTTGCAAGGAGCCGGTGGGACTCCAAGTAGTCAACTAGTCGTATACTCACGATTTTCTCCAGGATTTTTGACAGAGTGCTTAACAGAGAGATTGGCCTATAGTTACAGGGCTCCGTTTTATCCCCACCTTTGTGGATTGGGACAACTGAGGCTCCCTTCCAGCATTGAGGGAATTGGCCGGTAGACAGACTGACATTAAATATATGCGTGAGTGGCACAAGCAAAGTTGTGCCAATTGACTTTAGTAGCTTGTTATTGATGCCGTCTGCCCCCGGTGCACCATCGTTTTTGAGGTTTTGAATTATTTTTCTTACTTCATATATGTCCGTTGGCTGAAGGAATAGCGAGTTAGCACAAGGCCGGGCAGTGGTTTTGACATTTTTGGTCAAGTTATGCTGATCGGATTTGAGTTTGGCCATAGTTTTGTTTGCTAGATTTTGTCCTATGCTGGTAAAGTATTTGTTGCAGTAGTTAATGGATTCTTCTACCGTAACTTTGGCCTTAAGTAGGTCAGTGCTACCTTGTGTATTTTTATTTATGTCGCATATTTTTTTAACAGCTTGCCACATTTGCTTAGGGTTGCCTCTACTTTCAGATAATATTGAATTATTATATTGGCTTTTAAGTCGCTTTAGGAGATCATTACAATAATTCTTATACCTATTATAAGATATTTGAAGAATTTTATTTAGCGGCTCCTTGCGGGCACTCAGATGTAGCATATCCCTGTGTTTGATGCAGCGGATGAGACCCGGTGTGATCCAGGGTTTTAATATGTATTTACTTCTACTGATGTTAACCGCTTTGGAGTGGGCTCTGACTACTTGTGTCAGGGTGTCCGTGAGCAATTGAGCACCTGACGAGGCATCACTACTACTTAGCACATCTGCCCAATCCAGTTTACTTAGTTCGTCTATAATAGCAAGAGTGTCAATTTTGGTAATGGTTCTCTTTGTATTTTTCCTTTTTAAATTGAGGTTAATGTCACCAATTGTAATGCTATGGTCAGTAAGTGAAGTTCTGCAGACAATGCCTGATGAGTCCAGTTTCGTGCCCACGAATATATGATCTAGACAGGAAAGCCCTCTGGTTGGCTTTGTTATAATAGGCCTGAGGCCCGATTCTGTAAGCAACGAAATGTAGTCAGGGGTATCTGTTGCGTCCAGTAGGTCAATATTTATGTCACCGGCTATTATTGTATTCGTTGAGGGGTGAGATTTCAAAAGCTTATCTAGTGACTCGATAAAATTGGTTTTATTGGAGAACGAGGGTGACCTGTAAATTGCGTATACTTGGAGTGATCCTGGGAATTCTATCAGCAGGCTGTTGGCATCAGTTAAGTCTGGCTCAAGTACGTTCACTGCCCAGATGTCGCGAACGAATGTGACCACCCCACCAGCTTTGTTGATGAACTTGCGTGTATGGAACGCAGTATACCCCTGAATTGACCTTACAAGCGAGGACTCGGTGAGATGACATTCTGTGAGAATAATAATATCGAAAGCAATATTAAATCTTTCCAAAATTACTAAAAAACTATCAAAATTACTTTGCATACTTCTGATATTGAATGAGAGTAGTCTGAAGTTGTGCTCAAGAATAAGATTCCCCCTGCAAAGCTCTGGAAGATCAACTACTTTGCACGGTATATCTAAAGAAGCATCTATATCCGCTTCTAGGCTTAGGCCGGCGGGAGTTTTAAGACCATCTCAAGTGTTTGTTTACCGCGCCGTGGACTATACAAATTATCACTGTCGTTAATAAGGAGTGAGTAGTTTATTCCTGTGGATCCTATTACATTTATGTGTATAAGTTTATGTAACCGTCTTAAGTGCGTGTGTAATAAATATGTAGCCGATATATGTAATATAGTGATATAAATAAGGATAATTAATTTACGGGATTTTTTTGGTAGATCAACTACTTGGCACGGAGTGTCAAGTGAGGTGTCTATATCCGCTTCTAGACTTAGGCCCGCGATAGTAATAAGAAATTTTCCAATGTTTGATTTTTGCACCATGAGACGGCCTGCGCCTGTGGTTCACTGGTGTTACGGGATGGATAACTTACAGGTCCTGTTACTATCACATGTATTTTATTAGGTTTTGATCGTGAGTGTTGTGTATATATTACCGATATGTGTAAAATAAGTATATATGTGCTGGTGATAACATTATAGGGGATTGTGTTATTAAGTAAATAGATATTGCGATGTAAAAATATATAAGTGTGGAGGTTGGTCGCACATAGATCTATAAAATCAATTAGATAAAACATTGCACTGAGTTTGTGTCGTTTTGGTTGAGTAGTATTACTCAAGTTGCACGTTTGCTGGTCCGACAAGCTTGTCAAGGTCTTCGTATGATCGAACAGGAATGGCCGGTTGTCCCTCACGCTGGCGGACGAGTATGACGCCGTTGCTGATCCATCGGTATCTGTGGGTCTTCTTGGTTCTGAGCCTTGTTGCACGAAATAACTGTCGTCGCACGCTTACGTCAACGGAAGCGTGCGACGACGTACCGCTTTCATGGAAACTATGTAAAACAACACAACGCAACACGTAACTGATCAATGTGGCCTCACTCTAAACTGAGTCGGCGGATGTAAAGTTTAAGTCGTCACTTGCAAGTAATTACTTGTGTGTTGTTAAGTTGTTACAAGTTTGGGCCTTCCGTTAGCTGTTTTGTTGTGTTTTAAAGGCGAATGTTGTTTGGTTATGTGTTAGAGTCTACGAGTAGTTTCAGATGATTTAGCCACGTTCATAAATCGAGAAAATGTTACTACTGTAAAATTTGTAGCATAGAATTTTTATACAGAATATCAGAGCAATGGAATGCGAGACAATCGCTAAAAAAAGCTTATGTGACCTTTGACCTCGAATAAGTCGTAACTTATGAAACTTTTGAGACAACCAAATGAAACGCCAAAATGAAAGTGTTTACACGTTTTCAGCTTAATAAAGAGATTTAAATGGAAGCATGTTTGTGCCTCTTCCACGAAAAGGAGTGATGCTAAAGACAGTTCAGCTCAACACTAAACGCATGATGTACTAGGAGCCCACAAGAATGTAGGAGGTTTATCGCAATAACTCGGATGCCACAGAGTGAAGTTATTTAGGACGGCGGGGCATCGACTCGACGCTAATTTCATTCATGTCTCGCCATGAATTAATATAATGCGGGCGCGGGATCGTGCCTGACTGTACTGCCGGCTTCACACTTACATAAGTAGAAACACGTTTATGTAAAGGATTCTAAAGATATGAACTGAAATAACCAGCCAAATGCGAGTCGGACTCGCGCACGAAGGGTTCCGTACCATTATCTATAAAAAACCGCAAATAAATCACGTTAGTTGTATGGGAGCCCCCTTAATATTAAATTTATTTTGTTTTTTAGTATTTGTTGTTATAGCGGCAACAGAAATACATCACCTGTGAAAATTTTAACTGTCTAGCTACCACGGTTCATGGGGTACAGCCTGGTGACAGACAGACAGACAGACAGGCAGGCAGGCAGGCAGGCAGGCAGGCAGGCAGGCAGGCAGGCAGGCAGGCAGGCAGGCAGGCAGGCAGGCAGGCAGGCAGGCAGGCAGGCAGGCAGGCAGGCAGGCAGGCAGGCAGGCAGGCAGGCAGGCAGGCAGGCAGGCAGGCAGGCAGGCAGTAATAGTGTCCCGTTTGGCACCCTTCGGGTACGGAACCCTAAGAAATAAACGCGCTAATGCCGCCAATGTTTCGACTTCTATCCACCTTAATAATAAAGAACAAGCAATATGTACAGTACACGGTCTACCCCTTGCACAACTTTTTATTAGTAAAGGGTGTAGTTGTTAAACCTGGTCAAACCGGCAAGGGAACTTCATAGACATAGACATAGACATCGTTTATTGATAATATTCATTACAAGTCACAGCTACCAGCCCAGCTTCATCTTCAGCTAACTTTTAGAGGTATAGGAATTTAAAAGGTTTAAGCGACTTAGAACTAACAGAGCAGAGCAACGTTACTTATATGTTTATAACGATAAAATGAATAACAAACTAAATACACTCAAAGGCGCCTTGGATAATCTGAATCTAGGAAGATTGTGGTTACCCGCGTAGTTGTATTATACACCATAACGACACCTACATAAATGTTTTATTTTTATCGTTATAGTCAGCTAGAGTAGCACCAAAGATCTAAAAGCCACAACGAAACGAAATACGAGAAATACGTCCGCCAGAATTTATGTCCGAAAGCTTATTTCAACGAAACAAAAAGTCTACTGACACTAATGCGGTTATGACATAATTCGCCGCTTTTAGGGTTCCGTGTGAAAAGGTTTCACGTTTACGAGGGGCCCCCTTTTTCAGCACGCACGAAATTAAAATTGACGTCGCTGTAAAGTATGGTAATGTATGTCAATTGCGTCTTTCTGTATCCGAGTTTTCGTATTTGGATTTTATGTCTTTGGAAGAATGTGGGTATGATATTTTACATCATCCGAGCTCAGTAAAGAGGTTTAGCTGCTGTCAAAAGAGTCCGTGAAAGTTCGCGTTTCCGAAGCCGGGCAATAAAAACTAGAAACCGTTCCATTTTCAATTTAATTACACACTCTGATGTTTACATGGTTCATGTCATGCTTGACAGAGTGTGTCGATACGTACGACTCATTTTTTTAAATAAATTGTTAGAGAAACCGCGCTTAACCGTTTTTTAACACGCCCAAGCCCGACACCGGTACCGGTTTAGTGAGTAAACGCACGAGGCGGTTTTTCGCAGGAGCGGAGCGGGCTTAGCTCCGGCGAAAAACCGTCTCGTGTGCATGAGCGCTAATAGCTGTTTTCCGACACGCCGCCGGCAACGGCATCGGCACCGGAACTGGCTAGGGATTAAGAGAGGGAGAGACAGACTTAGCTTTGTCCCTCACTTACTCAATAAGCCGGTGCCGGTGCCGGCGTGTCGAAAAACGGCTAAGGAGGGTTAAGGCGTTTTAAAAATATAACTTTAATACTTACTACTGATTTTCGACGGTTCCCGTATTTTGATAGTGTCTTTCATTACACTAATCTACATTTAAAAACAAGCATGCATAAACAGCTGGGACCGCAGTCGTTCTAAGTCCTTCCATTTAATTTACCTCGCTCGAATGATGTAAATAAAGTATTATGCTTACCTCGGAGTGTAAGTAGCTATTTCACCCTCTAACTAACTCGCTCTCTTCGCTCGCTCGGGCGTCTAAAAATCTTGGGTAGACTCGATCCTTAGCGACCTTTGCGAGCTGCGCTCGCACGGGCTCCAAATTGGACCTTCGTCCGAAATAGCTCTCTTTCACCCCTTGTGTAGCAAATGCTGAATAAGTAGCATATGTATGTATAGGATGTAATAGCACATTATCATTAATACAGGGTGTAACAGAAGGGTGTAGTCATATTTGAGGGGGTTGTTAGGGAGACCATTCTGAGCAACTTTTACTATGAAACCGATTTGATCAGAACAACTTTATTTTTCATTGCTCCATACGTTTTGGTCCGGGCAGTCAGCTAATTTGTATAGAGATGTGAAAATTAAAGTTGCTCTGATCAAATCGGTTTTATAGTGAAAGTTGGTCAGAATGATGTCCTTAACAACCCCCTAAAATATGACTACACATTTCTGTTACACCCTGTATAACATATAGATCAGTTAGCAATAGTTTAGATGACCTTTAAATAATTTGATAATCTGCCTACCGGAACCCACGACACACCCCCTAACCTAACCTAACCTACTCTGTAATTTCCGGAAATAGATATCCCAACAAAACATGCATATGCATATACAAAAACGCCAGTCTCGCAGCCTGCGCAGTTTATTCTACCGTAAAAAGTTGTGAGATCTAATTTTAAACCAAGTCGGTTAATTTAACCAGTATCTGTGTATGGTAGAATCTTTCCAACAACTTTATTATCGTATACTGTTAAGTACCTACCTAATTAGTTAACTAATAACATTTATAGTGATCGGATCAATATAAGACATCTTTATTTCTTCAATAATAATTAGAATGACTTGGCAATCGCACGTAGAAAAGTTGTCGACTATAGGACCGTGTGTGCAACGTAATGTACCTATTGCTCTCGCTACGAAATAATTCGTTGTTTTCTTATTAGTTAAGTTTATCTTTATTTAGAGATATGTTGTGTTGAGTAATAATATTCATTTGTGCTCTGGGTGCTATAGAGTGGTCAGTTGAGCGCGATTGCCAAGTTATTCTAATTATTATTGAAGAAATAAAGATGTCTTATATTGATCCGATCACTATAAATGTTATTAGTTAACTAATTAGGTAGGTACTTAACAGTATACGATAATAAAGTTGTTGGAAAGATTCTACCATACACAGATACTGGTTAAATTAACCGACTTGGTTTAAAATTAGATCTCACAACTTTTTACGGTAGAATAAACTGCGCAGGCTGCGAGACTGGCGTTTTTGTATATGCATATGCATGTTTTGTTGGGATCTCATTTCTTTTTGTAAGTAACTTTCCTTTTTTTCTTTTCGGGTACTATTTCTTGTGCGTTAGCTACCGACTTTCTCAAAGCCCACTCCCTATCTCTATGGGCTCTTCTCTGTGGCTTTGATGTTACGATTTGTGACAAGTCTGGGCGGTGAATTATATAAATATAAATCATACCTCAAACCAAACCATACCGCGATTCAGGAAATGCACACCTACACTCAGAGAAAAATCGGCTGACAAAACGACAATAAATGCTTTGTTAGAAATTTATTGTTACCACACGTAAGTGCATCGTCGCTGCAGCTATAGGCCCATAGTGCCTGTGACATCTTTTTTATTGTTGAAATTGTTTTTTTATTTCAGCTAAAGACACTGTTATGACAAGACTATGTTAAAAATATTTAAACGGGATAACTACGGCACGTTGCCAACTTATCACCTTTTATGAAGTGATGTTGTAGCAAAGTTTAATCTATCAAAATAGGCGTTGTTACTATGGCTAGTTGTGTTATTGATACGGCTAAGTGTGTTTTTGATGCGGCAGTAGCTCAAAGTACTTGTTCGTCGCAAGCGCAAACCTTTTCTCTGACTCTGCCAGTTTCAACGTGAATTTCGTGCAAAGAACACCTGTGTTTGTGCTCGTGCCGTCGTCGTGCGTGAAGAAATATGGATTTGCAGAAAATTTGAGCACCAAGCAGTCATCAGCTAATTTGTATGGAGAAGTGGAAAATAAAGATGCTCCGATCAAATCGGTTTCACAGTAAAAGTTGTCAGGATAATGTCTCCTACTCCCCAAAAAGTGTTTTCACTTGATACACCAAACACTCGGTATTAAATATTTTGTTCTTTGTTGTAATCCTAGTGTGACTCGAGTAGACATTAATATACCATACTTTTGATAGAAATGTCTTCGTTTTTTCTTTTAGGATTCTCAAATACCGCTATCCTCTTTATCATATCTTGTGCTACCCGAGTAATGTAACATTGTAGGTTTTGATCCCTTCACTTTGTAAATGGTACACTGAAAAAATTATATATTCCCCGAAGCTTCTGTGCCTTTATTATTAGAGGTATGCGTACTTTGACCGGAGTTCTCTATGTATGCACCATACGCATGTATGGTGTTTGGTGTACAAAATAAGCATATTTCAGGGTACGCATGCTCCTGGAATAATAGGCAGTAGCTTCGTGGAGTATATCATTTTTGTTCATGGTGTACCATTAACAAAGTGCAGGTATCCAGATCAACAATGTTACTTTGCTAGAGTAGCAAAATACTTTGTCATCGGAACAAAGCAGATTTGATACTGTAGCTAAGGGAAATTAGACGTAGGGACAATATACTTTGATATGATAGTTAAAGGAATTTGTCATGGGAACAAAAGGACATGAAATCCTATTGTGACATGAACAATTTTAGCATTGTAATTTCAACAGTTGTTTTATTGCTGTTACATCAATGTTGGTAAATTTGTTGCATTAGCAATTGAAGAGTAACAATAAAAACGTTGTCTTCATTACTATGCACCTTTGACGACTGTCCAGCATCAAAGCTTTTTTGTAGCAATGGCAATATTTTTTTGAGAGTGTAGCGACATCTAATGGGGAATAGCGATATTGGACAATATTGTAACCGCTTTATTAGGGTTCCGTACCCGAAGGGTGCCAAACGGGACCCTATTACTGAGACTTCGCTGTCCGTCTGTCCGTCCGTCCGTCCGTCTGTCACCAGGCTGTATCTCATGAACCGTGGTAGCTAGACAGTTGAAATTTTCACAGATGATGTATTTCTGTTGCCGCTATAACAACAAATAAAAATCTAAAAATCAAAAGAAATTTAATATTAAGGGGGGCTCCCATACAACAAACGTGATTTTTTTTGCTCATTTTTGCTCGATATTGATAATGGTAGCAGGTAGACGCTTAAAGTGTTCACAATATATTGAGTATATTATTTATTTAAAAAATAAATAATTAAATTAAAATTAAATTAATATTTAGGGGGGCTCCCATACATTTTTTTTGCGGTTTTTTATAGATAATGGCACGGAACCCTTCGTGCGCGAGTCCGACTCGCACTTGGCCGGTTATTTAAATCATAGCTGGAACCAAACCATACCGCGATTCAAGATACACATAGCGACTAGCGACATCTAATGGGGAATAGCGATGAATCGAAGTAGTCGTGTACTGAGCTTATTGATAATTAATATATTATGAAATTGGGGCTAAAATTGCGCAATGTTTGAGTTTTCCTTGGCTTTGCAAGCTAAACTCTAACCATGCTCAAAATTTTAAGCTTGTGGGTTCGCTAGAAGTAACCTTTAGAGTTTTCATGATCGTGAATCAGTGAGTCAGTGAGTGTCAAAATTGAGGAACTTTGAATTGCTGTACCTTCAACTCTACTGGTTCAAATTTATTGAAATTTTGAGAATATGTCTTATGACATGGTGCCTTTTAGCCGCCGGGAATTCAGGTTTCTATCTTTACCCACAACGGAGTAACAGGTAGGTCAAATATGCTCTGAATGGCTTCCTGTAAAGGATGTTACTGCTGCGCCCGTATGTTTTGCTTTTTGCTCGACTTGGCTTGGGGGCGCTACCGCGCCCCCAGATTTAAAAAATAAATAATTAAATTAAAATTAAATTAATATTTAGGGGGGCTCCCATACATTTTTTTTGCGGTTTTTTATAGATAATGGCACGGAACCCTTCGTGCGCGAGTCCGACTCGCACTTGGCCGGTTATTTAAATCATAGCTGGAACCAAACCATACCGCGATTCAAGATACACATAGCGACTAGCGACATCTAATGGGGAATAGCGATGAATCGAAGTAGTCGTGTACTGAGCTTATTGATAATTAATATATTATGAAATTGGGGCTAAAATTGCGCAATGTTTGAGTTTTCCTTGGCTTTGCAAGCTAAACTCTAACCATGCTCAAAATTTTAAGCTTGTGGGTTCGCTAGAAGTAACCTTTAGAGTTTTCATGATCGTGAATCAGTGAGTCAGTGAGTGTCAAAATTGAGGAACTTTGAATTGCTGTACCTTCAACTCTACTGGTTCAAATTTATTGAAATTTTGAGAATATGTCTTATGACATGGTGCCTTTTAGCCGCCGGGAATTCAGGTTTCTATCTTTACCCACAACGGAGTAACAGGTAGGTCAAATATGCTCTGAATGGCTTCCTGTAAAGGATGTTACTGCTGCGCCCGTATGTTTTGCTTTTTGCTCGACTTGGCTTGGGGGCGCTACCGCGCCCCCAGATTACTTATACACGGTGACATTTAATTAGCTGACCATATTTTGGGGAATGATAGTACCCATCATAATGAACAACTTTCCCGAAGAAACATATAGTCGCATATGAAAAAAAAATTTCGTCCCCCAGTACATTGCCCCGATCAGCTGATTTCAAGTTACTATGGGAGACCCAAAAATTTTTTTCGTTTGCGACCATATGTTCCATGGGGAAAGTTCTTCATTATGATGGGTACTATCATTCCCCAAAATATGGTCATCTAATTAAAAGTCACCCTGTATATTGAACTGTTCCAGTAACATTCAAATCTAAACGTAGAAATCTAATACCCAAAGGCCAAAAATCTAATACCCAAAGGCCAAAAATTGGCTTTTCTTACACATTACAAAGAACTTGATACGAAGATTTCCTCAGTACTACGCTTGTACTATTAACTCGAATAGGTATTCAGAAACATTGTACGGTTCGTAACCTTTGATCTTTACAAGGAAAGGTAAAGGTTTGAAATTTGATAATGGTGTATTGGATGCCTATTTCCAGTGTAAGGCCCTTCCTTTAATGTTCTCTGAAATCATCCGTTCACTTGTCCCGTGTTATAGATCTCCCAGGGGGATATTATTTAGTGGAAGGTATTTTATGAATAGTTTTGAGATAATAAATGGTTTATGTGCATGACGAACCAGAAACATCTATACAGCGAATGTTTCATAATGACTTAGAGCGAATTTTACCAACGAATGAGTAACTTTTACTCGAGAGTATCTTCTACTTTTTCATAGACACCCAGATGATCAATTTGAACCTCATTTTGAACTGTCATTGTCATACAAATTATCCCCGGAATAGTTGTTCTCGTATAACTTTTTGTTGGTAAAATCCAGCCTTAAACTTGTTAACACGGTTAATTTTGACACTTTGGATACCTAATAAGTTGTCTGAAAAGATTTTGAAAAATTTGGCGAGAATCTCATAGATTGTTGATTGATTTCTAATGCTAAGGATAATTTTCTCTAATTTCAAAATATCGTGCAACTCAGTGTGTGATGTGTAGATTTGAGTATCTTGTCTGTACAGAGTTCTAAAACATTATTTCACCTACAAATATATGATTTGCATAAAATAGACAAATGCATCAGCCTGTGAATGCGGGGCCTACGCTAGTAGAGATGTATGCCTGGGGCCCGATGCTGCTCTGAGAAACGCACTTATATTGGATCGCTATCGCTTCTAAAACACCCAAAATGGCGTCATTTGGTATGCTCCTAAAGAATCGCAAATAGATCGTAAATAGATTGCAAGCAAAACGTTTACGCTTTGCTTGCAATCTATTATTTCAACAACAAATATATGATTTGCATAAAATAGATAAATGCATCAGCCTGTGTATGCGGGGCGTACGCTAGTAGAGATGTATGCCCGGATATCGTTGCAAGTGGATGAGTTTGTCTCTGCCTACTTACATAGTAATTGAATCGAATCACACGAACCAATGACCGTATATGTAAGTAAATGCCTTCGTGACTCCCAGAAAAGAGAGTACTTTTGAAAGTCTTTTATCTTTTCCTCTAAATTCCTGATTTCTTCGGGGGCTGTTACGAATTACTTTAGCTTTTCTCTAAAAGAGCAATCTCCTTTTAATACTTACCTACTAATTGCCGTCTTTTTTCTGTGTTGATTTTAGAAACCAATTAGTGAGGCGAGTTTCCTGTTTCTAACATTTTTATTTTTTTCCAGAGGAATCCGTAAAAACCGGCCAAGTGCGAGTCGCACTCGCGCGCTCCGTTCAAATCACATTTTATGTGGAGGAACTACAAAATTTGATTTTCGGGTTTTCCCTTTAATAAACATAAAACATAAACATTTAAACATTTACATACAGGCACATACATTGCTTCTGGCCCCACACTAGGATACCCTGTGTCGTGGGAACCTGAAACAGCGACATCACAAACATGTAAACATCCAAGACCTGGGGGGATTATTTTTTGTCCCCAGCCGGGATTCGAACCCGGGACCTCTCGCATGGTAGGCAGATGCGCAACCGCTAAGCCACAGAGGTCGTCAATAATTTGTCGTACTATATTTGCCTTGCTTGACCTTGTCTTGACCTCGCTTCGTGCCAAAATTCATGACGGACGGACAAAAAAGTTATCTTAAAAAGGTTCAGTACCTAATACTTAATTATTGTACATCTAAATTGTGTGGCATACTCACATATATTTCAGGGTTTTTAATTTAATATTTTAGTTCAGTTGTGACGCTTATGTAAGCCTTATACATTACCTACCAAGTCTTTACCTAAGTATATTTGGTACCCATTTCCTCAGAGCCTCGTAAATTTGTTGTATTTTATGAAGCACATAACTTTTGGATTACAACCTCGAGGATAATGTTGGGTGAAATAAAATATAAGTTGCGACATTATTTTTTTAAACATAACTTTAGACGTATAAAATAATTGCCTCTTGGCCTATAATGACATCTGCAATGGGAGTTTAGAAGATTACGCAATACTATTTTGGTACAGGGCACGTGTATTTTACATGTCATCAATAGCTTTCTTTAGCAGACAGATAGACAGATGGACAGACGGACAGCGGAGGCTTAGTGGTAGGGTCGCGTTTGGCTACGGAACCCTTAAAAGTCAGAATATAAGAATAAACCTTTATACTCTTGCGAAGACCCACAACAACGAAGACCCTAAAATTACACTAGGAACCCAACTATACGAAACTCTAAACTAATTTGTACCCTATTTGCAGCGCAACAATGGTCGGCGGGTAAAAAGACAAGGCCAAGTTTTAATACAACGAAGTTTTAACTAGTTGCGACTTCAAAACGACGTTACAGTAAGGACTTGTTGAGAGTAATTCAATTTCACGTATAAGTTTATCTGGCTGTTTCGCGAGAGAAAGATGCAGCATTACTGTGCTGGTATAAATACAAATGAATGAATGAATTACTACCAGTAAATGAATGATTGAAACTTTTCTTTAGTTTGGTTTTTCTACCAAATAATAAGGATATTCTATGGTGGCATTGGTTCATAATGATAACACTCAAAGAATCAACTTTATCTTCTCCTGCCATTTGTTAGGTGAGGGACCTAACGGTGATTGAAAACATCGTGATAAAACCTTGATTACTCCATAGCTGTAACGATGGACTAACCCCCTGTCACGCAAAGCGGAGTATTGAATACCTGGCTAAAAAGTGAGCATAATTGTGTTTTCGTCACATATATTCAAAAAGAGCTAATTTAGTCCCGGCAAACAGGGACTAAAGCAGGTCATTTAGTCCCCAGGGACTAAAAGTAACTTTTTATTTTTTTTGCCAGTACAAAGGAAAAAATTGCTGTCACTACTCAGTTTAACTACCATTCAGGCTGACAGACCCAATTACAAGAGAGACCGAGAGTTACAATAATAAAAAAAAGTTTGTAATAAAATGCGAACTCCACACAGATTAGATAATCCGATCGACCGAATCGATTGATGACAACAGAGACACCTTACAGAATTGATATCGAAACACGGACCAAATAATTAACAAAGCGCGCAAATCTGAATGCCTTAATTTAATTATTTCTATTTCGTTTGCGGATATGAGTAAAAAATATGAGTGAAAGTGAGTGTCTAACTCCAGATGATATAACAACAAACACGAATGACAAATACAAGATCTGTTACCAATAAAATCACGAAGAATATAGGTAATGTAAAAACTGTAATCCTGTAGACAAATTCAAGAGGAACAAAGTGGTTATCTGAAAATGCTTTTTGAACCTATTTTCAAGATTTAGCCAATACTAAACAAGCATCAATTACTCGTATGTGGAGGACATATCACAATTGTGTAAATTAATATACTAAGACTTGTATTTATTTTATTGATTACTGCTTTTCTCATAGAGGGTGATGAAAAGTAGAGTACTATTAATTGTTGTTTGAGCAGAATGGCCGGTTGCAAAACCTATAAAACCTTTGAGGAACACTAAAAATCCAGCTTAAACTGACTCTCACTCAGGAGAAGATAGCGGTCGCCAATCCCCAAGAGTGTATAGTATACTACACTCTTGTATTGTAAAAATACACTGTAAGATAGCGGCCGTCCATCCCCAAGAGTGTATAGTATACTACACTCTTGTATTGTAAAGATACACTGTAAGATAGCGGCCGTCCATCCACAAGAGTGTATAGTATACTACACTCTTGTATTGTAAAGATACACTGTAAGATAGCGGCCGTCCATCCCCAAGAGTGTATAGTATACTACACTCTTGTATTGTAAAGATACACTGTAAGATAGCGGCCGTCCATCCACAAGAGTGTATAGTATACTACACTCTTGTATTGTAAAGATACACTGTAAGATAGCGGCCGTCCATCCCCAAGAGTGTATAGTATACTACACTCTTGTATTGTAAAGATACACTGTAAGATAGCGGCCGTCCATCCACAAGAGTGTATAGTATACTACACTCTTGTATTGTAAAGATACACTGTAAGATAGCGGCCGTCCATCCCCAAGAGTGTATAGTATACTACACTCTTGTATTGTAAAGATACACTGTAAGATAGCGGCCGTCCATCCACAAGAGTGTATAGTATACTACACTCTTGTATTGTAAAGATACACTGTAAGATAGCGGCCGTCCATTCCCAAGAGTGTATAGTATACTACACTCTTGTATTGTAAAGATACACTGTAAGATAGCGGCCGTCCATTCCCAAGAGTGTATAGTATACTACACTCTTGTATTGTAAAGATACACTGTAAGATAGCGGCCGTCCATCCCCAAGAGTGTATAGTATACTACACTCTTGTATTGTAAAGATACACTGTTAGATAGCGGCCGTCCATCCCCAAGAGTGTATAGTATACTACACTCTTGTATTGTAAAGATACACTGTAAGATATTGGCCACGAACACACATTGTCCCATTCGAGTTTTTAACTGATGATATTTTTTTCGTACGCAATGAAACATTCTTAAGCGGTGCTTTATTTGAGCAGTAATCCGTTCATAGAGCTTTGAGTAATAAGGTAATAGTAATAGTAGTTCAATGTCATAGAGCTGTTATTTATAACTAGGGTATTTTTTTTCAATTTCAGAGTTCGTTTATTGAAAATTCAATTTACAGATTTGTGCGCTCAGAATACAGAGTGACAATGTAACTTAAATGTATAATTATGTACTACAGGCTAAAGACACCTTCTAAGACTTTATAAATGGTATGTCTATCTCTTTGAATCATAACAAAAATTTGTGGTTGGTGGATGACCGACGCGATGAGGGTACATTTAGATAATGAAAATTTCGTTAATTGTACATTTTGTGACATCCTCTAATTAAACTAAATACACTTTTCAGATTTACTTGACTTATGTAAGAGTAAAAGTAGGTAAGTAGTAACTAGGGTATGGCTGCCAAAATGTTGCGGTTTTTTAACACAACTCCAATGCTGTCCATCTTGTTTATAGCGAGTCGAGGATACGTTTATTCTTTATATAGATGCCCCGTGAATGTCCATACACTGTCCAGCTTTACTAAGGTCCTTCTTTCCTCAGATATCGGTTATAATCTGGGGAAAATTAATAGATACCATAATGGTTTCTCTAATAGCTTTGTGGCCTTCTGTACAATATAGATACATTTTAGGAACTGACAAAACGGGACTTTTGTTGCTGAGTTCTATGAAATAGCAACAAGTGACGTCATTTGACGTGTGGCATCAAGTGCCTGTATTTTTGCACTAAATTGAATTTAGAAATACAACTGGGATACCCAAGTTAGATTTTAATTGAATGTGTATTTGTCTTCTGTTTGTTTTTGTAATTTAACTTGTCCTGTTTGTAACCTCTGAATGAATAAATAAATAAATAAACTGCTACTGTAGGTACATTACATAATGCTTAAACTTCAGACTTTTCCTAGATTTATTTGATGAAAGCCTATACAATACGAACCAATCCATCGGTTATATTGTCAAGTGTAGTGCCTGGCAACTTTGCTTAGATAGTCCGTGAATTGTTTAAATTGATGTGTTTCTCTCCAATGCATTGGTCTGTACTGTTTGGCTGTATTTTATCGGTTACTACTGAACCGATTGTAGCGATTTATGTGGGACCCTAGTATTCCCTGCGGCATTTGAATTTATTGTATAAGTATAAGTAGATGTGCGGTTTTGTAATGGTTTTATATATTTTTTGTTGTTACAAACTTGGCCTGTAAAGATAAATAAATAAAAATCAGCCAAGTGCGAGTCGGACTCTCACACGGGGGGTTCCGCACCATCATTGTACCAAAAGAACAAAAAAATACGTTTCTTGTATGAAGACACCCTTTTTTTCAATATTTCGTTTATTTTCAGTATTTGTTGGTAAAGCGGCAACAGATGTACGCGTTCTGTGAAAATTTCAACTTTCTAGCTACCTCGGTTCATGAGATACAGCCTGGTGACAGACAGACAGACGCGAGCGAAGTCTCAGTAATAGGGTCCCGATTGGCACCCTTCGGGTACGGAGCCCTAAAAACTAACGAATAAATATAATATACAAGATGTTTGGTAAATAGATGCATACATAGCCTTGAACACGGACGAAGCCAAAGTGCTCAGCTGATCTGTATGGTGGAGTGAAAAATAAAGTTGCTCTGATCAAGTCAGTCCCATGAAAGTTGTTCAGAATGATGTCCCTAACAACACTCTTTCGGCTTGTACACCCCTTTCTGTTACACCCTGTAGAATCTGAATATCTGAATAGTCACATACGAATATTTCGTCTATCCAACTAATCACGCCTGGTATGCCTAACCTTTTTTGTAAACGCTCGATACAAACCTCAACAATATGTATTCACAGTGTTGTGCTAGGCCTTCACGTCATGTTATTTCCATCGGCGGCTATCGTTTGACCGGATCAAACTCAAAGCCGTCTGAACCAGCCGCTCCGTCGGAAAATAATGTTAGTTACAAAAAGGTATTGCAAAGGATATCTGGCTTTCTGACGCGGCAGGTTGTGGCGAGAAGTGATGCCTTTGACAGGGTTAAAGTGGCATCTGGTACGTGCTATAGTTTCATTGTATCTTTACAGCTGCGCGGAGATGGGTTAGCCTCATATTACGCAAAATAGAGATGATTCTATATCTGTACGCTTAGTATGCCACGCTCGAGAAAGGCCCTGGTCTATCCACAAAATGTTATATTTTCTGGCGAGTCCGAGATGTCTCGTCGTGTATCGCTCTCGACGCGACGCGGGTGAGGAAGAGAGGCGACCACGTCAGACATGGCAAGTACTTGTAAGTCTCTCTCTCGACGTTGAGAGAGAGTAAAAAGTGCCATGCTAAGCGTACAGGTCTAGGTATGGATGCAACTATGCTTTAGCCACTTTCTGTGATTGGGTGGCGCGTGTATGGCTTTTAATCATAACAGGATTTTTATCAAATTGTTACAAGCTATGGTTTTGATGTGATATCTCTGGAACAGTTAATGTTTTTACTAATAAACAAACCATAGCAAATCGATAGTAGCTTAAACACAAGACTTAATTTTATTAAGGCCGAGTCTCTTATGAGACGAATAAACAGTCAGATAACTTTTTTAGCACTCCATGTACCTGTGAAATGTCAAAAGCCTCAGATAGACAGATAAACGCTATCTGGGGAATGAGATACTGGCCCTAAAGTCAGTAAAGTATAACTAAGTAAATGTGGTCCATTAATGTCCCCACCGAGGGGCACAGGCATTTACCCGGATACGAGTAAAATTGAGCCATACTCCACCACGCTGGCTCAGTGCGGGTTGGTATCTCGCGACAATGACCATAAACACCAAAAAGACTGGCTGTATAATGTCATCCAGGTAAAAACAAATTAAACTTCACAGTTTTTTCATGTAGAAACTTAATTACTGAACCGATTCCTGATTAAAAAAAAAATGGGACCAGGGCTTCCCTTTCGAACAAAGAAAGAATTTTTGAAATCGGTTCATAAATAGTTCAGTTTCGATGTATCAAACATTAAAAATAATAATGATGATAAAAAAAACACAACCGAATTGATAACCCCCTCCTTTTTTGAAGTCGGTTTAAAATAGGTAGCAAAATACTATCTGAATCTGAAACGTAGTTTTGTGCATATGAACCCTCACATTTTCCGTGTTAATAAATGAAGGGTTTCATACAAAAGCTTCATCCAAAGACCGACCTTCGACGTATGAAATGCTCGCCATAAGAAAAATGATGTTCTCCTATTGTCCCGACAATCGTAAAATCACCATACTTACAAGGGTCCCCCTTACACTGCGATGACCCTGAGTTTGGCAATATAATCCCCCTTCATACCCTTACGCTCCCCCCCTCCTTTATTCCCCCTGAAATTTCGAAGGCGATATTAAAAAGATAAGTGCACGGCTGGATGAACTTTGATCAAACAGTATTGGTGCAGATGTCTTATTTCCTCTTGGTTAAGTGGATAGTAAGAAATATGTTAGCATTCGTTTAATATTTGGAATTTGCGTGAAAGAGGGCTTGGCCATCGCTTAAGCATATTTTTATTGCAAATAGCAAAAATTTAGCTCGTTCAAGTTTTGGGATTAGATAGAAAAACCTTTCCCATATCGGGGTGACAGGGGAACATACAATCATTCTTTATAGGTTGACACAGAGTTAACTAAAACTTTTTAACGCATCGCGCGACTTAAAAATCCTCCTGGTTCTCAATGTGGATGTCTGTTTTGTATTTAAATGTAGTCATACTGACATTCACATCTCGAATGAGGAGGGAGGTAATGCTTGAAGTCGGATATTAGGGTTCCGTACCTAAAGGGTAAAACGGGACTCTACTACTCCGTTGTCCGTCCGTCTATCACCAGGCTGAATCTTCTTGAACCGAGATAGTTTGACAGTTGAAATATTCTAGATGATGTATTTCTGTTGCCGCTATAACAACAAATACACATAATAAAATAAATATTTAAGGGGGCTCCCATACAAGAGAAATGATTTTTTTGTCGTTTTTAAAGATAATGGTATGGAACTCTTCGTGCGCGAGTCGGACTTGCACTTGGCCGGTTTTTAGGGTTCCGTACCCGAAGGGTGCCAAACGGGACCCTATTACTGAGACTTCGCTGTCCGTCTGTCCGTCCGTCCGTTCGTCCGTCCGTCCGTCTGTCACCAGGCTCTATCTCATGAACCGTGGTAGCTAGACAGTTGAAATTTTCACAGATGATGTATTTCTGTTGCCGCTATAACAACAAATACTAAACATCAAAAGAAATATAATATTAAGGGAGGCTCCCATACAACAAACGTGATTTTTTTGCTCATTTTTGCTCGATTTTGATAATGGTAGCAGGTAGACGCTTAAAATGTTCACAATATATTGAGTATATTATTTACTTAAAAAATAAATAATTAAATTAAAATTAAATTAATATTTAGGGGGGGCTCCCATACATTTTTTTTGCGGTTTTTTATAGATAATGGCACGGAACCCTTCGTGCGCGAGTCCGACTCGCACTTGGCCGGTTATTTATATTGTATGAATTATTGTTGTACACTGTAATCATTATTGATTTACTTACCGGACTTTTTAATAACTATCCTAAAGTACTTTACGAAAAGAACTTAATTTAAACGCGATGGTTCATCGAAATTTAAAAAGCACTTTAAAGCCACCTGAGCTGAGTACCTTTCGAGGAGAAATTTCATTAAGAATTTTCATTTTTTCTTAATATAAATTTTTATGTTTGTTGAATATTGATGGGAGTAGTGCTTGCAAATATTGATGGTCCTCTTAACAAGGAGAGCAGATGGTAATGAAATGAATGAAATAATAATAATAAAATAATCCTGACTGAATAATTTTGTAATTTTTTTATTGCACTCAACAAAACAGCCATGACACACAAAAAATACATGTAAGAAAATCAATGTACAAAGGCGACTTTATCTCTAACAAGAACAAACCCTATCGAAAGTAAAGATATATAGTTGAGCAGGGGGAATACCCATTCGTAATTTTTGCCACAAAGACAGCCGTAAAGATATTTTGACCGCTCCACATTCCAAACGTTGAACATTTTGCCACGAGATGACTACCTGGAATCACACGGATTCGTTCCTGCATCTCTCGCGTGAGAAGCAGGCATGTAACCACTAGACCACAGATCTGGGTGCACGGCAGTGCACCACCAAGTCGAGCAAGCACAGCCGTACCATCCTTTTCTCGAAGCAATTCAGGCCATATTCGACCCCCCTAAAACTTCGTTGTGGATAAAACAAGAAGCCTGATTTTTCTGTTACTAATTAGGCCTTATATCAACACGATATATTAAATTTTTTATTCAATTTGATCTCTTTAATCGTTAGCAGTACCGCAGAAAAACCGCAACACGGCCGTATATGTAATCGTTTCAAAAAGAGCTTCAAAAAGCGAATAATCCCAAAACGGTACCACCGAAAACAGTTCCAACAACGTTTTAGGAAACTTATTTCTACGCCCGGAAGAATGAAATTCTAGAAGCGTAGTCTTGTCAATAGTACATAGGACCGCGGCGCTATTTACGCCACTAATTGATACACTCTGTGAAAGAGATGGACAAAAGGAAGCAATGAAATGCTTGATTAGATTCCGTACTTAGTTGAGCGTCCGTCCGTCAGGCAATAGATGAGAGGCAACAGCGACGAACCTTCAAGCTGATATACTAGCGAAATAGGTATTTTGCAGCGTAACCCTGATTTTCTCGAAACAAAATTTTAATTTAAGCAAATGCTTGGCAACTGAAACAAATGACTATCCTATGAGATTCTCGCGATTGAATTAGTTAAGTGACAACTTAAATTTCAAAATAGTTTCGTGAAACTCAGGGTAAGTGTACCATGTGAAGCACCGTGGTCTAGCGGGTTTCTTACGCAGGAGATAGGTACAGGTTCAAAATATAATGTATAATTATATCACTTACAGTATAGGAAAACTAGCTCAAAAATCGACCATCAGACCGAATAATTCGTGTAGTTTTGAAAATTGGTAGAGTTATTCGTTGAGCTGTCCAGATGAACATACTGAAAGTCTCCGAGGGTGAAGGGTGAGCCGGTGGCGGGACAGGACAAGGATGGACATCTTATAATCCAACAGCTCTATGTGGTTGTTCCATATTTATTGTTTATTTAATGCATGTAACGCCTCTAGAATCGTTCCCACTGGCCATCCAATACCAACCCCTGTAAAACCTCGTATCTTTTAAGCAAGCCACCGTCTCGGGTTGTCGAACAAAAATGGTACCCGATATCAATTAAAGAGAAGTCGCCCACCTGGCCCTTGCTTCACTAGTGATGGGAGAAAACACGTGTTATCGATAATTATAATGCTAATGCTACAACATAACTCAAAATGCGGAATAGCAAAGGAACGTTCTAACAAGCATTCTACACAGGAGTTTGAAGTAAATGGAAATCCTTTACGTTTACACAATTGCTGCTGTAGATTTGCTGGTGGTGGTGCTGATTTATTGTGGCACGGAAATGAAAATAAGTATTACAAACCGGCTCAAAAACTTTTTCTTACATATTACCAGACCGTTTTCCTGTAAGTTCTGGCAAAAACACTACGTCTTGCTTGTTGTCAAATTCGTATACTTATTTTGGTAACTAAATAGAACTCTATTGTGATTATTTACATAATTTCATTATTTCTTCGTCTGGAAAAAACAATTCGAAAAAATATTGCATCAAAATAGTGAACAAAGGCGAGCTCATCTTTACTTCTCAGACTTCGTAAAACATCGACAACAAACAGTATTCTTTCTATCGACCACCGCCCAACTCCGTCTATCATCAATCAGCGCGGTCTAGTACGGCCTGCAGAGGGCAAGGGGGATGGGAAGAGGGGAGGGCTCAACGCAGTCTATTAATTAGTCAACTGAGCAAGCCACTACACAAGTTGCTAGTTGGAACGGTTTTTTGCTGACGCTTCTCTTAGGTTACGAAACGTCTTTTTTTTTGTTATTTTTTTTTGTTTCTTGAACCGTTTTTTTTGAGGGTTCTTTTAGGTTTTTGAAATGGTTTTTGTTTTTTTTTGGTATTGATTTTGTTCTATAGCATTCAGAGCTACATACTTAAATACTATTTAGGTGTACCTAAGGATAATGTGGCTCTTGTGGACTCAATCGGAATAATTAATACTATGTTTCTGATTTCTGCTTCTGGGGGATGTTGTTAATAATATTAACACATTTACGATACATTAACAATTTTTTACCACAGTTTAGTTTAGTTAAAGACAAGAAGAAGAAATGCATTACAATTCTTTGATTTTCTTTAATGAAACGAGATTATTTAGTAATAAGTATAAACATTTATTTGTGTTGATTCATAGTTTCGCACTGTTTTCTAATGTCCGTGTGAATTAAACCAGCAGCCGTAGAAAACAATATCTCTGAATCCACTTTAGGTGGTTTGATACTTATGGGCCAATTTTTTGAAGTTGACAAACATTATTCTTAAATTTTACTAATTTTCAAAAATTTATTGTAATGTTTTTTTATGATACGGATGATCGGCAAATATACCTGCGGTTTACGATTATCGGAATCAGTATCGTTACATCCCTAATTTTAATAATTAATATTATTTCTGACCCTGGGTATCGAATCCACTAACAAAATATTGATAAATTGAAAATCACGTTAAAATCGGCAACACCTGTAAACTTACTGCCATAATAAATATCCAATGGAAATACTAATAATAAATTCACAGAAACAACAATGACGCAGGTCATTTCGGTGCAAAATATTGCTTTTCAATACATCGACCGCTCGTAACTGGTCGGCGAGGTGCGGTCAGTAAGCACGCAATGAACCATGTATAGTGTTGTACCGTTGTGGCTATTGGTTGTTTTAAATAACAGCTATTATACAATCGACTGTTCTCTTCGAGTTCTTGAAAGTTTTTATAAAACTTCACCCAATTCGGTCCAGCTGTTTGCAAATTTCGAGCTTACCAACATTTAGCGATCGTTTCTCAACACGCACCAAAACTATGTCAACAACATCCTTTACCATTTCAGCGCACAGAAATCCAAAGAGGGGCGATGGACTGTGTCAGTGTCTCTCTTCGGTGTATTTCCTTAGACTTAAGTAGAAATACATAAAATTGTATTTTAAGGCCCTCACATATTTTAAAAGAGGTACGGGGGAGTTTCTTGCCCTTCTTTGCTCCATCCCTAAGCCCACAACTTCCGAACGGGCGGTAGTATACAAAAATATTAATATTATATTGACGTTGACTAAGCAATCTGTATGTTTTTATGGTCAATAAAAAAATTACTTTGATTTTCCTATATATTGACACGCCTGTTGACATTTTCAAACGTTTCTGGTTTCATAGGATGTTGTATATATTCTGATGCTGGATGTACTCTGATAGAAGCAATGATGGATTACAAAGGCCTAATAGCAAACACTCCGAATTCCGGATGTCCTGCTGTACAATTCCGAAGTGATCGGGTGTATTCCGATTACGCTATTCGAAATTCGAATTACCTTTGCCATGCGATAACTGTTCAGGCTATTTGTTAACTCGAGAGGATGTGGAATTTCTAAAAGCAAGTCTGTGTAGTCCTTTTGAGGCAGGCAGTCATTTTAGAATGCTAAAAGCAATAATGCTGTATCGGGATTCATAAAAACTATCTATTCGGACTTGACAGGCCACAAGACTTTTGGAACCCACACGAGTTACGGGTATTGCGGTTAGCTTTAAACCAACATCACTAGACTTACGAATTATTAAAGAGGGGCTAGACCGCCGTGGGCTCGGAATAGTAATTCCCTATTCTGTGAACACAGGGCACACAACGGCAGTATGTCAACTATAGTGTATCTAATATAACAGGAACTTCACAGATGTCAATCTTAGCCTGTTTGTGAGGGGATATTGCTCATAAAAATCGATTAATCAATACACCCTTTAAACATTTGTGAATCGGAAAGATGTCTAACATTTTAATCTCGATTCTTTAGTTACCTTAAATATGGTTGAAAATGTAATAATAGTTATCTTTAAGTGCTAATAGCAGTGATGGCGATGCCAACTCTTCTGTTAGTTCAACTGAATAAATGATTTCGATTCTTTCCGATTGTTATGGTAACATCCCTAGTATTTAATAAGTGGATTTTATAAAGTTTTAGGTTAGCTGTCAAGTTGCTAAGCATGGATAGAGTATAATATTCTACACGTGCAACTCCCGCCGCTATTAGAATGTTTCAACTCCACCTAAATCCAAGATAAATACAGGGTGACATTAAATACAGGGTGACATTTACTTAGCTGAACATATTTTAGGCAATGATAGTACCCATCATTATGAACAACTTTCCCCAGGGAACATAATTATCGCAAACGATTTTTTTTTGGGATGAAATTTCATGCCCACCAAAAAATCAATCGTTACCCTAAACAGCCTCATCCAAAAAAAATATAATATGTACAAATAAATGAAACCTGTACCAAAATCTTTCGGGCTATTTAAGTCATGCTTGCACTACAAAACTTTTCATAACCGAAAAAGGCCACGCGTGCACCAAATTTTAACTAGCAAAGTTTTGTGACATTACTACCCAAATATATCACTACGTTTGCCATAAAATGTATGCATATAACCAAGTTTATTTATTATATTGATGGCAGATTAGTTGAGTCTCGCGGCTTTATTCCCACCCCTCCTATCCGTCATCTCTACAACGCACGCGCCGCGCCGCTAACAGCTAAGTTTTAACTACCGAAATCGTTATTACACATGCATTTTATAATTTTTTACTTACCAAAACTACTATATACAACTGACGCTTTAAATGGTAGCCTTTAATAAATGAATGCAAACTAATGTTTTTTTTTTGTGGCCGTTATTTGAAAGCTCTAAAAGCTCAGCCTTTAATAAATACTTTACGGTAGTATCGGTGAACCTTTAGAACTTCATTTCTATTTTTTGGATAAACAATGATTTTTGTATATTAATTTACTTTATTAGGATAAAATTATGTAACATATTTGGATATTTTTTTAAAATAAAATGCGAGTACATATTTGGTGCATACGTGGCCTTTTTGGGTAGCTCAGCGATTATTCTGATGATACTTGCCTTGTTTAGGTTAGCAGACTTTACGTTTATTGGTGATAATTTCATATTATAATGGTGATTAAATTCTGGTAAGTACTTCCAATTTTTTGGGCGTTACATTTCATTATATCTGGTTATTGCACCTAAGCCATTTTTTTGGTTCTTCCATAGTAACTTGAATTCAGCTGATCGGGGCAATGTTTTGGGGGACGAATTTTTTTTTTTTCGTTTGCGGCTATGTTCCTTGGGGAAAGTTGCTCATAATGATGGGTACTATCATTACTCAAAATATGGTCAGCTAATTAAATGTCAACCTGTATAGCATAGTTTTTGTATTAATTAATGCAATTCTGCATAAAGATGCAAACTTCTAAACAAACAAAAATACTTTTGACGAAGCTGTGAGTGGATTGTTAAAAATTTAATTATTCTTCGTGATTGTATGATGTGTAAGATAAATAAACCCTTAAAGGTTTATTTTATACGGTACCGCATACCGCAAAGACGTATATCTGGTACCTCACAGAATGCGTTAGAGGACACACTCGTATTACTACGACGATGTGTACTAGTGTGTGTGTGTGTGTAGGTTAGTCTTGAATTCTCAGAGATTGTGCTCTGAATTGATCTATGTTGATTGATTCTGCGATTGCAGGCTTTAGGCCCGCTTTGAAGCGTCGGTGTTGGATATTCAGCACCAAATTGCTGTGAGATCTTCGAGTTAAGCCTCAGAACATACAATTATCATGACCTCTGTGGCGTTGCCGTCGACCAAGAGATCCCTCGTTTGATCCCGGCTGGGGAGAGTAAAACATCCAAGTCTTGGGTGTTAACATGTTGTGCCTGTATGCAAATTAACAATGTCTGTGCCTGTATGTAAATTCTTATGTTTATACTTGAATAAATAATTTCGTGGCTAAAAGTAAAACGATGTCTTTTATAAACCTTTGTCTTTGACGTTCATTAAATTTTGTACTGACCACCTTTTTGCGACAAGGTTTGGTTTTGGGTTTATATCCTCAGCGGCTTCACTCCGTACCAAGAAATATTGGCATCATCTATTCACGAGGGCAGCGATCAATTCAAGCAACTTGTCTTCAAACCCAACTCATTTCCCCGGACCATTTAATACTACCATAAAGATTAGGAATCTTTAAAAATGCCATCCGAAACTTTGCTCATCAGAGGACGAGGTACACGGCGGGTGAGGTCATTCTGCAGCTGGAGAAAGAAGAAAAATCATATTTACAAAAATATGTAAAATTACCGAGTGGTGACCGAAAGAGGGAAAGAGAAGCTTGGGTCGACCAGGGGTATGATTCTCGCGTCTTCGATATACCTACGGATATCGATTCTTACATCGAATGAATTTGTATGGTAATCACTCGATATAGGTGTCGGTATATACCTACGGATATCGATTCTTACATCGAGTGAATTTGTATGGTAATCACTCGATATAGGTGTCGGTATATACCTACGGATATCGATTCTGACATCGAGTGAATTTGTATGGTATTCACTCGATATAGGTGTCGGTATATACCTACGGATATCGATTCTTACATCGAGTGAATTTGTATGGTAATCACTCGATATAGGTGTCGGTATATACCTACGGATATCGATTCTTACATCGAGTGAATTTGTATGGTAATCACTCGATATAGGTGTCGGTATATACCTACGGATATCGATTCTTACATCGAGTGAATTTGTATGGTATTCACTCGATATAGGTGTCGGTATTTTCGAATGCGCGAGAATCATACAACCAGATGGGTTGAGGTCATTAAACCAATGTCGCAGGAAAACTTTGATTCAATTGGCACAGGACCGGATAAGTTGGCAAAACAAGCAGTGGGCGGAAACAAACTGCGATGATGACATAAATATACAATTTCATGGGTGAAATTTTATTCCTTTATTTTTTGCACTCTTATTTAGTTGATAATGATGATGTGGTCCGACTGATTTCAGTCACGGTGACCGCTTCAACTTGTCGACTGTAGACTCCGCTCGTGGGCTCGTAATGTAGCCAATCTTCCTTTCGAAGATCTTTCCGACCGATTTCGGTCACGGTGACTGCTTCAACTTGTCGTCCGCAGACGCCGCTCGTGGGCAAATGTAGCCAATTTTCCTTTCGAAGACCTTCGCACATTGCGGGCATGTGAGCAATTTAGTTAAAACTTCGGGGATTCGCATAAACCTAATTGAACTTTATCAATTTAATATGCTTTTATTGGAATAATTACTGTTATTTATGGACCTAGAAGTCTGAAATAAAGAAATTGAATTGAATTGAAAACCTGCAATTTATCTGTAGACACGCTCTCCGCCCATTCGTAGGGCGCATAAAACAGGACATTTCTCTTTATAACGATTTCAATCCAGTCCCTTCAAACTTACGTAATTAAATATTCCGATCCGAAAGCGATTCGAATAATCCCGGCCGAAGAGTAAGTAGGATTGGAGCCGACTTCAATAGGCTTGTGTTGTGTCCTGCTAGTCATAAACATAAACATTCACATACAGGCACATACATTGCTGCTGGCCCCACACTAGAATACCCTGTGTCGTGGGAACCAGAAACAGCGACATCACAAACATGTAAACATCCAAGACCTGGGGGCTTTTTTTTTGTCACCAGCTGGGTTTCGAACCCGGGACCTCTCGCATGGTAGGCAGATGCACAACCGCTACGCCACAGAGGTCGTCAAAATAGATACTTTTTATGAACTGTCAAAACGGTACCTACTTTTGTGACATTGGCGAATTTATTGTGGCAACACACGATATAAGCCACAGATCAAAAACTTAACTTACCTGAGTTCTATGAAATAGCAAAAGGTGACGTTTTGTGGCTTGTGGCATCAAATGCTGTCTTTTTTTGCACAAAATTGTGTTTTTAAAACATAACTGCTGGAAATATACAATTCTGAGATTATCAAGCCATTTTGTGCATAATGCTTCCACTTCAGTTCTATTCCTAGATTTATTTGATTACTTTGAACACAACCCAATTAAATACAACAATTTGTTTCTATATGGGGTGCCATAACACATTTGTGGCCATGTTTGACCGGACAGCACGTCAATTCAGATTTAGGATTAGGATTAACGGTTCATTCATCCGATTCCAAATCTGAATTTACATGCATGGTGGTTGAAGATTAAACGCAAAAAGTATGTATTACCATACATGATCACAATATTTGAAAGCATGCGTAGCGAATCTTACAATCTTGTGTATGTGTTGTAAATGAATTTTTCGGTGATTCGTGGAGTCCAATAGGCTCACAAGTCGGTGTAGTCTCCTAAGGACATAGGCCGAACAAACTAACAATGGAGAACAATACACGTTGGAGCGAGAGGGTTAAGGCGATTGGTGCCCAAATTCAAATGATCTGGCCCCTATCCCCCGGATTGCCCCGTAAAGGAAAAAGTGTGTAAAATCTTCTTATTCTTCCATCAAAAGCGCTAGGCGTCTCCATTCTACAACCTCTTTGCCAGCTGCCGATTTGTAATGAGACCAAGTTTGAAGCGAGACGAAAGACGGATGAAAATGACAAAAAAAGAAAGAAAGTAATCGTTTAAATAAACGAGGCAAGGTACAAAGAGAGGAATCAAAGTACGCGACAGATTCTTGGGCACTTATTGTTTTGTAGGGTTCCTTTGCGGAATGCTTAACCACTGACGTCTTAACGGTAGCTCTATTCCGTATCGCTGACATCTATCCAAACCTTTCAAAATGGAATGAAATGGAAGAAGGATGTTTGGCAAAATTAACCTCAAGGGAGGTAAGCACACGCCATAACCTCTCAACTGTTGGGACATCATTATTAATTTGATGATTTTCATTTTACATGTTTTGATTTTTATAACCAGGGTCAAGGTTGAAATCCTCATTGTTTTTATAACTGTACACAAAACAGCAACGAAAAAATAATGTTTCAGGACACTTGCAAGTTTCAAGTATCTCAGGCACTATACAAAAATGTTTGAACCTCAAAAGATGCTTTATTAAATTAAGAAGATATGGAGAAGGAGCTTACTAAAATCTTGATAAAAATTGGGAGGAACTCACAGTGGTCCTGGCGACTAAGGGCGGATTTTACCAACAAAAAGTTATACGAATATTACTATCCCGGGGATAATTTGTATTACAATGACCGTTCAAAATGAGGTGACCTGATCTGGTGTCTATGAAAAAGTAGAAGATACTCTCGAGTAAAAGTTATGTACTCTTTCATTGGTAAAATTAGCTCTTAATGTGTTATTTTCGGTTATTCTGTTTTGCTCTCGGTTTAAGGTTACCAACAACAGAGATATTTTCTATGTTGAAACGAGTTTTTCTAACCTTTAATAAAAGAAATTTTTATGTTGACCACTTGCCTGCCAGTCACAATTAAATTCTAAAGTGATTATTTTTCCTTGTTTCAGATAACTGCATTGCGAAGACGTCACCCACAATGGCGAGCTAATAACAGTTTTTACACTGCGCTGTGTCGCCAAGGGCAAAGAGACACGCAATTATCAGCCACTGAGGCAAAGAAAACTACTCCAACGACCACCAGTCACGCTTCTGAGGCTGTCGCGCGATAACCATGGCATCGCAATAAAGAATCAATAAAAAAAATATGTAAAAACTGGCGGGAAAAAAACATGTTCGCGCAAAAGGAACGCTTTTGGGATAGGAAAAGGAGAAAGGGCGTGCTATGACGTCCCACAGGTCATACGGTTGCGTGAAATAGAACGCTTTAGTAGATAAGTCCGCTTTTTTGTGTGTTACCGATTTTGATCACTCGCGAGGTTAACGGTTATTTTTTCGTTGCTGTTTCATTTCGGTTACCGGTTTATTTCAGTTTCTCAGTTCCGTCGGTGTATAAAAGCAATATTAGATAGGTCGTTCAACACAAGCTTCTTTGAATAACTCCGTGTCAGTAATTTTGTAAATAACTTAAAAATACTTTTTATCTACCTTTTAAAGAGTTTTGTTATTAATCGTGTAATTATAATAAGGTGTGTATAGGACGAATGCGAGTTACTTCTTAGCTTAGCTTCAATTTAGTAGTTTTCGCGAATAGTTCGGAAAAACGGGTATTAAGGTTATATTGTAAAATACGTTACTTAATTACTTACGCGTAAATTAAACAGTAATCATATGAATTGACACTTGATAGTGTAATTGTATAAATCAATCATATTGTTCCGTTCCTATAGGTAATACTATTTCAAATAATTTCTACAGTAAACAACAACATTTTAGTATTCAGACTACGGGGCCAAATATCTCTAGTTTGCATTCAAACTCTCTTTTATAACCTCTTCAATAAAAAACGGTACCGGTACCGGTAGATAGTTAAAATTTACAATTCAAACTGATTTCGAGCGCGTTCTAAATTTAAATAAAATAAAAAACAAAATGGTGCCGAACGTAACAACCTTGACATCCACGTCAACCGCCACGGCTGTTGCCATGCTGGCAGCCAAGACCACCTTGAGTAGCCTCAACATCACCTTAGGTGGTATAAACTCCACCTTCCTGGTCCCAACCTACATGAGCCAGGAAGAGTTCCTGGCCCTACAGATGGGCAACGCAACGGACCCGAACGCTACAGTCTCCTCAAACGAGACTATCCAGGTCCTAAAAACCTGGTACCCCAGTGGGTATTCCCCAGCGCATATAATAATCGCATCAGTGGTTGTGACAGTTCTAATGATTATGGTGGTAGTGGGGAACATGCTAGTGATAATCGCGATTGTGACAGAAAAAACGTTGAAGAATATTCAGAATTGGTTCATAGCCTCATTGGCAGTGTCAGATTTCTTTCTTGGTTTGGTGATAATGCCTTTTTCGTTGGCGAACGAGTTGATGGGGTACTGGATTTTCGGGTTTTGGTGGTGTGAGATACACTCCGCGATGGATGTGCTGTTGTGTACGGCGTCGATTATGAATTTGTGCCTCATCTCGTTGGACCGCTATTGGAGTATAACGCAGGTGAGTTTAGATATAGTTTATATACTTAGGGTCTATTCTATATTTTTTTTGGCTTCATCCCTAAGCCCACAACTTCCGAACGGGTGGTAGTATACATAAATATTATTATTATATTGACGACGTTGACTAAGTAATCTGTATGATTTTATGGTCAATATTTTATTTTTTGAACTTGAACTTGAACTTCCTACAGAGTCGATAAGTCCCATTGAAAACATAAATCATAAATTTTGAATGTAAAATGACGAATCTGTTGTTTAAGACTGCTTGACACAGACCCTTATTGCAAAAAAAAATAAAATTTATAACTCATCTGAATGTCAAAGTAATAGATGAAATAATGGTAACTTTCCGGTTAACTCTTAGCTTAACTTAGGTTACAACAATTTGTTGTCGATATATTCAGTGCTGTCCTGTAGAATGATACCGGTATTTTTTCGGTTAATCTTTCATTTAAGTCAAACGAAACAAAGTTCGTTAATTTTTCAAAGATATTTGTTTCAGCAATCCCGACATATCGACATTTTAGCAATCGTTTTATGTATTTTAAATTTGTAATGATCAGATTATGTATTTGCAATTTCACAACGAAAACGAAATATTTATGTGGAAGTAAAACACGCAATTTTAACATGCTACCATATTTTTGATTTAATATTTCAACTCTCACAAACCTTCCAACTTTCAAATCAGTATTCAAAATGGTGTCTTTTCACATTGAAATTTTAATCAGAAACACAAACATTTCAATATTTTATTCCCAACACAGACGAAATAATGTTAGAGCGAAAATGCGACAAAATGCGAGAATCTGAATCGGCAAATTGTTGCTAGTATAAAACCGAATTAAGCCCTGCTTGTTTCCAGAGAAGTTGAAACTAGACTAAATAAATGAGTTTAACGCCTCTATACAAATTTAAATGAGAAGATAATATACAAACTATGGTGACCAGAACAGAATTATCAGATTTCGAGCTTCTTTAGTTTCTTGGGTTATTCCTAGTTCATTCCTTCATTTAACATTTGGTAGTTCTTTATTGCGTACAAAATAAGAAATTTTCGTTGCAGAAGTGAAAAATATTATGGGGTTTAAGATGTCAAAAGTTAATTCTCTCGCTGGCTTTAGTTAGTTTTCTTCTTGATGACGAACTGATGGTCCTTTCATCTGAGGAGGCATCACTTCTCACTGCCTATTTGCTATTTTATCTTGTTAATGGGAAAAGCAAAGCAAAACTCTCTGATACCCGAAAACAACAACATCAAACTGAAAACGACGGCAACCATTTAAAAACAGTTACAAGTACCGCAAATTCTCGGTATACTACACCTTTTCAGTCCCAAAGCTGTTCCTATGCCGCTTGAAATACGGGTGTCGTGAAAAGGTTTGCTTATGTAGAACGCGAATGCAACACCATTCGCGTGGACTCGTCTCGTTTGGAAGCAGTTATCTCCCCGAAGCACCTGTTAGTAAATATTAGAACTGAAATGTCGCTCAACGGTGCCGTAGAGCGAGATTCAGCCGGATGGCTCACTTCTGGGATAGGTAGTGCTGTTTAGAATGAAAGAGTAGGAACTCGTTAGTTTCATAACGATTAAAATTCCGAGCTGCCGTTCTTCATTACGATATTGAATTGGCGGCCTCTGTGGCTCAGCGGTGGTGGCTTTACCTACCATGCCAGAGGTCCCGGGTTCGATTCCGGGCTGTGGATAAAGAAACCAAAAATAATAATACCTAGGTCTTGGATGTTTACATGTGTGTGACGTTGCTGTTTCTGGTTCCCTTGATACACGGTAATTATCCTAGTGTAGGGCCAGAAGCAATGTATGTGCTTGTATGTAAATGTTTATGCATATGAACTGCTAGTCAAAATAGTAATTTTGGGAACTAAACACATTTAGTTTTACGTACTAAGTTAATTAGCCATCGCGTGTCTATGAACAGCAAAAACGTCTTTAAATATTCAGTGTTTGACCAATTTACATACAACATGGAGCAAAAAATACAATTCTATATTTTGTGGCCCTTGAAATTAATGTATTAGCTTGAAGTTGAAAACTCGAGTTACTAAATCTCGTACCAAAAAAGTAATCAATGGATGATTTTGTAGGTTTTTGTTGGCTTTTTATTACTCTTTTGTGCGAGATTAGATACTCACTAATAATAACGACAAATACTGAAAAACGAGAGATATTACAAAAGGGGGTCCCCATACAAGAGACGTGTTTTGATACACCCACGCATTTCAATGTGATATGGTATGGTATATTTCGCGTCATCTCATATCGCTGTCGTGGCGCAGCCGGTATGCCCTCAATCAGTAGGTCGTGAGTTCAAATCCTCGTGAGGGCATAATCTTTTTTAGTTTTGTTTTTGTTTTTGTTTTATTGTTTTGAGTGCTTAAGTTTTGTTTTACGATAGTACGGTACTCTTCTTTTGCGATTCCGACTCGCACTTGACCGATTTTTCTATTATTTGTAACTAAGTTTACTCGTCTTTGTCTGCAATAAAAAAACTCTTCAGCTTGTTGAGAAACAATTTTCGAAGTTCGCTTCAAACAAAATTACTCTGTGTACCGCTGTCAGGGAGATTATTAAACCTTTGAGCTGCCTTCCGATAAGTTATGGGATTGTGAATGAAATGCTGCAGACAATCGTATCACCTTTTCCCATATGGAGAGGTGAAAGCCTGTATTACTTCCTAAAGCTCTGACCGTCTCATTAATAAATCACTCTAATCATGAATAAATGATTATGATTATGAATACTTCCTTACTATGAGACTATTTACTCCCAAAGATACTTTTACTTAGTGATGTTCCTAATCGATTATAAATAATCGATTAATCGATTATCAAAATAATCGACCATGATCGATTACGAAAATCATAATCGATTATGTAATCGATTATTAAAAATAATCGAGTTTTTTTTAAGCTCTATTAACCGGATTTTGAGAAAAGGTGTTTCTCAAAATATATCTACCGAATAGAGGTTTTCCGGATTTTCCATACGCCCGCCGGCTCGGCGCACCGGCACCGGCACTTAATCACCGTGAGCTTTAGTACTATTTACCCCCTTTCTAACTCACCAAACCGGTGCCGGCCGGTGCGCCGAGCCGGCGGGAGTATGAATGGTACAATGAAACAAAACGCCTAATCTATGACTACGATTGATCTATGAACGCAATCTCAAAAAAAAACTGTCATCATCACTTTGTTATGATAACTAATATTGTTTGTTGTCGGTCGTCTGAAATTAATATACCGACCTTATTGAATGGTTGTGAGAATTGTTAAGACTTAATATTTTATTGACCGAGCGAGCGAAGCGAGCGAAGCGTCTCCGTTTCAGGTTTGGGCAAAAATGCTTTCGTATGTCCGGTTGTTCTCCTCTACAGGTCGCATTTATGAACCGATTCTCGTGAAATTTTGTGAGCAGGTTGGAAAAATAAATAGAATTTTTTACTCGAGCCAGTTTTTTGATTTTTTTCAAAATGGCGGAGATAAAATCGCTACAACCCAAACGGCTCGATGGATATTAACAAATGAGGTGTCGTTGGATTCGTAAAGACCATGAGAGTGAAACAGATGAGCGAGCGAAGCGAGCGAAGCGTCTCCGTTTCAGGTTTGGGCAAAAATGCTTTTGTATGTCCGGTTGTTCTCCTCTACAGGTCGCATTTATGAACCGATTCTCGTGAAATTTTGTGAGCAGGTTGAAAAAATAAATAGAATTTTTTACTCGAGCCAGTTTTTTGATTTTTTTCAAAATGGCGGAGATATGGGGTTTTAAAATGTAAAAAAATCGCTACAATCCAAACGGCTCGATGGATATTAACAAATGAGGTGTCGTTGGATTTGTAAAGACTATGAGAGTGAAACAGATTATATAATTTTAGTAAAAAGTCAATAGGTTGTATAAAAGATCGCGAAATGTAGTTTACAAAGTTATTGGTGCGGCTACTTTCATACTGCATGTACGTAACCAGGTACATTCATAAGTTTGTATGTGTTATTGAAAGAAAATTATTTGGGTTATTTTTTTTATGTGTTTTAGCAGTTCAGCTTTCCCACCGACATACTCGCGAGGTCTACAGCTCACAGAGCCACTAGTCTAGTTAGGCCATAACTAATATTAATACTCAATAGTAATAGACCTAATTGTTATTGATTGTATATTTGATAATCTAGAGATCTCATTTATGAAAGTATTTATCCATATTCTTGTGTGTAAGTATTTATTAGTAAAATAAAAAGCAAGTACAAACTTATCTTTGTTGTTTGTCTTGTTACTGGTGATTCTAAAATATTTTGTTCGAATAGGAAATGATAATTTTAATCCCGAAATCATGAAACAGAGGGTTAGGTGCTGAATATTACAGGCCTCGTATGGTTTTATCATAATCGATTAATAATCGATTAATAATCGATTATTAATCGATTAATCGATTACGCATCAGATGGCATAATCGATTGATCGATTATGAATATAATCGAATCGGCACATCACTACTTTTACTCCGAGAGTAGAGTCAGATAACTGCTACTCATTCGTTACACCACGTATTCGTTGATACTGGCTCAATGCTTGGAGTAAAGTTACTCTTGTTTTAGTCTGTGTTTATTTGTTTATTAATAAGAAGGTGAAGTTAAATTATTAATAAGACGGTGAAGTTATATTATGTAACAATGACGGTTCTATTCACTCGCTTGAGAATATACACCAGGGTGATGAGCAAACAACTTGTAAAATAGACAAGAATGAGAATAAGAATCGTTGTGCACTTATGTAGGTCTACCTTTTATTAAATTATCCTCTCCATCCTAGGTTTGCTGGAAGATATCTCTTATTAGAGATAAGCTCGCCTTTGTACATGTTTTTTTCTAATATTAAGTGTCTGTATTATGTTTTCTGTGCAATAAAGTATAAAGTAAGTAAGTAAGTAAGTAAGTAAGAATAAGAATATATTTATTTAGAAGCAAGACTTAAAGCTAGGTTTATTATAAGTTATCGTTTGTGCAAATACTATTTATACAGGAGTTAGACTGCGGCCCCACACTAGGCTGAGCCTGTATCGTGGGTGCCATAGTATGCTTAGCAGAGTGGGAAATGTTGTGCGTAATTTACAACCAAAAAATAAAAGTTAAGATAGGTACTTAGAAACATTTAAAAAATTCAAAATATACACATTAAAAATATTATACACTTTTAAAATATACACAGCGCAATATTAGTAGAGAGGTGACTGTAAAAAGGTATTGTATATTACATAAGTCGTACAACTGACACATAGGTCTGAACTCACAAATAGCTTTGCTTTGGGAGGCAGTCGCTCACGTCCGAAGGAATTACTTGGAAACCACAGCCCTTCACGTCCTTCCCGGGTAGTGCTAACGAGCGACAAATCATCATCATCATAGTCATCAAATCATCTCAAGACATTATAATTTCCAGGTTCTCAAATGAGAACCTGACCACTTGACACTGGCAAAATTAACCTCAAAAGAGGTTAGGATGCCATTAATAAAAAGAAGAAGAAGAAGAAGAAGCTTTGCTTTGATTTGTATGATCCTCCTATTGCGTCGCCAACATTTCATAATCAATATGGAAATTCGCTATCGCGGATTTCTAAAATGGCGGAGTATATGCGCGAAAAATAAATTTCATTTTTTTTTCCTAACAACTGATCTCTCGGCCAATCAAGTGTGATATTTCAAACAAAACCTAGTTTCATTGGCTATTCCCGGCAGTGTTGCCAGTATATAAAAAAAAACTACACTGGGACTCACACGTGACGATTTTCCCGAAACCGGACGGGAGCTAGATCTCACTCTATGGAAGGTGTCTTTACGCAAGACGATTTTTGTGAGCTGTCATCCACCGTACTGCGGGTGTCTTTACGAACCTGAGAGGGGTATATGAATATGTAGGATTGTATAGGTAAAATAATAGTAATTTAGGGGTATGCCATCTATCTAGGTATTTACAATTTATCAACAAAGATTCTGTTCCGCCTCCCATCTTGAAATGCCATGCTACGTCAGTAATGTACGTCCATCCATACCTAGCCAAGATTAAATGTGGTTTGATCTCTACTTTTGGCCACGATACAACTTATTTGCATGGGAGATTTATTTCCTTGCAGATACGTTGGCAAGGGTTTCTGATATAGGGTGTAGTAGTTCCATGGAGCGGGCCTTGTTAGGTATAATGGGCTGTCTGACTGTATCACAATGTACAACTAACGATACCTAAAATCCTGCATAAATTACATGTGTCTACTGTGCTTCATTGAGACGGGTCAATAAAATATTTGTCAGATGGTTCATTACTCTGGAACGAGCGACAGAGATCACGCATAAACCACGTAAGTTTCCGTGATCGCTCCTTAAACTTAGTTTGAAAAAAATAAATTTTTGTAACTTGGATAATAAAGAAGAAAAAAGATCCGGAGTCAGACGCCGAGCCATGGTGGCTACTCCCTGTCGAATTTGTGTGCACCAAGAAAATAATATTATAATTTAATAATGATTAAAGAATATATATTTTTCTTAGTTAGCCTATATAGTTTTTCACTGCTGGGCGAAGGCCTCACCGGTTCGAGCCCACACATCTCTAACTGATTATTAGGATATTTATTTATTCAGGGGTTACAAACAGGACAAGTTTCATTACAAAAATAAACAGAAGACGCATACACATTCAATTAAAATCGTTAAGTTTTTTGTTTTGTGGCTTCATCTTTTTTCTTATTTGTTTGTCAATGTCAAGAATGAATGCAATTATTTAGGTTTTGCAAAAAAATACTTTCTGTTCCTCATACCTAGTTTCCTCATACAAAACACAAGTTTCATTTCCATGATTTGGGCTGTGACGTTATGCAAATATTGTACGTGAAAAGAAAGCGGAAGATATTTCCGTTGAGATATTCACAATTTGGTTCCATTCAGTGTTTTCGTAACAGAATAAAATGCGGACTTATAAAAACAAAAACAAACAAACATTGATTTGCGTCACGCCTTTTCTTATAAATACGGGGTGGAATATGCACAGATCATATACATATACATTTCGTAATTTCTTTATTGTACTCACATGACAGTAAAAATAGCTTAACATAGAAAAAATATGTACAAAGGCGAGCTTATCTCTAATAAGAGATTTCTTCCAGCAAACCATGTTAGGTAGGAGATGGAGTAGTAATACAAGTAATACATATGATCAATTTCTTTATTGAACACAATTAAATTGAGATAATAATTTAACACATTCTGTTTAAATTTCAGATTTCTAGCTATTACGGTTCGTGCGATGAAGCCCGCTGACGGATGACGGACAGACAAACGGACAGCGGAGGCTTCCGGCTAATAGGGTCCCGTTTGCCCTTCAAAGTGTACAAAAGCAAGCTTTTGTGAAAAAGGGCTAAACCATCGCGTGTATGGCTTCAATAATATTCAAAAGCCGCAGTGTTTTTTGCTCGCAGCAGTGTTGCGATCTCATTCTTGAAGAATCTCTTCAACTAATGATGCAGTTGTGCTGACATCATGCTATAAGTATACTATACCATACTATTAGTATACTTGACTTATAGAGCAATTCATATGTGGGTTGCCTCTGTTGTGCTGACAATGATGGAAAACATTGTAAGGAAACATTCATAAGCCAAACATTATTCATTTCTTCTGGGCCCCATACGGATCATTGGGACCTGGGAACCTTTTATAGCGTGTTTAGTAGTTCTGTCATTCATTGCAAATGCACGCACAAAATACATAAAATAGTTCTAAATTCAAATTCACCAACTTTTCGGCAAAGTACAATTTTTCACGCTTGCAACTACAGCTGTCAAAAGGATGATAGCTATGCATTCGAAATTCTGCTAACCTCGCGATGCGTGCGTGCTCCGCTGCCGCGCTGTGCGACTGCTATATCATACGGGAAATCACTTCTAGTCCATGAACCAGTTCCTCTGAAAAAGGAGATCTTCATGGTGCTAACTGGATCTCTGCCTATGGCAGATTTATCCTGGTTACAAATACTGGATAGTGGATAGTCAGGATATCGTTAAAATGGTGTTGAGTTACGAAACAAGCTCAGTCTGCCCCCAGAGAGTAGAATATGTGACGTAGACGAACTAGTGATGGGACACGGGATATTTTAATCGACTAGCATATTTTTCAATCTGCCTCGTAACGACATCGGTATATATAGCGGGTAGACAGTGGACGTGGGAGGCTGTTGATCGGAGTGGATGGTGTGGTAAAGAAGTGGCCTATACTTGCTGGCAATGTGTGAGTGTGGGCTGGTGATTGATTGATCGATTGATTTAGTCTCGTTAAAACTGAAATTGTTTTCAATGTCGCTAACGTTAAAATTGATAAATCAACTCTTCCCATATGAGGTGGAAGACGCATAATGTAGCAATACAACAGCATAAATGATTTTGATTCACCTAATTCTTTTACAATACAATTATGTCTTGATTACACTTATGATATAAGTTTTAAGAGGATATTCTAGCCTGCTAAACATCTGTTAATACTTATGAACTAGCTATAACCTAGGATTAAATCTACACTGGGTTGTATCATTTTATGTCTCAAGTAAATAAAGATCTTTAAAAACAAACAATAGCATAAATGAGCAATAGAGTAACCTCAAACTCATTTTGCTCTGCCCTCTAGGAGTCGAACCCATAGGAATTTATGATCCTGGTGCTTTGATCAGCCAATCCCTAACAGCCAAAATAACGCGTCCCTAGGGAAAATTCTAACGTGTCATGACTTTCCAACTCTATCGACAAGCAATCTTCACCCATCACTACCAAGAAAAGGCAACTTTTAGGTAATAAAAGTTGTATAATTTATCATGGCCCCAGCGCAGTGGTGACCCCGCCGCGTCTCGACGGCTTGTACAGTAGGGAGCAAATAAACTAAGAGTAGAAGCAATCTTAGCTAGCTAAAATTAATGGCTGCAGCAACTATGATTCTAAGAAAAATGCAAGTAAAACTTAATACGGGGCAAGAGATGCTTTGACGCTAACTGGTATTTTGTTCGCCACTATTGTCTTTCACAATTGAAATGAAAATGACAATTGAAAATTTGAAACCCCATAATATGTTGTCGCCCAAACGAAAGTTTCGAGTTCGAATCTTGCTCTGCTGAAAATAGAATACCTGGTATTTTGTTATATTTTTAACAAGATAAACTTTGGTCGATAACATTACATGGGGTAAGGAAGTAAATAAAGAGTTTCGTTGATCGATTCCAGCAGCAGCATGGCATTCCCTTATTGCACATCCACCATAGAAACCCGGTTTGAAACCCCTTTTGAAGTCGATAAAAATAATAATATGATGTTTCTGATTTCCACAACACTGGTTATTTTTAATGGGAGCCAGATAGCAGCTAGCTAGTTTACGCATATTTATGGTTTCTTCAGAAAGTTCTTAAGTATAAGCGACACCTACTTAAAGAAATGTCTGCCCCACCGTACAGCAAACTAGCAGATTGTGAATAATACCTTTAGCTGTCGAGTTAGCGCAATTATTCGCATGAGAAATGGAGCCTCGCGAATGCAGCTGAAATATGATCCTCAGGTCGTCTGCCCGTGACGGGAAGGAATGGTGTGGGTTAAATTAGTTTGGACGGATACGAATAAGTATAGCCTCGTGAGGACCATACTACTTTTAGCACGAAAAGCAATAATGCTATGTCATAAGACCATATGGTTTAAGCGATATATCACGCTGGGTCGTGCGAGTTGATGGAGAAGTGTCGGACCAACCTGGTAACGCTAAAATTAGCAACTGGGTTTGTGGTGGTGGAAATTTTCACAAATCATTGAAGAAAAATAATAAAATGAAAGCATATAATGGCCTAAACTGCAGCGCAACACTTACGTCCGCGCAAAAAGTGCGAAAAGTGCAAAAAAGTGTGTTTTTTTTTTCAAATTACACAAAACCCGCTGACGATTTCTAAAATGTTAAACATTAATTTTTAGATATTTTGATTACCGATTTTTAAACTTAACAACCATGCCAGCGTTCCTTGTCGAACTCCTGGAATAACTCGTTTTAGGTAAAAAAAACTACATTTTTTTTTTTTCATATAGTTTCCAATGGTTATGATGTTTTCAAACACTACATTTTTAGTCAAGGGACGGTTTTATAACATAATTTTTTTTTGTGGATTCAGGAAGTATCTCAAACTACTGGAATAACTTTTTAAAGATGGGCATTTTGCTGGACAATCGTCTTAAGACCAAATTCAAACCTTCGGGCTGGCAAAGGCGCCATACCATTCTGTACAAATGTTCAAAAGAACATTTCTGTCACTGTAGCAAGAAATGCTATGCAATTGATATCTATTTGGATGCTGGTGGACAAGGAAACACACTTTGCTGAGGTCAAGTACAGTTTAACAGGCCGTTAACTATTTACTGCTAAGGATGTGTAGAAGAGCCAAGTTTCACGTTTATAAGGCTGACGTCTCTATTTCTGTTCCTCATGACACAGTGCTTTTACCTGTGTATAAAGGTTTATGTTTACTATTGTAGCTACTACTACTAATAGTTAACATTGCGCATCGTGGGGTGGCAGCGAAGCATACATGTACAGAAAATTCAAAGTTTTTCTTAATTTCTGAAACTGATTTCTATAGTCATATTTTTGAACTCAAAAGTCTACCAGATAGTAGAAGAACAACATAGGTAACGAAGCAAAACGCCTGCCGTAAAAAGCAGAAACCCATCGTTTCCTAACAGATGTAGCAGAAACTACGATTTCATGTTTAATTCAAAACCCCTATACATATAACAGTATATCATCGTCGAATGAGCGAGTGCCTCTCGTAACAGTCGTAGGGTCATCCACGCGAAAAAAACTCGTTTCTAGGGTTGCCAAAAATAACTCAGGTGGTTTCAAGTTCAACAGTTCTTTAGAGTAGATATTTACAAAAATATGGTTAGTAGGTACATGTATGTCATATGAAGCTACAGTATTCCACAACTTTGTTGTCCGATTACGTTTCCTGCTCAGTAAACCATCTTATGAGCGCAGGAAACTTAGATTTACCAATGGTAAAAAATCTAAATTTTTATTGGTCTATCGACTTCGTACCCAAACTTTTTTTGTACAAGTTTTCTTCGAAGTCCTCCCAAAACGTCCGATAATGCAGGTACTTAATATTTACTTCTGTATATCCTGCGTGAGAAACAAGCGTGAAATCAGTGGCCAAAGAGCTCTTCGATGGTATTGGTCAGCGAATTAAATAGTGCACAGATCCCCAAGCTATAAGTGGAACTGGGGCAGTCATGAAAGTCGTATGCGTCCAGAATCCAGACTGATGGCCGAAAATCGTCACTGACTGGGTGCCACAGATATCGAGACCTATATTGACAGATTCCCATACAAAACCACTCGATATAGGTTTAGATATCGTATAATCGAATGCGCGAGAATAATGCCACTGGCCTAAACAGTGATGGCAAAATGACCTTTACATGTTTCTGCCGGGGTGGCTGGAGGTGGCACAGACCAGGGAAATTATGAAAAAGGGGGAGGCCTTTGCTCAGCAACAGGACATTGAATTAGCTATAATATTATTCTGTAATTTTTAATTATTATTATTACTTCGTGTTATATTCCATCTGTGTAGGTACATAGAATTCGGTATTAGTCAACTAACTCATTCGCACAACCCTGCGCTATCCTTCGGGCTAAGTGTAGCCGCAATTTTTCATGACGAATGCGCCACATTCGTCGTCGATGTGTCTCGCGTTCTGGGGACTTACCACAACGTATGCCGAACCAGTTTAGATTTGTAACTAAGTATCAACATCACCTTGGCCACCATTTTCATTCGATGACTTCATTGTGAGCTTTATTTTTCATGTTGAGGAAACCTTCATTTCTCCACAGCTGTGGCGATGGGCTAGCCCCCTGTCAAGCAAAATTGAGTATTGCATATCTGGGTAAAAGTGGGCACAATTCTGCTTCTACCACGCCGTATGGGAAAAGGCGTGACGCTATGTTTGTGTGTGTACCTATCTATACGTACCAAGACTTTGTATTACGTCTGTCATGGAATTTTTCGGTTCAGATTAGGCACCTTACAATAGCTAAAATGGTTGTGGTAACCCCCCTCCATGGCGACACTGCGTTTATGGTTGTGTTTTGTCTTGCTTCCGGGAAAAAATGGCGCTTTTTTCAGAATTTTCTAGACGTTATGAATGGCATGCACTGTTGAGGGAATATATCTTCATTATTGTCTGACACTGCATCATGTCTTTGCTGTAATATAATCCTGTCTATCCTGGGTTTTCTGGAAGAGATAATCTCGCCTTTGTATAGCTTTAAGTGTGTATTTTGTGTTTGTGCAATAATGTCTTTAGACAAAGTAAAGATATAGTATAAATATTTATATGGAAATCATACAAGGTTTCGGGTTTTAAGAAGAAAGAGTTACACCCAGTTTCCTGGGCGCTGATTAAAGTTAACAGGTTGGTTAAATCAGTTTCGGCTAATCAAGTTCCGCTATTTTGAATAATAGCGGTTCGTGATTGGCTGAAGCTGATTTAACCAACCTGTTAAATTTAATCAGCGCCCAGGAAACCGGGCATAAGTGTAGTTTAATTCGATATTTGGTAAAGTTTTGCCTACAGCTTGACCCGCTATGAGCTTGCTTGGTAGAGTACAGCAAAGTTTTACTTGTATCCGTTTGTATCCTTCGGTGAGGACACTAATGTGTTACATCATCCCACTAATACTATAAAATGTGAATTCATTTCATTTCATTTGTTTATTTGCCATTTCACAGCCTATGAAAAATAAATAATACAATCAATATTAAATACATAAAATGCCAATTACGAAATAGTGCAATTACAAAATAGATAGGGTAAGGTAGAAATAATGAAAAATAAAATTACTAAAATGTGGGAATATGCCAACATGTATGAGTGAGGTGAGTGAGTGTACCTGCTTAGCCCTACGACCAAGGTCTTGGGATCGGATTTCGGGCTGGGCAGGGTGAATGTTTGTATGTTAATAATAATATGTATGTTTACGCTGAAACGGCCGAACGGATTTGGATGAAACCTACGTTTCTGAGCTAGATTAACATTGACAGCACCAGAAGGAGGATAATGTTTTCTCGATAAATGTAGTTATTTTAACTACTCAAACGTCCAATGTTCACAAAAGACCCAGTTCTTCTGTTCTATTTCTTCATGGGTTTTGAAGTTTATTACCAAGTCATGGTTCAAAATCGCGTTTTCATACTTACTTACTTACTTACTTTATACTTTATTGCACACAAATCAATACATCATGACAGTTAAAAATGGAAATGACATGTACAAAGGCGAGCTTATCTCTATCGAGAGATTTCTTCCAGCAAACCCAGGATGGAAAGGATGAATAAATCAACAATAGGTAGATCCAAGTGTACAACATCAAATACTTAAGTAAAAAAAAAATATATAAAATATATATATATACATACATATAATATATTTTTGTATTTATTTAAAAAGTATAATGTTATATAGGTATCTATCATATTTATTTCATTTTAGTCTTTATGTCTAGGATATAAGTAAATTTTAGAATGCATATTATATAATTATGTATGCAACCTTTTAAATTTATTGTTGTACACATGGGTCTACCCCCGCTCAGCTATCAACCTCTCTCATCGAAACTTGGTTTGCTGGAAGAGATCTCTTTTTAGAGATAAGCTCGCCATTGTACACTTTGTATTACCTACCGTGCTTTGTTAACTTTTTTTTGTGTGCAATAAAGAAATTATGAAATTATGAAATTATAAAAATAATAATAATAATAAACTACATACCGGACGTTTGAGTCAAGTGTTGATTAATACCATGTGCATTATTTACGATCCCATGAATCAGGATTGTGGTGTGGCAACAATCAATGAATGAAGGCTATTTATTAGAACCATTTACCTGTTATTATGGGAAATTGTTGTCACGTTAAGTCGTTTGGTTTTCCGGTTGGGGAGGGAAAATGTAGTAAAACGTCCTGTTGGAGTATTTCTATGGATGATAAATGATTGTGGAGTTTTATGGATAATAAGGCATTGTTGTTGTCATCTGTGGTTGTCATGGCACATGATGTTTTTGGGGCAAGAGGTGATCAAAGTGTGCTTTTAGGGTTCCGATCTTTAAAAGGAAAAAAAGGAACCTTTATATTTTAGGATCAACAAAGTGATCCTCCCGTCTCTCTGTCTGTCTGTCCGTCCGTCTGTGTGTCAAGACCATTCATATCAAAAACGCGTAGACGTATCAAGCTGAAATTTATATCAGATAGTTAAAATCTGTGGTCGCATATAGCTGTGAAAAAAATCAACTTTCTAGGTCAACGCAATCGAACGCTACAACCAATTCGAGCGCCAAATAAAAAATGAACTATTAGAGCGGATTAATAATGAGACGGATTATTGTTGATTATTTTTAGATTTTTAGATTAATGTTGCGTCGATAACTCTTCCGGAACATCCACACACCACATCCACAGTATCTCACCCTGCTTAGTGGGCAGCCAGCCCGAAACCCGATCCCAAGACCTTGGTCGTAGGGCTAAGCAGGTACACTCACTCACCTCACTCATACATGTTGGCATATTCCCACATTTTAGTAATTTTATTTTTCATTGTTCTACCATACCCTATCTATTTTGTAATTGCACTATTTCGTAATTGGCATTTTATGTATTTAATATTGATTGTATTGTTTATTTTCATAGGCTGTGAAATGGCAAATAAACAAATGAAATGAAAAAACCGTTTATGATGTAAGAATGTTGGATTTTCATAGTAATCGCAATGGACCCAAAACCTATAGGGTACTTCCCATTGTCCTACAATTATGAAATTTGGCGCAAAGCAAGGTATTATAGCACAAATAAAGGGAAAATCTGAAAACTGAAAATCTCTGTCTTTCTGCAAAAATATTATATTTACATGGATGACATTGTACTTTAGTTTTTATTGTAGAACCCTAATTACACTTGTAACGCTCTCCATGAAACCCTTATTACTCCATTACTGTGGCGATGAGCTAGTCCCCTGTCATGCCAAAATTGAATGACTAAAAGTGATGGTGGGACACATTGTGCTCTGCCATCCCACATGAGAAAAGCGTGATGCTATATACGTCATCATACGTATCTATCTCCTCTGTAGATATTTTTTGTCACAAAATATTCTGAATTCAAAACTGTGGCATGATTCTCGCGCCTTCGATATACGGATATCGAGACCTATATTGACAGATAACGATACAAAATCACTCGATATAGGTGTAGATATCGTATATCGAATGCGCAAGAATCATGCCACACAAACAGGGCCTCAAGTCCCGTACCGCTACAGCCTCCCAGTGTTGTAGCGATTGCTTAAAAAATACAGACAATGACACAATCGGTAGTCTGGTAAACAAAAATGGCCGCCTTCGACGCTATCGGCTTCTCGATAGCATTAGGTAAATCCTGTAAAGTTAGATGTAAAGTGGATAAATAAATAAATAAATAAAAATTTGAAGTCCCGTGTGCTAATGGCTCCACGGTGGCTGTGGCATGGCAGTGGCTGCTGATCTCAAGCCGCTCGCCATAAAATATTTCCACTATAATCCGGCCACTCAACTCCTCAAAGTGACCGAGGGCCGATAAAAGGCAATCAATCCAGATGGAGCCACCATCGCTCTTCGCTCGAGCGAGGCCGGCGCTGAAGCTACTTCCAATTTTAAACCGACGTCTCAGAGTTTAGCGACTGGAGCATCTCTTCCAAGATTTAAAGAATTTCTCAATAAATTATTGAAATGATTGATTAGAACGAATATACTTATTGAACTAAGAGCGTCTGCCAACAAACTGTTACGCCGTTTGGCAGAAAATGAATTGTAATAGTCATAAGTTTTCTGATAAATAAATGTCTGAAAAAAAAAATGAAATGCAGGAATTAATGAAGATAAATGCAGTTTGGATAGTTGAAAGAATGACAGAGGATTGAAGTGAAGTAAAAGCATTTGTCCTGTCACTCCGAATGCGAGTCATTTTTTTTTGTCTGAATGACTCGGACAACGCCATTAAAAATATGAAGTTTTCAAAGCTATAGCAAGTAGCAAGCAGAGCTAGAATAGTGTCAACATATCTTCAAAGTAACGGGCGTTAGTGTTTAAAATGCAGCATTTTTGATGGGCGTTTTATCTTTCCCCTTTTCCCAACCCTACGACTTCTCTCGGCCCTTCCTCCTGCGACACAGGCAATATATATGAGGGTTTTAACAGAACGATTACGCTTTAATCCGCGTATATGTTTTGGGTAAATCCTGATAGAATGCTCCCGTGAATGTAATAAGGCGGACGTACAGCAGTGATCAGGTTAAGGCTTCTACCACAACAGATACTATAATATTATACTAATACAGATAGACCACCTAGAACAAAATATGACACCGGCGTCAACTGAAATGCTACGGAAGCTTCTTTAGTTCAAGGCCATTATCGCTTGGTGCAGCACCATCGAAAAATTGCAAATACCAGGAGATGGCGCTAAGATATATAGGATTTATTCTAAGATTAGCGCCACCTAGAAGTATGTTAACTGAAACCATGGCGTTTAATCTTACTCCTCACGCATCTCTTTTTGAAGTAAAACTTCTTAGGGCACGGGGGTAAAATTTATTTAACCTCTCAACTGTGGGTTATTCATATATTTGCTTTTCAATTGCTACTAGCCGGGTGCTATCATGAGTGGCTAAGAAATGTAACGGAAATTGGAATCGGTGACGTCAGGGTCGGCTGAAGACTTTTAAAACCGCAACTATTTTCAATACCGTTTTTAACTAATCAGATAAGATAATAATACATTCGTACAATAAAGAATGTTAATTAGTGAGAGAAAAACCTGATGAAACGTTAACAAATAAAAATTATTTTAAGCATTCTTCCACGAGTTCTTGATTTCCGGTATGGCCAAGATGGCGCCGCCGCCGCCGCCGCCGCCGCTGGCTGGGACAAACAAAACCAACTAGCATGACTCAAACTACTTCGTTCAACCTCTTTGTTGGAACCGGAACTTATGTTTGACAGCTGTGCGATGCGATCCATACAGTTTGTAAGAAAAGAGTTTCATCAATGTCACACGGGTCGATATGGATTTCTAAAACAAGCAAAGCAATGCATACATTTGAGCGAGACGGCTTAAAGACGTGATGTCAGATGGTATATAATCTGAGCGAGATGCAAATAGTAGTGACACTATTGAATGAGTTAAGTAAATCACCACGAGCGCGACAAATTGTAGATAAGGAATGGTGGGAAATAAATGACATGACGTATTAAAAGTAAGTACAAGTATAAAATAATTTCAAATAATCGGACGTCTGAAACTTAAAAGTAACTTGAAGCAGAGATTGGATCTCAAAATTGGAAATTTAAATCTCTTTTAGTATAGGTAGGTATAGGTGTATAGTATAGGTAGCACTTAATGATCTAGCTACAGAAGTTTTACTTCTAACACGTGTACGGTGCTACACGCGTATTTTTTTACGAAGGGTTACTATAATTCTAATTTGTATGGGATGAGCACCCTGTGCTTTTACATACATGCATTCACGCTCACGCCTTTTATCGATCTTATTGATGGTCATTCTTCGGTCATGGTCATGGTTTTCATTTTTCTCCATTATTGAAAATCTTGTCAGATAACGTCAAACAAATAATCACGAAAAAAATATGGCTTGCAGTATCGGAACTAAACTTCGCACATAGATTACTGAAGAATTGCACTATCAAATGAGGTTAGACTAAATAACCGGTCAAGTGCGAGTCGGACTCGCGCACGAAGGGTTCCGTACCATTATCTATAAAAATGTATAGGAGCCCCCCCAAAATATTAATTTAATTTTAATTTAATTATTTATTTTTTAAGTAAATAATAAACTCAATATATTGTGAACATTTTAAGCGTCTACCTGCTACCATTATCAATATCGAGCAAAAATGAGCAAAAAAATCACGTTTGTTGTATGGGAGCCCCCCCTTAATATTAAATTTCTTTTGATTTTTAGTATTTGTTGTTATAGCAGCAACAGAAATACATCATCTGTGAAAATTTCAACTGTCTAGCTACCACGGTTCATGAGATATAGCCTGGTGACAGACAGACGGACGGACAGCGAAGTCTCAGTAATAGGGTCCCGTTGGGCACCCTTCGGGTACGGTACCCTAAAAATTGAAATGGGTCTTTCTATGTGACGCCACGAACTTTTTGATTCACCCTCGTATTATAATAATAATTGAAACAATCGCAACCGCTACACCAATAATGTGATTAGAAGCCGCTACGTCGTCAGTTTGCACAATAACTGTCTGATTGCGGCCTTCCACCAATATTGGCTTGTCGAATCCACCTGCAAATTGTCTGTTTATTGGTCGCTAATTCGCTCGTTAGTAGCCGCACAATTAGTAACGGAAGCGCCATTCATCTGTAAGTTAATGTAAAAGCCGATGAATTAGTGCAGGGCCCGTCACAAGCATACCACAAGCCTGGCACAAACTTGAATACGACGCATTTGGTATTCTACTAAATCTCACAAGCGCCAGCGAGACGCCGGCGGCGTTGGAACGGCGCCAGCGGACAGTAGAATACGAAGTAGGCTGGCGTCACGCCGGCGTCTCGCTGGCGCTTGTGAGATTTAGTAGAATACCAAATGCGTCGTATTCAAGTTTGTGCCAGGCTTGTGGTATGCTTGTGTACAGTAGAATTCGGGCCGGTTGTTTTAGGGGTGTCGGGCTGGTGGCTAACCCGACTGTCAGAAGTTATATAACAACATAATGATCAGACGACGACATATTAACATCATGACAAAACACCATTCTCCGCACCGGAATACTATCGCAGGAACCTACTCGGTTATGCGCTATGCCTGTAGAATCAGTTTACATCTGTTGTTTTATTAGTAGATTCATTACCTCATCCCCGCAACAAATGACAGACTTTCGGGGATTCAATTCGCAAGCCTGCTCCATGGTTAATTGCTCTGAGTTAGCGGCCTAATAGAGAACAACAGAGGCGTCTCATCGTGAGTGAAATAAATCAACGGATTTGTGTTTGTTGTGGTAAATAATATCTGATTGTTTTGTGTGGTCATGTACTACATACAACTCTTTCTACACTATATCATTATTCTTACTTACCGGAGTGGCACGGGCAGCGTTGCTCCTTTTGTCGCTATAGGAGCCTAGCCTATTGCCGCTCTTTGTCATCAAAGCACATACAGCCATCAGGGACAGTCCATCTTTCTTTTTATTCAAGAATCGGTTGAAGGAGCATTATCTCTCTCTATCATAAATATAGAAGGTATTTTAATATGTATTAGTTTATTTATGTTAGATTTATATATTTTTATTTTATTTAATATTCATGTACTTCTTTATGTAGTATATTCAGTTGATTAGTAATATTATGATTTATTTATGTTTTATTTTTAACCGACTTCCCAAAGGAGGAGGTTTACAATTCGTCCGTATGTTTTTTTTTTTTTTTTTTTTTTTTTTTTTTTTTTTTATGTCTACACCCCGATAGCGCCTAAACGGATGGACCGATTTGGAAAATTATTTTTTTGTTTGAAAGGGTTTACCTTCCCATTGGTCCCATTGACACCAGGTCAGGATCTGATGATGGGATCCTGGAGAAATCGAGGGAACTCTTCAAATATTATAGGCAGACCTATAGTGATTTTTGTGTTTTTCATAATAACTCGTGCAAATGCACATGGTAAGCATAATATTGTGATGCGGAACTGCTGATGAAGACCACATATGGCCACCAGATCTGCTCAATACTAGGTACAAATACAATGCATGGCTGACGGGCAGGCAACGTATAGCCTAAACCGGTGGACCTAGAGCCATGAAACTTTGTACAGGGGTTACTTAGTAGCGTGGGGTAGCACTGATATGGGATTTGACAAAATTAATTCCCCAAGGGGGGGGGGGGGGATAAGGGGTAACAGTTTTTATTAAACTCGATCTAATCAAATAGGGTTTGTGGAAGTCGGTTTTTTCTAAAGTTTACTTTTGGTTCAATTATTCTCTTACCTGAGCACATAGGCCTACCTGTTCTGTGTTTTATTTTTCTCTGTCCATCCTGGGTTTGCTGGAAGAGATCTCTCTTTAGAGATAAGCTTACCTTTGTAAATTACTTCTCTGTATTTTCTGTTTTTTGTCTTTTATGTGCAATAAATATATACGAATACATACAACTCTTTCTACACTATCATTATTCCTACTTACCGGACTGGCACGGGCAGCGTTGCTCCTTTTGTCGCTATAGGAGCCTAGCCTGTTGCCGCTCTTTGTCATCAAAGCACATACTTTACTCTATACTTTATTGCACAAAAACAGAATACAGACACTTAATAATGAAAAAAAAGGAAAAAAGGGCGAGCTTATCTCTAATAAGAGATCTCTTCCAGCAAACCTAGGCTGGACAGGATTAATTAACAAAAGATGGACCTACATATATATATGTGCACAACGATAAATATTAAATTAATAGACTACTTACTAATAAGTACATACATACATACATAAAAACCATACTTAATATTAAAATATATATTATATATACATATATAAAAAACATAAAAACTTAAATATATTAAGGTAAAGAAAGATAGTGTTCTTGTAAGCGATTTATAAAAATGTTGAGTGAAGGACTGTCCCTGATAGCACATAGCACATAGATAGCACATAGCGTCACGCCTTTTCCCATACGGGATGGCAGAGGCACAACTGTGCCCACTTTCAGCCAGTGATCCAACACTCCATTTTGCGTGACAGGGGACTAGCCCATCGCCGCAGCTACGGAGTAATGAAGGTTTCCTCACGATGTTTTCCATCACCGTTAGAACGTCCGTATAACGTACTTAAGATAAATGACTTATCTCATTGGGACAGGGTCAGCACCGGGATTGGAAACTGCATCTTTTGCGTGAGAGGCAAGCGTGAAACCCACTAGACCATGGAGCTTTTTCTTTCGTCGAAAGCACAGTTAAGCCTTTTATCTAGACGACTATACAACCGGCCGACTCATTAGTAAAATCTACAGCAGCGCGCAGCTTTTAACTGAAAATTAATATTCACAAAGTGTACAAGTTTAATAAACCGCGAGCTTTCGCCGAAGCCCCGGTTATAGCGTGTAAATATAAAAAGCTTGATTTAGATGAAGAGACGAAATTAGAACGAGCTTAAAACGGAAATGAGAACTTTTAAGCGGAATGCTGGTAGAGTCGGCGACACAGTAACTTTAGCGGGGAAAAATAAATAAAAAGCACAAAGAGACGTCAGTGGAAAAAGATGACAGATGTCAGTCTTAGTCTTGCTTATAAACATCGATTAATCAAAATAATCGAGAACATTTTTTGAATAGACAAAAAGTCTAAAATTCAAATTAAAGATATTATAGAATAAACAGAATATGGTTGAAAATTCAGAAAAATAATATCCTTAAATGGGGATAGCAGTGACGACGATGACAACTCTGACACTGAATAAACAATGTCGATTCTTCCCGATTGTTTTAGTAATATCGCTAGTGATTAAAAAGTGAATTTTAAGTAGTTTTTGGTTTCAGAGAAATCTAAGCAAACAAAAGACAAACTGCAAGCGTAAGGGTTGGTTCTCATTACGGCTGACAGCACTGCTGATTGCGCACACCTTTCTAAAGTTATTTCACGTAAAACTTAAATTATTCTCACAATCAAGTTATTATTCGCCTCATGTTTAATTTTCCTATAATTATGCCCGCCATTTTCCCATGTACGCCAACGACAGGGAGCACTAATCCAGTGGAGAGCGCATAGATACATTGTCCTTTGAAACACAACTCACCAATTTACGGGCGGCGGGGGACGAGGTAGGAGAGCTGTGATTGGTCAGCCGCTGCGAAACTGTCTGGCGGCCCCTCATCGTACATAGGTTGCGTATGCGAACGTTTGTCGAATACAACCAACGTTTGGCGAGCCGCATTCCCCCGCAGGCGCAGTCAATTGGATATATAGTCTCTGGCCAACGAAGATGCATCCTCGCGTTCGCGGCACAATAAAGCAGGGTCATAAAAGTCGCCAATAAGGTTCCTTCGGGCAATTCGCTTTTAACGGTTCCATTAATAATTTGCATTGTGCGGCCAAGTTATGGGCGGAAGCTGGTTCTGTTCATTCGCTCTTTTATTTATTCTGATGCGACGTATAAATAAAATAAGTATTCCGGTTTTTGTGCCAGAGGTTTTTAATGTGAAAAATATGACGTTATGTGGTTTTGAAGTTATTGTTCGATATCGATAAATATGGGACTATAAAGGTATGCATTAATTAATAGAAATAGAAATAGAAAAATAGAAATAGTTTCTACTTTAATCTACTTTAAATTTTAATCTACTTCTTCTTGTTTTGCTTGGAACGATTGACGCTTTAGCCTCATGGTACTATTATCTCTTCTGTGCTCATGGTTAGGATGTAATATGATTCATACGTAGCCAGGCTTTTAGGCTGATATTCGCTATCGGAAATACAAGTATATTGCCAGTTAGTCGTCTAAACAAACAATAATTTCTGAGATTCAGACTAGTATTCAATTGTTTGCTTATAAAATTAGGTTTACAAGTTTGTTTTTATCGGTTGTTGTTGTTGTCATTAAACGACCTGACCTGACGTGGACTGGCCTTACCTAACCTTACCTAAATCACAGAAGAGATAATAGTACTCCGTACAGAACGGCCACTCCCTTCCCCGCGCTGATTCAGATACCGCGCCCCACCCCTGGCGTCAAAAGATTGGTTAAAGGATCAATAGACAGGGCTGAACGCCGGACGTGTGACGACGCGTATACTATAATATCGCTGCATTTGCCGCGCCACCAGCCCTAGCAAAGTTTACGCACAGTCATTTGCACGTATACAAACATCATTTGGTTATGTAGTAGTAATAGGTGATTATTTTACGAGCGTTCTATGGAGTGTCCGAGGTGTGCCTAAATCTAACTGGGCTACAGCTTCATGGGCGGCTAATTACAATATTTTTCCATCTGACTAATTATTTCTCCCTATACGACGATGACTCACTCGTATATCTTGCACCGCAGCTAATGAACGAGCACCGGACATTCCCCGTAATGAGTCCTTCCGAATATTAACCGAGTTCTCTTTTTCTGGCTCCGGCGTGACAATGCTTTGTAGGGTTCTGTTAGAGAAACAAGGAACCCTTATAGTTTCTTTGCTTCTTTGCTCCATCCCTAAGCCCACAACTTCCGAACGGGTGATAGTATACAAAAATATTAATATTATATTGACCTTGACTAAGTAATATGTAGGATTTTATGGTCAATAAAAAATTTTGATCTTGAACTGGAACTTGTTTCGTCAAGTCTGTCTGTCTGTCTCCACAAACATTATTCTTTATTGTGCCCTGTGCAATTTTTCGTGAATACATAATATTAGATAGAAAATTTAGAGATCTGAATTAGAGTAATATAATAACCCTGAATTGTACTGTTTTCATGTGGCATTTGACAGCCAAGCAAAGAGGTTGTATTTAGTACCTGTCATGTGGATTACGAACACTGGCATAGGACAATAGTCCGAAAATGCTTAATTTACCAGCCATATCAAATTGTCGTCCACCTAGTTGTAAATGCACGCTTGGCTTTTGGTATTTTCATGTTGGCAGCCATGCGAGCTTTTTAATAACAGAATAATTAGGTTTGGAAGCGCCTTTTTGTAGTAGCAAATGCCCACTTCGGTTCATAATAATTTCATAATTTCTTTATTCCAGACAAAAAAATGTTAACAAAGTAACGATATGATATAAAGTATTGGCCTATATTGTTGTACCGATACCGACATTTTTTACCGATTTATATCTTTGCTTCGCTACGAAGCTTTGTAGTTTTTAAAGATATCTAGTTCGGCAGAGGGGTGAGCGGAAAGATAGCATCTCCATTCTAAAATTTCCATGAAATTCAATGATCATGAAACAATTGTCCGCTAAATTTTGAATTTGGAATCAGTGTTTCTGACGCAAACGCTGGCCGTCAAGTATATTTGGCGGAAGCGATAGAAATGTGTAAAGCCGGGGATACACATGCCTGTAAAACATTTGTATTTTTTTAACGGCATTATATTTGCCATGCCTAAAAAGGACATGGTGCAAAGTATAACATTGGCGCAAACTAAAATGCAAGCTAAAATGCATGCATGCCTGTAATATTTGCAGGTTTTCAGCGAAATCTCACTAGGGGGGAGGGGGGGAGGTCAAAAATCCCCGAAAATCCTTCACGTAATTAATGGACGCCCCCTAAGGGGTATATACCCCTTAACTGGTTCACCGGCACAGCTTATATATGTATAACAATAGTTCGCCATTGTTCGGTCGTTCGAGCGGTGTCTTCTGCGAGGGAAGGGGTTAAAATCAAACGTCGCTGTGTAATTCAATCCAATTTATTTATTTTAAATTGTAACCTTACAGATAAACCATCGCATTACGCAGACATGCAGTTAGCGTATAACACATGCAAAAAGCATGCAAAATCGCAGACAAAAAGCATGTGTATTCCCAGCTTAAATTTAACCGCATTATCGGTTCGGTTTCACTGCAACAGAATTGATTGCAGATTAACAGTGGATTTTCAATGTTATGTAATTCATAATTCATAATTTCTTTATTGGACACAAAAAAAGTTAACAAAGCACGGTAGGTAATATAAAGTGTACAATGGCGAGCTTATCTCTAAAAAGATATCTCTTCCAGCAAACCAGGTTTCGATGAGAGAGGTTGATAGCTGAGCGGGGGTAGACCCATGTGTACAACAATAAATTTAAAAGGTTGCATACTTAAATATACATATACATATAATATGCATTCGAAACTTTACTTATATCCTAAACATAAAGACTAAAATAATAGTTATTCTTCATGATGTGTCAAAAAGTTTTTTTTTAATCCAACCGCACCAGAAGTACGGTTACCTTTTCACCAACGTTGCTGAACTGAAACAAGCCCCTGACATTACTCAACCTTTTTGCGTTTAAAACATTCCCCAGAAAACTACAAAACGCCACACCACGCTCCATCAACCCTATTCAAATAGGGAGCAAGGCCGGCTTCCACTCCGGCGCACACTGGTACCAATATGAAAGAAACTGAGAATAGGGTCGAAAGTTGGAGGAATGCCCCCAAAATTTTTATGTAGATAGTTCATTTGATTTCAAACAACATTTTCAAATACCATTTTTTGATAAAATAATTCCTTTGCACTTAAAAAAAATACTGAAGTTTTTTTTGTATGGAGAAAAATTGTTTTTTGATGTACATTTTCACAAAACCAAAAGTGTAAAGATGAGACCCCATACATATTGTAGAGGACATGTACCTCGATGTTTTCTCCAAAGTAACTATGTGCGTATCGGTGCGTCCACGGGAGCCAGAGGCCCCTAAAGGTTGTAACTTTGACATAGCTATATTGTTTAAATTTATTGCATTTATCTCTCAAAATTGAAGTTAAATAGAGTAACAAGACTTATTATAATATTACAAATGGTCAAAAGCCATCAAAGATTACGAAATCGGACTTAAGTTATTTTTCTTTAATTCCTAAGTAAAAGGCATTTGCTATGCCTACTTGTATACTAAACTTTAATGGAAGTACTTTTAGAATGCCCACACACCTATTTTACACTAATTCCGCATGTACAGTCAGTGGATGAAACCTGCTATAACTATGACTCATGCGTACCTCACAGAGTTCCACGAATACCCTGCGTAACAACAAGGGTACTGTTGTTGTTGCACAGAATAATTGTTCAATTGCACGTGGTATTTTTTAAATCAATTACTTTGAATTATGACTATGTTCCGTAAGTAAGTAAGTAAGTATGTACTTATGTATTTAGCAAAATAAAACAGATAATATTTTAACTGAAGGTCTACTTCTTTTTTCAATTCAATCCATATAATTTACATTAGCAAAAATTCATTAATTTACATTTACAAATAAGACATCTTAGACAGGCTCTATAATGCTTATTAATAATAATGGAAAAATTAAGCATACCTATATAACTATCATGTCACATCAGTCTAAAATTAAGATAAGAAAAGTATTTCACAACAAAACAGCTCATAATACTAAATAAAGTCAAATTGCACACATGTCTACTATATAGCCAGTGGATGAAACCTATGACTCATGCGTAACTTTCGTTGTTGCCATTGTTATCCATACTATTGTTAAGTTTTTGTCCTTGTCTAACCTCTTGCTTTTGCAGAGGTTGCACAATACAACCCCCAATTAGGGCTATATAAACAAGCAGGTTACCGGTAAAGATTAGTCGTAAGTGCGCTATTGGCGAAAGTATTACTGTGATTTGCTGTTATAATGTCGGGTTTCGTTACTACGCATGAGTCATAGTTATAGCAGGTTTCATCCACTGACTGTACATGCGGAATTAGTGTAAAATAGGTGTGTGGGCATTCTAAAAGTACTTCCATTAAAGTTTAGTATACAAGTAGGCATAGCAAATGCCTTTTACTTAGGAATTAAAGAAAAATAACTTAAGTCCGATTTCGTAATCTTTGATGGCCTTTGACCATTTGTAATATTATAATAAGTCTTTTTATTCTATTTAACTTTAATTTTGAGAGATAAATGCAATAAATTTAAACAATATAGCTATGTCAAAGTTACAACCTTTAGGGGCCTCTGGCTCCCGTGGACGCACCGATACGCACATAGTTACTTTGGAGAAAACATCGAAGTACATGTCCTCTACAATATGTATGGGGTCTCATCTTTACACTTTTGGTTTTGTGAAAATGTACATCAAAAAACAATTTTTCTCCATACAAAAAAAACTTCAGTATTTTTTTTAAGTGCAAAGGAGTTATTTTATCAAAAAATGGTATTTGAAAATGTTGTTTGAAATCAAATGAACTATCTATATAAAAAATTTGGGGGCAGTCCTCCAACTTTCGACCCTATTCTCAGTTTCTTTCATATTGGTACCAGTGTGCGGCGGCTAATCTAGCCAAAAGTTGATTAAATTCAACAATAATACAACTGGGAGGCTGTTGTCAGAACAAAATGCCTGCCAACTGAGCGGGTTCGGCAATGTGAACCAGCCTGAATCCACAGGTTTTATTATTACTAGATAGAATTTGGCTCCCAGTATAGGCATTCCGTATAATAGTTATTATGTCGTGTGTAAACGGGCTTCCGTGTCACAAACGAGTTCTAGACTTCGAGGTGATTTGAAACGATGAAAAAAATATAAATTAATATTTAGCCCTTTCAGTCGAGAGATTGTCATTCTCCTGGCCGAGAAGAAAAAAAATGACATTAAAATTAGGGGAAATTAAGTTCTCATCCCCTTGCAATAGACATTAATTGACGTCTTGGTAGTCACTGTCAAAGTCAAACACTATTTTGTGTTTCTGTGAGCAGTAGAGGCAATTATTTTCTTCACTTGACCTTTTTTAGGCAAAAACGCCATAACTATTCTTGAGAAGCATCATTAACTGTAGAACTATGCTGAATGCAAGCAGAACCCACTTTTTATTTGATTTGCTGCAAAATTATCTGCTACCGGAAGTTGGCAGATCATTTTGACATGTGACTTTTTTGGGTAACTAAGTCAAAACTATTCTTAAAAAGTATCAAGAACTCCAGAACTATGCTGCATGCGAGCAGAATTCTAATTTATTTTTGATCTGCTGGACAATGATCTGCTAAGTTCACTAACATGTTAAGCTGTAGGTTCCAGCTGCTATCGTTTTTCGGTGGTAGTGTGGTAAAGCTGTGTTAGAGGCCTTATTAAGGCATGTTGATAACTTCTGACTGTCGGGTTGGCCACTAGCCCGACACCCCTCCACCAACCCGCACTGAGCCAGCGTGCTGGAGTATGGCTCAATGCGAGTGTTTTATTCTACGGATAGGCAAAACTCCATACAGCCAAAATCATTTTTAATTCTTCTTTAATAAGATCCCTCCCTTTCTATACCGCTTCACATCTATGGCAAAGCATTGTTAACTGTTGTCCAAACCGCGCCGCAGGAATGTCTTTGTTAAAACAAAGGTTATTTTCTCCTTGACTTGTCAGGGAGCAAAGTCGTTGTAATATCTCGGACCATGTACTTGGTAAATATTATTAAATAGTATGGAATGTGTACATGAAACCTTTAGGTGTATTAAAATACTTATAATATAAGGATGAAGTCGGCGCCTTATCTATGACTATGGGACACACATCGTAACATTTTACATTATTTTATTTTATATGCATAGGGGTGTGTGATATTTTTTGTCTTTGTTTTGTTTTGTGCAAGATATTTTAAACTATTACAAACTATTTTGAGATATCATTACAGGCAGGCATGATTATAATGCGCCCTCTATTTCAATTATCTATTTCGACCCGTGATAGAAGAAAATTAAAATATTTCCCTTTACATACGTATTATTATATTATCTGTGCGTAAACTTGAAAAGTATCGATAGTTTGGGCTCTTTTTCTGTGCTTTAAATTAGAGTGCGAATGAACATCATGAATTATTGACAGAATGTTTTCATTTTATTTCAGATAAACATTTATGTATTTTATTTTATCTATCCAATTCGAAGGTTGATACTCTCTCAACTGGTTATTATTCTAGTTGTTATTTGATATTTTGTACTTGCCCCTGAAATTCTAGTATCGCAGATTTCTGCTTAACCCTTTAGCCACAATAGTTCGATACTTAGAACTGTAGCCCACATTCAAACTTAACATTCATTGTCCATAAAACCCTCCTAAAGACCGTTTTCCGTTTTTCGCAGCGGATCTGAACTGAAACACCCGTTAAACCGCCCTGGAAATACAATGTGACTACAGTATTTTTTGTCTTATCACAAGAATAGTTATTTAGAAAGGACATTGAAAATGTTTAACCGGAGTAATTCCTCGACCCCCGTGTAGTTGATAGACCGTATTTGGGCGCCACTTGCTGTGTGACGCTTTGGTGTTGATGCAAAATGGCGCAATGGTGGTTTGCTGTGGAACGTGCAATAAACGAATATGAATATGAATATGAACCCAAATACGGTCGCTCAACACTACGAGTACATGCTTTTTGGGACCCCAGACTGCGCTAAAATTGCGTTTTCTTCTGTTTATAGCGAGATAATGGACTCCCATCCCAATTCAACCCTTAGAGGAGAACAGTATAGCCCAATCACGAACAAGGATTCGATAGAAAACTATCGAAAAGCCAAATGTCAGTAATTCTTGTTCTTTATGACATAAAATATAATTTCCTGCGTTCTCGAAAACGTTTTACGATCTCGAAAAAGTTCGTGATGGAGGCTCAAGCGTCAAGCTCATACGAAAGCGTTTTTATCTAAACTGAAACGGAGACCCTCGCACACCTTCGGCTCGCTCGGTCAAAAGCAATACCACCAGCAAAAATTTAGCGTATTGGCTGTAATCTCCCGATACTCACATCTTGTTTAGGTGTTTCGTCACATCACAAGGGGTAAAAATAACTTTTATGCCAACGGCTGCGACCGGGGCGACAATATTTATAAGGATTTTACGACACTGCGGGTTAAGACATAAAGATTAGGTGTGTGGGGTCTTAACTTTTTTTGACTGAATGTCACCGAGTTAGGGTAAGGTGCGGCGATTTATTTCGGTCCTTTAATACAGTGATGACCTCTTGGGAGTACGCTCATTATACGGACAAGAGGTCGTGGCGGGGAATAAATAACAGTGATAAATTGCGGATTTGAACATTATATTTGGTTACTTTATTCTGAGTGTAACGTAAAGGTGTGTCTGTAAAGTAGTTAATGTTTATTTGAGACACAATTTTGAATACCATTCACGATTTAATGATTGTATACTCTGACTCTGATTTCTAATTCAGTGGCAAAACAATTACCAAATATGCGTCAATGCGAAAGTAACACGGTCATTGTCAATTCGACATGCGCTTTCCAACGATTTTTTTTGGCTTGCTTTGACATTTTAAGTTGCGTAGAACTGGCGCCTCCCTCGAAACCATCAAGGAACATAATATGAAGGATTAACCGTGAAATATGATCATTAATTCCACAAAACAATGTGATTTATCGATACCATTTCATAATTCATAATTTCTTTATTACCAACAATTAATTGCAATGACAAAAAGTAAATAAAAAGAGGGTACAAGTGCGAGCTTATATCTAAAAAGAGATCTCTTCCAGCAAACCAAGTTCCGATGAGAGAGTTTGATATATCAGCAAGGGTAGACCTTCATTCTGATGTAAGTTAACGCAGGCAAATCATACAATTTCTATCCAGTAAACTACCAGTAAAATACATTTATAAAGTGCCTCTTTTATCAAAATAGTAATCTACTATTAGACAAAAAATTTTTTTTTGTATGGCATAGTTTACATTTTTGGCACTGAATTAGAAATCAGAGTTAGCTATGGTTTTTATTGATTAATAAAAAATACTCATTTGGCACTGTTTTACAGCAAGCAAGCAAGATGAACGCAACAGTCATGTTGCAGTGCGAGCTTTTATTAACTTTATTCTATCAAAGCTGCGCCTTTCAACGATCTCAAATCGAGGTGCTAGTTTCCCCGATAGCCCTAATGTGAGCAATCACTCAACAAATGAGCTTTGTCACTAATAGGGTAGCTGTGTCAATATCGGCCAGTGATGGATTGCACAGACACATTGTGCGTGATTGATGCCTGACGAAGCATATTGCGGTGGAATTCAGATGTTCTGCTTTTGAATCGATTCGGGTATTATGACCCCTGGCAGGATAATTGATTGTTTGAGACAAGCGAGTCTTTGTATTGTTTCTGTATTCATTTGTGTGGATTTCATTGATAGGTCAACTTTACTTTTCCAAAAGATCTTTTGTTCTAATTTTTCATAGGTTTTGAACTTTGTGCTGAGTCCTAAGTGGTGGATTGGCCCAAATAGAAGTGTTATATGAATTTTAAAAGAAAAATAAACATTTTTTTCCATACGCCCAACGGTTTGGACAGTTGCGTCCAAGTGTCAATGAAATAGGTAGGGTACTTAAAAATACGCACTTAATATTATTATTTATTATTATCTTAGAGACCAAGGAAGGACCTTTATAACTAGATTTACCTGGCGGCCCGTCATCTTACATAGGTTGCGTATGCAAACGTTTGTTGAATACAACAAACGTTTGGCGAGCCGCATTCCCCCGCAGGCGCCGTCAATTGGATATATAGTCTCTGGGTTAATCTAACGAGATGGATTCTAACTCAACACAGACCTCGCTGTTCAAATTATGTGTCCTTCTGTCACAGTGGTCCAACGTAGAGAAGAGGTAAAAAAATTACCTCTTCTAAGTATATTTGGAAATATCTACAGAAAATAAATTAATTTTGACTTTGACTTTGACGTGAAAAGCATGCCCGGTGTCTTTTCATCTCTTTATACTTTATACTTTATTGCACAAAAACAGAATACAGATACTTAATAATAAAAAAAAAAACATGTACAAAGGCGAGCTTATCTCTAATAAGAGATCTCTTCCAGCAAACCTAGATGGACAGGATTAATTAACAAAAGATCTTATCTCCTACTTCCATTTAATTATAGATTATGCCTCAAGTGCGCTCTTGATTGCCCTAACGACGCATGCCCTTTGATGAGGCTTTAGGGTCCCGTTAGGCACCCTTCGGGAACAAAACCCTCAAAAGGCAATGAGTGGACAAACCCATTGCATGCTACAAATACGTCACTTCAAACCACTCGCGTCTTGTATCACTTTTGACGGCGACTCAAAGGTCGTCAATAAGTGGAGCGTCGAGACCCTTCAACCTTTGCGTCTGAAGGCAAGAGTATTCAGGACTGATGTTTGCCGAACTGCTAAGCACACTCGCCGAGCAAATATCTTCGAGCAACAAGTGAGCGAGCAGAGTTTAGCCGGCGAACATGGCTAAACCTTTGGTGAAGGGATTTCTGAACTGGAGAAGACGTTGCATCTACCTATCGTCGAATATTCTATGGAATTCTTAAGACTCTAGTGTACTAACTACTCGTACTACGTCTTTACTCATCCGCGGTGGCAGAGGTTATGCTTAATTTAAGATAGACATTCAATAATAAAATATGGCGTATTTGAATTTAGTTTAGTTGCATGTGCCACCTCTGGAATCGGTTGACTGTCTAGCTTTAAGCAATAAGCTTCAGCTTTCCTATTCTGTCACGTGTGAGGTGTAACATTAATTCGAGTAGCGATACAGCGAGGTAATGGTGCCAGCATGTTGGGCACCCCGCCACTCGACGGCGGCGGTGACCTTAAGGATATTTTTTATTTAATTTAATTGTTTTTTAGTAGTAAGTTAATCGTATAAAATAAAAAATAAAATAAAATTCGAGTATGTGTGTGATCTTTGAGGTTCCTATTGATATACCTCTGTTATTATCGTTATATATACTAACTAAATAGTTCACAGGCACATTCATTGCTTCTGGCCCCACACTAGGACACTAACTGTGTCATGCGTACCCTGTGATTTAACACACATAAACATATAAAACTTGTTTTTTTTTCCCACACTCCCAGGAACTATTACTAAGTAAGTTTCTTGCAAACTGCAGACTTCTCTCACCATGATAGAACTATAGTAGCTTGCGCTATGCCCACAATGTACGTACAACTACATCTTCGTCTTTCATTGCGTAAAGGGCATGCCAAATATGCGCTTGCGACATGAGATAACATGGGAACCTAGGGTAGGTGGCTCAGGAGTGAAACAGCATAACGATGTAATGTCGTATATTTCGTAATTGAGAGAACTTAAACTAAGTTACACAGCTATTTATAGTAACCTAAATGCTTACTTAACATATTGTACCTATGTGCGTCACAATATAGTGTTTGAGAGTGTGAGTGTAATTCATACATTACACCTCCCCCGAAAGTTAAGGGTTCACCTCACTTTTAAAAAAAAAAAATGTGTCGCACATAAGTTTACACATTTTTTATGAAATAATATAAAAAAAACACTTAAGGTAATTAACAATTACATACGAATAATTAGTTAAATAATTTTGTATTATTTTGAGAGTGTGAGTGTAATTCATACATTACAGACATAAAAATAAATCGGTTAAAACACCAACGTTCAAGAAAAGGTATCTTGTATTCAACTAAAATTTTATTATTTCGTTGTTTTTGTAGCGGCAACAGACATACAATAATACACTTTCTGTGAACATTCTAACTTTCTACCTATTACGGTTCGTGAGAGCCCGCTGACGGACATAGAGACAGACAGTCGCACATATGTATGGACGGAAAGTGGAGGCTTAGTAATAGGATCCCGTTTGGCACCCTTCGTAAGAAACCCTAAAAATGCCACTGTGAACTTAGTTTATCAATTGACGCTCGTGACTTCTCCAGGCAACACCTTAAAGTTATCCCCAAATCGCTCCAAAGCCTCCGTAAAGACGAAGTTGAGTCTGGAAAAGTCAGCTATGAATATTTTTCGCCAATTCATGCGCCCTAAGTGCCGTTGCCCATTTCGGGATTGCAACTTTTCTACTAAAGGGTTAAAACTTGTGACTCTGAGTTTTGTAATGTACGACTTCTGGCGATGTCTCTCTATCTAAGTGCGTATACACGTAGAACGCTGGCTACCAGCGCCGACTGCCAGCGCTTATCGGCGCCGCCCGCCGGTCTGCGCAGTGGTGGTGGTAATGGCACTATTATAGTGCCATTACCACCCCGTATGAGAAAAGGCGTGACGCTATGTTTTCGTTGCGTTGTTGTCCGATAAATTAATACCAACTCGCCTTTATTTTTTTCATCGTTCGAGTAGGTCATGAACTCAAATGCACTCTGGACTATGCTTAATCATCCAAAATAAATAAAGACCTAACAATTACATATCAAAGCTAAATTACTAACCAATACAATACCAGTCGTTAACTGTTTGCCCTAGAATTATTGGATAGGTCAGGTGAACGGCCGGCCGAAGCTGGTTTTCAATGAGAATCAGTAAAGTTATAGCAAATTCATTGGAACTGGCCCTTTAGTTATTTTTTATTACATAAGAATGACATTACAGTTTGAATTATCCAAATCGGACCATTACTTACGAAGATATTAATTAATAAACATTATGCGTTCCTTCCACTAAAAGGCAGAGTGCCCGGGACCGTGTGACGTCACTGAGACGATTGAGCGCGGTCGGCAGTACTCGGTAGTTGGCCGCGGCCGGCACTCATTCACTCGTTCACGATTCGACGGGCGGCGACGTGGTAGTTACTCTTTATTTGTAGGCAATTTATTTAAATAACGTGTTGTTGTAACTCTACACTTATTTAATATGAGTACTAATAAAATAGAAGCTGGTTTTGTGCAAGATCAATCAGATAACCTACCAAAAGTGGATTACCAGTTTAAGCTTTCCTCCGACCAACTTAAACTTAACGAAATTTTCCATATCTTCTTCCACCTGAAATATAAAAATATTAGTATATTAAATTTATTTGCTTCGACCAATAAGGAATAGCTTAGGCAAATACACAAATAAATGCACCACTGTTGTATAGATGATTAAAATATTTATCATTCACTCTTTGCTCTATACCCGAGTAGGTACGTCCCTGTGTCATTGTTTTGAGACGATATAACTTTAGCATTAAAAACCCCCGCATAAAACCAGACTTCCAGTTTCATCACCAAGTTTCATCATCGGGTGTCATTAAAAGGTATCATCACAACGAATCGAATGAGCCTAAGCTCGATGGGTATACCAGTAAGCATCCCAGGGTTCCAGCTCCCACCTTCGAGCTTCGCACTCCATCCTCAGGTCAGCTCGATAGTACCATATTCTCAAAGGTCTTGTCACTACGAGTCTAATGAGCCCAAACTCGATGGGTTTCCTAGTAAGCATCCCAGGGTTCCAACTCCCACTTTCAATCTTCGCACTCCATCATCAGATCAGCTTGATGGTACCTACCATATTCCCAAAGGTCTTATCACAACGAACCTAATGAGCTCAAATTCGACGGTTTACTAGTAAGCATCATAGGGTTCTCGCTTCCACCTTCGAAATCCATCATCAGACCAGCTCGATGGTACCATAACAACATGCTTCAAGAAATCTACACTCGAATAAAAAAACAACACTCAAATCGGTTCACCCGTTTACGCTCCGCGAGCTGAGAGACAGACACACAGACAGACAGACAGACTCACACATCAAACTCCAATACCACCCCTTTTGCCTTCATTGGGCGGGGGTTAAAAATATAAACGGCCGTATGTACTAGGTTTATGCACAAAACTCAGAAAAAGTAAGTAGACTACACGCCCCGCGCACACACATACTCCCACAGCTACAATACCTACACAACACATGCACTTTTGTCGCACACACACACACACACCGCGACAATACCGACACAACACATATGCACTTTTGTCGGCCGGCACGAGTGGGAAGCACAGTTGTGCCTCTGCCACCCCGTATGGGAAAAGGCGTGACGCTATGTTATGTTATACAGCCGAATGGACCGAAAAGAGAATAGGTACTATAGTATTAAGTACAATACACGTAATAGGTATATCAACTCATTTTCATAAATCATACAGCTAAAGGTATAGTTATACCTATTTATTTATTGGTATTGTATTATGTGGGTAATACTTACATTGAAATGATCTTCACAGCAATGTCTTGTAGCCTGGGTAGAGCATGGAGTTTTATCATCTCTTTTTGCGATGGAATACCATTTTTTGCGAAGTTTCGGGTCTCTCGGCACGTTAAAAAATAGTTTTTCTGGCGTTTTAAAAGTAGTATTTGTACATTTCGGCACTATACAATATTTATACATTCTTAAATAGTTGAATTAGACACTAATTGGACACTTTATTTGTTTAAAAATCACAATTATCCACACAAAACACTGCGCGCTATACTGCTACCAACGGCTGAGTGGCGGCGACCGTCGCTGTGACGTCACAGGCAATCGCGCCACCCGGTCAGTGAATTTTGCTAGAAATTTGGCTCTAACTTCGTCAATTTTTGTTGTAGAATAATAATTTTTGCACTGTATATTAAGGATTTCTTAGCTCTATAAATCTGCATTTTTAACTAAAAACGTTACGGATCGTCATTATATTTCACTGAACAGAAGGCCGATCATTCTTTATCAATGGAACGCCATTGCTTTTGATTCTGTGATGAACTTTTTAATGTTAACTCTTTATTAAATTAAGGGGATTATAGTGAGAACAATCTAAGTAAATGCACGAGCTTTTAGATCATGAATTGTACACCATTGTGAATAATAATTACCAAGCAAAGTCTCCCCATTTTCCCGTCGTCGGTCGCTTAGAATGGCAGTCAACGCCTTAATCATCTGCGTAACTATACCTGAACACACCTCATAGTAATCACGAGGCTATTCTATATAAATCGTTAATCATCCTTAGATGTACCTAACACTAAAAGGGATCGTTACAGCCCACCTATTTTAGGCGTAATTGTATGATTCGGTAGTAATGATGATTAGCCCTGAACACAAAGAGCTATACGACATTTTAGGAAGGTAATGGTTATGTCAGTGTTATTAGGGTTCCGTACCCGAAGGGTGCCAAACGGGACCCTATTACTGAGACTTCGCTGTCCGTCTGTCCGTCCGTCCGTCCGTCTGTCACCAGGCTGTATCTCATGAACCGTGATAGCTAGACAGTTGAAATTTTGACAGATGATGTATTTCTGTTGCCGCTATAACAAAAAATACTAAAAATCAAAAGAAATTTAATATTAAGGGGGGCTCCCATACAACAAACGTGATTTTTTTGCTCATTTTTGCTCGATATTGATAATGGTAGCAGTTAGACGCTTAAAATGTTCACAATATATTGAGTATATTATTTACTTAAAAAATAAATAATTAAATTAAAATTAAATTAATATTTAGGGGGGGCTCCCATACATTTTTTTTGCGGGTTTTTTATAGATAATGGCACGGAACCCTTCGTGCGCGAGTCCGACTCGCACTTCGCCGGTTATTATGTATTGATCACAACATTTATGTAATTGTGTCACACTTTCACACTACGGGTGTTTACGTTTCTCTCTATTCGCGTTTAGCAAGCAACTTAATTTTGACACTTATGTATGAGTATTCTTTTATTTTTTTCATGATAACGGTTACACTGTACATTGTTATACAGGTTTAGTCAGTTATTCCAATACTCCATTTTGGGTGCCAGTTGTTTGTTTTATTGTTTTTCAGAATTCATTTATTAACTTGAAATAATTACAAACAATTAAGGTAACTAGACTAAGCAATTTTACAGCTAGTTATTCGTTAACAATAATGAACGATGATATTTTTACCAGACTAAACGTCGTCAAAAAAATATTACTTAATTAATGGTAATTATTTGATCTGGGATGGAATATTTATGATAACCTAAAAAAACTATGCCTAAATTGTATAGGACAATTGTAATTTGTCACATTTATTACAGGAGGGTAATCTTAAAAAATTACATATCAACTAAACTATACTAAAACCTAGCAACGTAAACCTAGACGTACATTTTACGAGTGGGTACTATCCACATTGTCTCACTGTCTAAATAAAATGTGTAAATTGCAAGGAAGCAAGAAGTGGCAATGAAGATCACTGTCACTACTAAAGTTGTTTTGCTGCTAAACATTTTATCTAATGCGAGTCTAGCGTATTAGATAAAATGTTTTTGTCAGTTTTTGATCAATTCAATCGGTGTGTTTTTTTTTATTCTTTGTATCTTAAGTAACATATATGATTTCATAAAAAGTACTCTTAAACCACTGAGGTTTGTCTGAGCACAGAACATTTGTAGTTGTCAGTGCGCACTTTACATAGATAAATTACACTACTGCACTTAACTAACCTAACACTGCAAATTTATTATTCTAGGTAGGTAGTGTAGTAGGTGTGCCAGTGGCTAGCCCCTCGCAGCAGCAAATGGGGCTCCACTGTGCCTGTGCCACCCCGTATACGAAATGGCGTGACACGACAATTGCACTATAATCGCCTCAATAAGATTTCTAACCCTCTTCATACCTCTACGTCTAAATTATTTAGGCAAGATCTGATAAACAACGCACTCCTGAATACCCATTTACCGATATAATGGGGCCCCTTTGTAGCGCAGTATAGGCTATTTTGGGGCCATTGAAAATGGTAATTACTCCGGGGAATATATTACCAGTGGTATTTAGTTTTCGGTTCGTATTAATCTTGCGACCAGTTAACTATGATTATAGATTTCGGGTATTATTTTGGCGAGTTAAACCGCACCTATCTGCATTTACGAAATAAATTGGTTTTATTTTAATGGTTTGGTTTAATCATGTTGTCCATTTCAGCAGAAAATTATTTACATTTGAATATAATGAGGGTTTTTATTTACCTGGCTAAAGTTATTGTTTCCATTACTTATGGGGTTGTTTGGTTTTATACTTTTAATAGGTAAAGGTGGCACAGTTTCGTCAACGTTTAGACACAGACAGACGGATATCAGAGGCTTAGAAATAGGGTTACGTAAGAACACTCCGGGTACGGAACCGTATAAAATGATAAAATCTAAGTAGGTAATTCAGAATCTACACTGGGCCAAATGAATAAAACATTTAGTCTGTAAAAACATAACATACATAGGCATAGGTCAACCACATAACCTTCCCCTTGGCATCGCTAGTCGGGTAGTAAAATTATCTCTATAAAAGAATCTCTTTTGTCTTCCCCCTTTTTAGATCTACTTTTAGGTGTGTGGTATACTTCATTCCGAATTCAAGGTATCTGTGATAGAGATTCTGTTTTCAAACTCGTTTTTAATCAGACAGTTTGAGCTTAGTTTAGCTGTGACTGTGAAGCCTCTGTAATCGGTCTCCGTCCCTACAGGCTTTCAGAAATACTGCTTTCCCTAATTCAAGATTAAGGCACGAAACAAACCAAAGTGAATGCGTAATTTGGTTACGTTTCTGGCTTGATGAGGCTTCTGTTCATCTTATATTTATTTATGGTAAAACATTCAATGAATCGCTCTGAATTTTTGAGGTGTTTGTCTTTTCGCTTGACAGGGTAATATTGAAATTAAAGGGAAGTGGTTTTGGTTTTGAACCGAATAGGCTTGTGGCCTGTCAAGACAAAATAGATACTTTTTATGAACTGTCAAAACGAAACCTTTGTTCCTGAGTTCTATGAAATAGCAACAGAATGACGTCATGTAAAAGTGCCATCAAATGCTGTCTTTTTTTGCACATAATTGACTTTATAAAATATACCTGCTGAAAATATACAATTCTGAGAATGTCAAGCCATTTTGTACACAATGCTTCAACTTAAGACTTGTTGCTAGATTTATTGGATTACCTTGGCCACAAGCCTATTGTGTTTATTTGTTATTTGCCCGTGTAAACGATTACCAAAATGCAACTATTTTACTAACCAAAAAAAATCGAAATGACTGCCAAATTTATAAATGTTCACCAAATTGTGTTTCATGAAATAGTGTAGAAATAAAGCTATTTTTCCTTTTTTTCTATTCCTCAAAAATATATAAAAGTGACCTAAAGCAACCAATTCGGTTTTGTGAAACTACATGGGGTCGCTTCGCTCAGCTGTAATTATTGTGATGAGTTTATGTTTATTTTTAAAGCATTGTTTTAGGCACATCGGTATAAAGTGCATTTTGTTTATATGGACTTCATATATTTTACTTGGTACTTGTCTTAGGTTTTTTTAAATATAAACAAGAGCCAGGACCCAGGAAAACCAAGTCGGTTTGTTTGTTTGTTTTCTTCAAATCTTAACGTTGCGCGTGAATGACATTAGCGCATTGCATGTTGTCTAGGGGGGCAGAAAAAGTGACGTCACACACATAGCTATAATATATTATAACGGACAATTAAAAATTTTAACGGATTCTTAAACAGTCTACTGTCTTTGGCTAGGGAAAGAACAGCGCAATTTAAGCAGCACTTTAGACTTTATGTTACCAGTATTCTGTAGATAGATACGGATCTCGTTTGCATACTCCCTATCCAATACTACCCAATCCATTAGAATAAAGTCTTAGAGCTAAGAGTTAGCTAGAACTCAAAGCGAAACCAAAGGACCATAGATCCTGTGTAGAGTTGCTTAGTTAATGTTTAAATACAGTATTACTATTGGATCCAATGCAGTAATGTTTGTGTAAGTGCTGCAAATGTTTGTATGCTGTAAACTGACAAAGGCTAGTCCAGGCAACCTTCGGCCGACTCTGACAAAATCTACTGACTTTGACAAAAAACTTAGACCGGTTTCAGCTTGATGTGACAGACTTATATGGCATCGAATGAAAGTTGAAGATTTCAAAACTCCGAATTACGAATGAATGAAGTCTGTATAAGTGATTACAACAAAATGACATTGACTTTAATGGTATCATAGTAATATTGGATAATTTTGTCTTTATTCAGCTAAATTGTACTTTTGCCACCCCGTTTGGTAAATATAAATACAAGCACGCGTTGCATGCAATCCGGCCCCACACTAAGATACTCTATGCAGTAGAAAAAATCGGTTAACCGGTTGACTCGAACCATTTTTTTTTATTTTTTTTGTAAAAAAAAAATACATTAAAATTAGTTTGACAGTGGGTACCAACGTCAAAAATTAGACATTCATTGACGTCTTGGTCCCCACTGTCAAAATAATTTTAATGTTTTTTTGTTTTTTTTTTATAATTTTAATGTCAATATTGTTCCAAGGACTCTTTTGTCCTTACGCTACCGTGGGTGTGTGCGGGTCGGTATCGCACACGAAGGGTACCGTACCATCGTACAACAAATCAAAAGCACTCAAAACAATAAAAAAATAAACAAAAAGAAAATTTAAAAAGTTTATGCCTTCACGAGATTTGAACCGACGACCTCCGGATTGAGAGTCTACACTACATCATACCGGCTAACCACAACCATGTGGGTTGACGCGAAATATGCTATCATATTCAAATGTGTAGTATATGTGTCTATGACATGGTTGCTATGACAATAAATAAACAGTTTCAGTCAAGATCTCCATTTTGAAATGCGTAAGTGTATCTAAACACGTCTCTTGTATCGGGGCCCCCTTTAATTTGCAATATCTCTCGTATTTCAGTATTTGTGGTTGGTGCGGCAACAGATATACACTTTCTGTGAAAATTTCAGCTTTCTAGCTATTACGGTTCGTGCAGACGGACCCGGTGACAGACAGGACGGACGGACGGACGGACGGACGGACGGACAGACGGACAGTGAAGTCTCAGTAATAGGGTCCCGTTTGGCACCCTTCGGGTACGGTACCCTAAAAAGCAAAAGTCAGTTATAATTTTTACAGTGCCACCAACTTAGCTGTTCAGTTGATAGCGGTCGCTAGTGTCATAGTAGTCTTCATAATAGCGGACCTAGTATAGTATGTATTCTCTTTGATGGCGGATGACAAGTCCGTAGTACTTGTCCATAATTTTTCCCACCTGAACAGCTAAGTTTGTGGCTCTGTAAGTGTGAAGTTAAAAGTCCAACTGAATATCTGTCTGTACCAAACATACAACCTACTACTGTATTCTCTTTGATTAGCACATGGTCCCACATTGGAATGAGGCTGCGGCTATTTTGGAACTCTGTCAAACGCTCACTAAAAGTGCAGTTTACGAAACGTTATGGTCTTTTAGAGGAAGTAGTAGAGACAGGTGTACAAAGTAGGTACTTATTTATTTAACGTTTGGCACTGCACCTTCCAAACAAATGTACCTACTACACAGGAGGTTCTGTAACTTAACGACAAGCGTGTTCCAACCACCTTTGTGTATACCTACTGGGACTGGAAAGAAAATAAAAGAAAAAGAAAATAAAACAATGTCATCACTTGATTTTGATTGATAAATTATTTGTTGTCTAACCCTGAGGTGCACGAAAAGATTTTGAAATTTAAGGTCACCTTGTCACCTTACTGATTTGTAGCGTTTAATAGCATTGAGCTAGATTTTTGATTTCTACACAGCTATAAGGGACCACAGATTGATATATACATTTAGCTTGATACCTCCACGCGTTCTCGATAAAAATGGTCTTAACAGACGGACAGATGGACTACAAAGTGATCCTATAATGGTCAGCCCCGGGATTCGAACCTGCTTCTGGTGTGTGGGAACCAGTGAGAAGCAAGCAAGTGGAACTCTATCCATACTTCAGTTTTGATTAATTTAAGCTGCTCTTTGTGCCAAATGTTGATATCGCTGACTCGCTGGCTCATTTGTCAGGATCAAAATTGGATGTAATGAAAACGTTGCGCAAATCAAAACATTCAGGTGTAGCACAGTTTACGCTGGCTTAATGGGACCCGTATTAAATAAACGGTTGATGGCACTGTGAGATGTCTCAGCTCTGAGAACTGTCTCAGATCTTCTTCTTCTTATATTTAGGCTGGATTTTACCAACAAAAAGTTATACGGAGAATAACTATCCCGGGGATAACTTGTATGACAAATGACAGTTCAAAATGAGTTGATCTGATCTAACTAAAACTAGAAGATACTCTCGAGTAAAAGTTACTCTTTCGTTGGTGAAATCAGGGCTTAATGGAATTGTTTCCCCTTTTGAGGTTAATCAAAATTAAGTCAGTGTGACGTGTAATTGAAAGATTACAATTCGGTCTCTTCTCGACGACGAAGGTCCTCAGCTGTCCCAATGACACAATATGAAATTTTTCGTTGCTTTTTAGCCCATCGTCAGAATTTCCTGAGAATATCGATCATATTTAGATTTATATCGTGGTTCCAACAACGGCTACAGCAACAGTAAAATATTGAACTACACGACATACAAGAAACGTGTTAGTTTGTACTTTTTCTTGTACGATGGCACGGAACCCTTTGCGTGAGAGTCCGACCGGCACTTGGCCAATTTGTTTATCCATTAGTTATTGATACATATGGGTTATATTTGACCAAGCGAGCGAAGCGTCTCCGAGAATATCAAAGTCAAAAAGGTCAAAGTCAAAGTCAGTCAATTTGTCAACCGACACTCGTGAAATTTTGTGAACAGGTTGGATAATTAAATAGTTTTCTTTTGTCGATTCAATTTTTGTAAATCTTTTTTTCAAAACGGCCTAGATATTGTGGTTTTGAAATGTAAAAAAACCGCTACAACCCAAACGGCTCAACGGATATTAACAAATGAGGTGTCGTTGGATTTGTAGAGACCGTGAGAGTGACACATACTATATAATTTTATTGAAAAGTCAATAGGTTGTATTTTAGATCGCAAAATGTAGTTTACCAAGTTATTTTTGTGACTACTTTCATACTCCATGTACGTAACCAGGTAGATTCATAAGTTTGTATGTGTTCATGAAAGAAAATGCAGTCGAGTTATTTGTTTTTATAATAATTCCATCTGTTCATCCGATAAACTTCAAGTACGATGTGAGCCGTGAGGGGATGGAAAATAATTTAAAAAAAAACTCTCATTCCCGGTGCCGCTTGCAAGGTCTACAGCTCACAGAGCCACTAGTATACAATTAATCCGAAAATAAATAACCGGCCAAGTGCGAGTAGGACTCGCGCACCAAGGGTTCCGATCACACTTGAAGAGCGTAACACGTGTAATTAGGTTTCCACATACAAAACTAAAGTGTGATGTCATCCATGTAAACAAAATTGAATATTTATTCAGAAAGACAGAAATTTGCAGTTTTCAGATTTTTTCCTTTACTTTATAAGACCTACCTTCATTCCAAATTTCATGACCCTAGGCCAACCGGAAGTACCCTATAGGTTTTGATTCCCTTGCGAGTTCCACGCGAGTTCATACAAATTCAGCAAAATTATGACATAATATCGCGATATCTTTTGATTGCGTGGACCTAGAACTTTAATTTTTTTACAGCTCCAAGGGACCATAGACTTGAGTAATCGATATTAATTTCAACATGATAAAAGGGTTCGCCTCCACCCGTTCATGAGAAAAAGGGTCGTGACAGACGGACAGACAGACAGACAGACAGACGGACAAGAAAGTGATCCTATAAGGTTTCTTTTTTTTCCTTTTAAGGATCGGAACCCTAAAAATATCAGATTTTCCCAATGAATGGCTTCCCTTGAAAGCAGACGAGCATCTGTCGGCTGATTCCAATCGATTAGCTCCTTTCTCAGCCAGCTAAGCTAAGCTTAGCCAATTCTCTACTGGGATAAGATCTCTAGTAGCAATAGATGTAGATTAGATGGAAAGCCATAAGCCTTATTCTAAGGTTTTGATGTCAAAAAAAATGTAATTAAGTTTAATTAATTAAGTTTTTTTAGATAAGTATGTATAATTTTATAAGTTTTCCTAAAGGCATTTATCCTGCAAAACAACTTAAATTTTTTGTTTGTATACCCTCGACTGTGTTAAGGATGTGTACTTGTTATCTTACATTAATAAAGAACTTTGAAAATCAATCAGTAGTTGGTAAAATGCAAAATCAATTTACTCTTAACTCTAAGCAGTACTTACTCCCGAGTAATAAACTTACCCCAGTTTGGTCGAATCCGTCCTTAGTCGTGAAAAATAATGTACTCGTAGGTATAGTCTGTGCGCGTTACATATTGACAATAGAGAGCGTTGATCTTTGCTAGTACCACTGTGCTACCGCAATGTATTATTATACAATCAAACAAACTTACCAAGTGATGTTCGATTGGAATTGTTCTTCGCAATCTCGTCCGAAGATGATCAGAATATTTACTACTTGTTAGTATCGAGTCTGTCTCGATTCACACACATATGTTTTAAGTTTCTGAAAAAAAACATTATTTCTGAACGCAACATTGCGTAAGCGCTGGCGCGGCTCTATCCGTCATTCAGTTTAAAGATCCTAATTAAATTTCGGGCGTTGCATCCGAGCCGAGCTTGTCGGTGGCTTGAATTGAGCCCGAAATTCAAATTCAGCTTCCGCTCACTGTAGCGATGTGAAAGCTTGTCTGTGAATGATTCTAGAACCATTAGGGTATAAGCCAGGTACATTCGCTTATACGGGTGGGTGGGAGTGATCATCTTCGGACGAGATTGCGAAGAACAATTCCAATCGAACATCACTTGGTAAGTTTGTTTGATTGTATAATTGTTCTTCGCAATCTCGTCCTTCAGATGATCAGAATATTTACTACTTGTTAGATGTTCAAAGTCTGTTGTAGAATCAGATCCTTTATTATGTCTTGTACTACAGACATTTTAAAAATAATCTAGGAGGTTGACAAACTCCAACAGTTCAATTCTTGAATTATCTTAAAAGTATAATAAGACTGACTTTGTCAGTAACCTTAACAATTAAATAGGTAGGTACCTACTAAATTAGAAAAATAATCATTGTTTGAGGCGTTACATGGTGTAATGCCATAATACTAGATTATAATAATCTTATATCTAATCAGTCTCCATCGATAATGGCCTCAGCAAAGGAAGTATCCTTGCTGATGATTGGGCGGTTATAAAATTTTGCAAAGGTGGCTGACGAGTCAGTCCAACCAGCCGTTCTTCTGATTTCATCTATATTGACGCCTTTCATAAGGGCGTTAGATGTTGAGGCATGTCTTGTACTATGGCTAGAGAAAATAGATGTATCTATTCCACTTGCAGTTAGTACAGATTTTACCCAACGGCTGATAGTACTGACTGACACAGCCTTATGCGGTTTTTTATGAGATACAAACAACGTGGGACATTTTCTTATATTAGCAGTTATTCTTAAATAGTTTGTCAAGCATCTGGCTGGACAGATGTTGGGTCTATCCGTGAAAAACGGTAGTATTAACATTGGTTGGTGTCGATTAAGGCCAGATGTTTTTATGAGTTTTTCTATTTTAATAACAATCTTGTTCTCAATCGTTTTAATTTCAGTAGTAACAATAGATGCTAATGTCTGCATTCTTTGACCCGTGGTTAGGGCTAACAAGGTTACTGTTTTAAGAGAGCAGATTTCTAAGTTATTCAAATCTGTATAGTTTGTTTCAAGGAAATTGAGAACGATAGATACATCCCAAGTATATTGATATTTGGGTTTGTTTGGTCTTAGGCGATAAAAACCTTTGAAAAGTCTTCTAATGCTATCATTAGTACCTATTTGTGGTCCTATCACTAATGATAGGGATGATCTTATACAGTTGAGAGTTCCATAAGCTGCACCATCATGAAATTTTTTAGTAAGGTAAATAATAATGTCGGTTATAGATGCTTTTGTTGCAGACAGTTGCCTATCTCGACAGTAAGAAAACCAGGCGGTTATACAGGGCAAATATTGTTTGATGGTGTTACTTGATATAGAAGAGAGCATGATCTCAGCTGCACGTTCATCGATGCCGGTGTCTAGGAATGTCTGCCGGACAATCTCCCTACCATTAGTGATAGCTCCCCGTGGAGAGGATGTAGTGACCTGGAATTGCATAATGTAAGCATATTACTATTTGGTGTAAAGATCAATGTATCAGTCACCAAAAGCTTATTAAATAAAGGAAACCAAGGTTGAGTTTTCCAGATAGGTACAACCAAGAGTCCTGTTGCTTCATCAGCCACTATTTTTTCTAAACATTTTAGTACCATAGAGAAAGGTGGGAAGGCATAAAAGTTAAGGTCTTTCCAAGACATTGTAAACGCATCTACTTTTATAGCAGATGGGTCAGGATGCCATGAGACGTATTTTTCACATTTTGTGTTGGTTCTTGAAGCAAAAAGATCAATGTCGGGTTTCCCGAATGTGTCAACTATTTTTGTAAACAATTTATTATTTAGTTCCCACTCTGTATGATTAAGTTGTTTTCTAGATTCATAATCTGCAATAACATTATCTTTAGTATTTATGTATGAAGCAAAGATTGTAATATTTCGTTTCTCACACCACTGCCAGATATGTTTTGCAATCTTGTGAAGATGTGGATGTTGTATTCCACCAAAACGGTTGATATATGCGATGGCAGTGGTGTTATCTATTCGCATTAGAATTTCACAGTGTGATAAACTTGCAGCAAAGCTTTTAAGTCCGAACAGGGCGGCTTTAAGTTCAAGTGTATTGATATGCAACTGTGACTCTTCTTCAGTCCATGGACCACTGGTTGACTGACTGTCACATGATGCCCCCCAGCCAGAGAGTGAGGCATCTGTATAGATTTCTATAACAAATTTATTCTTTCTTATAGGAGATACAGATGTAGGTAAATTATTTATCCACCATTGAAGGTCTGGTTGGCAGTTTACAGGTAATGAAATAATTGCATCATAGTTTTCATTGTTATGTAGGAGAGACAGGTACTTGTGTCTTTCTAATTCTTTTGTATAAAGTAAGCCATATCTGATAGCGGGGCATACAGACACCAGTGTTCCAAGGACTTGGGCTAAAAACCTGATTGAGAACATGGTTTTTGACATTAGCTTTCTTACAAGTTTAAGACATTTCTGTCTTTTGTCAGAGCTTATTGATATGGTCATTGTACTTGTATTGAATATTAATCCTAGGAACTTGCATTCTTTTGAGGGAGAAAGTTGAGACTTCTCTTTGTTAATTATGAAACCTAGTTGTGTCAATAGCCCTGAGGTTTGTTTAACATTATTAAGGCATTCTTGATATGTAGACCCAATACATATCCAGTCATCAAGATATTGAACAGACTGTAAACCTTTCCCTCTAAGATGTGCCACTATTGGCTTGAGTAGTTTGGTAAAGACATATGGCGCAGTGCATAGGCCAAAAGGAAGAACATTAAATTGGTAAATTTTTCCCTCAAATATAAATCTTAGATACTTTCTGTGATCAGGATGTATAGAACACATGTAATATGCATCCTTTTTATCAATTGTAGCCATGTAAACATCCTGTTCTAGCAGTTTACAGACTGTACGGTAATCTTCTAATTTAAAATGGTCAGCTGTAATATAGTTATTTAAATTCTTTAAGTTAAGTATGAACCTAAAAGATCCATTTGGTTTTGGAACAAGGAATATAGATGAACAGAACTGGTTTTTTGTTGCGTTACATCTATCTATAACATGGGATTGTAGCAATTTACCAACTTCTATTTTTACTTGTTCTCTTTCAGTGTGAGAGAATGAGTCATTAACTGGTGGAAACTTTTGAAATGGTATCTCATCAAATGGTATTTGATATCCAGATACCCATCTCAGTATAGTGGAATCTTCTGTAAGTTTTCTCCACTTTTTTATAAAGAGAGGTAGTCTGCCCACCTGTACTAGCGCCTGGCTCGTGGAGGCGGAGCTGGGCGCCTCTTGTCGTAGGTCCTGCGGGCAGCAGCTGGTGCTGGCGCTGGTGCACGTGCTGGTGCTGGTGCAGGCGTTGGATTCGGTTGGCCTGCCGCTCTGCCTGTTTGACGGGGAGGCCCCCTCCAGTTTAAAGTTTTGTTCTTAAAATTGTTTGCCGGCTGAGTTGGCTTGGTCGGCTTGAGGTCTTGTGCTGACCTTTGTACAGCTTTGGCTGTCTTTATTTTTTCATTTATGTTTTGTCCAAAAAGGTACTCCCCTGCATCAGTTTGTAGAAGGCTACTCTTTAGCTCTTTGTTTATTACAAAACTGATCAGACTCCTCCTTGATTTGGTATCCAAATATAATGAGTCACACAGGATTTTGGCAGAGTCATTGAAACATTTTATTGCCTCAATTTTGTCACTTCCTTTTAGAAGGATTTGCAACCCTTCGCCAATGCTGGCCAGTGCCAGTGAGGTTAGGTCCTGGCGGGCCTGTATTAGTGTATCCTTCTTTTTCACAGGGTCCGGGATGGCTACTGCTATTTCATCATTGAGCTTCGGGGCCGCTATATTAATATTGTCGAACATGCAGTAGGTTGTTTGCATTGTTTGTTTTTGCTCCTTAGTAAGGCCTTTCTTAAGTATTGGTTCCCATCGAAGCTGCAACTGCCTGTGTAGACTTTTCTTTTGAGAGTTTTCCTCGGAGATTTCTCCCAGAACACTCAGTATTTCTTGCTCCAACTGGTCACTTTCTTCAGTTTCTCCTTCAAGAAAAACCTCTTCTTCAATGACAGCCTCATCATCAATGGTAATATCATCAGGTGGGGTCGTTGTAGGGGCAAGCGGCGGCGTTGCAGGGATGAGCGGAGGTGTTGCTGGTATTTCTGGCTCTGGGGGTAAGTCACAATGACTTGTGGTCTCTTGTTTCTTCTCAGGTAGTTCTGGAGATTACATAAACCATATTAGTTTATACACTGTACTCCTTACTTTAGAAATACAGATAAACTAACTCCATGTTGACAAGTACCAACATGTGGCCAAGCAACAAGTGAGGTTATGAAAAAATAATATTTACCATGGATTATCCAAATAATTCTGTGTTCTGACAACAAAGCAATTATTTGTCTGATAATACATGTATTTAGGTGCGATGTGGTTACGTCCCGACACAGCTCGACACTCAGAATTAGTGTAGCAACTATGTTTACTGGGTAGACACGCGCGTCCCTAAAAGAACGAGCCGTGCTTTATAACCTCAAAATGCACTTGTAATACATTTTTAAACATGAGCAATCACGATTTTCTCGTAATCGAGCCTCGTATGATTGCATTTGTTTATAATAAATCCATGAACTGGTTGTGGGGATATGGGTTCACTTGGATTTTCGGGCTTACCTTGTATTTTCTCTTTTAGACGCCTAAATCTCTTTTCCAATTTCTTTCTTCTTTTTTCCACATCTTCTTCTACGCTTCTGCTTCTTCTTCTTTTTCCCATTTTGATTTATTTAATGAAATAGGAAATTTTATTTTATTTTCGTGTGATTTCTCGGGTTGACATAGACAACGAATGACGGATAGAGCCGCGCCAGCGCTTACGCAATGTTGCGTTCAGAAATAATGTTTTTTTTCAGAAACTTAAAACATATGTGTGTGAATCGAGACAGACTCGATACTAACAAGTAGTAAATATTCTGATCATCTGAAGGACGAGATTGCGAAGAACAATTTACTTTGTAGCCCAAAATGCCAGTTTGCGTTGCAGAGTAATGCATCAGAGCGGTAATCTTTGATGGAAATTACTAGGCTTTGATGGAAATTAGTATGCTGGTCTGAACATGTATTGTGGGAAAAGCGACGTGGTCTAGTGGGTTAGTTATAGCACAGCTACTATAATCTTATACTAATATAGATAGACCACCTTTTTTTTACTTATAAACCATAATATAATACATGTTCATTTGCAAGAACCACAAAAAACCACGTAGGTTTGTGCGTGGTTCGGAGTTACGCAGAAATAATACAAGTAGGTATTTACACTATTAGCAAGTAACTAGCACCTAGAACAAAATATGACACCAGCGCAAACTGAGATGCTACGGAAGCTTCTTTAGTTCGAGTCCATTATCGCTTGGTGCAGCACCATCGAAAAATTTCAAATACCACGAGATGGTGCTAAGATATTATAGGATTCATTCTAAGATTAGCGCCAGCTAGAAGTATGTTAACTGAAACCATGGCGTTTAAAGTACAAATCTTACTCCTCACGTCATCTCTTTTGTACGAAGGGTTACTAATTCTAATTTGTATGGGGTAAGCACCCTGTGGTTATAGTTATAGTTATCGCGGGCTGGGTTTCCGCAACTCGACGTCTGCAAATTGCGCCTATTTTGCGTGACTTAGACGTTCGGGGCACTATTCCTGCCAACCCAGCTCCTGTAGGAAGTCTAGCAGACCCTTGACGTTGCCGATGGCCGACGACTTCATTGGTCTAGTGGGTTTTACGCTTTCCTTCTCACGCAGCAGATACTGGTTCAAATTCCGGTGTTGAAATAAGTGAATTTATTATTATTATTATTACTTCTAAAGCATCCAACGACCCTAAAGGACCCAAATCATTTGTTCTGTTATTTCATAGGTTCTGAACTTTATCTCGACGTGGGTAGGTTGAAAATCACGGGGCGTGGACTTTAGACGGACGGTTGTGTACAGTATCGGACTTCTGCCAGTGACGGAAATCATCGTTAGGAAACCTCCATTACTCCTTGTCTGCGGCGATGGGCTAGCCCCCTGTCACACAAAACGGAGTCTTGACTAAGGCTGGATTTTACGAACGAAAGAGTAACTTTAACTCGAGAGTATCTTCTACTTTTTCATAGACATCAGTGACACCACCACCTCATTTTGAACTGTCATTTGTCATCCAAGTTATTCCCGGGATAGTTATTCTCGTGTAACTTTTTGTTGGTGAAATTCAGCCTGAGTAACATAATGTAACAGCTAACAAAAGTGCGGGTATTTTTAAATATAGGCCAGTTCCAGTCTGCGACCTAGACGGGACAAGGTCGAAGGTAGAAACTGGTGAAAATTGTTCGACCTATTGCTGTGCCGAAGTTTTGTTTTGACAAAGTTGTAATTCAAGCGTTTACATGAAAACATAAAGTTGTTTCGAGCCTCGGGCGTTTCGGAATGATGCAAGGATTCTCAAATTAATTGTAGTATTTTATCAATATTACTGTCCGTCCTAGGTTAACTGGAAGAGATCTCTCATTAGAGATAAGCTCGCCTTTGTTCATGTTTTTATTTTTCATTATTAATCGTCTGTTTTTTGTTTCTTTGCCATAAAGTATAATACTCGTATGTATATACTTTCCTTTATTTTTTATTTTATTTATTAACAATTAATATAAACTTATCTACTACATGATAATAATATAGCGTCACGCCTTTTCTCATTCGGGGTGGCAGAGGCACATTTAATTTATTTTTAGCTTTTTAAATGAGATTAAATTAATGTATTAATTACTGGTTCTCAATCTATGTTATCACCAACACGTATCATGTAACTAGGAAGAGCGCTGAATCTGAAATACAGGTTAATCCTAGCTCAGGTTCAGATGATTCTGTTTTGTCATAAACAAATGCTCTGTATTAATTAAGTCTGCTATCTAATTGTGAACCTTTAATGATGCAATAAATTAATATTTATTTAAAAAAAGTGCCTACTTGTTGCCAGTTATCCAATACTTCATTTATGTGATAGGAGCTAGCCCATCACCGCAGCGGAGTATCGAAGGTTTCGTTTTGGTTTCTACGGTAGCATTAAGTTTTCTTTCCCACTATTTTCGCATTTGCATGTGTTCTCTTTTAGGGTTCCGTATGATGGGTACCAAACAGCCAAACTAAGCGTCCGCTGTCTGTCCGTCCGTCTGTCCGTCTCTGTCCGTCAGTGAGGTATATCTTTGAACCGTATTAGGTAGAGAGTTTATATTTTCACAGAATGTGTTATATATATTTGCTGCTACTACCAGAACTGCCATTACACTGCCATTACAAGAAACGTGTTTTTTTTTTGTACTTTTTCGTGTGAAAGTCCGATTCTCGGGAAGACATTAAATAATTCACCAAGTTAAAAACTTAAAAAACCGACTTCATGACCTATCCGCTTATATAGTCCTCCCCGCTCGGTACACAAATGTCGTCTATTAGACCCGAAAACGAGCCTACGAAATCTGTCTTCTGACAGTGAAGTCCGTACGTATTACTTAAAATATAAACGAATATACGATCCTAACAGCCAGAATTTATCTCGCGACAATGACTATGTATAAAAACCGAAAAGACTGGGTGAATAATGTCATCCAGGTAAAAACAAATTAAATATCACAGTTTTTTACATGTAGAAACCTAACTACTGAACCGATTTCTGATTTTCAAAAAATGGGACCAAACTTTTGGGCTTCCCTTTCGAACAAAGAAAGAATTTTTGAAATCGGTTCTCAAATAGTACCAGTTTCGATGTAACAAACATTAAAAATAAATGATAAAAAAAAACATACAACCGAATTGATAACCCCCTCCTTTTTTGAAGTCGGTTAAAAATAGGACTAGTAATAGTATTACAAAATCATCTCTGAATATAAACATCGTCGCCGCTGCAAATGTATCGTCATAAAACGTCGTTACGTGAATAGGTTGTCGTTTCAAATGTCAACTTTCCATACAACAGGGATTGTAAATAAAGTTCCGAGTAGATTAGCTTTAATCGTGCTTTCCGGAAAGTTAAACGACTGGAGGGCGGTCCCTGGTGGTGCTTTTCTGGGTTGCTATAAAAAAGCTTTAGTATCCTGTGTAACTTCCCTGTATTTTAGACTGATATCTAAAAGTATACACATTATTCGAGTGTAAAACAATATTTTGTTTTCCCATACGACATATTAAAATTGCAGCTACAAATAGAATGGACGAACCGAAATGTGGCTTTTGTAATCCGATCATTTTCCGAACAAGATGTTTTTTTATGTACGGTCGCCTGCGCCTAAAAGTATACAAGCAGTATATGCGGGATTCACTTTATAATATGATGTCCGTATACTTTTAGACGCAGGTGACCGTACATTGACTCAAGCACAATGGTCGGCATATATTAACATAACATAAATAAATAGCATAGATAATATAGATTAGAAAATTCTCTCTTTTTTTACTAACAATACTATGGAACTGTGTTTTCTGAAAATATTTTTTTATTATTATATTAACGTTGTCAAGAACACGTATTAATATTTATTTATTTTTATTTATTTATTTATCAAAAAGGTTACAGATTCACTTAAAATAATTAATCATTTGATACCTACTTACTAATCATGAATCATGTGTTACACAATTACATTACCAGCAGCGGCCCTCACACTAGGTCAGACCTGTATCGTGAGGACCTGGATCTTTGACATTTTATCACAATTGTTTTCAACAAGGTATGATTGGCGTAAGGCAAGAGGTGATTTTTAAATAATTTAAAAAAAGTCTGTCAGGCATGAAATATTGTTAGGAAAAGGAGAAATAATGAACTAAACTAAAGCATACTTGTAACATAATTAACTAAAATAATGAAAATGTAGGGTATAAAATTAATTATAGTGGATGGATACAAATGATGAAGGAGAGGATGCGGGATAGGATGGAGGGATGGGGCCGGGTTATACTAAAATTTTCAGTAAATCCTCTGTTTCTCGATAAGCCAGGGTTTTTAGCCATTTAAGAATAATGACCTTAGATTATTTACCTGTTTATAACCTTGATTTCTTCTTATTTCAGGTAACATGCAGTAATCTTCTCTTCATACTCACTATGTCACTATAATACGTAATGGTAATATTAGAAGTATTTATGAATATTTAAATTATAACAGCAGTTTTCCCAAACCTCACTTTGTGATAACATTTTACCTGTACGTAATGGTAAGATTAGAGAAGTTTTTATTTCATTTCATTTCATTTGTTTATTTGCCATTTCACAGCCTATGAAAATAAATAATACAATCAATATTAAATACATAAAATGCCAATTACGAAATAGTGCAATTACAAAATAGATAGGGTAAGGTAGAAATAATGGATATTAATATTCAAATTATAAAAGCATTTTCCTAAAAAAATATGCCCAAAGAAATTGGATGATTTTGTTAGAAACAAGGATCTTTATCAAACTGAAGTGAACAGAATTTAGTATGAAACCGTGAATAAAGAACTCGGGTAAAAAATCCAAACCAAATCCTTGGTTTTAGCCGAGTTTTCTAAACTTGTCCAATCATCGGACTTTATATTCTAAGGAATAAGAAATCCGATTTGTTTCCAACTAAAGAATAAATACAAACTGTGACTCCAACGTATCTCAATGTAAGGATAGGCGATTCCCATTGAAACCCGAAAACGCTAGTAAATTTCGGTTACAGCACCGAAATACAGGTATTTCCCAACTCTACCGACACTGAAAAAAATTGATTAGCTCAACAGTTTAGCTACACAACTTTTTGGTAAAGTATAGTTACTAAGCTAAACTTTATCTACGTAAGCGACTTGTTTTGCTGTACATTGCGCGATTTGTACATTAGTATTGCTATGGTAGCCAGATGTTTGGCAGTCACCACAACAACTAAACTATCTTGTAATTATACACTCTGGTCGTCCGATCGGTCGTACCACGAGTTCTAAGATAATGATAGTTTCAATAGTCCGATTGGTAACCGGACTACTAATCGGGCTAACGGGAAAAAAAAGTACTCGTCGTCCGACGGTAGGACAAAGTCAGTAGAACCAGGAGACCGTAGGGGGTAAATAGGAACCAAACAGCTTTTAAGTTGAACACAACAATAACAACGGGTTCGATGCCCGGCTGGGGATAAACAAAAAAAAAACGGCCAAGTGCGAGTCAGACTCGCGCACGAAGGGTACCGTACCACATTCTCTATGAAAACGGCAAAAAAATCATGTCTGTTGTATGGGAGCCCCTTTAAATATTTATTTTATTCTATTTTTAGTATTTGTTGTTATAGCGGCCACAGAAATACATTACCTGTGGAAATTTCAACTGTCACTGTGATAGTTATCACAGTTCATGAGATACAGCATGCTGACAGACGGACAGACAGACAGACAGACAGACGGACGGACAGCGGAGTCTTAGTAATAGGGTCCCGTTTTATACCCTTTGTGTACGGAACCCTAACAAAAAAAATCCCAGGTCTTGGATGTTTAATGTGTGTGATATCGCTGTTTGTGATACCCACTACACAGAGTCTACTATAGTGGTGTCAGAAACGATGTATGTGCCTGTATATAAATGTTTTTGTTTATGGATGACACGTAATTTGTTGCAATAAAATACTTGACAACGTAAAATGGGTTGAGTTCAGAATGACACCGAAAAAGTATATCCAAGGGCACCCCTAAATGGATCCCTACTATCAATTTGAAACCATATTGTGATAGGATCGGGGAAGGTTTTTCAATACACAATCAAGGGAATATCGTCAGTTTTAAAAGGGTCTTAGTGACAGGCCGACATTTATAGTACGTATATATATCTTTATATTCTCACTAAGGCTATAAGTTACATAAGTTGATGTAGCCCATAAATGTCCCCACCGAGGGGCACAGGCTTTACCCGGATTCGAGTAATATTGAGCCATACTCTCCCACTCCATAAAAATACATAAGCAGTTGAAAATATTACACTCACTATAGAATTAAATAGTAGATTGATTACACAAGGGGCGTAAGAAAGCAAATTCGGAACAAGATCCAATTTGGCGCCCGTGTGCTCGCAGGGCGCTAACTGATCGAGTATAACCGAGATATTTAGGTGAATATAGTTCGAGGGTGAAATAGCTACTTACAACCCGAGGTACCTAACCATTCTACTTTACATCATTCATGCGAGGTAAATAAAAAAATTATACATGTTTAACTGAAAGATGCAGTTATATTTTAGGGATTTGTTAGACATCATTTTGAACAACTTTCACTATGAAATCCTTCTGATCAGAGCAACTTTGGAAAACAATTTTGGAAACCATTACGTCTCACTGTGCCGTAAAGTGATTTGAAAATGGATCGTTTTCTAAAAACAATGCATTGTGTTGGAAAGAAATGCCAAGTTTCACGGACTCTTTGGACAGCAGTAAAGCCTCTTACTGAGCTTGGGTGATGTAATAGTAGATTGTTACACAAGGGGCGTAAGAGAGCTATTTCAGAATGATAGGTAGACCTACTTAAGTGCACAAAGAAAAATATTTAAATTATAGACTACTTACTAAAAAGTACATATACCTACGGTCTTTCTAACGGTGAATGAAAATATCGTTAGAAAACTATAGCTAGCAATTACTCTATAGCTGTGGCGATGGGCTAGCCCCCTGTCACATTTCACGCACAATGGAGTATTGCATATCTGGATTAGTGCGGGCACAGCTGTGCACTCTCATTAGCCTCATCAAACGCCACTTTAAATCAAATGTGTTCATTTCACATTTCATGACCAATCAATTGGATTGAGTGCTAGAACATGAAATGCTGTTTGCTCATGCTAGGTTAATTACAGTAAGTCAATGGTGTTTTTGCTAGTAGATGAAGAGACAAATATTTAGTAGGTTAACTTAACAGTAAATTAAAGCGTACACTAAATAAAACTTCAACTAGAAAAATAACAGTATTTTTTTATTTATTTTCTATTGTTGCAGACATAACTATGTATACTTTGTATACTATCAAAAAATATCGGCCAATTACGAGTCGAGGCAAACATGAAGATTTCCGTATCATCAAAAATCAAATAAAAAAAACACCGTACAACAAGAAATAGCGCAAGAAGAAATACACATTCTGTGAAATAAATTCTCTACCTATTGTAGCTCATGGCGTTATAAGAATATGTATATCTATGCTAACTGATCAATGGATTATTTTTATTCTGTTGTTGTTCTTTGTCGATTTCACAGTTTGGTTAGTTACTCTTAATACCTTCAATATTGGACATAATATGTTCTACTTTCTTTGATTCAAAGCTCAAATTTTCAGCGTCCTCAAAAGTCTGAGGCATATCCTTACCAGTTGTTTCTGGCAGTAACAAGCAGGTGATTGACCCCAAAGCTGCTAGTCCTGCTGCCACAACTAACGGCAACCATACTATCATCAAACCTAAATACACAACATATTGTACCAACAACGTTCCGACATACCCACTCAAATGAACAAGTGAAACTCCAGAAGCCCTAACAGGAGTTGGCAGTAATTCTACTGTCCATTGGTAGGTAACAGCATAACAAACACTAACTGAGTATCTCACGACTACAGCGCAAAGAATGGCGGCTAACCCATCTTTGACGAAATCAGTAAGAAGACAAAAGATACAAGTCATCATCATGGTAACACATGTTAACTTTCGTCTACCTACTTTGTCCATGACCAGAGCTACAGTCAAAGAACCAGGGAGTTCTGCAAGGGATACAACAGAAAAGGATATGAAGAAATTGAAGTTTAAAGCATTGAGAGTTCGAACAGAGACGTCTAGAAGGATATCACAACATGTATGCACTACACAGATGAGGATAAACATCTTTCTTATAGCTGGTCTCTTGAAAATGTCTATTGTGTTTCCTTTATCTTCTTTCTTCTTCATCTCGGAGTTTTTGAATTGGTCTATCACATGCTGTGGGATTTCTTTTCGATTGATCTTGCCAACACTCAAAACTCCTTCAATCACGTCATTAATACGCCCTTTGGATAACAACCAACGTGGACTTTCACGCAGAAATAAGTATGCCAGGCCTGTAAATGCTAGAGGTATACTCGTCACCAAAGAAAGTGTCTTCCAGTGGCCACAAGCAAGCGCTATCCATGGCAACGAAGCTGAGGATATCGTATAAGAAATTGCAAATGTCGTATTTGCTATAAACGTTCGGTATTTCGGAGCAATGTACTCCAAAACTAATACATAAGCTATGACCATACAATTGTCGTATGATAAACCGATCACAAAACGACTGATGGCGAACTCAAGGAAGTTTCTAGAAAACATTGTAGCTACACCGCCTATGCATCCAATGGCGTTGCAGATAACAACAGCTGGCAGTCTCCCAAATTTGTCAGCAAGATGTCCAATGAAAATTAAGCCGACGATTGATCCGAAGAAGAAAATGGACTGCGCTGTAGCCTGGTAACTGCTTTTATCACAAACCCAACCCAAATCACTTGATATTGTTGGATAAGGTACATCACTGAAGTTAAATTCCCATCCATGCTGACATGGAATTGTGTCTAAATAATTAGGTTTTTCACTTATCAAAACTTCACTCCAATTAGCGGAATATGATTGGCATTTTGAATAACCATATAGTTCATTGGCATCTAAAGGTATAGCTAAAGATTTTCTTTCCGTAGCAGTAAGGTTTTGAAGCTCTGGTACCCAGCACCAATGATCTGAAGGTACTTCTGTCAGGAATATTTGTGTGAAGTACACAAATACACCAAATGTATAAAAGGGTAACGCCGTCAGTGCGATGAAAAACTGATATAATCCAAACTCTCCAGCGTATGGTAAAAGGTCATCAAATTCCATCTTCAAATCTTTCAGATCAATTTTCTTAATGTTGTCTTTATTTGTTTTTCTTACAGCAGATTCTAGTGTTTCGGTTTTCACGTCTTCAAAGTTTGCACTCCAAATTATATCTTCATCTAGATCTAGGTTATCCTTCTTGTCCATATTTAATAGCTTTCCTTCTGTTCCTTATATCAACATTTTCTGCAGTGTTTTTTTTTCATAATTATGATCATTTATTTCTGATCATGCTTGCACTTTATTTCAAACATGTCGAAACAATATTGTGACAACATAAAACTGTTTAATCGTGGCGAAACTCTTTAAAACAGGTCTTCTTTCGGTTGCTAATGGAACTGAACCAACTGCTTATCTCTAATTAAATGCTTTACTTGTTTGTAGTTCACGACTATAAAGATATCGTTAAGCGTTTAAATTAATTAGTCTAACGGGACTCGTGACTGTTTCTATCTACTTGGTCACAATTCTGCATGGCACTATTTAACTTTAATTAAAGATACGATACCGTATCCGTTTTCAAAACACAACAACTTCTGCTTTTAAAGTTTGTTGTAACTTAGTCTCTAAGTCTTAGATACATGAGTCCTTTAATGATTCATTATTTTTGTATGAAAACCAATGAAAAAGTCCAAAAGATTATTTGCTAATGGTAAGGTTATGTATTGTAATAATGTCATAGAGAAGAGCTCCAGTATTATGACAACAGAATCCGTTAAAATGATATGATCGGTTGTGCATATAATCCTACCATTTTGCGATGTATATAACTTAGTAGATTTATGTTAAAATGCCATGTCTCATGCTTGCTGGCTGTAAACAAAAACAACAGTAACTGATAAGCTATCTACGATCGTAAATACGAAGGCAATTTTAGCAAGGATTTTGTAGACGTATCTGTCATATCCATCTTTGCGAGCACGAGTTTCGGTCGCTCTAGTTATCTTGATATGCGTGGGTTAGATGAAAATAAGGCATAGTTTTATGCAAATTACAATACATGTGTTTTACAATGTTTTTTACTGTATTTATGTACTTTTAGGTAAAATTAATGGTTTTGTATTTGCAAATCACGGCCTCAAAAATCATGTGGTTGTGGGGTCGAAGTCCGGCTGGGGAGGACGAAATTTATAATGATTACATGTTTGAAATGTCGCTGTTTCTGCTTCTCACGATAAGCGGTATCCTAGTTTGGGGCCACTGCCTGTAAATCTAATCTTGTGTTAAGATTATAAATGTACATACAATATACAATATTTAAATTTAAAAGAACAAGAAGATCATAGACACATTTTTAACACAAACCAGAAACAGTTCTGTGATTTTCAAGCTCATTTTCATTGGATGAGTATTTGGAATCGACAGACTTTTATGCTTATTTACATTTGTGCTCTTCTAAATGCTTATTTGTCTTGAATATATATATATATAAGACAAAAAAGGGACGGTCTCAGCGTTTGCCTTAACCTATCGTTACATTTTCTGTGTTTCCTCACCAGAAAATGCGACTCCGTTACACCACAAATTTATCTAGAAACTTATTAGTTTTCTTGTACCTAGGACATGCAGTTTTCTTGTAAGAATTTCATTAAATGTTCCGCACAAAACAAACCGATGGTTTTTGCAAAGGAATCCATAAGATTGCTTACGGACGCAGTGACTCGAGAAACTGGGATAACATCGCATCGTGAAATTGTACTCTTTGTTTTGTTTAACCAATACTTGGTTGTTATTTTTAACCGCCTTTTATGAAATGAAGCGGTAGTTTGTCGGAATCTCTGTTTTCATTATGCGAACCGATTCGGAAACTTGTTTTTTCCTTGAAAGAATGCCAACTCCATCTAGTCCATTTCATTGTCATCAGAATCAGGATAGAATTTCGGACGACGACAGGGAGATAGCCTGTTGCCGTTGAAAATATGATACGGCCTTTGGCCAAGCGCCCATCTAAGTAGCGTGACTCGTTATCTATCAAATGTTCCATGAAAATGGCTTTACATGACAAGACATGGCATAACACTCCTGAACCATTGCTCCTAGTTCACCGCGCGCCCTTAGATGACAAATTACCAAACCATTACGAGTAGCTTCTAGTCAGCGCGAAAAAGCCAAAGCCAAAACTGTAATTTTTTCATAACTGACCGCAGCAAAAAGGCGGTCGATATGTCGGCGGCATATCATAGAATCGGGCATATCAAGAAATGGCGGTTTTTATGACACATGTCTTTTTAAAAGCAATTTAATTTTAATCTAGCTGGTGGTTTTTGTAGTTATACTCTTTGCTGCGCTCGCCTCCTTTCACCTAAGCGCTCTAAAATATTTCATCCCTCTCGCTCCTACATCTATTCTTCGATATTGTTAGTTTGGCCCGCGTGTGTTCTTACTCGAGCGTATACAGGGTGACATTCAATAGCTGACCATAATTTGGGGAATGATAGTACCCATCATTATGAAGAATTTTCCCCAAGAAACCTATAGTCGCGAACGAAGAAAAAAAAATCGGTCTCTTATAACGTAACTTGATCTGTTTGACCTTCCTCCTGACGCAGCCAACTGGCTTAGTTCATTAAATATTCCCCTGTAGCCTATTCACTAGAGCCATACGATTTAATAAATAACTTGAAATCAGCTGATCGGGGCAATGTACTGGGAGGCAAAAATTTTTTTTTCATTTGCGACCATGTTTCATTGGGAAAGTTGTTCATAATTATGGGTACTATCGTTCCTCAAAATATGGTCTGCTGATTTAATTTCACCCTGTATACCAATGAGACCTCACAGTTGGCAATTTCAAGATATGGCCAATTCCCCGATATGCCGCCCGCCGGCAGATATATCACACAAGAAACCGACCGACCAATTTGTGCAGGGAGGGCCGAATGTATGCTTCTGATAACAGGGCTCGGAACAATAAAATCTGGAGCCGCCTTCCGAATAACCTCTGACAAGAATAATGTGGGCTGGCCGAGAAGGCGTCGCGACTGAAGTGATCTGTGGCATGATTCTCGCGCATTCGATATATTACATCTGCACCTATATCGGGTGATTTTGTATGGAAACCAGCCTGTCAATATAGGTCTCGATATCCATACATCGAAGGCAAGAGAATCATGACGCTGACAGGCATCTGATAAATATCACGTTTGTAAGATTACTTGTTTCCATGGCTGGTAACTCTCGATTTCCCTAGCTTATTTTCAGGGTTCCGTACCCGAAGGGTGCCAAACGGGACCCTATTACTGAGACTTCGCTGTCCGTCTGTCCGTCCGTCCGTCCGTCCGTCCTGTCTGTCACCAGGCTGTAACTCATGAACCGTGGTAGCTAGACAGGTGAAATTTTCACAGATGATGTATTTCTGTTGCCGCTATAACAACAAATACTAAAAATCAAATGAAATTTAATATTAAGGGGGGCTCCCATACAACAAACGTGATTCTTTTTGCTCATTTTTGCTCGATATTGATAATGGTAGCAGGTAGACGCTTATTAAAATGTTCACAATATATTGAGTATATTATTTACTTAAAAAATAAATAATTTAATTAAAATTAATTTAATATTTAGGGGGGGCTCCCATATTATTATTTTTTTGCGGTTTTTTATAGATAATGGTACGGAACCCTTCGTGCGCGAGTCCGACTCGCACTTGGCCGGTTTTTATTTTAAATAAATAGTTGAGAATCCTCGCAGTAAATACACAGAAACGAATAAAAATCCGTCCACATGTTAAAGCGCTATGATTCTTACAGATAGATTACATCGACACAAAGTTATACCGCCACGATTTTTTCGGGTTTCAGAAACTCTGAATTTATACATTGTAGGCACGCGTGGATGGCATCTACATTGTATAAACACTTTTTAACAGGGGTCGGAATGAAGTGTCCGATCAATTTTTGAAAAAATTATGGATTAGTAAAGTTATTCAAAAAAGTTACATTAATATATGTACTATAATAAATCTCAAATAGTAATTTTGGTTTACTTCACTACCTTTTTGTCAATCATATCTAAAATCAATTCATGTAATATTATTATGTAATTTCATATTTAAAAAGAGTATAACAGTGCAAATCTACACACCCTCTCACACACACTCACTCATACTCACGATATTCAAAGAGAGGTTCTTCCTTACACTCACCAATTCCGTTTTTTTTGTAATGTATCAATTTAAATTTTCGCTTTTTTACATATATTTTTTTCTACGATGTAACGCGTTCTAAATTTATTAAATTAAATTTGGCTTTCTAATTGAGATTAAATTAATGCATTACTGGTTCTCAATCTATGTTATCACCAGCACGTATCATGTAACTAGGAAGAGCGCTGAATCTGAAATACAGGTTAATCCTAGCTCGGGTTCAGATGATTCTGTTTTGTCTGACACAAATGCTCTGTAATAATTAAGTCTGGTATTTAATTGTGAACCTTTAATTATGAAAATAAATTATTATATTATTATTAATATTTATTATTTGTTTCACTTCGGATCAACATCCTTAGAATATCCTTATAGAAGATATAAATTACTTAAGAAAAATTACTTATCTCATTGGTACATGTTCAGCGCAGGAATTTGAACCCCAGCGTGAGAAGCAAGTGTAAGACCCAATAGACCACGTAACTCTATTTTTTTATTTCACTCGAATCAAATCAATTGATCAAAACATTAACATCCATAAATTGGAAATGTTTTTGAGGCAGTTTGATAGCATTGGGTCAATTCATTGTTTTGTAGGTTTTCCTGATATGATGGATTGTCTTTTTCAACAGATAAGGTCGGGATAGTTTTCCTATCGAATGATTTGTTGTTATGACCAGGGATGAATGTGGAATAGCTTTGTAGTTTTAGTAAAGACAATTAGGTATTTAAACAGTGGGTAAACAGTGGTTACAGTTTAGTTGCTGCCGATTTGGCATGCGGCAAAAGTAAATATAAAAAAGCTGCCAAGTGCGAGTTGGGCTCACGTGGAGAGGGTTTCGTACAACAATATTAGGACTGACAGCCACAAAATACCCCAAAAGTACCCTCTAAAAATAAGTTTTTCTTACAAACTTTGCACCCCAGATTTAGGGGGTTAGGGGGTTAAAGTTGTGGATTTCGGAGTTTTTATGGGATATAGGTGCAAACATGAGCTTGCATTCCAAATTTCAGATTTTTAGGACTTCGGTAGTTACCCTAGAGGTTTTGATGACATGCGAATAGGTCATATTATTGAGCAAAACTTTTCCAAAATAAGTCCTAAAATATTATTAAAAAAAAAACATTTAAGATCCTCACACCATGCGCTTTCATTTCATTTATGCTTCATTTATTTATTTACTACTATTTTAAGTTAAATCATTTATACTTTATTGCACAGAAAACATAATACAGACACTTAATATTAGAAAAAACATGTACAAAGGGAGCTTATCTCTAATAAGAGATCTCTTCCAACAAACCTAGGACTACTTACATACTAATAAATACATAAATACAGATAAAAACAAAATAAAATATATAAATAGATCATTTGATATGTCACAAAGCATATTTAGATTTCTTTCACACGGCATATTCTATTTTTCTTTGGCCCCCCAAAAGTGGCTCTCATATTCCATATTTATATATTTACCTCTACACATTGCACCTCTGTTTTTGGGTCACAGATATTTTGGATATGTGTACCAATTTTCAACTTCATCGATTTAATATGTTCTGAGTAAATTGCCTGTGACATACGGACGAAACCCTAAAAAAGGTTAGTAATGAGTAATGACGCAGATTTCTGTTTGTAAAAAAATATTCATTTGTTTGTGTTCATAATTTTATACCAATTTATTGAGCGTATAGCGTCACCAAGCCATCTATGAATCTATAAATCTAAAAGATGCTTGTTGATATTTACCACACTTTTATCCACTTTTGCCAACGGTGCCTCTGTCACACCGTATGGGAAAAGGCGTGACGCTATGCTAAATGCTTTTAATTCAATTTTTTATATCACTCTTTATCCAATTTCAATGTAATTATTTGTTATATTTTATTATGTTTCCATTTTAGTTATGAATGGAATTTTATATTATTAATTAATACTAATGTATATTATAATGTGTACTGTTGTCTCGTCCGTATTTGGCCCTGGCAGAATACCAGCGTCACAGATTCGTCTGTGACATTGCTGAGTCAGGGCCATTTCATTGTCGCGGTACATTGACGATACCACATAGTGAAAATGATTATTTATTTGTAAATTGTTTTGTGTTTTTCTTCTTATGTTATTCCAGGTTTTATTCTATTTTGTATTTCTTTTTATTATGTGTCTGTGTATGTACCTTTTCAGTGAATAAATGAATTTATCTATCCATCTATCTATCTATCTATCTAAATAACACACTTGGTGTGTCACCAGTTAACTTTGCCGTGTGTCCATTCTTAAAACAATAAAATGTGTTTCAAACGCGAATATTTTCAGATTAGCACACACTCAAAGCTATCCGCAAAAGTTCATGCTAAAATCCAGACTAACTTTCCCCTCCCGAAGAGCTAAGTCTAGGATTACAAAGTTTTTGACGTAGGTTCATGCAATATTATACCATATTGTAGTGAGATAGAGTTGATTTAATGAGTTTTGTGGAGGGTTAGGTTTTTATGAGAGTACTTCAGTTTAGTACTGTTTTAAAGACTGCTGTTGATTTAGTGTCAAATTCACCGCACTGAGCCAGCGTGGTGGAGTATGGCTCAATCTTACTCGGATCCGAGTAAAGGCCTGTGCCCCTCGGTGGGGACATTAATGGGCTACATTTACTTTTTACTAAAAGGTACTCGACACAGATTAGATAAATCCGATCGGCCGAATCGATTAACATCGATTGCTGACATCGCAGAGACACAACCTTACAGAGATTGATATCGAAACACAGACCAAATCATTAAAAAGTTGTGGATTTGTAAACAAACCGCGCCAAATCTGAATGTCATAGTTATTTCAATTTCGTTTGCGGATATTAGTCAAAAATATGAGTGATTGTGAGTGCAACTCCAGATTATAATACAACAACAAACGCAAATGACAAATACAGGATCTGTTACCAATAAAATCAAGAGGAATAGATGTAAAAGTTGTGTTCATGTGGAATTTAAAAGGAACAAAGTGGTTTTCGGAAAATGCATTTTGAGCATATTTTGAGTCTATTTACAAGATTAAGCCAATACTAAACAAGCTTTAACTGTGTGGAGGACATAATCACAATTGTGTTAATAAATATATAATTGAAATTCTACACATGTATGGTATTTTATTGATTAAGTACTCCTTTTCTCATAGAGGGTGATGAAAAGTAGAGTGTCCACCACAGGAGTAAAAATTATTTTTGGCTAGAGTGATGTACTTTGAAACCCTCGATCCCTCGGGATTCTACTTATGTTACACACGGGACTCAACCCTAGAATCCCTCGGTCGCTCGGGTTTCAAAAAATACTCTCGCCCTAAAAATAGTTCTTTACTCCCTTCGTAAACAATCTACTATTTTAAGTCAAAGTTATTGTAAGGTTCGATTAAACGTAATTTATTGGCCGAATTTATTGGTGCGCGCTAGTGGCCAATCCTACATTGTCAGAAATTATTAAGTGGCCCCTTAAGGGCCTCTGACTCAGATTAACGACGACTACTTAGTTATTCTGTGCTACTACCACCCAATGTCAATATTAGCCGGGACCTACCAGCTTAACGTATCACTCGGAACACGGAAGTGCCCGAAACAAAAGCCAACTAGAACCGTGCACCAACTATACTTATCTCGGCCACATTTTCCTGCACGCACGTTAATTTCTTATGTGAAATACTACACAAAAACATAGATAGTAATACACAGAAACACCATTTCTTCCTCATCTCCGTCTCCTACCCAATATGGTTTGCTGAAAGAAATCTCTTATTAGAGATAAGCTCGCCTTTTTACATATTTTTTCTATCAAGCTATTTTTCTGTCATGTGAGTACAATAAAGAAATTAAAAATTACAATTACAAACACACACAATAATACACAGACACAGATAGGTGTTGAAATAACCTTCTCTAGTACTCATAATAAGGGAGTCTACACATTGTAACAGTTAGCGAACTCACATCCTCCTTAAGACAATTACTGGTGGAACCGCCTCCTGAATAAAATCCTATAAACAAGTCTGGTTGAGTTAAGTCTAGTCTATTTATGGATGTAGGGGAAATCAGAAATCAGAAATCAGAAATTTTATTTGTCAAACACGGTATACATTATGTTACAGATGGTTGGTAACTAATTAATTCAGACCTCAGTGTTTTGCCCAAGAAGGGCGTACAAATATTACATGGTATTTAAAATATAAAATAATAATAGCAAACATTCAATAATAATTCAATTCAATTCAGATAAAATAATCAATATCGCAATAATAATAATTTAAAGATTCAATTGATTCAATAATAGGTAGTTAAATTCAATTCAGTTTAAGTCATTCAGTTGTCACAAATTATATTAAAATAGAGTAATTTAAGATGTCATATGCTTTTGTCATTAATAAAATCTTGCACATCATAATAGCACTTAGTAACTAGCAGCTTAAATAGGGTACGTTTAAATGTCAATAATGTCATATCTTTTATAGAATTTGGCAATTTATTATATATTTTTGGTGCCATACACAAGATATTTTTCTGCATAAGTGCCGTTTTGGCTTGTCTTACACAGAGATTGTGCTTATTTTGTACACGCACAGATTTATATTTTCCGTGAGAAACCTTAACAAAGAGATTTAGATTATTTTTTACAAACACCGCTACTTCATAAATATAGTGGGATGGCAGGGTGAGCAATTTTAGTGCTTTGAACACTGGAGCGCAGCTTTCATGTGGCTTTAATCCACATATAGCTCTTACGCAGCGTTTTTGAGCTTTAAACACGGTGTCTTTGTCAGTAGAGTTGCCCCAAAATATAATACCATAGCGAAGTATAGAGGCTACAAGACCATGGTATGCAGTGAGAACGGTTTCTCTGCTTACAATTTTCGATAATTTAAAAAGAAGATATGAAGCTTTATGCAATCTTTGACACACTTGAGAGGTTTGAGCCTTCCACGTTAGCTGATGGTCAATCTGTACTCCTAAAAATTTTGTTTGTTTCACTTCCTCAAGGTATTCGCCTTCAAACTCAGTACTAAAGTTAGGCACTGCATTTGTGCGCTGAAAAAAGTGCATTATTTTAGTTTTACTAAGATTTGCCATTAATTTGTTATTATTAAGCCATGTCATTATATATTTTAAAGTGTCATTAGTATTTTCTAAGTATTCGTCATAATTATTATTGAATTTAATAGTCACTGTGCTGTCATCAGCGAATAAAATCATTGGATTTGGAACGTGTCTCGGTAAATCATTTATGTATATAATAAATAATAACGGTCCTAAAACGCTACCTTGTGGAACACCACAAGATATTTCCCTAGTATTTGATAAATATTTTTGTTCAGATTTTGTTTTGAGGCAAATTCTACTAATTTCTGTGCATTGAGGCCTTTTACTTAAGTATGACTCTATCAGTTTTAGTACATTACCTCTCACGCCATATGTGTTTAATTTACTGAGCAATAAATTATGGTTTACGTAGTCGAACGCCTTCGTTAAATCCATGTATATTGCGCAAATTGGTATTCTAGAGTCAATGTTTGGTAAAACTGTATTTAAAAAATTGTATATAGCCATGTCAATTGATTTGTGTTTCCTAAATCCCATTTGTTCGTCAGTTAAAATATTGTACTTATTTAGATGAGACTCCAATGCATTGTAGATTACTTTTTCAAAGATCTTTGAAAATATTGTGACTAGTGCTATTGGTCTATAGAATTTCATGGAGCACCTGTCATCTTTCTTAAATAATGGCTTTACTACAACTGATTTTAATTTGTCAGGGTACTGGCCTTTATGTATGCACATGTTTATCAGAAAACTTAAATGTGGTGCTATGATTTCTGCTACGTGCTTAATTGCTTTAGTGTGTATTTCATCGTAGCCCACACTATTTTTATTTTTCAATAATCGTATTATTTTGATAATATCTTCAGGTACAGTTGGCGCCAAAAACATGGAATTTAAAAGATTATTGTTAGTCGAAGGGTTCTGGTTGTGGCTATCATTGCGGTTACTCGTTTGATCTATAAAAAAAAGACAAAGTGACACCGAAGGAAATCAAAACAACTATAGATTCAACCTTATTATTTTGATTTGATCTTGTCTTGGTCTTGAAATCATTATTCTGATAGATTTTGTTTCGCGCAAAGTTGTTTGATTTGAGAAAAACATCCGGATAAATTTCCTCAATTGAAAAATCCAAAAAACTCGATTCGCTGTTTGGCAAAGCAGATAGCGGCTCCGTTATTAATTGTGCTTCGACCATCCCAGGCTAACTCCATACATGTGTCGGAGCCACTTACGCCTGTAAGTAGTTTGAGTACTTCTCTCTCGCGATTGTAAAAGTTCCAAGTACTGCTACATATAAGCTAATTTGCCCTACTTGGATGCATCCATGCTAGTTTTATGAGGTGAAAGAAGGCGTAGTCAAACTCTTTTACCTAGGATTGGTTTGTTAATTAGGGACGTAATTCTGAAGACTTATGGACGAAAATAACTAACTCTAACTTTCTGTTTTTGGTTTCTTTTGTATAACTGTAATGTGATCACTGTCCTTGTAATAAACGTTTCTTTCTAACTTTCTTCTTTCTTTCAAAATGTAAAGTAAAGTTTGACCAAAACTAATTTTAATTTTCCTTCTACTTATTGCATGAAAAAATCAGCGGCATAAACCTGTGTAGTTCCAAAAGTCAGGATTGAAACCTTGCGATTTTTCGGTTTCGTTTTTAAACTAGAAGTCAAAGGTTATACTTGTATTTGCTCATTCGGTATAGATTTGAAAGTCAAAGTTAAAGTATTTTTTTATTGACCATAAAATCATACAGATTGCTTAGTCAACGTCAATATAATATTAATATTTTTGTATACTACCGCCCGTTCGGAAGTTGTGGGCTTAGGGATGGACTAAAAGGTGGTAGGTCTCGTTTCGCTGTCTGTCTCTCTCTCGCTAAGTCAAGCGGCGAGTATCATACTCGTAGCACCTCGAATGCCGTCCCGACGTGCCAAAACAAAGGCCCCGCACTGTACTTTATTTTACAGCCCGGTCTCGACACCAAGATAAAAATCAGATAACTTTATTTGACACTTCCTGTATGTGTAATTAATATGTGACATCACATGCCTAGTAAACAGACAGATACGTTATCTGAGGCTGGAAAATCTGAATCTTTCAGGAACTGCAATTCTTGAAAACTTTTATGTATTTGGTGATATTCAAATTGACTCCTCCAAGTATTCAAATACCTTCGATCACATAACATTTATTTGATCGAATAAATATTAAAATACACACACCCTCACACACCCAGACACTCGCAAGGAACTCAACAGTTTGTAAATTCCCACACAGCTCTAATTAATTAAGCACCATTTTCACTGGACCCGTATGCGACTGTAAAAACTACAGGATGTATTTCCATTACCCGGGGCGAAGTATGCCATTGTACGAGTTGAGAACGGGTACCCGCCGGATTCGTAGCGGGTATTTTACGAATGCGGGTAGGTACGACCTTCTGTGTGCGAACTTTATGTAACTTTGTTTACACCTAAGAAACAGAAAGATATCTTTAGACATAATTTTTTTTATCTTGACTTCATAATTCATAATTTCCTCCCAATAAAAATAATAACAAGAGGTAGATAAATCAGAAAAAGGCGAGCTTATCTCTAGTAAGAGTTCTCTTCCAGCAAACCAAGTTCCGATAAAAGAGGTTGATAGCTGAGCAAAGGTAGACCTATGTTTACAACAATATACGAGTACTTACATGACTTGAAAATATTGTCTTGACTTCCACAAAAAATGATTTGATTTCTGTTTTCTGATTTCTTCACGGGAAGCAAATTTGGTGAAAAGTGTAACTTGGCGAAAACAAAGATTGACGGAGCAAGAACTTGATGAACTTGTTTATAGAGTAGTGTGACTATTAGTATATACGTTTAAATAAAGTTAGTGTGGTATTTGTCTTTTTATCCGGTATTGAAAAACTCGCTACTCAACCCACACATATCGCCCTTCATACGGGACAACAGGAGGCGCAAAATGCCCACTTATAGCCAGTTATAGCCAGTTATAGCCAGTTATTCAATAATCCACTTTCAATAACGGCTAGTAGTGACGGGAGGATCCTAGGGTATGATTTTCGCGCATTCGATATACGGATAGCGACAACTATGTCTAGTGATTTCGTATGGGATTCACTCGATATAGGTGTCGATATTCGTATTTCGAATGCGCGAGAATCACACCCGAGGATCCGGTCACTACCAGGCCCATCATCGCTGCTATAGAGTAATCAAGGTTTACTCACGTTGCATCTAGTAGCTAATAGAAATAGCATAATAATAATATTAATATGTTATTCTCAAAGCCTGATCTTCTTCGACTTCTTTCACTGTTTAGTAAACTTCAAATTTTGCAGTTCAGGTTGAGGTAAAAGCTCGAGCTTTCGGTAGGCGCTTTGAGCTTAATTCTCGTGATGAAAGCTTTAACGAATTTCTGTGCGGAGAGATCAAAAGAGCTCTCTAAAGAGTTATGCACGAACTTTTTAAATGTGCGTGCATTCAGAAACTACTGACTAATGAAATAAGTGTAGGATTCTGGAGCAGTCACAACCTCATAACAACTAACAAACTATCTGACAGCTGTAAATCCGAGCAATTTTGCGTGTGAGGTACGTACGATACTATTTATAGTTCCCAAGTCTTTTTACCCGACTTCAAAAAAGGAGGGGGTTATCGATTCGGTTTTTTTATGTTTGTTACCTCGAAACTGGTATTATTTATGAACCGATTTTAAAAAAGTTTTTTTTTTATATGAAAGGGAGACTCTTCGGGTTGGTCCCATTTTTTGAAAATAAGGAATCGGTCCATTCCGAAGACTGTCATCCAGGTAACCTAAAGCACATATGTGGCGTTTACGCTCATTATCATTGAGATGAATTCTGGCTGTGAGGACCGATATCTGTTTATTTTGTGTAGTATTGTGAAGTCAGAAGACAGTTTTCGTAGGCTCATTAGGTCGTGTTCATAGATGACATCGCAAGTCGCGCGGACAGGTTTTTAAGTGATTTATGGTTAGGTATGGACAGGTTTTTAAGTGGACATGAAGTCGGTTTTTTAAGTTTTTAACTCGGTAAATTATTGACACTTGGAATGAAAAATATTGCTTGACGGCCTTTACACCGAACTAGGAGCATTATTTCGTGCTCTTTTGGTGTAAACAATAGCTCGTTCCCAGCTGTGAACACCAAGCGAGCAAGAATAAGAACCAAGAACTAGAATTCTTACACGAAGTTCTTGCGATGTTTAGACCGAACGAGCGCCCATTCAGTTCTGTTCGCGACCAATTTCGAACACGCAAGATATAATATTATTATTATAAGAATGCGCAACCAGGGCCTGAATTCTTCTGTACACAAGCATACCACAAGCCTGGCACAAGCTTCAATACGACGCATTAGGTATTCTACTAAAACCGGAATCGCAATTCACAAGCGCCAGCCTGACGCCGGCCTACTGTCCGAAAGTAGAATACGAAGTAGGCTGGCGTCAGGCTGGCGCTTGTGAATTGCGATTTGTATGGAGAAGTGAAAAATAAAGTTGCTCTAATCAAATCGGTTTCATAATGAAAGTTGCTCAGAATGATGACCCTAACAAAGTAGTTTCTCATTTTGCATTAATTCATTTACACCCTGTATTTAAGTTTTTAAAATTACTTGGACCATTGGCATGAACGGAAAACCTCGAATTCCTTTCCCAAGTCCAACTTACAATAAATCGGTTTTGCTACTTTGTTGCGAACCGTACACACGTTTTGTTACATTACATTTGCGGGAACTTTTCTTCCGAGCTCTATTAGTTTTCACTCAGCTGCATCTGAAACTTTAAATAGTGTTTTAAATTAACTGGAAAGTTTTAAAATGCAGTGTTTAAATTAACAGATTGCCTGAGGTACAATGTGCTCAGTATTTTTTTACTACAGAAACGTTTTCAGGGTACTGGGTTAAAACATCGCATTTTTTTTACTTTACCGTGGTGTGGTAAGATCTAAAAACCGATTTCAAAGAAAATGGTGACATTTCTGTCTCCACATGTCTAATTACATAATTCGAAAATTGCGTGTCTGTATATGAGATAATCAAAACGAAAATTATGACCAGCGATCACAAGGAATCATAGGCATTGAAATAACTCAGGCTCTGTCTTCTAGGCCGGTCTTAATAAACCGCTCTTAGCTCTGAGATATGTCTCAGTTATGTCACGGTGACAGTTTTTCCGTGAATCTCCAATCCGTTATTTTCACACGCTTGAGACAGCTCTCAGATTAATACGACTATGATTTCGTGCAACTTTCTTGACTTAACTTAATTTATTTTACTTTCTATTCTCTTTGTGTTTCTCAAGTTAGTCCTATATAAAGTTTCCATATTCATCTTAATAGGGAACCCATATGACGATAGAAGTTCGCACTTAGCCATAAAGCACAGTATGATCTTGTTATTTTTCGGAGGAACAAAATTTAGCTTTTTTATAATTACATTTTTCTCTTCTGTGCTGTATGTATGCTTTATGCAGCTTCTCAGATTTCTCGTTGCGCAGTTAGTGTTTTTAATTTTTATTTATTTTTTAAACAAAAAAATACGCTTGTTTCGTGCATTCATTAAAAGAGAGGATGGTCAATGACTTTCATAATTATGGTATTTGAAATACAGGCTTTTTTCACAACAGGTTGAGTTTGTCGTCGTCTTGCCTTCGTCTGATAGCCGTCTAACGCCCGATTTTCGAAACGAACATTAGGGTTGACAACTGATTAAACTCTTTTTAAACTAATTTGTCACGTATCGCTATTTTGAATTAATAACTCATTTATCGACTGCTACATTTGACCACTCTTTCAGAAAATGGGGTTATATCGAAGGTATGTAAGGCTCAAATTGGTTCATGTTAAAGCCAGGATCATCATAGCATTAGTCAGCCTCCTTTGGCAGCCATTTTGTCACTTGCACATAAGTTTTTTTAACCTAAATTCTCTTTTGATTTATTTAACCGACTTCAAAAAAGGAGGGGGTTATCAATTCGGTTGTGTTATGTTTTTTTATGTGTGTTACCTCGAAATTGGTATTATTTGTGAAACGATTTCAAAAATTATTTTTATATGAAAGAATGGACCTTCAGGTTTGTCTCAATTTTTGAAATTTAGGAATCGGTCCAGTACTTTGGTTTTTACATAGAAAATACCGTCATCCAGGTATCCAAAATTACGTATTTTTGGATTGTTGTTGATTCGGACTATGACGTAGTGTAGATGAATTCTGTCTGTAAGGACCGATATTCGTTTATTTTGTGTAATATTGTGAATTCTCAGACGTCATTCGCATAACGCGGACAGGACTAAGTAAAAGATCATGAAGTCGGTTTTTTTTTTCAGTTTTTAACTTGGTGAATTATTTGGTATCAGTTTATTTTCCTTCTGAATTGAATTCATTATATTATTTTATGGCAAAGCCAAATCCTCTATCACCGCAATATAATATCAGCTTCTAAACTTCCTCTTACTAAATTTAGTTTCACTATTATGCTTGATACAATAAGGATATGGATCCCCTGGTGGAGTGAAGGAAACTTTTAATGACTAACTATAGTAAATTCGTAACTATCAAAATCAGTTGTTTAGTTTAGTTTAGTTTCAACAAAGGGGCGTGTTAACTGTTGGAGTAACGTTGGGGTACCTTCACTCTCAGAAACACACCGGTCGAACAAACGAACAATGGAGAACAATAGATGTGTCGGCGGCCGATCGTAGAACCGGGCACATCATGATGTGCCGTCATGTGCCCCGCCATTTCATGATATGCCCAAGCAATTACTGGGCACATCAAAATCTGGCGGGTTTTAACGAAAACATGTATTTTTAAAAGCACTTTTATTCAGCAGCGTGATGTTTTTTGTGTTATACTATACATGTCGAACGAACACGAAGACTATTCTTCTTTATTCTTGCTTTAGTCTTCACCTAAGCTACCGTAGTGTTTGCCTTAAGAGATATTATCGTTTCATGAAATTTCACGTTTGGGCACATCATGATGTGCCCAATTCTATGACCGGCCGCCTACAGATAGATAAGATTTGTCGACTGAGGGTTAAGACTGGGCGCACTGATAGTAGAATTTAGAATTTCACCTTCAGTTTACTATTTCTGGACTAGGAATTCCAAATTGTAAAAAATATTTTGGGCTTGTGACAAACAGATTTTGTGATAAACTTCGGGAGACTTTTCTATCAGCGAAAATAAGTAATTTGATTAAAATTACTTATTAACAACCGAATGGAAGCTAAAACTCATGATCGACAAGCTACCATAAATAAACTAGTGTTTTTATACTCCTATTTTGCTGCTGTTTTGATAGCAAACTTGTGGTTTAGAAAAGGATGTTTTGGCATGATTCGCCATCTTATCAATTATATTACCTTTCACATTTAAGTAATGCTTGTACAGAGCCAGCAACTTAGCTGTTCAGGTGGGAAAAATTCGTACTACGAATTTGTCATCCGCCATCAAAGAGAATACATACTATACAATGTCCGCTATTTTGAAGACTACTATGACACTAGCGACCGGTATCAACTGAACAGCTAAGTTGGTGGCACTGAAACTATTGCTTTGACATCTGAAGGGCTTTTAAGCAATAATGAGGACTGATGCAAGAAATAATTAAATGAAGTCAGTCACTATCATTACATTTACATACGGGCCCAACCATTGCTTCTGGCCCCACACTAGGATACCCTGTGTCGTTGGAACCAGAAACAGCGACATCACAAACATGTCAAAATCGAAGACCTTGGTTTTTTCTTTATCTTTTTATTGTCTATTTTAACCCCCGATGTTTTGCAAAAAAAATATATAGAGTATTTCAATATTTTATCAATTACGCTACGCTACAATACGCTATTCAATTCATGAAAATCAAAGCAAAACTGACTCAGCGTGGTGGAGTATGGCTCAATCTTACTCGGATCCGGGTAAACGCCTGTGCCCCTCGGTGGGGACATTAACGGGCTACTTTATATATAGTTTCAGTTTCAGTTTATTTATTCAGGAACAATATAAAATTTTATTTGAAATTGCTTACATACTAAAATAATTCATTCATAGAATAAGATAACACAATATAATACAAAGTTCACTATATGAATTACAACGTCAACAAATTAATTAATTTATTTATTAAATTAATTTTAAAATGTATTATAAAGCAAAACTATTAACTGTGTCTCTGCCACCCCGAACAGTGGAAGTGCTCCGTGGTCTAGTGGTTTTCACCTTGCTTCTCACGCAGGAGATGCAGGTTCGAATCCCGGTGCTGACCATGTATCTACCAATGAGATGATTCGGACACTCCGTATTTCGTATGGCACGTTAAGCTGTAGGTCCCGGCTACTATCACTACTTCGTAGTATGTAGTAGTCGTAAAACCCCTCCACCAACCCGCACTGAGCCAGCGTGGTGGAGTATGGCTCAATCTTACTCGGATCCGGGTAAAGGCCTGTGCCCCTCAGTGGGGACATTAATGGGCTACATTTACTGCCGCCCCGTATGGGAAAAGGCGTGACGCTATGTTGTGTCATGTTTATGTGTGGAAGCGAAAATAAAATGATTGCAGGTTTTCAACCGACTTCAAAAAAAGGAGGAGGTTCTCAATTCGACCCGTATGGTTTTTTTTTTTTTTTTCTATGTTTGTTACGCGATTGCTCCGCCAATTATGAACCGATTTGAACAAATCTTTTTTCGGCGTATAGGTAATACCTCAAGGGTGGTCCCATTGACACCAGGTCAGGATCTGATGATGGGATCCTGGAGAAATCGAGAGAACTCTTCAAATATTATAGGCAGACCTATAGTGATTTTTGTGTTTTTCATAATAACTCGTGCAAATGCACATGGTAAGCATAATATTGTGATGCGGAACTGCTGATGAAGACCACATATGGCCACCAGATCTGCTCAATACTAGGTAGGTACAAATACAATGCGTGGCTGACGGGCAGGCAACGCATAGCCTAAACCGGTGGACCTAGAGCCATGAAACATTGTACAGGGGTTCCTTAGTAGCGTGGGGTAGCACTGATATAGCATTTGACAAAATTAATTCCCCAAGGGAGGGGGGGATAAGGGGTTACAGTTAGTATTAAACTCAATCTAATCAAATAGGGTTTGTGGAAGTCGGTTTTTTCTAAAGTTTACTTTTTGTTTCAATTATTATCTATTATTCAGACTCGGGGTCCCAAAACAGAACTTTATATCTCTTTAGTACTTGTACCTAGAATTTATAATTCGCAACTCAACCGCAAGGGTTGAAACTATTGCCAATATAGTTTGTCTGTAAATGCCGCCTGTATGAAGTTATCTTTTGTCACACATAGGGCATGAGAGTGAGAGAGAGAGGTTACCCCCACCCTACCTCCCGAAACAAAATGGACGAAAGTGTTACTGTAGCACAGAAGAGATAATAGTACAGTAGATTAAACTAATAGAAAGGGACAAGGCATTGGATAGTTAATTAATTTGTTTGGATGAAGTTTCTTTAACCCTTTTGTTTGAGTTTGTATTGTACAGGGTGCATCCCCCCCCCCTCCTCCCCTCCCCCACGCACACACACGCAAGCACACATTTTACTTTCTCAATTATTTATTTACAAGTATACAACACCACAACAAGCACACAACCTACACACACGGGACACACCTGACATAAGTAAGGCACTCATGCTGTTTTTTTGGTTATTTTTCCTTCTATTTCTTCTTTTCGATTGCATAGGTTGTTTACATAATGAAATCCTTAATTGGCCTCATTTTAAGTTTTTTTTTTAAGATTACATGTATGCATGGCTGTGGATTTTTGTTAATAAAATAAAATAAAATAAACAGAAAGGTGTAGTCATATTTTAGGGGTTTTTTAGGGACATCATTCTGGGCAGCTTTCACTATAAATCCGATTTGATCAGACAAACTTTAATTTTCACTTCTCTATACAAATCAGCTGACCGCCCCGGACCAAAACGTATGGAGCAATGAAACATAAAGTTGCTCTGATCACATCGCTTTCATAGTAAAAGTTGCTCAGAATGGTCTCCCTAACAAGCGTCACGTTCTTTGCCATACGTGGTATGCCCACTTTGTAATTGTCTTGCAAATGTTAATCTGTAATTTTAGTTGATATTTTGAATATATTTTGAGTATATCATTTTTTTACTACATAGCTGGGGCAATAGTACGTAAACGTTTACATGAACCGTTTTAATTACAACGTGTTATGAAAGTACAGTATACTATTTACTTTTTAATTGTTTGTAATTAATTATACAAAATTGTGGTTCGTTGCAATGCGTTCATGCATTTAATTAATTTTAGCGGGTATTTCAACTGCAGTTATAATGAATAAATTCTTCGACCTCTACCACATTTGATTTATAAACCAGAAACAGTAATAGGCTCTCACAGCATTACACAGCATTAAATCTCACTCAAGGGCTGCTCAATCGGAAAGTAACACGTCAGGTTATCATAACAATAAAAAGTTTTTTTATATATTTTTAGGGGGTTTAAAAAATTTCAGGATTTTCAGGTTTTTTTAACGAAAACAAATATCATAAGATTTTTTTTATTATTTTTTCAGTAGTTTTAACATATTTTTCTACAACATATATTTTTTTTTATCAAAAAAGGAAACATCATGCATTTAAGGGTTAAATTATGACATCACCATACTGGTATTTCACAGAACTCAGGAACAAAATTAGCGTTTTGACAGATCCTCCCTTTCAGTCGAGAGATTGTCATTCTCCTGGCCGAAAAGGAAAAAAAAAGACATTAAAATTAGGGGAAATCAAGTTCTCATCCCCTTGCAATAGACATTAATTGACGTCTTGGTACCCACTGTCAAAGTCAAAGGACTCTTTTGTCCAGAAGCGACTGGGTGTGGGGGCATGATTCTCGCGCCTTCGATATACGGATATCGAGACCTATATTGACAGATTCCCATTCAAAATCACTCGATATAGGTGTGTAGATATCTCATATCGAATGTGCGAGAATTATGCCACAGAAAAGTAGGTATCTACTTTAACTAGCAGTAAAATATCGTTAAAATAAGAACAAAAACATACCCTATAACCTTTCGCATTTCATGAAGATGCAGGTTCGAATCCCGGTGCTGACCATGAACCAATGAGATAAATCATTTATCTTAATTACGTTATACGGACGCTCTGCCGGTAATGGAAAGCATTGTGAGGAAAGCTTAATTACTCCATAGCTGCGGCGATGGGCTAGCCCCCTGTCACACAAAATGGAGTATTGAATAACTGTCTAAAAGTGGGCATAGTTGTGCCCTCTCTTCCGTATGGGAAAAGGCGTGACGCGCTTTGTGTTATGTTGTTGTCCCAATACATTTTCATACGCCTCCGCCGGTAGTTCAGTACCATTTTCCTGACATGACGCAATCCCATCGTCGCACTCTGTTAGATAAGAGGCGTTTTAAACCAGACGTCCTTCCTTTTCACCTTACCTAAGTAATTCTCAGAAATTACGTAGAAAATGTTATATTCGGAAGCCAGGGTTGACGCGCTGAAGTCTCGTGTGGCTTTTATTACTCCTGACGTATGCAGTGGAGCGAATTTACTCCTTTGGTGACTTTTCAAGTTAAGACTTTGGCATGCCGCCACATACAGATCCAGTTATCAAAAGCTGGCGCGGGGAGGCAGTCGCTCACGTCCGAAGGAATTACTTGGAACCCACAGCCATTCACGTCCTCCCTGGGTAGTGCTAACGAGCGACAAATCATCATCATCATAATCATTTTAAATCGTCTCAAGACATTATAATTTCCAGGTTCTCAAATGAGAACCTGACCACTTGACACTGGCAAAATTAACGTCAAAAGAGGTTAGGACGCCATTAATAAAAAGAAAAAGAAGAAAAGCTGGCGCGTTAAACACATTGACACGTTGCGCTTGTGTAGAGTCTGTGAGTAAGCGCGACGCGTGCGTGACGTTGTACTGCATGGGCATCAAGAATAGTCTGTCTGTCTCTCTCGCGCGCTTTCAAACTTATGAGTATGAAGGACAGTAAAGTAAAGTAAAGTAAAAATTTCGTTTATTTGCTAGCAAATGTACATCATAGATGGAATGCCCTGTCCCTCAAATTAGCGTGAGCTGTGTCTTGAGAGACAGTTTCCCCCCAATAGTAGGTTATCAATAAATATTACATTTTTGAGTACGGTCCTCACTTTAAGGCTACGAAAATAGTACATTATGCAACTAGTGAATAAAGGACGGATTTACTGCGAAGGCCATAGATGAATCACAAGCAAGCGAAGGATAATAACGGCTGAATCACGACCATAGGGAGTGATTCACGATGATTGAATCGCGAGCGTAGCGAGTGATTCAAGTGTTATAATCCTGAGCGACGAGAGGGATTCATGGCCCTCGCTATAAATCTGTTTTATTGAAGAGTTGCATACGATACTTTATACCATGACTACTTTTATTCTAATGTTATACAGAGTGTAACAGAAAAGTCTAGTCATATTTTAGGGGGTTGTTAGGGAGACCATTCTGAGCAACTTTTACTATGAAACCAATTTGATCAGAGCAACTTAATTTTTCATTCCTTTGTTTTCGTCCGGGCGGTCAGCTGATTAGTATGGAGTAGTGAAATATAAAGTTGCTCTGATAAAATCGGTTTCATAGTGAAATTTTCTCAGAATGATGTCCCTAAAACAACCCCCTAAAATGTGACTACACCTTTGTGTTACACCCATTACTCCTTGTCGACAATCATAATCAACCAATCTCCACCACCGAACAAAATTCGACCAAGCGAATCTCGAGAAGTAAATGGCACAAAGTTTGTATGCCGTTTACCCCACCGCGCCCTTCGCGCCCCCGTCCGCGCGTGTCTTCGTCCCGGTGGTTTTTGTTTTACTCACTGTTTTGGTGTTCTAAATTTAAATTCAACACAGTGAGCAAAAGGGCTCTTTACTCACTGTTTCGCGTGAGTAAAAGTAGCTTTTTAGGGGGTGAGTGGTGTAAAAGATATTTTATACCACTGACCCCCTAAAAAGCAAAAAACACCAAATCAGTGAATAAACAATATCCAGCGGGGTCGTATACATATGACTACTATGTGTACAAATCTAATAGGACCATATAGCTCCACTAAATTCCAAGACAAAAATATCAGAGCATGAAAATATTCCATTTTCAAAGTCATGCATTCGCAATTCCAGTGCAATTTTCTAGGAATGTGTCACAAGAAATGCACTTCTCAGCATATCCTCTTGAGGTAGTAAGTTTGACATTCAATAATAAGTCTTTTCAGAGACTTTGTAGAGCTTTTTGCGCTTTCAAAGTTGCATTTTATCACTTTTCAGTGAGCGATCGGAGGAGACACAGCCTGCCACTTTTCGATAACAAGAAGAGTTTGCTTTTGTACTGAAGAATTTGCCCCAACTTAATTTAGAGCTTCTGTTGTCATACGCTTGCCTGTCACGCGGGCTTCCGGGGCTGAACTAGTACAGGTCGCGCCAATATTGTTGGCACCTGAGTGCCACGTGGTAGCGGCTCATGGATACATGAGAACGCATACATGGGTGAGAGAGAGAGAGATGAGAGCCTGCTCAAAAGCCTAGAAACCTCGTGGGGCTTGTACCTATGAGATGAGTACTTTATCGTTACTAACCTACTAGTTGGTGGTCAGATGACATGGTAAAGGTGGCCGGTAGGCAGTGGACCGGAATGGCGGGAGACAGATGCGAGTGGCGTGCTTTGGGAGAGGTTATGCCCAACAGTGGGATGATACGGGCTGATATGATGATGATGATGATGAATCTACTAGTAATGAAAACATCGCGAGGAAATCCTTTCGTAATCCGTAATTTACCACATTAAAGAGTCGATCGTATCCCAAAACTCCGGCGATGAGCTACCCCCCCCTCCCCCCGATTTCTGCCACACGTAAAAGTGACACTATATTTTTTTATAATTTAGATGCCTTAGGCTGGATTTCACCAACAAAAAGTTCGAGAACAACTATCCCGGGGATAACTTGTATGACAAATGACAGTTCAAAATGAGGTGATCTGATCTAGGTGTCACTGGTGTCTATGAAAAAGTAGAAGATAGATACTCTCGAGTAAAAGTTACTCTTTCGTTGGTAAAATCCAGCCTTAGTCTAACTCGTATTGGGGCAAACGCCAGTGTGGGTAGGGAACATTAAATGGGCTCTTCATTTACTATTATCACAGCTACATTAACTTTAATTTAAAATAACACTGGGGGCTATTGGGAAGGAAAATGAACTAAACAAGGCAACTAAAGCTTCTAAACGTCATAATGACGTCATTTTAGATATCAACAACTAAGATGTCGTCATTATAGAGGGCTTAGTGAACTTTTTAGTTTGGTGTGTTTTCCTTCCAAATCGACCCCAATTGTTTGGTCTGCTGGAAGAGACTGTTTGGTCCTATAAGTGACAAGCTCGTTTTTGTACACATTTTTATTAACTTTTTTATTGTTTAATCTAGCCCACATTAAAATAACTGTTGTAACTACTAAGCATACTTACTTCTTACAATAATTATAAGTATTATTAAATTTATTATTACTAGGTCGAATACCCCCAGACCTCTCAGTCCATATCCAAATTGTATTGGAGCTCCATATACCGCTCCCCTGTGTGGTGGGAAGGTTGAATTCTGCCATCGCGACACTTTTGACAATAACGTCTCCCGGCGGCGGTAGGGAGTCACATTCTACACTGACAGCGCGAAATATTAATGGGCTATAGCTTCAGCCCGCGGCTTCTTCTGCAAAGTTACTCTTTTTAGTCTCATTTTTTGTAAATCTAACCCGTTGGCTTGCTCCCGCGTTTCCCTCATTATACTCAATACTCAATAGTTCATTAAATTATGACATGAAGTCGGAATGAAGTGTGTGGAGGTGGGATATGTCCTAGTCATATTTTCACTATTTCGAATATAGCTAAGATTTTAAGATTTTAGATATTTTCGAATTTTAGATATTACCTATCTGTCAAAGAAATATTAAAATTATTTTTGGTGGGTCCGTATATCATAAAAGCTACCCTCCTTAGCCTTCTTGCTTTAGCTGTTTGGTTGCGTTGATGACACAGTCGGTCAGTCAGGACTTTTTCTTTTATTCTGATTTTGTTCATGATTTTATTCGAATACTTACTCCTTCACTTTGTTGGTAGTATTTGAGGAGCTCTTTGATGTGGTTGAGTGATTGTATTTCAGCCACAGATCACAGAACCAAATGGACTATTCATACGTTCCAATACTTATGTATTTGCATAAAAGTCTGTCACTTTCGGTGGGGGGGAGGTACTAGAGATATTATGGGTTCAAACGATATACCCTAGTTCAATTTAATAATATCATATAACTTTCCTAGGTTCAGTAAAAAAAACTAGTTACCCATAACCCATGCATGCCCATGCCCAGCAATTTAAGTAGGTAGGTATAATTATATATTTTTTCATGTACAAGAACTGTGTTGTATAACATTTTTATTTTATTTATTGAGCACTAGGACTATCCTCTTAGCAAGATCTTTCCGTCTTGTCTAGATTTGCAAGAAATATATCTCTAGAGATCAGCTGGCCTTTGCGCATTAACTTTTGTGTACAATTTCATGTTATTTAGCGTGTAATAACGAATAAAGACAAATGTACTACTAAGTACTGATCTCTGTTTTCCCAGATTAGTATCACATATGATCACATACGATCAATGATCAAATACGATCAATGGTCACATCTTTTTTGGCATCATCGGGTATGACTGTTCGTGATAAGTCCGGTTGGTTGAATGATCTCAGATTTCAGCATATTGATAATGTAACATTTTGTTTGTTGTTGTAAACAACATTTGTCACGTTTTCCCCCTAGGGGGTAGTGGATGTACAATTCCACCCATGTTTAGACACATAATTTGCGTGCGAGACAAACGTGACGTGACAGACACAGCGCCCTCTACGTGATACTAATTTGACAGTTTCTTTTTCCCATTTCCGAGCGAGCGAGAGAACGACTTTGTGTGTTTAATAATACTTGTAACGCGGCCTCTTTAGCGGCACTCTTACTAAAGAGGTCGCATGCTTTACCGCTCACTGGCCGCCTATTACTTTGTTTGAATTGAGAATCGGGATTCATTTGTTTTTTTTTTCACGGGCAGCCATGCATAATTTCTGGATATTTCTTAACATTGCCTAGCTGGACTGTTATCTATAGTAATAACTAAAAAGATTGGGATTATTATAAAACTACTGTATAAAACTACTATATAACATCTGCGTAATATAAATTGAGGCTGCCAGCCACTATATGCAGCTTATGCAGTATCTACCTATATATTGATCATAGTAAGTACTTAATTTATTGTTCAGCGCTATTGAAGTCTCATCCGCGCTTGTGAGTGGAGTCTGCTCCTCGACAGTATCGGTGTGCTTGATGGCCAAAGAACAGTGCACACTTTGTTCCAGCCTCAAGTACTTTACTGAAAAGTACTGTATTGTCCACCGTACATTCCGTCTGTCTGTTCCTGTTGAAACCTGCAACCTATTCCCTGTCGCCCTTGCCGACTGCTGTGCACTCCCGTCTGTTTAGCCTCCTCATCACAACATCTGCGGTTGAGCTATACGCTTTCTGAACCAGCTCTCGTGATTTTCGTGATTTCGTAATTTCTTTATTGTACTCCACAAAACAGATATACAGAAAATACAAGACAGAACAACAATGCAGAAAGGCGAGCTTATCTCTAACCAGATTTTTCTTCCAGCAACTTCCAGCTCTCTTTTGTCATAGGTTTCCTTTGTTTCACTGTATAGTTACACTCTACGGTTTAACGCCGCAAACTTTGAGCAATCAGTTGACAATAGCAGTTTAATAAAAACATATCAGCTGATGAGTACCTTAAGAACACAATCAAGTTTTTTTTTTATTAGTGAAAATCGCCTATTGTTAGAACGCCATATGACCTTATCCCGACCTTTGATCTAATTTGTCTTGACCTTTTAGATGTCTTATTCATCGTAGCTACCCCAATAATTAGCTCTGAACATCAGAAGGATCTAGAAAATACATGATTACTATTCGTTCGGTGTCTGTAATTATCGTAAAAACGTTCATAAAAGCGTTTCAAAGGTGTCACAAAAAGTGTGAAAACGGGTTGTTCAGAAAGTAAATGAAATAAAAGGAAAAAAGGTCGAGGGTTCGAATCGTGGCTGGGAAGGAAGAAAAAAATCCCTTGGGTTTGTATGGTAAACATGTTTGTGATGTTGCTGTTTCTGGTTCCCACGCCACAGGGTATCCTAGTGTGGGGCCAGAAGCAATGAATGTGCCTGTATGTACAAAAAAACTTTATCAGAGAAGTTTATTTTTAACTTCTTTCACAAAAATCAGCTAACTGCCAGTTCGTGCATCGGTAAAATTACATAAAACCAATCGTCTTAAATGTATGAGAACATGAAAAATTAAGTTAAGTTCATAGGGAGGCTTGTTCAGAACATAATTCATAATTTCTTTATCGCACACAAAAAAGTTAACAAAACAGACGGTATGATATAAAGTGTACAATGGCGAGCTTATCCTCCTAGAATATGACTATATCGTTCTGTTCCACCCTGTATCAAACATTAACTGATTGCACTATCAATGTTGCAACATTTTCGCTGCAACAGTGTACTTACGATTTTGTCACAGACACCATTAAGTCTAGTTACACCAATGTCAGATTCTAGTCGTTATGGCTCACGAATTAAGCACTCTACAAATTCCAAAAGGTGTATCTTAGTATGAACTCAATTCCACTTAGATATATTTTGTTCGCCGTCAGCTGGATCTAGGTAAGGTATAGGTTTTACAATGTTACTAATCTTTTTAATCTAGAATACTAGACTTTGTTTTAAAAACTATCACCCCTGGGAATTATTACGTTTTAGAGATATCTTGTTAGAGTAGATATGTTCGCTTTTGTATACGACGATATAAATAACAAGCGTCACGCTTATTTTTATACGCAGTTGCTAAGGCACACTTTGATCTACTGTTCATTTATCTGTCGGCGCGGTAGACCCTTACCAAGTCGTCCAACAAAGGCACAATTAAATCTTACATTTTGCGCCTGTCATTCAACCTTACATTAATGGGCCAACCCCATCGCCGAAGTTAAATAACTAATTTCCCGAAAATGACTCGCACAGAAAATAACGAATGAAATTGAAACGGATAAGGAATGGAAAAAATATGATAAATGAAGGGGAAAATTGACAGGTAATTCTGGATATTAAACGTTGGACTGAGATCGAACAAAAGGACTTGATTGGACATTGTGAAAAATATTCCTTCTTAACGGATGTTTGAGAAGATTTACGCGTTTTCATTTCACTATTCATTTCAGTATGAGTTTCTTTGCTGGTAACGTTATTCTTGTAAACTAGTAGTAAACTAACAATAACAAATATTTATAGCTTGTTGTAAAATCGCAATCACCAGACTAATTTATGCATCTAACCTCGTTATAACGTACAGTCGACAGCGCATCAAGCTAGACTACTCGTAGAGTGATGCTTTTTCCCAAAAAAATAAATTGTTATAGGTTAAAGTATCATCACGTTGTAACTGGTTCGCCGACACATCTTATTTAACAATAGTTGGCCATTTTTCGGTTGTTCGAGTGGTGTGCTTCTGAGAGTGAAGGGTTCCGTACCATTATCTATAAAAAACTTTTGTTGTATGGGAGCCCCCCCTTAAATATTTATTTAATTTTAGTTTAATTATTTATGTTTGTAAATAAATAATATACTCAATATATTGTAAACATTTTAAGCGTCTACCTGCTAACATAATCAATATAGAGCAAAAATGAGCAAAAAAATCACGTTTGTCGTATTGGAGCCCCCCTTTATATTGAATTTCTTTTGTTTTTTAGTATTTAAAAAAAAAGTTAATAGCGGCAACCGAAATACATCATCTGTGAAAATTTCAACTGTCTAGCTACCACGGTTCATGAGATACAGCCTGGTGACGGACGGACGGACGGACAGCCGGACAGTGAAGTCTCAGTAATAGGGTCCCGTTTGCCACCATTCGGGTACGGAACCCTAAAAATTCTAAGCATTTAGACTTTGGTCCTACCAGAAATCCAATCTATCTTGATAACCAGTTTTCTAGGGGGAACATACCTTCGGAACAATACCAGTAACTGTTATGGATATGGAGTGGAATTATCCTTCCATGTTTTTAAGCCAGTTTGATAACAAGTTATCCACAGGGGGTTTAAGATTGATGTGCCGCCGTGTATACCGGCGACAGTGACGTGATAGGACACTGACATGGCAAAGACAATGACATGACCTCGATAGTAAGCGTGAGGGAATTTTTATCACGTTTTTTCTGAAAGGGGTACGCAGGATGGCAAGATGTTGTTTGTGTACAAGTGCACATAATACATATTCAGTCACGGTTTTTCTTTTGAGAGGTGGCAGAAGCACGACGTAAATCTCTTGGGCTTTTTGTTTATTTATTCATCATCATCATTATTTATTTCTAGACATATAGTCAAATATAACCACATTGAGATTATGGACGAGTATAGCAACAACTCGCATCTCCTTCGCTATCACTCTCACTTCGCATTAGTTTGACACTTTAAATCGTGTTGGAATTCGAAGTGAGCGTCGAAGTGACGGGTGAATTGCCTTAGCGAATGCGACTTCTTACGTCATGTCATACTATTGCCCGGTTTCCTGGGCGCTGATTAAAGTTAACAGGTAAGTTAAATCAGCTTCAGCCAATCACGAACCGCTATTATTCAAAATGACGGAACTTGATTTAACCAACCTGTTAACTTTAATCAGCGCCCAGAAAACTGGGTGTTAATCTGTTAAAATCTCACGTTCGCTGCCACGCTCGCAAGTGTAGCGCTACTGTGTGTGTGTTATTAAGAATGGACGATTTTCTGACATCTAAAATAGTTCTGAAAGCTGCCAACAGATGTTGTAGGCGAGACATGGGGTTGGCTTTTATATCTTTCATCCTTCATTTGATAAAAAATATATTTAACGGATAGCTGGTGGTCACACTCATCACCGAAGTGCTTTTTTTTATGTGAGGAAATGCGTAGTTTTCGGGAAAATTTAGGTGAAATTGCGAAAATATGTGTCATCGAAACGCAAAAATCGGTTTTTTATGCGTCGAAGAGACCATACACAAGCTAAATTTGCACATATTGTCAATAATATTGTCAGAAAATTTCGTTCCGTTCACCAACATTTTACAATTTTCGATTGCCAGAAAAACTACACATTTCCTCGTAAAAAGAAAAGCACTTTGGTATGAAAAGTGACTGCCAGCTATCTATTGAACACCTTTTTATAATTAAATTAAGGATGAACTATATAAAAGCCAATCCCATCTCTCGCCTACGACATCTAGTGACGAATTTGGAACTACTGAAGTTGTTGTATAAACCGCGTTTTTAGAATGCCAATCAAGAAACTCACGGCGGGTTCCGATTCGAATTCTGAGTTTTACGGAAACACACGCGGCTGTGGGACCAAGGGTTTTCTACACTACCTTATTATTGACGTGAGCAACTGTCCCCATCAGCCTACTATCAGCAAATTACGTATGCAGATGGAAGTGATATAGCCTGCAGGAGGGCACATGAAATTGCTCTATCGAGATCATCTCCATGGTCGAAATATCAATTCGAGATACCGAATATCTCCATCTAAAAAAAAGCTATTCTTTCGACCCGCCTGACGACCGACCGAGATATCCCGACATACATACAGGCACATACATTGCTTCTGATCCGTGTGCAGCCCGTGTAGAGTGCTCCGTGGTCTAGTGGGTTTCACCTTGCTTCTCACGCAAGAGATGCAGGTTCGAATCCCGGTGCTCACCATGTACCAATGAGATGATTAATTTGTCTTAAGTACATTATCGGACACTCCGTGTTTCGGATGGAACGTTAAGCTGTAGGTCCCGGCTACTACCACTACTTCGTAGTATGTAGTAGTCGTAAAAACCCCTCCACCAACCCGCACTGAGCCAGCGTGGTGGAGTATGGCTCAATCTTACTCGGATCCGAGTAAAGGCCTGTGCCCCTAGGTGGGGACATTAATGGGCTACATTTACTTACTCTGTGTTTATTTGTCAAATAAATATATTTTTATTTCTTGGTGATCTCGATAGCGCAAGAATTGGGGCGCAAGATAGTGCCAGTATTTGATTCTTTCCAACGTTTACGACATGCACGCGAGTAGACGCATAGATCAGTCGGTGGCAGTAAGTGGCACCCCGGTCCGAAATGCGCCACAAATCGGAATAAGTCCGCACGGGGCTCGGTCCGGGATCTCGTAAATTCCGCTCGTAAACTCGAAGTGATGCATTCGTACCGATTCGCCGCTTACAGGGGATCACTCGACTCGGCTATTTTGTGCATTTTACAGGGAGGAAGATTCTAGAGAAGTCAAAAAGGGTGACGAACAAATAGTTTGTGCCATACTGTACATACAAACACTCGAAATACATTAGCTTTCTTCTGATGGTGTCAGGGTCAAAATTAAACAGGGTTAGGATTTTAGGGGTTGTTAGTTAGGAACATAATTCTTAACTACTTTTCTGAGAGTTTTTCACTCCTACATACATTTTAGCCGGGGCGACCAGAAACATAGCACGCCGATCACTTGGCAGTTCACGTTTGCCGGCCTCATGTTAACTATAATTGATAATTATAAATACAAAATAATAATAATAAAAACATCCGTCACATTATTATTAATCCTTAAAATATCAAAAAATCTCTGCTACTATCTAAGACGGCTTTAAAATCCGTCTACCCGTTTGACCGCTAGAGTGGCGGACAGACGTACAAACAAAACGAACGACAGAACGACCGAACGACAGATGTCGGGGGTTAAAAATAACAGATTTGCTTTTAATGTAAGCCTCTTTTGAGTCCTTACTCATTGGTGCATCATGTATTTGTTTCAAATACAAACGCGCAATAAGCTTCACAATCAGATCACTCTGGCATCACTCTCTTGCATCATAAAAGCATCACAAATACATCACACACATCAAATGTTTTGCGTCTTACAAAGATGTTTAAGATGCTGAATCATGACCAGTTCCAGGTGATCTATAATTTTACGGGGATATTGCCATAAGAATGGATATTTTGCGTAGTATTCATGTTATCTTTCGTTGTTTCGTTTCAGTTTTTTGTTCCCTGCACATTTTTCTTTAGAAATATTTCCCGATATCTTTATAAAATGGCCTCAAACAAAAAAACTTACAAAAACGACCTCATGAATCTATCATATTATTTTGAATACACGATACCTACAAAGATATTCGTAAATATGTAAAATTGCCGGTGTCCTTTAACCGTGGACTCAAGATTTACATCCGTATGCTTAGTCGTTTCCTCCTCCCGAATTATATCCTCGAGTCAAGCTAACTGAAGAGATTGTTGTCCAAAATTGCATTCCAATTGAATTATTTGTGGACACCTTGACAAAAACCTAGTCAAGGAGCTGTCAAGCAAACGCCTAATTAACCCCTCGTCAGTGAGAGTGGCCACTGTGGGCAGATAACAATAAAATTGAAATGTAATACGGTACTGGACATAATTAAAAATATTCGTCAAAATGTGGTAATCCTATCAGACAGTAGCGTATAAATCTAAATTCCATTATATTTTAGAGTAAAATATATTTATTTTTTGTGGATTCCAGGAATTAAAATGTATAAACTATCGAAATATAATCTGTGACAAAACCATGACGAAAACGCTCTGTCTGTATTGTTTATCTTTCTGGTGACGTCACACGCTCGTCTCTGACATCTTGCTTGACTGAATCATAATTATGGCGGGCGTTCACTCACGAGCATGTGACGTCACACGATACATGTGACCGGCGCCATTAGAAATAAAGCGTTTATGGCACGGTTTTTTAAAATTCAACTACAGTTTTAATTTTTCTTGAAACTACAGAAGATATCCCGGAAATATTAATGTAGTGCGCTTAAAATGTAATAAAATTTATTTTAAAACTACTTCCAAAATGAAGCCAATACAGTATTGTTAAAAAATTACCCACTGATGAAAAGACCGAACGGGTGACATTCGGTTGCGTAAAGGATGATTTATTTTACATCCGGGCCGGACGGGGCACGGAGGGCGCACGAAGGTTGATATTTTGCATACAAAAGTGCAAAACCCCGTACGCACCCGGACACGCCCCGTTGTAATATAAATCATCCCTAAAGATAGGAAAACAGGTGTGAATCGAGTTAAGGGCTACGCTACTCATATTAGACGCTACTTATTTGGACTATGACCTTAACACGATAATGCGTATAATAACATTAAATGCACGGGTTCCAAATATCTTCAGAATTGGTCCAATCATGTCGAATGACAGCTAAAATGGCGCCATATTAAGAGTTCCGCGTGAAATTGCTCGTCTATTCACTTTTTTGACAGCTGTCAGGTTTGGAATATCGAGCCGGGTCAATTACTGAATATAGCGCGTTTTTTGCGATAAACCGTTTGTTCATAACGGTAAGTAGGCCAAATAATTTAAATTATTCGACCTAAATATCCATCCCACACAGGGTCTATTGTCTAATGCTGACGATGACAGGAGAGTCAAAATATAATTGTTTGAGCTGTCAACATGTCAAGAAGTATAAACACTTGAGATCCCAAAATAGACAATATTATGCTCAGCTCAATACAATATGTATTTCCAATGACCAATCTCCATTTCTATATACGGTATAACGAGAGGTTAATTAATAAACATCATAGAGTTCAAGAATATTAGCTTATCTCTAATAGAGATCTCTTATTAGAGATAAGCTCGCCTTTGTGCATGTTTTTTCCATTATAATGTGTCTGTATTATGTTTAAAATATATACGATATATACGATACGATGTTTTTGTGTAATGAAGTAATCGGTATAGGTAGAGCTAATGTGACTAAAGTTTGTGGAACAGGGGCGAAAAGTGGAGTTGTCATCAAACAATTCAACTTTTATTTTTTGGTTCAATAATTTTATATCAATTTTAGGGAAAAGTTGGAATGTATTAAAATACATATCAGTACGTGCTAAGAAAGTTTTTTGAGTGTATTGTAATAAAGAACGTCGATGTAATTTACTCATTTATTTACATTATTTAAAATGAATTATCTCAAAAATCCTACTATTTACGACATTTTGACAGAATAGTTATTGTTTGTAATTAAGTTCCCGGTCGATGGACATTACGTTTTATAGGGGTACGCGACAAATGCAACATTTTAGGAAATTTCAACTTTAAGTTACCCAGAAATATGTATGTGTATTCTTTATTAGGTACATTTCTCTCAAAAAACTATCTTAGTACGGACATGTATTAAATACATTCAAACTTTGCCCCAAAATTGATTGAATTGATTGATGACGACTCCACTTTTCGCCCCTGTTCTACAAACTTCAGGCACATTAGCTCTACCTATTCCGATCGCTGGTGAAGTATAAAGATGAAGATAAAGAATATTATTATGATTTTAGGGTCCATTTGCACCAAAAACTTAATTACGATTAGCATCTTAAATCTATTTAGCAGCTGTCAAAATTGATAAGTCAAACTTAATTGCGATTAGCGCGCTAATCACAATTAGTGTTTTTAGTCCAAATGAACCTATGTGATGAGTCGATTTGTCAATTCATAGTTTTTCTCGTCTAGTAATTTTTGTAGTGAAAGTTGTTTTTACATTGTTGCCATCCCCAGTAATCCTCTCCACGCATAAATTTCTGCTACACCCCTATGTTACACCCTGAAGCATGCGTATAAATTGCGTGTAACATGATGGGAAATTAATGATGCATACACAATGAATGACCGCCATACATACACACCTACATACATAAAGGGATTCATTCCATACCCAGCTGAATTGAACGATAGCAATATAAATATTTTATATTTTCAACCGACTTCAAAAAAAGGAGGAGGTTCTCAATTCGACCCGTATGTTTTTTTTTTTTTTTTCTATGTTTGTTACGCGATAACTCCGCCAATTATGAACCGATTTGAACAAACTTTTTTCGGCGTATAGTTAATACCTCAAGGGTGGTCCCATTGACACCAGGTCAGGATCTGATGATGGGATCCTGGAGAAATCGAGGGAACTCTTAAAATATTATAGGCAGACCTATAGTGATTTTTGTGTTTTTCATAATAACTCGTGCAAATGCACATGGTAAGCATAATATTGTGATGCGGAACTGCTGATGAAGACCACATATGGCCACCAGATCTGCTCAATACTAGGTACAAATACAATGCGTGGCTGACGGGCAGGCGACGCATAGCCTAAACCGGTGGACCTAGAGCCATGAAACTTTGTACAGGGGTTCCTTAGTAGCGTGGGGAAGCACTGATATGGGATTTGACAAAATTAATTCCCCAAGGGGGGGGGGATAAGGGGTTACAGTTTGTATTAAACTCAATCTAATCAAATAGGGTTTGTGGAAGTCGGTTTTTTCTAAAGTTTACTTTTTGTTTCAATTATGTTCAATCGATTTGCATTCGGTTTGATGATTAATATGAATACGGTAGTATAGGGAAATGGTATCATTGCTAAATAACAGTAAGTAACTATCTTAATTTAAAAGAGATCCAAAAAACAATCAGTGGGAATGCCTTCACCCTTCGTCTCCCACAGTGGTCTAAAGTAGATAAAAGGCAAAGAAATTACGTGTACTATGCATATTTGATAACATCTACAGAACTAAAGACATTTTATTTGATTTGATTCAAAGTCAGTGTTGCCAGTAAGGCGTAAACCGACAAGTTTTAGACAAAATTTCCCATGTGGCCAGAACTTGCTTCTCCGCGTACAAAGAACATTCAACACTGCTTTTAGAAGTTTCCTTTGTGGCTGTTTTGTTCACTTAGTTGCAGCGTTGTTCAATTGTTTAACTATAGGTTATCTTGGAGGCTACAATACGATATTTTACTGGGTAGTCAACTAAATCTATGTAGGAACCTGTCTGAAGTAAGCATTATGTACAGAATGGCTAGACAATGTCAGAAATGTATATTTCTAGCCGTTGCATTTTATAGGTTTTTTATGTAAAAAAGACAGCTTTGAATGATGACGTCATCAGGTTAGTATTTTATAGAACACACGAACATAGCCGTTTTGACCATTCATACAAAGCAGTATATTTTGACTAGCAATTAAGTGTGTATTCTACTAAGATTGCGAGGTCCCGTAGGTAACAGAGCCATGCTAGAAGGATAGTTTTACATACGCCACGCCTCTCATCTCACTATACTAACGTCAACAAAAGTCAGTTTTGCATTACAATGGGCTAACCCATTTGTAGATGGTTTGATAAACAAGCCTTCCCTTTAATATACCCCCTTTAATATAATAGGAAAGTAATAGACATAGGGCCGGTTTCTGTGGCATGATTCTCGCGCATTCGATGTACGATATATCTACACCTATATCGAATGATTTTGTATTTGAATCTGTCAATATAGGTCTCGATATCCGTATATCGAAGGCGCGAGAATCATGCCAGAATTGAGAATTTCACTGATAAAGATAAAGATAAGGATTATTTATTTGTGAACACAGGTAATAATACAATTTACAGATGTCAGTCAAATAAGTAAGTAAGTACTGCTTAAGTACTTATGTATAGTTCTGTCTCCGCAGATGTCACAAAAAAGAACGTGACAACCCGATACTTAAATATTAAATTAGTGAATTTCTCAATTCAGAAACCGGCCCATAATCAACACATAAGTGTTTACTTAGGTCATAACACAAACACATAATACGAGTAATACGACACACCAAAACACATTAGCTCCCGTATACTCGTATAGTACTACTCTTGTAACCCGCATTTCACTCAACGATGACTCAGCAGATTTCCCACGTAGGTGTATTCACAAACAGATATGAAACTCGAGGAAAATCGACCTCTGTCGTCATAAGCAGTGAGGTGGGAATCGCGTGAATCTTGAGCTTTGCAGACGAGTAGATTTTTGAAGTGGAACGCATGATTGAGTATGTCATATTGGTAATGTGGAGATAACCAGGTCTGACGTACAAAATGTGGATTTTTGCATTTTATACAAATTGTTTTTTTTTGGACGCGTTCTTTAGGAAAAGGAAAGATTTTTGGGTTCCTCACCCGAGACGAGTCTATAGAACCCTAACACGCCTCCGCTCGCTGTTCGTTTGTACGTCCGCCTGTGTTTCAGTTCTGTAGGTAGCTAAGGAAGTTCTAATGTAATATCTACAGAATGTATCCGTCTCGCTTCCACGTCTGTTGTTCTCCATTGTAAGTTGGTTAGACCTATGTCCGAGACTTTACCGAGTATTATTCTGTTGCCGAAACAAGAAAACGAAGACAGCGAATTAAAAAATGCTACCGCTTTGATTTAACAAAAGTAGGTTATTAATAATTCACCAAGTTAAAACTTAAAAAAACCGACTTCATGACCTATCACTTAGTCCTCCCCGCTCGGTACACAAATGTCGTCTATAGACCCGTAAACGAGCCTACGAAATCTGTCTCCTGACAGTGAAGTCCATATGTATGTATTACATAATATATACGAATACACGATCCTAACAGCCAGAATTTATCTCGCGACAATGACTATAAACACCAAAAAGACTGGATGTTTAATGTCATCCAGGTAAAAACAAATTAAACTTAATTTTTCATGTAGAAACCTGACTAATGAACCGATTCCTGATTTTCAAAAATGGGACTAAACTATATTGGGCTTCCCTTTCGAACAAAGAAAGAATTTTTGAATTGAATGAAATTTTGGTTCATAAATAGTACCAGTTGCGATGTAACAAAAAAAAAACACACAACCGAATTGATAACCCCCTACTTTTTTGACGTCGGTTAAAAAGTACATCGGTCGGTAGACATGATTGTAGTGTAATTATATTTTTAACCCTTGACGACCAAAAGGGGGTCGTTATTAGTTTGAAGAATCTATCGATATGTCTGTCTGTAGGTTTGTCTGTCTGTGATACACCAGAGGCAAAACGGGTGGACGGATTTTTATGAGATTTTCTCTAAAATGGCAGAAGACGTCTCTGTGATGGTTGTAAAAATATTTTTGTTAAAATGAGTTCTTTGTTTTATAATAAATTATTAATAATGTGTCGGGGGTTTTCTATTTTTTTTTTGTTATGCACGGTGGTAGATATTATGCCCTCTGCGTGACAGACCGACTCGCACTTCACTGGTTGTCTAATATTGGAATGACGGGACCCCCGGTGGTAATTGAGAAGATTGCTAAAGAACTCTGGTTTTCGTACTCTCGTTTGGAATTAACTTTATTCTCTTGTGCCACATAAGAGGGTCGTTATCGTGCTTCTTGATATAAAGACAAAATTTTAAAATGAGGTCATTGACTTTTACAGCAAATTGTCGCTGGCAGTAGTCTAACAAATATGAAGAAAAAAAACATGCCAGAAAATGAAGCCGCGCGCAAAAGGGTTAGACATTTTAAAATTATATCTACCCTCACTCTCCGTATGGGAAAAAACGTGACGGTGTGTTACGTTAAAAATGTCAAATGAAAGTGTCTTCTGATGTATAAAATGGTCGGTCGTCGAAATGAAGTTTCCTATGAACTCTATTCATTCCGCTAACTGGTTCCCACGGCACAGTTAGCTAAATACTCGGAACAATGCATTACAAATTCTAGCTGGCAATTTACTATAGTGACTAGCCGATAGGTTTATTGCGACCAGAAAATATTGAATCCGGAATAGAAAAATATTTGTATACGCGGTCATGGAATTTATTTCACACCTGCTACCGAATATTTTGTTGAAAATTGCTGTGAGTATTTGTAATCTGGCAACTGTAGAGTTAGTCACCCGGGAAACTCTTTCGGGTGCTTTCACGAAGAAACGTATTTACCGATCTGACTGTAAAAGTCATTGCTAAAGTAAACTAGTGGCTCTGTGAGCTGTAGACCTCGCGAGTATGTCGGTGGGAAAGCTGAACTGCTAACACACATAAAAAAATAACCCAAATAATTTTCTTTCAATAACACATACAAACTTATGAATGTACCTGGTTACGTACATGCAGTATGAAAGTAGCCGCACCAATAACTTTGTAAACTACATTTCGCGATCTTTTATACAACCTATTGACTTTTTACTAAAATTATATAATCTGTTTCACTCTCATAGTCTTTACAAATCCAACGACACCTCATTTGTTAATATCCATCAAGCCGTTTGGGTTGTAGCGATTTTTTTACATTTTAAAACCCCATATCTCCGCCATTTTGAAAAAAAACAAAAAACTGGCTCGAGTAAAAAATTCTATTTATTTTTTCAACCTGCTCACAAAATTTCACGAGAATCGGTTCATAAATGCGACCTGTAGAGGAGAACAACCGGACATACAAAAGCATTTTTGCCCAAACCTGAAACGGAGACGCTTCGCTCGCTTCGCTCGCTCATCTGTTTCACTCTCATGGTCTTTACGAATCCAACGACACCTCATTTGTTAATATCCATCGAGCCGTTTGGGTTGTAGCGATTTTTTTTCTCCGCCATTTTGAAAAAAATAAAAAAACTGGCTCGAGTAAAAAAATCTATTTATTTTTCCAACCTGCTCACAAAATTTCACGAGAATCGGTTCATAAATGCGACCTGTAGAGGAGAACAACCGGACATACGAAAGCATTTTTGCCCAAACCTGAAACGGAGACGCTTCGCTCGCTTCGCTCGCTCGGTCAATAAGTACGTTTGACGAAGCCTTGTGTGGATTTATGATATTTTAATTTTACATTGTAACTAATATCTCGAAATATGCAAATAATTCCTTCTGCAACAATACTAACCCTAATATCTGATAAACTGAATCGACATACAAACAAACACTCACATACATTATACATTACTATCTACTATGTTTAAAAGGCCTAGCAATGTGTGTGCCTGTACATAAAGGTTATGTTTCATTAAGATATATGATCTTGAATTGGGTCAGACACCAGTAATGATATCACGAATTGTTATGGTAATGATTAGATAAATAAATAAATCTTCACACACTCACTAAACTCCACACTAACTAACACCACACAGTTAGTCAACCTGCTCAGTGGCCAAAAGCCCGGTTAACGTCCGACCCCAAGACTAGCAGTCGTAGGGCTAGCAGGTACACCAACACTAAACACTCGCAGTCGTAGGGCTGGCAGGTACACCAACACCAACACTCGCAGTCATAGGGCTAGCAGGTACACCAACAGCAAATGCTTTTAAGTACTAACTAATGTTATGTTGCTTTTTATAGAATTATTCCATACATACTTACGTACTTACTTACTTACTTACTTTAAATATAAAATTATACAACATTATTTGTAAATGGTCTGGAAGAGACTAGACACCACGATACAGGGAATCCTAGTGTGGGATCTAGGGCTTAACCAAACTGTGAATCTTTGAATGGAAATAAAGAAATTCATTTATTCAATTAATTGCATGATCCTTTAAAGTAAATTGCTTTATGTACTTGTACTATCTGCCAAATATCATGGTAATATATTTACTTCAAAGTGGCGCCGCGGTTGCGGCAAACGTCAATCGCATACATTTTCTTATACCTTATCCAATATAATAGTCAACCTGACATAATAATATGTCAATCTTAGTCTGTTAGTGAGGGGATATTGATAATTAAAATCGATTAATCAAAATAATCGATTCACCCTTTAAACATTTGTGAATCGGAAAGTTATCTAACATTTTGTTCTTTATTCTTCAGTTACCTTAAACATGGTTAAAAAAGAAATAATAAAATCTTTAAATGCGAATAGCAGTGATGGCGATGACAACTCTTCTGTCAGTTGAACTGAATAAACAATTTCGATTCTTTCCGATTGTTTTGGTAACATCTCTAGTGTTTAAAAGTTGATTCTATGAAGTTTTAGGTTAGCTGTCAAGTTTGCTGCTATATTGGATAGGGTATAGCGGTTCAATCACTCTATGGTCAGTGAGTTCAATGAAAGACTCTTATTACAGGCAAACAAATTATAATTATTGTTAAAAGCGTCATGCATGATCATGAATAAATAATAATAACATAAAACCTAAAGGTAGGTACATTAAATGTTGGTACAACTGTGTTTTTTTAGTTTTAGCTTAGTTTAAAGGGTTTGGTTTGAAAACCAGCGTTGTGTGCTGCCACCGCACCATGCAACATATGCTGAAACCAAACCTTTTTGACACATAGGTAATTTTTGTAGGTATATCAATGTATTCTCTGACGTGTGTCAAATAAATGATTTTTCTTCTTTCTTTCTTCTACTTTCATTAGATCGACAGAACTATGATAGGCTGGTTCAGTGTAGGGTGGGTAGGTAATAGTTCATCAAATCGGTTTATTAGTTCCCAATATGACATTTAAAAGTACGCCTTTCTATCACAAATTCACAAACTGTTTATAAAAAAAATGCTCGATAATTATTCCTATTCTTGTATTGTATTCAGTTCTAAAGCTGTTCACGTTTTTTTTAATCCTCCAACAAAGGCTGTTTTAATCGACAAGTTATCAGATTAACTTGTCGACTATAAACCCATTCTATTCACTTGATGGATTATTGTCAGGCGCCTGTATCCTTTTATTTGGGTTCCGCAGGTGAATTCGGAAGCACGTATATTCTCATACGGTGGAAGAGGCGTATTTCGCCTTTATGGAGTTATGTAAGATTCCTTAATAAGTGTTCCATTACAATTTTCGTCCCTAAGTTAAAGCAATCCTCAGCTAAAAGTTCAAAGTTAAAAGTGTTTATTAATCAAGAATATTAATTACAGGTTATATCTAAAGCATAGGTTAGTTCTAAATATTATTCAAAGTATGACATTAACTTCTGCACTGGTCAGAGACCGTCTCGCAGTAAGTTAAGATCAAAGGAATAATCTACAAACTGATTGCAGTCTAAGAACATTGCATTTCGATACTTACGGCACAGAAGAGATAATAGTACTGTACATTTCGAATTTCCTGTCAGGGCCGTGTAGTCCACTATCATGAAAAACGGAGTTGAAATACTGGCTCAACATGGACACAAATTTCCTGCCACCCGGTATGGGAAAAGGCGTGACGGTATTGTATCTTCTACCGTACTTACGAAGGGAACCCGATTTCGCAGTAATCTGTAATAACATCAATCATTGCTTCTTTACGTCGCTTCGCTCGATTAAAATACAATTAGGTGTAGTTAGATCGATTACGATAGTTTCGAATACAATGAAGATATTACGTGTAACCTGTCAAGGTCACGTGACACAAAACTGGAACGAGGTGGTAAAGGGTAAAACAATTAAATAGTGACAATTAAGAAAATACATGAGGAAACCGTCAACTTCGTAGTTACGGCGATGGGCTAGACCACTGTCACTTAAAATAGATTATTAAATATCCCCGGCTAAAAGGGGTTACAATTATACTTGTGTAAATTTATTTTAACACGAATTTCGACAAGTGTGTAAAAAATATTGCTTTATTTGCTTTAGGATATTAATACGTGAAACAGTGTTCACATTCGCCAACACATTGTCAAATTCGTCAAATTAATAAAAAGTCACAAGGTTTAATCACAAAGTTGAGAACACAGCCAACATTTAAAAATTCCCGCCCAGGATCGTGACGTTCCACCTTAACAAACTATGAACAGTGGCGATTCCCACCTCATCTGGTAGTTCAATTGGCTCAGTTCAACAAAAATTCCTCTGCATTGCAACAAACAATTTTAGAGTTAATGTCAAGCAAAGTGTACAGCAAATCAACAAAGGCTTGTGGCCAAGGTAATCCAATAAATCTAGGAACAAATCTTAATTTGAAGCATTATGTACAAAATGGCTTGACATTCTCAGAATTGTATATTTCCAGCAGATATATTTTATTAAGTCAATTTTGTGCAAATAAAGACGGCATTTGATGGCACTTTTCCATGACGTCATTCTGTTGTTATTTCATAGAACTCAGGAACAAAAGTTCCGTTTTGACAATTCATAAAAAGTATCTATTTTGACTTGACGGGCCACAAGCCTATCCGACTATACGGTTCATTGTTCCGCCATTGTCACTGTCTCTGAATCGGAAAATTACAATAAGTAGCACTTTATTTTGGCCCGACTTTTAAGCAGAGCACGGAATCCGAAATAAAATTTCCCACACACGCTTCCCTTTTTCTTTTATGTATCATGTAAATCTTCATACACCCGAGTATTCTTGAAAACCCTACAATAATGTATGAGCACTCAACTATATGAAGCGACGTCACAGTGTCGTAAAAACTCGGGCTTTACTGTATGCGTATGACTTATAAAATATATACTTTTATAATAAAACGTGGAACGAAAATTCGTAACCTGCGTGTCAGAGGAAGCTTCGTTTATTTTCGTACAAATCATAGATAATTTCGCGTATGGTCCCATATTTACTGAAATTAACCGTTTTTTTATGGAAAGTGACAGGTTTTAGCCAGCAAAATCAAATCAAATCACTACAAAATCCTTACTTATTCATTAGCATTTGTTTTTGTTTTTGTCAATAATTTTATTTTAATGTTAAAATTGTTGAGCATAGTATGATGCTCGAAAGAGTTGCATTTTTATTTTTACCAAATTATAAAATGTAGAGCTTCACTAAAGCCTTCATAATCTCTAAATCAACGATGACTGAACTGTTTATCCAATAATCATATTATTACCACTCGGCCATATTACGCTTTGCGTATTCAACGTTATAATATTTAAATAGGCGCAAATAGCCTGAAAAAATAAGTAATTCTATACCTAGGATTATACGTACACTAGGATTATAATAGTTATATATTTTATTCTAATAAAGAACCATTAAAAACAAACAAACTAACAAATTGTTTTTGTACTTGCTATCCCATGAGTTTCCATTGCTTATTGAGAAACAAACTAATTATCATAAAAAAACTATTTCACTTAGCAAATACAAATGTTCTTCATTAATAATATTCAGTCTATCAAATATGACCTTAAAGTATAACAAAAGGGAACATTCGATATCTACCCTGAAGCTATGATATATCATTACAAATATCCAGTATTATTGTAAGACTTTGCCCAAAGTTTAGGCCTCTCCAGCCCTAAAACTTTCGCCCGAACTTTCTTCGCGTCGGCTCATTTCTAGGGTTGCCACTTATAGTTCCCGGAAATCCCGTGGGTTTGTGTATGAGTAGAATATTGTAAATTAAAAATGTTTTTTATACGTCATAATTTATAGGAAGCGAATAAACCAACCATTTTAGAGTCAGACTCATACACAAAGGGTTCCTCAATAAGGTTAAGCAAAATCACCAGAATAAGCAAGTTTATCATTTGGCTTCCAGCCTTTTTTAACTTTGCATATATATTTTTTATAATTTGATAATGAATTCTGAGACCAACATTATGTAAAGTATCACGGAAATATGAAATGGTAAAAAAATATCTGTGAATGTAAAACATACTTCGTTTTACAGATATTTTTTCTTTGCGGCGATGGGTTAGTCCCATGTCACAAAAAACGGAGTATTGAATAACTAGTTAAAAGTGGGCACATTTGTGCCTCTGTCATCCCGTTCGGGAAAAGTCGTGACGTATGTATACTGCGCGTTAATTTTTACTTGTCGAATTTTGTATACTTACAAACCAAAAAAAAAAAAAAACATTTCTAGTTACGGGAAATAAGTGAATGAACTGCCGAGATCTGATAGAATTGAATATTGAATCCAAGAAATTAAGACAGAATTTTATATATTTATTATCAATGAATGAGTAATCGATTGATTTAACTTGTAACTTTGGGCAAGTTAGAATTGATGTATATTTTTATGGAGGCATTTCTTTTATTCAGCTGGCAACCCCAGCTGAAGTCCTACTTTCGCTGGAATATTATTTTGTTTTAGTAGATATTCGTTCTTGTTTGTCATCGAGTTTTCCCGAAGCGTTTATTACGAAAACACTTTTAGACATTCGGCTTTTGTCCACATGTACATTAGAGAAGGTTGCTAGGTATGGATTTAAGTGGGTGCCTAACTTACACTAACGTGCAGTACCTAAGTGGTGACCTGCAATGCCATCATCAGAGTATTTTAATGATTCATCAAAGATTACCTAAGGTTATGATATGACTATTCAAACCCGCGAGAAATGGGTACAAAAAAAAAAACCCCCTTGCCCCTTCTGCTTCCCCCTCCAACCCCCAAGAAAATGATTGTGGAAAAATCTTCTCGAATCAGTTTAAAGTTAATCTTATTAATTTTTGAGAGTTTTTTGCCCTCCTTCTCTCAGTGGTCCAACGTAGAAAAGAGGCATAAAAATAATGACGTGTTCTAAATATATTTGTAAATATCTACAGAAAATAAATATATTTGTTTTTTTTAGTTTAATGGTAAATTGAATAGTCTAGTACTTTAACCGGTTCTCTACACTCGTCACGGTGGCCTACCGGAATACGCACATCGGAAACGATCATGCGCAGGCAGCAACATCTGGACGAGACGTGTTCCGGATGGGTGTCCGTTTCTAATGTGGAATTTGTTTCGGGTGCTTCCGTGTTTCAGATGACAGGTTAAATACAGAATCCGAGCTACTAACCACCCTAAACTTATCAAATCTTCCGAATGTTGAGGGGAAACTGCAAACTAATTAAAAAACTCGTTTAAAAATACAACTTTTTTTTTACGGACAAGAGCTGTTGGATTATTTATTAGTTAGTTAGTACAATAAACGTTTTTTTTTAAATCGTCTTCAACTTATAATTGACTTCGATATTACTTTAACAAGAATAAAATAACTAGTTTAGTCTAATCCGTGTGTACGGTGTAGTGGCCGCACGTCTTGAAGATGTTATAGGAAGTTATGTTTAAGCTCTGGTAGCTATGATGGGTTCTTGTAGTTGTTGTAGTTAGTTAGAGAAAGATCACCAAAGTTCAGTAAAGCACTATATTGTCACTTAATAACATGAAATACAGATAAATTAGGCAAGTCTTTCTTGGTAGATGTTAACCCGATCAAGATCGTATCGCTACTACTTATTTTGTATAGGTAATATCGTCATGCTAAGTGCAACGCTAACAAATCAAAAGTAGGTCGTTATTAATTATGTACAAACTGTACATCTTGGAAGCCCCAAGAAAAGATAAAAGTATGATAAGAAAGATTTGCCTTAACAATAAAATTAATCAAAATTAAAAACTAAATTGTCTGCACCGAGAATAAAGTCCCGCCGCGATGCATTCGCTCGAGGCGTCATCGGTCTCGGATTGCCCCGTGTTGGTTTTTGCTGATTCTGCAGTTCTGTGCTTATCGTTGATAGCTCGATTTGCTCGCGCCGCTCTCTGACTGCATTATGTTTTCTCGTACATTTTGGAAGGCAGCGAGTCTTCGCCACCCACACGATGCCGAAGATGATGAGGACGGTGACCATCGAGTAGCCAACCACGTAGTGGTGCAGATCATGTCTTGTTAAGTTGGCGGGCAGGCTACTTTCCTTTCTCTTCTGAAATTCAACCTGTTCTCTGAGTTTCTTCATGTCAGCATTTTCGCTCGTAAGTTGATAAGGCAACTTAGGATAGGTCAGGCTCACTATGTTGTTTACAGTAGAGTTTATTGTTGCTTCCGGTATGTTGTAGTTTATAGTTGCATTACTTTTGTATTTGTTGTGTGCGAAGATACTTAGATCATCGGACTGTAGCACACACCCCTGTGATATTGTTATGATAGCGGCGGATGTGAGCGTGTATGATGCGATTTCTTCGTTGCAGATAGTCCGTATAGTGCATGTCCCGCAGCATGTTGCCAGCCAGCTGTTCGGTAGGTGTAACTCGATCCACTCTGTCTTGCATGACGCCGGTTTAACGTCACAGGGCAAGGTCGTTGTGTGACTAAGTAACTTTGCTTCGCACGGAGTTTTGTCAATGTTGTTATGAAGATTGTAGATCGGCACATTCTGTTGACAGATGTACTGGTCTTGATTGTGTACAGTACAGGAGCGTAAATTTTCATCAGTTATCGACATGTAGGTATTCTTTTTGAAGTCTGTTGCTAGGTATGGTGTTCTCGGCTGGATTATGACTATTTCAGCGCCCATCTTGATCGGCAGTGGAATGATCCGATATAGAGCGTAGTCCCCTTCCGCCACCAATGGTATCTGGATTTGAAACAGAAAATAATTAGTTGTGACCCTAGCTCTGACCTTCAAAAGCTTGTATAATTCCTTGATGCTCTTCGTGACATCAGTGTCGCCCGGGATGGACAGGGTCTTCGGTAGTTGTTCGTTTATGTTTTTCAGTTGTTCCATTAACTTAGTAGGTGTAATCAAATGAACGTCAATGTGTCCTTGGTACACGTCAGTGAGTGTATTGAAAATTATTTCTTGTATTTTTTTCAAGTTGTTAATAAGCATGTAGGCTGACAGGGATGCCGAGCTGAAGTAGGTTGTCGCCATTACGACTTCTAATTCTTCTTTAATTGTTGCAAAGTTAATGTTGGTTTGATTGATAAAGCCGTCGATCATGTTGAACTGTTGTTGTATATTATTTTCATTTTTCTTGAGTAAGTCGTTTTGGAGTTCCACTATGGAGGTCTGATTTTTTATAAGTTGTAATAAGTATTTTTCGTTTTCTTGCACCGATTGAATATCATCTTGATATTTTTCCGCAAATCGCTGATCCAGCACCCCAAACAGGCTGTTTGCGACGTAGCCTACTCCGTCGATCAGTCCTCGTTTCTTCCTTCTCTCGCCTAGGTGGGCATGTGGAGACAGTAGCATAGTATTGTATGTTTTAAGTTCTTCGTTCTCGTAGTAAAGTTGATCCAGTGTCGTTTTGCAGTATCTTGGGTCCGTTTTTTGGCAGAAATTGTTAATGTCGTTGAGATATCCTTCCATTCGTCGAATTCCATCCCAGTAGTTAGTTAAGTTATAATACATGACTAATGTCCATTCATCGTGTGTAACTTGAAGCGCTCCTAGCTTATCGTAGTAAATCGGCCGCTCGGGTTCCACCTTGGTTATTTGTGTTTTTGTTGAAGTTGCGTACGTTCCAGTGATGAATGTAAACATTAATAGCATCGTCGTCAGAACAGAGAAAGCCGTGTAGACCTTTTGAACCTTTCTTTGGGTTTTAATGTTATTGCTGTTCGGGTCCACATGTTTTTCCTCGTACTTTGTTCTGTTTTCATTCTTTTCCGATTCGGTAGGCAATAATGATAGTTTTGTAACGGGTCTTTTGATCGTTCCAGTTTGAGTTTTTAAAGTTGTTACGCGTACGTAGCCATCAGCGCCGGGGTGAACCTCCATCACACGTCCCATTGCCCATTTTGCGGGGGGGAGGTTGTCTTCCTTAACCAAGACAACGTCTCCTATCTTGATGTTTTTGTTAGGCTTATTCCACTTGCATCTAGTTTGAAGTTGATTTAGATAATCGTTTGACCAGTTTTTCCAAAATTGTTGTGCCATATGTTCAGTTAATTGCCAGCGGCGCCGTATGTCGATGCTCCTGATGTCCGTGTAATCTGATAACGGCGGTGTCAACGTTGCGCCACCGGTGAGGAAGTGCCCGGGTGTCAGGCAGTTGTAAAATTCCTCTGGATCTTCAGTTAAGGGGCACAGCGGCCTTGAGTTAAGGCATGCTTCGATTTTCGTTAGCAAAGTTAGGAACTCTTCATAGGTTAATTTCTGTTCCCCAAGAACTCGGCGAAGATGGTGTTTCATGGATTTGACCGCAGCCTCCCATAGTCCTCCGGCTGTCGGCCATGATGGTGCGTTAAACCGCCAAGTCACCTCCATTTTACTGATTTCGTTGAAGAATTTTTCAGTCATCATCTTCTTAAAGTCGACGAACTCTTGTCGAAGCACCCTTGAAGCTCCAATAAAGTTGGTTCCGCAGTCTGAATATACACAATTCGGCGTCCCGCGCCTAGCGCACATTCTCTGGAATGCGGCGAGGAATGTTTCCGTACTGAGATCGGATACAAGTTCAAGGTGTACAGCCTTCGTGGCCAAACACACAAAGACTGCGATGTAGCCCTTGGATGTTTTCACTCCTCTTCCCTTGTTTAGTTTGATGTCAATGCTGCCCGTAAAGTCCACGCCGGTGTGCGTAAATGGCTTCGATGGGGTGATGCGTTGCTTCGGTAAGTCTCCCATCAGTTGATAATTTTTATGAGGACCGAAGCGACGACAGCGAACACAGTTGTGCAAGATGGATTTGACGGCTCTATTGCCCCCGATTATCCAGTACCGCTGCCGTATGTATGTTAGTGTGAGCCGCGCTCCGCCATGCAATGTCGAATGATGCGCGTGCTCGATCATAAGTTTTGTAAATCTTCCGTTGCGTGAGAGAATTACAGGATTTTTCATGCCTCCTGGTAATATTGATTTGTTCAGTCGACCTCCCACACGCATAATGTTGTTCTCGTCCATGTAAGGGTTAAGTTTATTGATGTTGCTTTTTGAAGGTAAAGGTTTATTGTTCTGAAGTAGCTTGTATTCTACCTCAAATTCCTTTTCCTGCACGTATTTAATTATCAGTTCATTCGCTTTGGTCAATTCGTTTGTTGTTATGTGAGGTATTTGTTGAATTGCAGTAGATTGTGTTTTTGTGACGAAGCGCAAAATCCAGGCAATGACTCGGCGAACTCGGGTCAAATTACTGTTATTCACCAGTAATGTTTCTATAAAATGCTCGGGTTTTTTATTGATAGTTATTATGTTGCTGTTATGTTTCTCGCTTTCTTTGCTTTCTGTTAAGTTTGTATAGAGGCATTGTTGAGACGATGTGGATGCTTCTTGTAGGGTATATTCGGGGTCCTTTAGGAACTCTGGGCCCTGCCACCAAAGGCTAAAGTTGAGTAGTTTACTTGGTTGTAAACCTCTGGATGCACAATCAGCTGGGTTGAGCTCCGATTTCACGTATTGCCATGTGTTAGCTGGCAATATAAGTTTTATTTTATTGACTCTGTTTGCTACGTAGGTTTCCCACCGCGATGATTCACCTCGTATCCATGCTAGCACCACTTGTGAGTCGCACCACGCTCGTTTGATTATGTTGTAGCCGGCGAGAGCTGTTTGAACTTTTTTCATTACTTCCGCTAACAGGAGAGCGCCACATAGTTCCATTCTTGGTAGGCTTATTTTCTGTGATATTGGCGCCACACGAGTTCTTGCGATCAGTAGGGTTAAAACAAACTCTCCGTGTTCATTTAGGACTCGGCTGTAGACAACGCAGGAGTATGCTTTTTCACTTGCGTCGCTAAATCCCAATAGCTCGATGTTGTTATTTAATCCGGCAATCCATCTGGGAATTCGCATTTCCGGAATGATTGGTATTTCACCTTTCAGTTTAAGCCATTCTGTTTTAACCTCCATTGGTAGCTCTTCATCCCATCTCAGATTACTTATCCATAGTTTTTGAAAGATAAGCTTGGCAGTTAGTGTAACGGGAGATAGCCAGCCCAACGGGTCATAAAGTTTGGAAATCTCTGATAGGAGTGTTCGTTTTGTTAGTTTTGAGGTTTGTTGGAGTGGCCAGTTAAACTTGAATGTGTCCGCTTCCGGGTTCCAGGTTAGACCAAGGGTTTTCTGTGATTCTTCGTATTTAAAATCAAAGTTGTTTTTTGTCGAAATTTGCTCTTCAGTTAGTTCCTCTAGCAGAGCAGGGTGATTTCCGCTCCACTTTCTTAGGTTCATGCCGCCTCTTTGTAGCAACATGATGAGTGATTTTTGTAGCTTTTTAGCTTCTTCCAGAGACGAATGACCGCTGATCAGGTCGTCCATGTAGAACTCTTGAGTCAAGGTCACTGCTGCACCTGGATATGGTACCTTGTCTCCATCATCACTAGCCAATTGTTTTAAAGTTCTCATCGCCAGCCATGGAGCACACTTAGTACCGTAAGTTAAAGTTTGTAATTTGTATTCTTGCATGTTTTCTGTTGGTGAGGCTCTCCCGATGATTCTCGTCAGGTCTCGTTGTTCTTCCTGAATCCAGAGGCAACGGTACATTTTTTCAATGTCCGCTGTGAAGGCATAGCGGTAAGTTCTCCACTTCAAAATCAATGCTTGAATGTCTTTTTGTAGGTTCGGACCCTTCTCTAGCAGGCTGTTGAGGCTGTAGCCGCTAGATGTCTTCTGAGATGCGTTAAACACTGTTCGAAGTTTGGTTGTAGTTGAACTTTCTCTCAAAACTCCATGATGTGGGAGAAAACACTGCAGAGCTGATGTTGTGGTCTGTGATGGCGCCATGTGACCTAAATCTTCGTATTCTTTCATGAAATCTCGATACATGGTCGCTAGTTGTTGTTTTCTCTCCAGTCTCTTTTCAAGTTGAAGAAATTGCGAGATGGCTATGTTTTTTGAATTGCCAAGTTTTCTCTCAAAATCCGAACATAAGGGCATCTGAACAATGTATTGTCCTTGAGAATTACGCTGAACAGTCTTCTTGTAAAACTCTTCACATTGCTCTTCCTTTGGCGTATCCGGTTGCTGCTGGGAGATGTCTTCGGTTTCCCAAAAGCGTGTTAGTTCTTGTAGGTCAATCAAAGTTACATTACAGCAGTATGATTTAGTTATGCTGCCACATAATATCCACCCCAACTGCGTTTGTTGTGCAATAGGGGCTGATTGATTGCTTTTCAGTAAGCCGTCCAGAATTATTTCAGCGTACACTCCTGCCCCAAGTAAGAAATCTATGTTTTGAGAGCTGTTATACTCCGGATCGGCGAGTTTTAAGTTGCTTAAATGAGGCCAGTTAGCCTTGGGGAATGACACGTTCGGTAAGTTGTTAGTTACTTTTTTCATAATCAGCGCTTGAGTTTCAAACGTGTAATCCGAGTTAATTGATTTACAGTTTATTTGAAGACTTCCTTTGCATTCCCCTGAAGATGATCCAATTCCATTGACGCTAGCATTAAATTTCTTTCGGGGTAGTTTTAGAAGATGGGCCGCCCTTTCCGAGATCAGGTTTACTTGTGCTCCTTGATCCAGAAGTCCGCGAAGATTTTGGTAAGTTCCGTCAACAGATTTAATATTCAATTGAACTGTTGTTAATAAAATCTCTTTATCGTTAGTTGGTGCGTGAATTGAAGTATTTGCTTGACCCGAATTGGAAGATTGTTGAGTTGAGATGTTTATGTTTGCAGTTGTTTTCTTTGCGTAATGAAGCATCGTATGATGTTTCAAATTGCACTCTTTGCATGTTTTCGCTGATTTGCAAGCGTCCGAGCCGTGGCTAAAAAGACAGTTTTTGCATAAACGAAGTTTCGCAATTGTGCCGTTTCTTTTCGCTGTATCCATGTCGACGAACTTCGGACATTGCATCAAAACATGATTTTCGTTGCATAAAGGACATTGTCCATAAGTTGTATGATAGATTTTGTTAAATGTTGGTTTGTAGTCAAAATGTTTTTTTTCTTGAGTTTGTTTATTCGACGGAGTGGAGAAGGGCTTCGTTGAGTTTTCTTTTCTTGTGCTTTTCTTTGCTTCAAAGGCGAGAAATGCTCCCTCCAAATATTTTAAAAATTCTTCCAGTTTCGGAATCGCTCGTTGATCATCCCGAGTCTTCACATAGTCCTCATAGGAAGTTGCGTCCAGTTTTTGCGACATCAAATACACAATGATGGGTCCCATGTTTGTACGTCTAGGCCGATATTCACGAAACCGTTGACAGCTTCGTTTATGACGTCATGCATCTTCTTTAAGTTGAACGCGTCGCGTTGTTGTATGTTGGGCAAATGCATTATGGTGTTCATGAAGGTCACAAATTGCAGATGACGATTGTCGTATCTTTGCACTAAAAGTGCCCAGCATGAATCGTAGTTATCCGCGCTGATCGATAGGTGTTGAACAATCCTCTCAGCTTCACCATGAAGTTTCGTCTTTAAATGCTGCATCTTTTGCGCCTTGTTTATAGTGGGGTTGTTGTGGATTGTTTCCGTAAATAGATCTTTAAAAGAAATCCACTGTCTGTAGTCTCCTTTAAATTCCGGTATGTCGACTCGCGGCGCAGAGTGCTGATAGTGCATTGTTGAATGTAGTTTGTTTTTTAGTTGTTTGCGTAATTGTTCATAATCCTGTTCGCCTTTCAGGAAAAGAGAGTTGTATGCCTCACACTGGATCCCCGCCAGACTTGCCTCAATCTCACAGTGCAGTTTGTCGACAGGTTCCCATTTCGACTTTAAGATGGCTAAACAATCTTCCAGTTCCCATTTTTCAGTGATGGACTGAAAATCGATTTTCGCCATGGCGCGATCAAGCGCTTTGATGTTAATTTCTTGCTTGAACATAAGTAAGTTGATGTTGTTTTCATTAGCCTCTGGGATCCCCGCCAAATCAAAGTTGATGTTGTCGTCGATAGGGGTTGGTTTTAACCCTTGAAGAGCTTGCAGTCTCTTCAAAATGTCATCTTTCGTTTTTTCATACATTTTCTTAGTCATAGCATAGACGTCATCGGTAAAGTACTTGATGTTCTTTTCAGGAACCGTGGCCTCAATTGTTCCATGCCTTTCTTCAAACTCCTGCCAGTAGTCGTCGAATTTGGAGAGCGTATTCGATAAGTAGTCCTTAGTCTTTCTCGATGAGCCGTCCTTGCCATAATTAATGCATCCTTGTTTGATTTTGTTAAAAAGTTCTAGTTGTAAAGTTAGATGTTCCATGATGTTCCTCAAGTTTGAACGCTCAGGGATTCGGCGAAGTTTAGTTGTCCTCCTTTCCCGTCCTGCAGTTCACAGTAACGCGAAAAGGTAAGGTTGTTATTGTTTGTTCACTTTCACGTCCTGCGGTTCACAGTAACGCGAAAAGGTAAAGTTGTTGTTGATTGAAGTAAGTAGTTTCAGTTCAGAGCTCGCTGGATGATGGATGCAAGTGATCACGGCCGTGAATCTCAATCCCCTCCGTCCCTGTACCGATGTTTACGACTTCTCAATTCAATTCGGTGATTCCGCTGGTGGAGGCCGAAAGAACCGATCCGTTATCAGTGAGGAATAGAAGGAACAAAGTCACTTAGTTTGTGGCACTTGCTTCTTGATGCTCGAAGGACCATAAAGATGTACGGTGTAGTGGCCGCACGTCTTGAAGATGTTATAGGAAGTTATGTTTAAGCTCTGGTAGCTATGATGGGTTCTTGTAGTTGTTGTAGTTAGTTAGAGAAAGATCACCAAAGTTCAGTAAAGCACTATATTGTCACTTAATAACATGAAATACAGATAAATTAGGCAAGTCTTTCTTGGTAGATGTTAACCCGATCAAGATCGTATCGCTACTACTTATTTTGTATAGGTAATATCGTCATGCTAAGTGCAACGCTAACAAATCAAAAGTAGGTCGTTATTAATTATGTACAAACTGTACACCGTGAGTTTCAATTTGACAAGTTCCGTGTGGGCGTAAATTAATTATTTCTATCATTTCTTGTAACAATCTAACTTTTAATTGTTTATTTTGAGTTTGTGTGTTTTCAATTCAGTGTTACAATATTTCCATTTTCCTGGCTGCTATAATGGGTAAACAAATTAAGTTTGTTGAACAAACCGGTCGATATTGTATTGCTGCCATGAGTAATAATAATCGAAGGAAGTCCCCTTATTCCGGCCCTTAATTTATGAAGGTTTTAATACAACAAAATAGACATTAAAACATTTATATACATATACAGGCACATAAAGTGCGTTCACTTAGATAGTGCCGCACCTCTACGGATACCCGCTAGCCTTGGTTTACTTAACATAAGGCAATTTTGTCATCCCAAGGACGAAAACACCACTTAATTATGTAAATTAATTCGATACCTATCTACTTTTCTGTATTTAGTTTTATCTGCAATGAAGGTAAATATAAAATCACAAATCTTATAAGTACATGAAAAGAGTTGGTAACCAAAATCATTTCATCCAAATCGATCCAATTGGAAGTTACTCGTACCTCAGGGCAAGGCTTAAAACGTCGACAGAAGTCATAAATAAGGGGCAAATCGAATAGGAATCGTTAAGTTAAAGGCGGGAAGTCATTAAATCAATTACACAACTCTGAGTGAACCCGGGGCTCAGTGCCAAGTTGTCGTGAGTTATCGGGGACTGGAGAATCTTGTAGTTAAAGCTATAGGTAAAAATCGGTTGAGTGGGAGTTGGATTCACACGGTTCCATTTTGTTTTAAAGACGAACGGACAGATGGTCATTTTTCCTTTTAGGTTACGAAACCCTGATAACGCAAACTACACGTATATCTTGTGTGGAGACCCCTTTATTTTTATAAATGGCGCATACTTCATTGCTGTAGCTGCAAATAAGTTAAAATTCTGTGAAAATGTTAACTGTCTGTACGGTTCATGAGACATAGGCGGAAGTAAGAGGCTAAATGGGTTGATGAATGATGTCAGGCAAGTGGCAAATCTAACTGTCACAGGGTAACAAGCTACCTTATTAGAGCCTCTGACTCAGTTTCAACTATACCAGCGTTAGAAACCGGAACCTACGCCTTATAATCTGTGCCAGAGCGGTGGGTTCATGTGGGCTGAGTAAAATGATATGATGAACTTATGCCACACAGAAACGAGTCAAATGTTGCTCCACCATCGGGTGTAGATTTAAAAAGTACAAAACTACCGTTTTGCGAGGCGATTCAAATAAAAACCCTAAATAATAAAAACAGCGTCAACTCTCTATTATTTCAGTGGCAACACTGGAATGGCGCCAAATGCCATCCGCACCGGAGCTGCCAAAACAAGAGTCGAGTATTTAAACTTATTAACAGAATTACACTTCGCTGGAGATGCTTTAATGTGGCGGATGATTCAATAAGCTGCTGGGTAATGTGGCACGTTTTTAGGCGGTGTGAGTTTGGGAACGAAATCCGTTGCTTAGATTTAGGTGCCTGGCCTTCACCGGCCCCAAAGCCAAAGCTGCTAGTATGCTGATATACTCTATCCAAGCTTAGAATCAACTTAACAGCTAACCTTAAACTTCATTAAATCCACTTTTTAAACACTAGGGATGTTGTTTTGGCCCTGGCAGAATACCAGCGTCACAGATTCGTCTGTGACATTGCTGAGTCAGGGCCATTTCATTGCCGTGGTACAGTCATATAACCACACAGCTGTAGGTACCTACTGTTTTTTGTTGTTATTAATTATGTGTGTGTACCATGTCCAATGAATAAATGAGTTATCTATCTATCTACCAAAATAATCGGAAAGAATCGAAATTGTTTATTCAGTTGAACTAACAGAAGAGTTGTCGTCGTCATCACTGCTATCCGCACTTAGGGATATAATTAGTTAATTTTCAACTATATTGTCTATTCTAATGTCAGGTTTCAAATCTTGTAAAATGATTCCCGACTCACAAATGTTTAAAGGGTGTATCGATTCTTTTGATTAATCGATTTTTACTCGCTAACAGGCTAAGATTGACATCTGTCAAGTTGTCTGTTATATTAGATACACTATAGTACATACTATTACCGCTAAATGACAATGAAGTGACGATGACGCTTGATTTAAAATTTATAAAACCTTTCCAATGATATTTTGGCGCATGGTAACAGGTGAAATTAAGCTTGAAGACCAATGAGGAATGAAAAGTCTGTGTTGATGACAGGTTCGTTGCATTAAGTTGCGTAGATCTGGCACCCCCCTGTAAACGTCACTCATCAGCCAAATGATCATTGGAAGACTGTAACTAGCATACTTTCTACAATTAATTGCCTACAACTACTCCGAACCCCAGAACAGGCTTTAACTGGCCACAATTAGCTTCTGCCACCCAGTATGGTAAGCACCGTGATGCTATAATTATTATTCATGTGTAGATTGTACAACAAGTGCATAAAACGCACCGTTTTACCCGAGACGTGGATAGTCAAGTCGAGGGTAAAATGGGTGTTATGTACGAGTTATACACTCTGCTTTTCACTTCGATTGTGAGGAAATTAAACAGCAATATTGCAAAACAGTTGCAAAATGCAACGCAAAGAAAAAATAAGGACTTACTAAAAAAGTTACTTTTTTATGCGTGGCAGTGGCACTTAGCATAGGACTCTTTATTAATCTGTGGCATAGGTGTGTGCTCAGACTACTCCTCCGAGGGTGTGTGTGGCTGTTTAACTGACAACCTTTGTCAGAGTCTGAGATTTAGACGAAGATTTTAATTTATGCACGGCTCACGAGTGCATAAAATGTGACTTGATGCAACCTACAACATAAAGACGAGCTTTACGAGCATAAGAAGTGAAAAGTGTTTATTTTCTTGTCCCCAGGCGGTCGACTACCTCAAGACGCGGACGCCTGCGCGCGCAGCCTTCATGATCGCCGCCGTGTGGGTGATGAGCGGCGTCATCTGTCTCCCTCCGCTGCTGGGGTGGAGAGTGGAACGGAAGATAGAGCAGTTCCCGAAGTGCAAGGTGAATCTTACGAGTATATTTGGTCTTCTTTATTGCAATGATAATGATGATGACTATTGTAGGTATTGATGAAGAGGATGACTAGTCAAATCGCGATCGAAATATTTGCACTTCTTAACTATAATACAAACATTTTAACTTAATTTTGACGTCACCAATATAAACAATTTATCCTTTCCTTCCTGGGTTTGCTGGAAGAAATCTCTCGATAGAGATAAGCTCGCCTTTGTACATGTCATTTCCATTTTTAATTATCATAATGTATTTTTTGTGTGCAATAAAGTATAAAGTAAGTAAGTAAAGTAAGTAAACAATGTTGCAAATCATGCAAATGACGAAACAAAATCCCCAATAAACCAAAAATTCAGTTGCCGCCGGCCTAATTTAGCATAAATAAAAAGCAAGGTAAAACCACAAGTGATATAGATTTCTTCAATACTTCCGCAACCTCACTCAATACCTATTTCTGGCTCCCAGTATTCACTTAGGGAAATCCGGAATGTAGTTTGATATCAGCATCCGGGGTGTGATCATATTCCCCCCACGCCACTCGTTTGTGACAGTCAGGCGTGTCAGCTGGAAATCATACGCGTAGTGAAGTGTGAGTATTTATGCGTAAAAGTGTTAGTGTGTGGGGTGGAATCGATAGAGCTTGAAGAACGGTAATGTAATCAATTTTGATTAAAAACACAACAGTTAAGTAGTTTGTAACTTACTCCAGCTACGATTACTTATACAATACACACAAATATACTGCTTCTGGTCCCACTAAGGTACCCTTTGTCCTGGAAACAGCGACACACATATAAACATCCAAGACCTGAGAATGTCGATATTGCACACATAATTTTATACATGTACAAAGTCGAGCATCTCTAAAAAGAGAATTCTTCCAGCAAACCAGGCGTGATAGGAAAATGTGTAATGTAAGGTTGTGGAAAATGCACAAGAACCTAGTATTATAAAAATAAGGGATGAAATTAAATGACCTTCAAAAAAACAATCGTTACCCTAAACGGCCTCATCCAAAAAATATATAATATGCACAAATAAATGAAACCTGTACCAAAATATTTCGGGCTATATAAGTCATGCCTGCATTACAAAAACTTTTCATAACCCAAAAAGGCCACGCGTGCAGCAAATTTTAACTAGCAAAGTTTTGTGACATTACTACCCAAATATATCACTACGTTTGCCATAAAATCTATGCATATAACCAAGTATATTATATTGATGGCAAATTAGTTGAGTCTAGCGGCTTTATTCCCACCCCTCCCACCCGTCGCTACACCGCACGCGCAAATTTTTTACCTACCAAAAATACTATATACAACTGCCGCTTTAAATGGTAGCCATTAATAAATGAATGCAAACTAATGTTTTTTTTTTGTGTCCGTTATTTTATTGAAAGCTCTAAGAAGCTCAGCCTTTAGTAAACATTTTACGGTAGTATCGGTGAACCTTTAGAACTTCATTTATATTTTTTGGGTATACAATGATTTTTGTATATTAATTTACTTTATTAGGATAAAATTGTGTAACATATTTGGATATTTTTTTAAAATAAAATGCGAGTACATATTTGCTGCATACGTGGCCTTTTTGGGTAGCTCAGCGATTATTCTGATGATAATTGCCTTGTTTAGGTTAGCAGACTTTACGTATATTGGTGATAATTTCATATTAAAATGGGGATTAAATTCTGGTAAGTACTTACGATTTGTTGGGCGTTATATTTAATTATATCTGGTGATTGCTTAAACCTAAGCCTAAAAATAATATCTTACTATTAGATAAGATCCTCCTAAAACGCTATAAACGGGTATAAATTATTTGATTACCTGTAACCAATTATAGCCTAGCGGACCCAAACCGTGAGGCTGAATAGCTTAGCTTTTGTTTGAGGATTTCCAGTTAAAATGAGTTATTATTTTTCACCTACAGTAAAATTTATGGCAACCTAAATGGAAAACATAAATTTTCCGAATTGAATCGGCCTTTCAGTGTGTTACACACCTAGCTCTGACTATGGTTTTAAAATTTAATAATAAGTGATGTACAATTCTTTAAAAAAATATGACCCCACGGTTGTTCTCATGCGGGGTGGTTTATGTAGTAGTTGTAGTACGTAGTAACGTTGTTGTAGTATTACAAAAAGAAGAAGCACCATATGAAGAAGAAAATTGTTTTGAAATAGACCATTTTGAATGACAGAGGCCTTTACCAAAGAAATAATTCTCAAAGTTAAAAAACTTAAAAAAAACGACTTCGAGACTTTATTACTCAATCCTCTCTGCTCGCGTTGCGATTGTCGTCTAAAACACGAACACGAGCGAGCCTACATCTGTGCACTACATATTGCACGATATGCAGACGAATATCGGTCCCTTCAGTCAACCCACAGTCACAGAAAGGAAACAATATGTGATTTTGTTTACCGTTAATTCGTTTGGACATTATAATTTTCAGTTATTTTGATGAAGTGATCAAACTACTGGACTGATTCTTGAATTTAAAAAAAATGGAACCAAGCTTATGAGTTTCAAACAAAAAAAAGAATTTTTGAAATCGGTTCAGTTTCGATGTAGCACATTAAAAATAATAGTGATAAAAAACATTCAATCGAATTGAGGATCCCCTCCTTTTTTGAAGTCGGTTATAAATAAACCAGAACAATAGCCTGAAAAGGTTAACTAGTGATGCAATCTTAATAACACAACAATAAAGCATTCTTGGTGTGCCCAAGACCTTACTCGGACTGATGTGTGTGATGCGTTAAAATTATTTTAGGCAAAAAATCTACATCTTTTTATCATATCACTTTTCGTGTTTTCGGTGTGAGGGCAGAGAGTTTTTGAAACAAAAATATTAAATGGCTCTCCGCCTAAACTTTAAATGGTATAAAATAACACGGCATCACGCTTTTTCCCATACGGGTGGCCGAGGCACAGTGGTTCCTACGTTAAGCCAGGTATTTCTACAGGTGTAACAGAAAGGTGTAGTCAAATATTTTTAGGGGGCTGTTAGGGACATCATTCTGAACAACGTTTTCTATGATCAAAGCAACTTTATTTTTCACCTCTCCATACAAATCAGCTGATCAGCTGAAACGTATGGAGGACACCTACTTACTCGGTAAAAAGGTAAGATACGACATAGGTAAAGACTGATAACATAGTCCCTTAGTTTCCTCTCCTGGCTGAAAAGGAAAAATATTTGTCATTAAAATTAGGGGAAATTAAGTTTTCAACCCCTTGCAATAGACATTAATTGACTTATTATGATAAAATCTACAACGAATTCCTGACTAACCTCGGGCCAAATGCACGTCGCTGGCTTGCATCATTCTACACTAAGATATTACAGACCAGCAAGCTTCCACGTGCGTTCAAAGAATCAAAAATAATAGCTTTACTTAAACCTGGTAAACCGATCGCTGAGGCTCCAAGCTACCGGCCAATTGCATTACTTAGCAACTCATTCAAGCTCCTGGAGAAAGTACTACTCCGTCGTATAGCGCCTTTAATAGAAAAAGTAGTGCCCGTGGAACAAGCGGGCTTCCGCCCAGGTCGAAGCTGCTCCGACCAGGTGCTGGCACTTACCACGCACATAGAAGCTGGCTTTCAAAGAGGCCTAAAGTCGGGGGCGGTCTTTATAGACCTGACTGCGGCGTACGATACGGTATGGAGACAGGGATTGCTATATAAACTGCTTTCAGTAGTCCCTAACCTACAGGTAGTGAGGCTGATCTCAAATATGCTTTCGGAGCGACGTTTCCGGGTGCACCTGGGAAACAGCATAAGTGGTCAACGAAAACTAAACAACGGCCTACCACAAGGCTCCGTGCTCGCTCCGAGCCTATTCAACTTGTATATCCATGACCTTCCAGCCACCTTTTCAAGAAAGTTCGTTTATGCCGACGACATCGCCCTGGTGGTTCAACACAAAGAGTTTGATCACCTCGAGACCACTCTGTCCAAAGACCTACCAGTTCTGAGCCACTACTTCAAAACCTGGCGTCTGACTCCCAGTGCCGCTAAGACAGAGACCAGCTGCTTTCATCTCCACAACCTCCTAGCAAACCGTCGTCTCAACGTAGAATGGAATGGGGTTCCACTGTCACACAATTTTGCCCCTAAATACCTTGGTATAACACTGGATAGATCACTTACATTCAAAAACCACCTATCAAATGTATCACGAAAACTCCAGACAAGGAACAACATACTTTCCAAACTAACTGGCACCTCATGGGGTGCAAATGCGGCATGCCTACGTACGACAGCTCTGTCCCTCGTCTACTCAACCGCCGAATACTGCGCGGCAGTCTGGCTGGAAAGCGCGCATGCCGCGCTAGTGGACGTGGAGCTCAACAAAACCATGAGGTGTATATCTGGTACACTGAACTCCACCCCTACACCCTGGCTCCCGGTCCTCTCAAACATAGCCCCCCCGAACATCCGTAGGAGAGCGGCTTTAATGAGAGAACATGCCAAAATCTCCAACAACGTTGCCCTGCCATGCCGCCAGGAGTTCCTACAGCCCGAACACCAGAGACTGAAGTCACGACATGCTCCCTGCCGCCTCGCGCTAAGCCTAGCTAGGGAAAATTTCAACCTCAAGGGCGACTGGACTAAATGCTGGCAAACTGAGATGGGGGATGTCGTGAGCGACCGCATTCGCCCAGGCGCATATGTACCGGGCTCCGAATTGCCCCGTCGGGAGTGGTGCCGACTGAATAGAATCCGAACAGGTCACGGACGCAGCGCCTACTACAGATGCGGTTGGTCTGCGTCTCCAAGCTGCGACTGCGGTGCCGAGCTCCAGACAGTTGAGCACATAGTTCAAGAATGCCCCCTTCGGGCTTACCCTGGAGACCCCGACGACTTCATCTCCTTAACAAATGACGCCACCAACTGGTTAAGAAATTTGGATATATGCCTGTGACGTTCCTACTCGGAGATGTCATACGAATAAATAAATAAATTGACTTATTGCTTGAGTGACCCACACTGTCCAAGTTTGTACGGGTGTGTCCTTCCTTACGCGAGGGGAGGCTACATAGATTTACAAAAAAATATGATCACCATTTTCCACTTGGAGTGGTTCTGATCCTTGCACCGAAAAGCCTTCAGCATTTCTGCAGGGGCCTTAAGGCCAAGTATTCTTGGAATCCCCGCCGACTTTTATTTAGCGCCGCAAAGCGATGGAGCGTAGTAATAAAGTTGGGCATGTGGGAAAGAATGCTGGGCTCATAGACAGCTGGTTAAGGGGAAGCGCTAGTCTTTCTACCTAATTTACGTATTTTTTTCATATTTTTTTTTTTCAGAATTCTTTTTTGAATAATATTTACATAGGTATTATGTTACGGCTAAAGTTAGGAGAACGGCTAAGCCTTAGATTAGCCGGCTAATGCTTGGGTGTCCATTCACGTCTAATATGTTCTTACATGTCAGCCTAACACGAAGGATAAAGGGGGATTCGCTTTGCTATAATTTTTAAGCGTGTCTGTCTGTCTGTGTGCTTGTCTGTCCGTGGCACCCTAGCACTCAAACGGGCAGACGGATTTTAATAAGTTTTCCGTGATAAACTTCGATGGTTCTTAGCAATGAATTTATTTGTTACGTGTCAGTGGTTTCAAAGTAATCAGCTTAACAAGGATACAAGTCAGATTATCTGGCTCCCTTTGGCAAAAATGGGACATTTTACGCTAATGTACAACCAGCCAATTGGCCATATCCAACTTCCCCTTAACACCACCTTCGGAACAATGAAATGGGTAGTTACGTATTTGACCTCAAGCAGCAAGGAGTTCAGTGATTTTATGTTCCAACCTCCACGGAGTTGGTGTGTTTATTGGTTGTTGTTCCCCGGTGGTTGTTCCTCTATTGGCGGTGACGCAACGTTGAATAACAGCAACAGTTTTGTTGGATATGCAATGGGTAGAGGAGGCGGGAAATAAAATTGTTGCAAGATGAGAAAAACCCAACTTGCAACGATCATATGGCGCGTGAGTGGCGTTTACAGGGAGGCGCCAGTTCTATTGAACTTAATGCAACGAACCTACTGTCAAAAAGCGTTATAGTTCCTCCTGTCACCGCAAGCCAAACGATCGTGGGAAAGCTGTATGTACAGTTCCGCACACCGAGGGTTCCGTATCATACACTCAGTATAGCAGGAGACCCTTTGAGAAAACCAGAAACGCTAGCGTTCCAAATACATCACCCAATGCTGACCCTGCAAGACCCTGGATAATATTTCTTTTTTTCGCCGACCGGGAGAAGAACCTTGAATCTCTCACTTGTGAGGCAGAGTCTTGACTACAGAGGCTGTCAATAGTGACAGGCTAAAAGTATTCTTACACAGGGAACTAAAATTGTGCAATTCCGAGCAACTATGACGTCACGCCACTCATGGCTACATAAGCAATTTACGACAGTGGCAACAATAGATATTGTAACACACCATATAGATCAATTAGAAGCAATTATCGCGTAAACAATTGCCGCAATTTTTTTTAATTTCAGTATCCGGGGCAAATTATTGCTCGGAAAATTGCCCGTGTCAGTATACTTTTAAACTCGTTCAAGTATCAATACATACATATATATTTAGCACATGCAATCTCTACATACCACCTCTCCATGCTTTTCGTCCTAGTTTCAAAACCGGCGGCGAATGGCTACCAAGGTAAAAGTTTTCATGTAAATCGGTTTTCAACGGATTTGTTTTGAGTACCTATTTAATGTTTGTTTTCACAATGCAGAGCGATAAACTTTAAAAATACTTTGTGAAGACGGACTACAATACGATACTTATTGGACTGATAGGCAAAATAGAGACTTTTTAAGAACTGTCAAAACGGTCATTTTGATCATATGACAAACTAAAATGCGCCCTATGCACTAATCACAACTGGTGCTTTCAGTGCAAGTGTAAATTAGCTATTAGTTACATATAAAACAAAAAAAATATTAACATAAATGGCATTGGGTAATGTTGGCGTCGTTTTGACGTTTCCATAGAGTTTGGTCGATTTTGAGTACTGGCGGCCACTCATGAAAGTTATAAATTTTGAAAGAGCAATTAAAAATAAGCTAATCTTACCATAGAGTACATATAGCTAAATCATTTCGGGGCTGAGATACCTATCTCACTTTAAAGTTTTTTCAGTACAAACAGTGTTACATGAATCTTAGCTTTGAAATGGTTTACAGCAATGCTTCCTAATTAAATATAATAATTATGATACTGCTACCAAATAATGATAAAGATGTCGGTGGCCGCGAATAAAAAAAATGACGCCAATGGTCCATAATAGGTTACCCAAACCCCTTTGTGTTTATTTCTTAAATGTCACTGTGGAAGGTAGGTGTCTCCTGACACACAGGTATTATTATACTTATAATTGAAACAAAAAGTAAACTTTAGAAAAAACCGACTTCGACAAACCCTATTTGATTAGATTGAGTTTAATACAAACTGTAACCCCTTATCCCCCCCCCCCCCCCCCTTGGGGAATTAATTTTGTCAAATCTCATATCAGTGCTACCCCACGCTACTAAGGAACCCCTGTACAAAGTTTCATGGCTCTAGGTCCACCGGTTTAGGCTATGCGTTGCCAGCCCATCAGCCACGCATTGTATTTGTACCTAGTATTGAGCAGTTCTGGTGGCCATATGTGGTCTTCATCAGCAGTTCCGCATCACAATATTATGCTTACCATGTGCATTTGCACGAGTTATTATGAAAAACACAAAAATCACTATAGGTCTGCCTATAATATTTGAAGAGTTCCCTCGATTTCTCCAGGATCCCATCATCAGATCCTGACCTGGTGTCAATGGGACCAATGGGAAGGTAAACCCTTTCAAACAAAAAAATAATTTTCCAAATCGGTCCATCCGTCTAGGCGCTATCGGGGAACATACATAAAAAAAAAAAAAAAATATCCGGACGAATTGTAAACCTCCTCCTTTGGGAAGTCGGTTAAAAAGAAGATCCCACGACTGTGTATGTTGTTTTTTGATGTGAAATAAACTTAATTTTTGATTTTTTGATATGCGATCATGAGTTCTATGAAATACTAGCAAAGTCACGTCTTAATTAAAATCGTGTCTTTATTACACAAAAAAATATTTGATAAAATACAGCGGCTAGACATATAGAATTCTAATATTGTCAAGCCATTTTGTACTTCCACTTCCCTTGATGTATTTGACTACCTTGTATAAAACCGAATTGACTTTAGAACATACAAATACTGAAGATAATAAATTACATTTTCAAGCTAATTTATGATGTACTATAATGCGCAAATTTCAGACCATTAGACTAGATATTCCTAGATTTATTTGATTACCTATATGAGCTCTGCTTTGTACATTGTCTACAAATTATAAGTTTTCTGTATAACATTTGTAGTAAAATAAAGAAATAACGAATTACCCACCATTTACATATATTTTTTTCAATACTGAATTAATGGATTTTCTGACGGTATCATCGGTAGTGAAAAACGTCGTGTGAAGACCTTCATATTAGATGCGGTGAAGGATCAGTCCCCTTCACACAAAATAGATATAAATCTGTGCCTTTCAGGAAAAAGTATTTATCTGTTACACCCTGTATAAGCATTGCTTAAGAGGATCGTGTCACAAACTTCCATACAAAAAGCGGTAACGTTTTCAACCCCTTAAACCTTGTCCGATTTTCACAATTTTTTTACATATTTGAGATACTATGGAAAACTATGCTCGTACGTTTTTTTTAATAATGTATATTTTAGGAAATATAGGAACTTAACCTAGTACATAATATGTATAAAAATATAAGTTACAATATTTCCTAAAAAAAACAAAACGCACGAGCATAGTTTTCCATAGTATTTTAAACATGTAAATTATTATTATTATTATGAGCCCATTATGTAACACTGCTGGGCAAAGGCCTCTCTCCCCCTCTTCCACTCCATCCGATCCTGAGCGGTCTTCTTCCAAACATATAAAAAATGGTGAAAATCGGACAAGGTTGAAGGGGTGGAAAACGTTACCGCTTTTTGTATGGAAGCTCGCGAGTACACGATCCTCTTAAGCTTAAAGTTAATTCCGACAGTCGGATTATTCACTAGCCACTGTATCAACCAGCACTGAGCCAGCGTGGTGGAGCATGGTTCAGTCTTCATCTTATCCGGATGAAGGCCCGTTTAAAGATGGGGAGAATAATTAGCTGCTTTTTATGTCACCGGCTAAACAATCGTTCCACTTGGAGAAACGAAACGAATTTCACAGCACAAATGCTGTTCGATTAAATGGAGCTAGATTAACAACGATTAAAACAAAAGGCCCCTTCTAACTCAACCCATAATTCTACATCTAACTAGGTAGATAAGCTCATAACATACACACACATATCCAATTTATTTGCATAAGCACACACACACAAAACATTGAAGATACTTAGCGCTAAACAAAATAACATATAAACATACAGACACAGATAGAAAATACAGTTAAATTTAATTTGCACTAAGATAGATAGGATATAGGTACCAAAGTACCTATAACGCACTAGAATTGGGGGTGGTGTGGCATCTGCAAAAGAGTTCTGACTCAGCATGTGCCTGAGAAGTAGACTCCTCAGGCGCTGATCTTCCGTCAGTACCGGAACAAGGGAGACGGCGTGCTCGACTGAAACTTTGTCAGTGTATACTGCCTGTTTTCTTCCTCCCCAGCCGGGACCAAGCCTAGAACAACAATTGTTTGGAAATGGCTTGAGTTAGAAATAACCCGAGCAAAATGGATTCCTGGCGCGGATCGTTATATTTAATCTTGATGTTTAAGCCGACTTGCAAAGGGTTTCAATTTGGATGGGGGGAAAAGACCATTTTTCGGCCGATAAAATTAATGCGCTAATTATACTGGCAAGTCTTGGTTACCGTTATACCGAAGTCGGCTACCGTTATTTTGCCGAAATTAGTCTTTGTTGTCTTACGAGCTTGTGATTTCTGATTTTACAATTATTTTAGGGTTGCGTTCAATGGAAAAAACCGGCCAAGTGCGAGTCGGACTAGCGCACGAAGGGTTCCGTACCATTATCTATAAAAATAGTAATTTCATGATTCTAGATCATAGGAAGCACCTTAAAAGTTTTGAGTCCCTTGCAAGTACTATGATAATCCAATAATTTTACAGTAAACGGCCGTATCGTTTGATTTCGTTGACCTACAACAGGGAGCACTTAACCAGTGGAGAGCGCATAGATATATTTTCCTTTGAAACACAACTCACCAATTTACGGGGGACGGGGTAAGAGAGCTGTGATTGGTCAGCCGCTGCGAAACTGTCTGGCGGCCCGTCATCGTACATAGGTTGCGGATGCGAACACAACAAACGTTTGGCGAGCGGCGAGCCGCATTCCCCCGCAGGCGCAGTTGGATATATAGTCTCTGCGCCAGTCGAAGCCGGCGCGGCCGGCGGGCGCAGTTTGTATATAGAGGCATTAACTTCCGTGATATAACTTTTTTGATCTTCGAAATTATATTAGCTCTCTTCAAATCCTTGAAGCAAACAAATTAACGAAGGGAACCTTTTACCCTATTTACTTTGCTTTAAGATTTCGTAACAATGTTAAAATAATAAATCATAATTTGTTCCCAAAAGAGAAGTGTTAATACCCATTTCTAATAATTGTAGCAGTAGAAAGTTAAATTTCATAAATAGGCTTGGATATAATAGGGCAGCCGTTCTATAAATTATTTATTGGTGTAGACTACAGGCGGCAGTTCGGTGTGGGGTGTATAAGAAAACAACAGTTAGAAGCAAGTGAGGTACGTATGCGACCGTTTTCAAAATATTTGCAAAATATTAGGTTATGCGTTGGTGCGATACGCCGGACGACTGGCGGGCCAAGCTAGCATGGCTGGCCGCGTGAGTTACAATAGTGTGTGTTGTGTAGCACACATACGCACCTCGTTATTTAATAAAAAATCCAACTATTTCAGTTTTAGGTAAAAAAGGTAAGTCTAAATCTATTCTATATTATTAGTATTTAAGTGTTTGATATATTAATGATATTTCTTATTTTTCAGGTATTTTCAGCACGTCGGTCATCTACATCCTGCCCCGCAGTGTCATCTCTGTGACACTCATCTTCCTTTGTGGGAATAGGTGCAAGACGTGCTGTACTGTAGGTCTGCGCAGGATTCCGGACTTCGTGCAAACGTCTACGACACGTATTCGTCCATCCTTTCCAGGGTATACTTTCTCGACGACCCCTTGTGGCCATGTATTTCTTGGGTTTCATATTCACGCCGATAGCTTCTAACGTGCAAGATCGTCGTACCAATTCATGTAGTTATATATCATCCCGTTCGGGCGGCACTGATAACAACACGTCAACACCGGTTTCGTGCGTCTGTGTGAGTGCGTCGGTACAGCGCGGCGGCAGCGGCGGCGGCGCGGCGCAGTGTGCGTGCGCGCAGTCAGCTGGGCGCGGGTCGCGGGGCGGTAGAAAGAGCGCACCCGGCTCTGGGCGGCGCCCTGCTGTTATCAGCAACGCGTGCTCGGCGGCGGCGGCGGCGGCAGGCTGTTGGTATCGCGGCCGACCATGGATATTAGGAACTATCCCATGCACGCACCAACCGAGTGCAGTTGAGGTAGCACACGGCTGGTTTCTTGACCCGACGATCGTTTTTTGCGACATGATTAAGTGATAATTATCCTGACCGATGAGCATTTGCGGTTTTATATTTTTCGTCACAACTAAGTCTTTTACTTGATCTAGGTAATTATATTTAGCAATGTCTATGTTTGATAGCTTTTGCACTGGTAAGTTTAATTCACTCATTGTTCTAACTCGTAAACTAAACATGTTTCCGTCACAATTTGATATTTGTAAGTTCACAGTTTGTGTTTCACACGATAGTTCGCCTGAGTTCCAGGCACCACGCACTCGTAAAATCTCTGTTTTGCCGTGTAGTCCAGCTTGTAAGGCCAAGTTCGATGAAATTAGCGATACGGTAGCACCGTCATCCAGTAATGCGTGGGTCGTGATTGCTCCCGAGGGTCCATGCAGTGTCACAGGAACTACCTTCAACAGCACAGATCTGGAAGTCGTAGTAGTATTGGTGACGGTTTCGCGGTTATCACTTTCACTGTCCGTATCA